>CM053769.1:651109832-651155864 GCA_028658325.1 Potorous gilbertii | reverse complement strand
TTATATCATACAGGGTCAATCACCAGTCCTACAGGCATTAAAACCTTCTGCAAGCTGACATTGACCAATTAACAACTACTCTTTGAGATTCATTGTTCAACAACTTCTGAATTTATCTAATTTTACTTTTTTTTAACCAGACCCACATTTTCCAATGATATTGAACAGTACAGTACGAAAGATTGTGCCAGTGTTTTGCTGAAATCTAGGTTAACCATGTCGAAAGCATTCCTCATCAATCTCATTAATCCTGTCCAAAAAGGAAATAAAGTTAGCTTGGTTTGACCTGTTCTTAGTGTAGTGGATAGAGAGTATAATTTGGAGTCAGGAAAATCTGAGTTCAAATCCTCTGTCACACACTTAACAGCTGTGACTCTGGGAAGTCCTTTAACCTCACAGCCTCCATTTCTTCATTTGTAAAATGGGAAAGATAACTTCTACCTTACAGGGAAATTATGAGGATCAAATGACATAACATACATAAAGTTCTTTGTAAACCTTAAAGTACTATATAAACACTAGGTATCATCATCACTGTTTCATTTTCTAGAATTTCATAAACCATCCCTTTTAAAATGCATTTTACCATTTTTACAGAACTCAAGTCTGGCTTACTGGAATATAGTTTGTTTACTTCCTTCTACTTTCTTTTTTGAAAATAAGGAAAATACTTGCCCTATTTTGCCTTGTATTATCTCCCCCATTCTCCAGGGCTTTTCATAGACCACAGATGATGGCTCAGCAATCTTTTCCACCTCTTCTTTCATCACTATAGGATACAATTTGTTAAGGACTGGTGATTTGAACTCATCAAGGGCTTATTCTGTTTCTGTCTCCTGATGTATCTTGGATTTCGACTCTGGATTAGCCATTTCTGTTTTGTCCTTACTAGCCCATGTTATCTTCTTCCTTAGCAGAGAAAACAAAAACAAAATGAGATCTGAGTAGTTCTTTATCTTCCCCATCCATTATCCTTCTCCTCTCTGGTCTGAAGAGTGGTCCTATTTCTTCTTTGATTCTGTCCTAGCTTAAAAAAAAGTTTAGGTTTTTTGGTTACTGTCCTCCAGCATTCATAGCCAGCCTCAACTTTAGTTCTTGTCATTCTTCTCACACAGTACTATTACCCTTTTGCATTCATTCCTCTTTTTCTTTCTTTTATTCCATCTCCTAAACATGACTTTTAAAATTTCCAGCTGGTTGACATGGTAAGTTCCCTTTTTAGCCAGCTTCCCCTTTCTTCCTTATTGGAATTGTTTCTGTTTACAGCTCCAGAATTTTATTGTACTCCCCTCAATCTGACTTGCCTGATAGCATCTCAAGTCATAGGTTTTTTTTGTTTTGTTGGGTTTTTTTTTTTTTTGCATTTTTCTGAACCAAGTTCTACATACAAACTTTCTCAACCCTCTGAAATCTGAATTTAAAATCCAACATGACTGCTAGGTGATGTCTGGCTTTCCCCTCTTCTGTTACTAATTCTAAGATAGAATGGTCACTTTGCCCCCAAGGTTCCCATCATTTCTACTTCAGCAACCATTGCTTCCTTTTTCTTTGGTTAGAATTAGTTCCAGTATACCTGTTTCTCTCATTGCTTCCTTTGTCTTTTGAAGAATGAGATTATCAAGCCAAGTCTTGATCTTAATTTGGCAATGAGTGAGTCCCAGCAGAAATCACCCATCACTTCTGTCTCATGCCTCTAGAGTCCTGACACTTTATATCTTTATATAATCTTTATATCATTGATGCCTCACACATAATTAGTGCTTAATGATTGCAGAAAGGACAGAAATTTATTCTGGAAAGAATACTGGATTTTGGACCTTTTTAGTCTCAGTTTCCTCATTTCTAAAGAGAAGAAAGTGAACTAAGTTATCTCTAAGTTTCCTGATCCTGTGAGGGTGGGGAAAAGCATTCTTTCTCCCTCACACATTTTATTTTTCTAATCTAAGGTCAACTTATACTCTTTACCACCTACTGATGAGTAAGAAGCAAAATCCAAAAGAGATATGCTTCATGGTTGAGTTTGGAACTATCTGCTTAGGGAAACAATTTAGTACAACATGAAAACACAGAATAAAGTCAGAATACTTTGGTTCCACTACTTAGCTAGCTATGAGATTTGCCCCAGTCATTTATCTTCTTTAAATCTGTTTTCTCCCATGTGAAATAATCATATTAAAAGTTACATTCCCAGATTACAGAGACAGCATTGCTGTAAGGATCAAGTGAGACACAAGTGCTTTGTAACCAAAAAGTGCCATAGAAATAGAAACCATTATTTTGTTGACTCATAATATATGATGATTATTGAGCATTTTTATTGACTGTATAACACATAGCTAATATTGACCAGATAGTCTTCTGAAATATTACCCTGATGCTTCATTATAGTATGGAGATAATCCATCTTATCCAATCCAACCAACATTTATTAAGCACCTATGAAATGAAAGGCACTGAGTGAAAGCATTGAGAATACAATTAATTAAAAAAAAAAAACCAGTCCCTACCCTCAATGAGCTTACAATCCAAAGGAGGAGACAACACACAAAAAGAGGCAGAAAAGGGGTGGGGGAGGGGAGAAGGGACACCAAGGGTAGCCAGCAAGGGGGCATTTTGTTCCTTGGAGTTGGACCTAGGCAGGGCAGCAAATGTAAAGTACAGAGACTTGAGATTCCAATTTCTGCCCTCTATAAACAAAGGAATTTGGAGGATTTTGGTACTCTACTCTCCAGCCCTCTAATCAGAGGAGAGGGGAGGCTGAGGGAGATGGGATCCATCAAGGCCTGAGTTAGTAGCAATGGTAAGTTTAGAAGTGATGAGCTTATCCTGGGAGAGGCTCCTTGTTTTATGGAGTTGAAACCAGGCAAATCAGCAGATACAAAATGGAATTGTGACTTTTGGTTAAAACCCTGGGTTTTTGAAAGCCATGCCAGTAGAGTGCAAACTCTATAAAGTTCTTTAATGCTGGAAAGATTCAAAGTACAATCCTGGCCATAAACTGAATCTACTATTCAAGGACTCAACTATCTATTACCAATAGGGTGTCTATTGGATGATGAATTGTTTCTCCCTAGCAACCCAGGAAACAGAAACAATACAGAATGGCTCACAGTAATCTTATGCTTCTGCAGTGATGATAGCAGAGTGGTTGAAAAAGTACTACAATGTGTTAAAAACCACACAGTTCTTAGACCAGCTACAAACATTAATGTAAATGTTTGTGCTCAAAAAGTGGGATCTTTGTGCAACAACCAATGATTATCTAATATACTACTAGAGAAACTGAACCATATCAGTATTCATATTCTCACTGTAAGGGAAACCAGAAGATATAAGGAGTTTTACATAAATGGAAGAGGTTCTTCTGAGAGATGCAAATGAATTAGAAAAATTGGTTTCATCCTGTGCCCATGGAATACTTGGTTATCGAGTCCCAGAGTGCTCACAAAGAACATAGGCAAAGGCCACCATGAAGATATCTACAACATTGTGTAGCAATAACTTGACAAGATCTTCCAAAACAAGTCAACATATATGTGGATACTCAGTGATTTCAGTATGAAGGTAGGCCCAGAAAAGAATTGTTACCATACTGGAATAAGTTTCCAGATTAAGAAACTAAAGAAGCAAAGAGTTACAAGCTATTTGGAAGGCTTACAAGTCTCTATCATGAATACCTTATTGAAATAGAGAGCCAGAAGGGGATCTACATAATGTGGTGGCAGCTTTCCTCTAGATCTCCTGACGTTGCATCAATATCAATGGAACATATGGTCTGTCTATTGGCTATCCTTTGTCATTACCACATGACCAGTCCACCTCCTTTCAGGTAATACCTCTCTCCAATGATATCCTTTAGACCACTTCTCATGCCAATTTATTTCTTCATTGGTAATATGCCACAGTCTACTCTTGTCCACTGTGTACCTTCCCAATTTCCTTTGGGTGACCTCCAGCTTTAATTCTTCATGGATTATGATAGAATACTGATGTTAAAAATATAGGTCTTTGTTTCAGGGAAAAGCTTGGGGTCATTAAAAACATTATGCAATTTCTCAAAGGCAGTCTAATTGAGTCTCCTGCTCCTCTTCAATTGTGGACCTGATTTGTTTTCTCTATCTACAGTGTTTACCCAAGATACACACATACACAAACACATATACATATTACACTAATATTTAGTACATACTTATACATGAATACTTAGAATATACCTAAATACATAAATAAGTACATTCACATACCAACTCTATCATCTGCATATCCAACTATATAAGATTGTCTGCAGAAGAAACATTATTCATTCATTTCCTTGTCGTTCTTCTTGTGTAATTAGTACGACCAAACTTAGCTGAGTGATTATGGTTGTTCATTTGTGTTATGTTCCAGGGCTTGATACAATCAATCAACACAACAGAATTCATTTTGTTCAATGACTCTCTGGTTATTAACATCAAGACATTAGACAAGTTATTGATTACTGTCATGGAGGATGTACAACTCAGAGTACACATGAAAGGGGAAATCCTTATACATGGTGAGGGAGTCCAGATACTCCTATTTGTGGACAATAGTATCACCATAGAAAGATGATTTTAAGGACATTGGCAACTAGGTGGCATAGGGGACATGATGTCGGGCATGAAGTGAAAAAGACCTGAGTTCAAATCCCACCCCTGACACCAACTAGCTTGGTGACCCTTTGTAAGTGAATGGACCTCTTTCAGCCTCAATTCCCTTATATGAAACATAGAGAAAAGAATAGTATGTACTTCATAGGATTGTTGTGAGGACCAAATGAAATAATACATGTATAACAAATCTTAACATGTTATATAAATGTAAATAGTTATTCTGATATATAAATTATAGGGACTGCAATATCTTTCTGTGTTTATTTTTTGTCAGTTGTAAAGAAGCATTGACTCAAGAATGCATGCGATGAAATCATACAAGATTTCTGAAGATTACTTTCTTCAATGATCTTCTGGTTATCAATGTCAAGCAAGGTATAAAACAGTAAGCCAGGTTTGCTAACTATGTCCACTATCTTTATACCACCTTTACCATTCAGGATGATGATCAATGGATGCAGAATATAAATGAAAAGGGATTCCCTATGGATCACGAAATTCTCCAGATGCTCTAAGACAAAACTGAGTACTGATCACACCAGGTCTCAGGGTGTGGATTCTTCAATGAAATTCACAAGAACTCAAAAAAGACTGGCTGAGTAAGCCACACTAGAAAGACAGAATGGATGAAAAATGTCTCTTGTCTACTTTATGATATACAGGTGCAATAGGGGTTTGATGTCTGTCTGGATCTTCTTAGGTGATGTCACTTGTATGGAAGATATGTGGCATCTCTTTCCAGGAGATTGGAGGACTAAAGCTTGCATAGTTATTCTATGTTGAGCTACCAAGTAATGGAGAATAGTCTTTGTTTTTTCTTCATTGTCTGTGTTGCCTGAATTGCAGGAGTCATTAAAACCCAAAACTCAATATGGGGGAAATGTGCAGCATGCCTGGCGTTCCTGACAGAGGATGAAAAATTCCTTCACTCATACCACATGGTAAGAAGGGAGAATCTGAAGGCAGCATCCTTTTCTCCCTCTGAGTCTTAGGCTTTCCCTTAGTTCCATTTTAGGTGCCAAGAGTCTCTGATCTGACCTGAGAGTAACAGCCAAGAGGATCCAAGAACCCAGGAATCTAGGATGAATGTTGAAACAGTGAAGAAGAGCACTGATCAGACCCCTAGCCCAGCACTGATAGCTTTGGACTTGAATTTGGTGGGACAAAGCTCTGGGAACTAAGATGGTAGGGGTGGGGTGGGGGAAAGGCAGTGCATTATGCCCCTAAAATATAAGGGGAAATGTTTGTATGTTGGTTCTTGCTATACTTTTGAAGTAAACTTCCCTTTGTAAAAGCTATTCCAATTTAAAATGGTTAAATAGAACTGGGATACTGGGGTATGAGTCACTGGCTCCCCCCCAAAATGGGGGGAAATATTTGGTGAAAACTTGAGCCAAGGGCAGAAAAAAGAGATGTCCCCAACCTCTTAAGGTGACCAGAGAACCCCAAGGGGGGAGTATAAAAGGTAATAGGTCTGACCCTGAGAAGGTAGTGCCAGAATAACACATTAGACAGATACTAAAACTTACACAACTTATAGCACTGTTATCAGAAAAATGCCTTGTGAATCTTAAAGTCTCATACAGATTTTAGTTATTACCATTAGAGGATTTAAATGACATCACCAAGAATTGAGTCCATAATTATGGCTCAGGATCAGGACACCTCAAAGGGAATCCAGGAAAGTAGGAAAGAGCAGAGCTCCACATTTGTCCCTCCTCCAGTCATTCAGGAAGCCATCAGGTCCTGGAGACCCCAGTCACCATAAACTCTGACCAGCTCCTTGAAGGCAGGGACATTTTTCCATTTTTGTTTTGTATCTCTAGTACTTCCACCACTACACAAATATAGGGGTAGAAAGTGGGGTGTGGGAAGGTTGCAACACATTGGAGTTGAAGAACTGCACTTTGTTGTTGCTCATGTCTGACTCTTTGTGACTCCATTTGGGATTTTCTTAGCAAAGACACTTTAGTGGTTTGCCATTTTCTTCTATAGCTCATTTGACAGATGAGGAAATGAAGGCCAGCAAGGTAAAGTGACTTGCCCAGGGTTACGCAGCTAGTAAGTGTCTGAGGTCAGATTTGAATTCAGTAAGATGAGTCCTCCTGACTCCAGGTCTGGTGCTCTATACTCTGTGCCATCTGGCTGCCTAAGGAATTACATAGGAGAATTTTAAAGGATGTCATTAGAGAAATGTATGATGTGGAAAAAAAATAAAAGAGATGAACCAGTCACATAGGCCTGTGTATGCCTATGGTAGTCACATGTCCAGAGAAGTTAAGGAAGACCCCTGGTATGTTGAGTGGACCCCCAATGTTGAATTAGTGGGAGAACATAGACAAGAGTTATGAAAAATTATCAGGGTGAGAGATAGTGAAAAGTTGCAAATGATGGATGGGCAAATACGGATGGTTTGTACAAGCAAGTAACAACAGTTTATAAATGAAGACGAAGGTGAAGTAGAGAGACTTGACCAGGAAGACAAGGAACTGATCCAAGAGAATTCCTTAGAAATGACTTCCTTATGACTATTTGGGAACTCTACTTTGGCATGAATAAAATAGAGACTGAGGCTTGCTCCAACTTCCTTAGTAGAAGTTATATTTCTAATTATGCTACCAGCTGCCACTCAAAGGGAAGGCAAGTCAGACTCACTGAAATAACATGGTGCCCTGAAGGAGAGACAGGAGGCAGCATGTCCTGGGAAGGTCAAACCATCACCACCACCACCACCTTGGCTAATGGAGACAGCCCAGGACCCTGAACTCAAGAGCATTGGGAATAGAAGACCCCCCCTTTCCTCACCTCCTCCTGGTCTTGTTTCCAACTGGTCCCTAGACATCACTGAAGGAAGCAATAATTTAGAGAAGGGTTTCCCCTTCCTCCATCAGCAACATCAACTGCTGACCAACAGCTACCAATAAGTACATGCCAAGACGTGACCATGCTCCCCAGACCACCAATCCTGCTTCTGACCTAGCCTCTACATCCACCACCCAGGGAAGCAACCCTTATGGAGACAGGATCTGGCAAGCACAGCCTCAGCCTCCTCAGCAGCCACAGCCCCTGAAGATCTGGAAAAGAAAGTTTTTGTTACCAAAATTCTATGCTTTGTCAAATAGCTTGATGTCTGAAAGGGAGATGATTTTATCTGTGGAAATGATGCTAAAGACACATTGCCACTTGTTTTGTCACTATACCCTAAGGACCACAAGGCCTTTCTCTGTGACCTGCAACTGAACCTCTGCATATATTAATAATAATAGCTAACATTTATATATGGCAGCTAGGAATGCTGGGCCTGGGTCAGGAAGACTCATCTTCCCAAGTTCAAATCTGTCTTCAGACTCTTACCAGCTGTGTGACCCTGGGCAAATCACTTAACTCTGTTTACTTCAGTTTTCTCATCTGTCAGATGAGTTGGAGAAGGAAATGGCAAACCACTCCAGTATCTCTGCCAAGAAAATCTCAAATGGAGTCCCAAAGAGTTGGACGTGACTGAATAACAACGTTTATATAGTGCCTACTATGTGTGAGCCACTGTGCTAAATGCTTTACAATTTTCTATCCTCAAGTACTATTTTTAGCCCTGTTTTATAGATGGGGAAACAGAAGTTAAGTGACTTGACTAGGGCCACACAGCTAGTATCTGAGGCCAGATTTGAACTCGAGAAAATGAGTCTTCCTAATTCCAGGCCCAGCACTCCGTGCACTGCACCACCTAGTCGCCCTCTGAATGGAGATCAGAAATGGAACATTTCGAGCCTCAGGCTAGAATAGGTGGACTGTGGAATTCATGGAGAGGAGTAACACCTGGAGGAGAGTGGAAAGGTAGATTGATCATAACAAGCTTTAAATGATGAGTAGTTATTTCCCCATCGAATTTACTGTCTTTCTTGGAAGGAATAATCTCAGTGAGATCCTAGATGCACTGGAGCTAACATTCCCACATCCTAGCCCACCATCTTGTACATTTTTGGGGGTGGCGGATGGAGTCTAGATCTGTGATCTAATTGGTGTAGGGAGTTTCTGATGAGGAAATTCCCAACACCTAGACAGATCAACAACTTTTTTGCACCTTAAAGTGGCCTAAGAGAATTGCTCGATGCACTGAGAGGTTAAATGACCTGTCTAAGGTCACAGAGCCAGAATGTGTCAGAATCAGGAAAGGAACTCAGGAGTGTCAAACCTGAGTCCAAATCCAGTGTCAGATCCTTACTAGCTGCATAACCTTGAGCAAGTTAGTTAATTTCTGTTTTCCTCAGTTTCCTCAGCAGTAAAATGGGGTTAATAACATCACTCACCTTTCAGGGTTTCTGTGAGGATCCAGTGAGGTAATATATGTAAAGTGCCTAGCACAGTGCTGGTACATAGTAGGTGTTATATAAATGCTGGCTATTATTATTTTTTATGGCTGACTCTAGGGTTGACTACTATACCATGTTGCTTCACATAGTAGATGCTTAATCAATACTTACTTAATGAATACTGAGATTGAAGAGCCTGACATTATGAAAATTAAGTCAGCACACTAGGTAGGAAGAGTCTAAATTTTGCTAATTACGCCAGGAATAATGTTTGCTCGTTCTATTAAACCGGCTCCAAAGGGTGGGAATGGAAAGGTGGGGAAAGGAGGGAGGGGAGGAGTGTTTGCTTTGGAGGATTCCCCTGCACCACTCTCAGGATGTGATCTTCAGATTGCGGCTCGGGTCCTCCACCTTCCAGGGCTGGGACAAATCCCTCTGCACAGCACGGAGCACCAAGCCAGAAAGTCCTGGGTCTCACAGCTAACAACCTTAGGAAAACAGTTCTTTCTAACCAGAGAAAAGTGTGCATGGTACAGTTACTCCATCCTAGGTGCTGTATTACATGCTGTGGGAATACAACCACCACCACCTCTACTAATGAGAACAATATTCAGCATTGATATATTGCTTTAAGGTTTATAAATCACTTTTCACATGTTATTTCATTTGATATTCATAGTAATCCTGGTGAGGTTTGCGCTATTAGCCCCATTTGGAGGGATAATTTTCTTGGCAAAGATACTGGAGTGCTTTGCCATTTCCTTCTCCAGCTCATTTTATGGAGGAGGAAATTTAAGCAAACAGGGGTCAATGACTTGCCCAGTGTCACACGGCTAGTAAATGTCTGAGGTTGGATTTGAACTCAGGAAGATGAGTCTTCTTGAGTCTACCTCCAGCACTCTATAGTGTGCCACTTATGGTGTAAAAAACTCACTTGAATAGCCCCAGGCAGAAACTGCTACAACCAAACTAGTTTCTATGACCAGATGTAAAATGTTTTCCTTGAGGGGCAGCTAGATAGTACAGCGGCTAGAGCAGTGGCTCTGGAGTTAGGAGGACTTGAATTCAAACTCAGCCTTAGATATTTGACACTTACTAGCTGTGTGACCCTGGGCAAGTCACTTAACCCTGAATGCCTCACAAAACAATACAACAGCAATAAAATGCTTTCCTTAGTGATAGAGGAATAGATGAACAATGTCCTGTACACAGAACCTTCCATGATCCCTTTCCAGAGGACAGTGAATAGGAAGCAGTGGTTCGAATCAAGAAGACTTTGGTCTGACTCCCATCTCAGAGACGGACCAGCTAGTCCTAAGTGGACCTTACGTAGCCAAATCACATAATCTCTCGTGGGCTCAGTTTCTCATCTATAAAATGGAGATAATATCAGATAGGATAATTTAGGAAAGCCATTTGTAAATCTGAAGGAGCTATGGCAATTCTAATTATTATTAGGAGGGAGAGGCCTTGTCTTTTGAGGTGAGCTCCCAAACCACAACTGCTCTGTGATTTCTTCCAGGAACTGAAATAATGCATTTTCAGTTCTGGAAAAAATCCAAGTCTTCCTCCCAACAAAAACTGAGAAGGAAATCTTTCAGTCTTGGACACATTCCAGGTTTGGTTTTACCAGTGATCAACACTTTGGAACAGAAATACGACATCTGGAATTATGCCTCATGGCCTGAATCACATGCTGCTGTGGAGTGTGTGTGTGTGTGTGTATTTAAACAAAGTAAAGGAGACTTCCTAAGACAAAAGGGTCTAGGGGGGCTGTAGGAGACAGAAATTAGGATGGACAGGCCAGTCATCACTGTACCACCAGTCAGAAACCTCTTGGGAGACAGAAATACTAGTCTCATGCAAGTAAATCATACTGGTTTACCCTGATGTAACAGATTGTTGGGCTCAGAGTCAGAAAGTGGTTGATTAAAATCTTCCCTCTAATATATATTTGTCAAGTGATTCTAGATAAGTCACTTAACCCTTCTGAGCTTCAGTCTTGTTATCTATAAAGTGAAGGTTTTCCCCTCTCTGACTCGATGACCCCTAATGCCCCTTTCAATCCTAAATTTAAGATTCATGATCCTAAGTTGCTTAATTTCTAGGCACATCTGAAAGTTCCCTAATACCAGGGGCATGCTGATGTCAGCTCCAATCAGCGTATGAGATCTGAGTGTTAAATTTTCACTGTGAGCATTTGCACCTGGAAAACTTGCAAAAGCAATAAATCAGGATTTGATTTATTATTTTGCGGATTGTCTAGACTAGAGGCAGGGAACTTACGGCCTTAAGGTCACATGTGGCCTTTTAAATCCTTAAGTGCGGCCTTTTGACTGACTCCAGTCAGCCTGACTTATAGACAGTCAGTAAGCCACACTTAAAGATTTAGAAGGCTGCAGTTTTCCCATCCCTGCTCTAGGCTTAAAATTTTGCAGAAAATATTAATAATGAAGATTAAACTTAAAAGTGGGTCATATACACATTTTTTTTCAGAGTTCATCGTTTAACATTTACCATTTAACCCTTGCTTTGGACTTATCTGGTAATTCATATCTGATTTGCTCAGTTATCTGTGGAAGGACTCTACGCAGAACCTTTGAATATTCTCATAGAAATAAGTTTTATGTCCTCCTCTGCTGAAAATATTTCCAGTGTATATGGGACTTTCCTTATAAGTGGTCAGACCATAATGATGTCTTAAGAAATCTTTCCCAGAGGTTTTTGTAGCAGATAAGGGCAGGCAATGGCATCTCCATTTAACACATAACAATGATGTGGATAATAGCTAGTATTTATCCAGTGCTTTAAGGTTGGCAGAGCATCTTACTTGATATCTCATTTGATTCCTATAACTACTCTATGGGGTAGGTGCTATTATTCTCTCCATTTTGCAGACAGAGAAGCTGAGGCTGAGAGAACTTAAGTCACTTATCCAGGGTCTCACAGCCAGTAAGTATCTGAGCAAAGATTTGAACTCGGGTTTAAGTCTTATTCATTGTAGCATTCTAGATGGAGAAGGGGACATGCTAACAGACAATATTGGTAACACAAATCAGGGCACCAGTTCAGTTAAGTACCCAATCTTCTTTGCCCTGACTGCAGAATCTTTGGGTTTGTACTTCTGAAGTCTCTCCTGCCATTTTGTTAAGCTGAGTAGAAATTATCCATGTAGCAGCCTCCAGCCCCCTTTCTTTCCTATAACTACTAAAACATTGTCTTTTCTGGCTCTAACCACTTTTTTCCCCTCTCTGTCCTAGTTTCTCGCAATTCTCCCTATAAGACCCTTGGAAGGGCTGTACAGCCCAGCTCTGCTTTCAATTACAATACAATACCCTGGGAGGGAGTTTCTGAATCTGAGTCTTTGGGTTTGCAATTGGCCATGGCAACATCAGCCACAAAGATGGGAACTCTTTTCAGAAAAAATGCATACTCCATTTACTGTGACTTGGAAAGAAAGGGTCAGATTGCTGTCTCTGCAATTCTTGGCAGAGGGGTGGGCCTTCCCCTCAAAGCAAGGGGAGAGAAGTGCTGTCCAGACTGACTCCTCCATCCTCTGTTCTCTTCCTACAGCTTCTCAGAAGTGAAATTCCTGCTTCTTCTCTGCTCCAAGACCCAGAGAGGTTCCGAGAGGACTCTTTGGCTCTCAAAGCCAGGAGAACCAAGAGAAGCTAGGCTCAAGAGGCAGTTTCTGTCATTTAGTGTAAGGTCAGTGAAAAACAAGGATCCTAAAAGTGCTGGACAATTAAACTGTGCCTTTCTTAGGAATAAGAAAGGAAAACTTGAGAGCAGCTGAAGCGTGGGAGGATGGAATAAAAGGTGGTCTTAAGTAGAATAAAACAAACCTGGTCTAGGAATCAGGAATCCTGGGTTTCAGTGCCCTATCTGTCACTCTCTGGATGGCCTCTGAAAAGGCACTGGGCCTCCGTGATACCCAGTTACTTCTATAAAATGGGCTTTTAAAGTTCAGTGATCTCTAGGTTTCCTTCCAGCTGCAATATTCTATATTTTGGAAGCAGAGGGAAGTTTGTGCTTGAGAAAGCCAAGGGCAATATGGAAGGAGGACAGTGCAGCCAAAAGAATACTGGCTCTAGAATCAGACTATATACAAATAAATATCTATATCTATATACACACACACACACACACATATATATATATATATATATACAGACATACATACATACACATACCTATGTGCATATATGTATGTTTACATACAACTATCTATCTATCTGTAGCTTTTTAGGGTAACCCAAATGCACTCTTTTCATAGGAACAAAAAACTAAAATCTAAAGGGGCCTACTTATGCATAAATGATTATATAGGACTATAGGACTCTAATGAGATGTGATTGTGCCATGAGAAATGACAAGATGAACAATTTCAAAGGAAACTTGAAAGATGTCTATGAACTGATACAGGCAAGTAAGCAGAACCAAGAGACAAGTTTATACCATTATAACAACATTATAAAGAAAAATAACTCTGAGCAGCTTTAGAACTTAGACCAATGCAATGACAAAACGTGTTTCCAGAGAACTCAAAGTGAAGCATGCTACCTGACTCCTGTCAGAGAGGTGAGGAATTTAAAATGCAGAATGAGACAGACAATTCTGCACATGGTCACTCTGGGAGCTGGCTTCACTTCACAATACTATGAGGGTTTTGATGTTGTTGCTAAATGGGGAGAGGGGAGGTAGTAGTAGGGAGTGGAAACAAATGTTTGTTAACTGGAAAAATAATAAAATTAAATTTAAAAAAATTAGGGGGATGAACTAAACAGCTGCGGAGTTTCCTTTCAATTCATATCAGAATGAAATAAGTGGAGGGTACACTAAACTCAAAGGAATGGGGGAATTTTAGGCAGGTGACAACTGGCTGGGGAGAGCTCAGCATCATGGAAAGAATAGTTCAAATTTCCAGACACTTACCTATTGTGCAATCTTGGGTAAGTCCCTGAACTTCAGTTTTTTTCTCTTGTAAAATGAGGGGATTGGACAAAATGGTCTGTAAGACCTCTTCCAGCTCTAGAATTAAGACCTCTAACCTTCCGATTGCTGAATTTTACAAAAATGTATTTAGAAGCAAGTTTTATATGCAGAAGATTTAGAAATACATAATTTTAACTCTTTTTACTTTGCAAAACATTGAATCACGACTGAATTTTTTATTTGGATACTTGTAACAATTTTGATTATTAAACTTGTATAATTTTTATTTGGATACTTGTAATAAATATGTAAATACATACTTACAAAAGGATAATGTGATAGAAAAATATGCACCGTGAAACAATTGTGGACTTCTTATTGTAGTACATCCTTTCTATTTTCCTTAACTGAACATGAAAAAAATTATATTTGTACAACCACTCAAGAATGTGTGGTATGTTGTGCTCCTATCTATAATGAGATTCCTTTTTAATAAACATAAAGCATAGTCACTCAAATCGTCATGATTTCCACACATATAATCAAAATTTCCTTTAGGAAAACATCTTGATCTAATCATACTAAACTAAAAAAAATCTCAAATATGATACATTGTTTCTGTATATTTATGTACATTTCCCCTCCATGTGAGTTAATCTTCATCATTCCTAACAAACAAATCATATTTCTTGCTACATGATGTTAGTGCTATCTTTGAGGTATTTCATGGATTCCATCTGTTCTGTCAGTCAGTAAATATTTATTAAGTACTTACTATGATCATGTGCCAGGAATTGTGCTAAAAATTGTGGATACAAAGAAAAAGCTAAAACAGACCCTGCTCTCAAGGAGTTTACATTCAAATGGGAGAGACAACATGTAAAAAGCTTGGTATATTCATAATGTATACAGAGTAGAGAAGAAGGGAGTTGGGTGTGGGGTGAGAAAAGTCTCCTGCAGAAAGTGGGATTGGATCTAAGTTTTTTAGGAAGTCAGGAAAACTAAAGGAGATGAAGGGGGAGAACATTCTGGATATGGGGGAGAGCCAGTACAAAGTCATGGAGGTGAGGGATGGAGAGTCCCATGGAAGGAACAGAAAGTTGGCCGATATAAACAGATAGATTGTTATTGTGTTTGTCCTTTGTTGTTGAAGAGGACCATGACATCAGGATGATGACTTGACTTTCTTGACTTTGATTTCAGTGAGGGAGGGCTGTGCAAGGTCACCAACTTCACTGTCTTCTCCTGAGCCATCTAGGTCCATTGGGATGACTAGAGATGGCCCAGGATGCAATGTGAGACCCTGGCCCCTTCAGGCTAAGGTCTTACCATATTCTCACTTTGGGAGCAAGACACACCCATTCAATGAATAAGTTTTTAAGGAGTAGTTCAAGGGATGGCCCCTTTAATAAAAAAAAAAATCAAACTGGGAGGAGAAGACCCTCAGGGTTCCTGGATAAAAGAGAAACAATTACTATTTAGTATATAAATCCCCTCTTCCTCTGGGTTTACTAACTACATTTCTTGCTCAAAGATTTCTTGCTCCTCAAACACAATTCACTCTAGAGCTCATACACAGGACAACAAGTTCCCACCTATCTAGCACAGAGTAGATTTCAATACTACATAGTAATTGTTTGAATACTAAATAATAACTAGATAATAAAATGTGGGGAGGAGGTTAAAATGAAAGAAGACTCAAATGTTGGGAACGGGCCAGGTAATAAAGAATTTTAAATGCCAAACCAAGGACTTAAGATTTGCTTCTGGAGTTTTAATAAGGAAATTAGGAGTGGTGGGCTGAAATGATCAAATCGGTGTTTTAAGGCAATCGTTTTAGCTAAAGGGTAGAGGATAAACTGGAATGGGGAGCAATTTGAATCAGGGAGACTGTTTAGCCCAGGTGAGGGGGGTTATGAAGGCCTGAACTAAGGTGGTGGTCATGTTAGTAGAGAGATATTGTAATGATAGAATGATTGGCAATGGATAGTTTATGTGGGGCAGCCAGGTGGCATCACAGACAGATCCCTGGGCTTAGAATAACAAATATTCATCCTCAGGAGTTCACATCCATGCTTAGATACTTACCAGCTGTTTTAGATATGACTGAACAACAACAAAAACTTTAATAAATTAAAATACAGTAGAACATAGAGAATGTTAATTTGTAGTTTTCTAAGTCTATATGCTGCTCCAGAGATCTTTTTGTACAGTTTAGTGGCCTGGTTTCTATTTGATTTTCATGCCATTGATCTAGTCTAACCCTATCACCTTCAGATGAGGAGATGGAGATGTCAAAAAGAAAATTAAGTAATTGCTTCCTGTTTCCTTCATTTTCTAAACTTCACCTCCTCCTCAGTCACTTTCTCACCTTGGAGAAACTTCCACCTTAAAGCTGCCTTTCTTGGTTGGTGAGCCTAGTCTCCTGATTAATGGGAAGCTAGGTAGCCTAATGGATACAGTACCAGGCCTGGAGTAAGGAAAACTCATCTTGCTTAATTCAAATATGGCGCCAGACATTAATTGGGAAAGTCACTTCACCCTATTTGCCTCCATTTCCTCAACCATAAAATGAGTTAGAGAAGGAAATGGCAAACCACTCTACTATCTTTGTCAAGAAAACCCAAATGGGTTCATGAAGAGTCAGACACAACTGAAATGATTAAATGACAAAAACAGCAAAGTCTATGTGGAGTGAGGCTAAGGAGCTGAGGATGATACCAGTGATTGGGAGGATGATGGTACCTTCAACAGTAGTAAAAGGGAAACTAGGAAGAGAGGAAGATTTGGGGGGTAGAAGGGAAGATGCTAAGTTTGAGATCCAGTTCATTCATAACAAAAATATTATGGAATTTTGTACCTTAACACAGACATTTGGAAAGCATGCCTCTTTTTCCACTTGGATTATCAGACTGTTCACTACAACATTTTAAATCCTCTATAACCTATTATATAGTTTTCTATTCCAAAACATTTGTTATCACCAGAATAGGAATTTTTCTAGCCACAATCTAATAAGATGATGCCCAAAATGAGTCTTTATATGATATTAAGCCTTCAATTTTCTGAATTTTTTTCTACAGTAGTGTTTATCTCTCAAGTAGCAGCCTCAGAAACCATACCCAATAGTTATCTTTAATCAGCGAAATAACACTGAGAAAAATTAATATAGCCATAAAAAGGGAGCACAGAGGATTAGTAATAAACCATCCAAATTACTCTCTGAGAATTATGGATACAATTACACTAACACTGACAAGCCTGTCTGGCAGTATAAGTAGACACACTTCTCATGGTAACATTGCTTCTCCTTCATTCTCCTCCCATGCCAGTTCCTGACCTTTTGGACTTAAAAATCATGTGCTTCTACTGGGGTATCATTGGGGAACTTCCCTCAGGGGTCTCCTCATCCTGAATTATCCTACCACCCATGAGGCCTGCTCCACATAGGCTCCCTCTACCTTTCCCAATGGTGAGTTCCTTCTGCAGCTGACATTTTGTGAAGACACCTAGGTTAACTGGTCCTCATTCCTTTCCCAGCTTTATCTTTGACTTTCAAAATTTCAAAATCAAACTAAGCCCCATTCTTTCACCTCCTTCCACCCACTTTTTGTATGTCTTCCCCCATTAGAATATAAACTCCTTGAGAGTAGGGAATGTCATTATTTTTTGCTTGAATTTGTATCCCTAGTATTTAATACATGTCTGGCACATAGTATGCACTTAATAAATGCTTGTTTCCTTCCTGAAGATCCATAAGAAAACCTATGGTTGAGCCCATGGTCACTGTGAGGATGGCTATCACCATGGCTGTATCTACAGTGTGAATGGCTGATCATGTGAGTGACAGCCTCTTTTTGATGCTCCATGGGCATGGACATAAATATGAATAGGTTCTGAAAAGATTCACAAGTAAGCCATCCAACTGATATGGACTTTAGATCAGAAGATTTGAGTGCAAACTCCATCTCTGCCACTTACTGCTTGGGTGAATTTAGACAAATCATTTACAATAGAGGGATAGATGGATGGCTAGACATTCAGACAGAAAGATAAATGATAAAAGAAAGAAGGAAAAATAAAAAGGAAAAGAAAGAAAGGAAAAAAGAGAAGAAAGTAGGGAAGAAAGAAAAAGAAAGGAAGGAAGGAAAGAAATAAAGGAAGAAATGAAGACAGGAAAAGAAGAAAGGAAGGAAGGAAGAAAGGAAGGAAGGAAGGATGAAAAAGGAATGAAGGAAGGCAGGAAGGCAGGCAGGAAGGCAGGAAGGAAGAAAGAAAGAAAAGAAAGAAAGAAAGAAAGAAAAGAACGAGAGAGAGAAAGAGAGAGAGAGAGAGAGAAAGAAAGAAAGAAAGAAAGAAAGAAAGAAAGAAAGAAAGAGAAGGAAACTTTATCAGTGCTTACTATGTGCCAAGTACTGTGCTAAGCGTTAGGGATATAAATACAAATGGAACCCTGGTTTCCAAACCTTGGGGCATTTTGTTGAGATTCCCTTCCCCCCAGTTATGAAGTTCTAGACTAGGTGTCTCTGGTGAGGCAAGCTGGAAACCAGAGAATGATGACGAGCCAGCTGTATGTCCACAGTTTCCCAAAATCTTTTCTCTCTCTCTGAAATCATTTCCCAAGTGAGTTCGGAATAGTGTGCATCCTCCACTAAAGTACAAAGCGAGATCATCTCTCCTCAACAAAGCTCTCTGTTCAACTCCTGCCTTCCCCTGCAATCTTTCCTAAGTCCCAGCTTGGCAAAAGTCTTAGGACTTTGAAATCTATTTTGTACAAGAAACAAGATAGTACTGTCCTTAAGGAGTTTACATTCTAATGAAGGAAGATAACCCTTCCAGAGGAGCTAGAAGCGGAAAGGAAGAAGGTATTTGTGATAAGATAGAAATCTAGAGAGTGCATTCAGCTGGAAATTAAGTGGGCATGACTAAGGGCACTTAGGAAATGGTGGTCCAGGTGGCCTCACCCTCACCAATCAGGAGAATTCTGTTCAGTTGTGTTGGATACTTCTTGACCTCATTTGGGGTTTTCTCAGCAAAGATACTTCAGTGGTTTGCCCTTTCCTTCTCCAGTTTATCTGACATAGGAAGAAATAGAAGCAAACAGAATTAAGTGACTTCCTCAGGGTTACACAGATAGTAAGTGTCAGGCCACATATGAATTCAGGAAAATGAATCTTCTTGACTTCAGATCTGGCCCTCTAACCACTGGTCCACCTAGCTGCCCATCAATCAAGAGACTAGGCCTCACCAATCAAGACAGGCAGCCTCAAGGTGGAGGTTTCTCAGGGGTGGAAAAGTGGCTGAGGTGGAGGTAAAATCCAGAAAATGAGTGAAGCAGGAAGTAGTAAGTTAGGTTTCTTTCTGAAGTCTCCATTCCTTCATCTGAAGATAATAAGGACTAGACTAGAAAGAGTCTAGAAACTTAAATAGAAACTGGGCCACTAAGCAGTACATAAAGCTCCCCAGCATACGGACTTAGAAAACCACAAATTAACATTATCTATGTTCTACTGTATTTTAATTTATTTTGTTAAAGTTTTCTGGCATTGTCCAGTTATATCTGACTCTTCCTGACTCCATGGACTATATTGTTCATGGAGTTTTTTTGGCAAAGATACTGAAGTGGTTTGACATTTATTTCTCCAGTGGATTAAGGCAAAGAGTGGTTAGGTGACTTTCCAAGGTCACACAGCTGGTAACTATTTAAGGCTGTATTTGAACTTAGATCTTCCTGACTCCAGGCCCAATACTTTATCCACTAAGCCACCTAGCTGCCTCCTTGTTATTAATTACCTTTTAATCTGGTTTCTGCCTCTTACAGAGTATCGGGCCACAATGGGGCAGGAAAGGGAGGCCTGTTGGACATCGCTTGACAAGATGACTGCTAAGATTACCCTATATCACTCTTGCTACCCCCTCATTATGGCCCTCATTAATAATATTTCTCAAGTTCTGGAGGCCCCAGTGAGGGCCTTCCTAAATTTAGCCTGGCCTCATAACACATGTGGAATTTCTAGGTTTTCTTTCCGTAGACATAAACATTTTAAATGGCCAAATTAACACTGCTCATATTCTATAATGAAATTCAACTTGTCTAGCCCAGAGTTTTAATGCACCCTTTCCATCAACTGTACATTCTTCCCTCTGAGCTCTTGCAACCTGAGCTGCAGAGTTTATGACAGGCAGGGCTCCTAACACAACCACTACTGTGAAAGACCTGGCCTCCCTCAGACTAAACACCATTGAGTCTTTCTAAAAATATTAGGAAATGTAATAAATCGTAGTCTTGATGTAGAACATGGCACTGACACGTCTCTGACTTCTGGGATTTGGCCTGATGGGCAGAGGAGTTGTGAGACACATCAAGCCAGACTGTCCACTGGCCCGGATCTGCAGCGTGTTTCAGGGGACAAGGGATCCCCA
This sequence comes from Potorous gilbertii, assembly GCA_028658325.1. Classification (NCBI taxonomy): domain Eukaryota; kingdom Metazoa; phylum Chordata; class Mammalia; order Diprotodontia; family Potoroidae; genus Potorous; species Potorous gilbertii. Next base: position 651,135,565 of record CM053769.1, on the reverse strand, counting down.
AGAAGTCCCCGATACCACAGGACTGGGCCTCATGCACATATTCAGCAGCTCTATGAGCAGCACCATGTGTACAATTTGTGGTAAGCCAGTGGCAATGAAGATTGCTGTTCTAGGAGTGTGTGAATTACTCAGGTTATATATATTTGAGGGAACTTGAGGGAACTGGTCAATGCTAGGAAGACCAGGTAGGAATCAGAGAACCTAGGTTCAAATCCCAACTCTGTCATTTACTACCTGTACAACGTTAAACAAATGGCTTAACTTCTCTGGACTCCCTTTCTTCACTTCTACAATGAAGGCACTGAAGCATATGACTTCTAAGGGTCCTTCAAACCCTAAATCTATACTTATGATCCTATGAGCTTATCCATGGCAACAGGCATGGGACAACCTGAATGGCTGAAACTTCAGAAGTCATGGAATGTTTTGGGCTTCCTATCTTTTCCCTTTCTCTATCACTGTTGAAAGTCAAAGAAGCTTTTTTCCAAGTGGTCTGGTGGGAAAGAAGGTGGAAGGAAGGAAGGAAGGAAGGAAGAGATTGAGGCCACTAGAGTGGATAACCAGCCCCCAACTGATGCAGAGTAACTTCCCTTTGGAAGGCCTATGGGATGTGAAGACCCCACAAAAGGGAAGAAATGTTGACCACATTAAGCTGGAAGTTTCTCCTTTCTGGATGTTTCCTGTTGTACCACTTTTATCAAGCGTGACTTTGTTTACCTTCTCATTCATCCAACTCTGCCATCTTACAGATGAGGACATTAAAGCCCCAGGGAACACTTAAGTGACTTGTCCAAGATCACCCAGGCAGTGAGTTGCGGAGCTGAATGTTAAACCCAGGCCCTACAACTCTTTCTGCTGTTTCCCCTCCCAGGGGTCACATCCCATCCTTCCTTTTCACTCAGTTTGATTTTAAAATAGATGTCACTCAGGGAAAGATGATCTTATATCACTAAAGCCTTAGTGAGAATTAACTGGTCAGTCAGTAAGGATTTGTGCATTTGTCCTTCATTGCCAAAGAAGACCATGTCATCAGAGAATTAATGACATGACTTACACCTGACTTTGTTTTGAGTGAGGGAGGGCTGTGCAGGTCACCAGCCTCATTTCTCCTCCAGAATCATCCAGTGACCTGATATTCATCAGGATGACTGGAGATGACCCAGGATGAAGCAATTGGGGATAAGTGACTTGCCCAAGGTCACACAGCTAGTGAATGTCAAGTGTCTGAGGTGAGATTTGAACTCAGGTCCTCCTGATTCCTGCACTGGTGCTCTATCCACAGCACTACCTAGCTGCCAGTAAGGATTTAAGTGCCAACCAACTACTTGTTGTTCTAGGTCCTGGGGTTCCAGAAAGAGAAATTAACCAATCCTTATCCTCAAACATATATATATATTCTATCAGGGAGACACACATATACAAAAGTATAGATAAAGTAAATATAAGGTAATTTAAATAATTTTTTGTCACTGTGAGGGAGACACTAACAGCTGGGGAGAGGGCCTTGTGTGGAAGACAATGCTTCAGCTGAGCCTTGAAGTAAACCAGTCGTGTCCAACTCTTGATGACTCCATTTGGGGTTTTCTTGGCAAAGATACTACATTGGTTTACCAGTCCATTTTACAGAAGAGAAACTGAGGCAGAGTTAAGTGATTTATCCAGGGTCACACAGCTACTAAGTGCCTGAAGTCAGATTTGAATTCAGAAAGATGAGTCTCGATTCTAAGACCACTGCTCTACACAGCTCTACCTAGCTGCCCCTGGTCTTGGCACATTAAAGCCTTAGGACACTTGTGATGTAAAAATAAATGGGTGATGTGAAGAGAGAAGGCCAGTTTGGTTCAATCACAAGGTATAATGTCTGCCGAGGCTGGAAAATAGGTTGAGATTAGGTTGTATAGGGCCTTATAAACTAAACAGAGAAATCTGTATTATCCTATGAGCATGGGAAAAGTAAACTGTAGATGACTGAGTCAGAAAATCACATGGTCAGATGCGGCTTAAGGAAAATAACTTTGGCAGAAGTATGTAGGATGGATTGGACTGAGGCTGGAAGCCCAAATAGGAGGTTGATTCAGTAATAAAGGTAAGAGATGAGGGCCTGAACTAAGAGATGAAAAGAACAGCCATTGAAACCTGGTATTCATCTTAGAAGTGACTTGGGCTGACCATTGCCTCAGTTTCCTTATCTGTAAAATGGGATTAATAATAGTATCTGACTCCCAGGAATAACTGAGATGACAGTAAAAGTGCTTTGCAAATCTTAAAACATGAAATAAATGCTAGTTTTTATTATTTTATTGTAATTCCAGTTGTGTCTGATGTTTTGTGACCCCATTTGGGGTTTTCTTGGCAAAGATACTGGAGTGGTCCTTCTCCAGCTCATTTTATGGATGAGGAAACTGAGGCAAACAGGGCTAAGTGACTTGTCCAAGGTCACACAGGTAGGAAGTGTCTGAGACCAGATTTGAACTCAGGTCTTTCTGATTCTAAGCCGGCACCCTATCCACTGGGCAACCTAGAATATTACTATTATTCTGTGTAACCTAATTATTACAACAATACAAAACTGAATTCTGGAGAAATTAGGTGAATTGCCTAAGGTTAAGACTCTCTTCATCTCTGGGAGCACACTGAGGGATTCAGGCAATGTTATTTATCATCTCTCACAGGATGAATTTAACCTGGGCACCCAAGCTTGATGGCACAACTGAAAGCTCAGAAGTCAATCAGGAATCCCCAGGCACCCCTTTTCAACCACACTCTCCTTCTCTGCCACCCCACCCTCCCAACTCCCAATACAACATCCCTTAATTTAAAGTCAAAAGACCTGAGTTTGAGTTCCACTCTACCACCACCAAGGTGTTGGGTCATGAAGAAGCTGCTTCATTTTTTTGGCTTCCTCTTTTGCAAAATGAGGCAAGAAAGAGGATGAACAAGATGTTCTTTAAGGTCCCTTCTAGCTCCAACCTTCTTTAATTCTACCAGGAAAGAATGCAAGAGCTGCTCTGTAGGGTCAGCCTCTTTACCCCACTCCCTCTCATCCACAGTGGCTCCTCATATGTGAAATTGTCTTTTAGCTGTGGTTGTTTGCATTGCTTGCAAAATGAGTAACTTCAGACTGAATTGAATTTTAAAACCCCCTTTTCAACACTGAAGATCACCCAAACTACTACTTACTCCCTCTTCCTTTCTTTATTTTTTCTGAGTTGGAGCTAGCACTAAAAGCGAATGTTGTTTCTTTTTAATTGAATACATCTGGAAATCAGTGGGGGATCTCCTTTCAAAGTTCTTCAGAAAGAAACTTCCTTAAACCCCATAATTAATAAAGGAATTCACAAAGAGCCTTTACCCCTTGACTTTATAAGCTGTCTTTGTTCTAGCAGACATTCTTACATTATTAGCAGCATGATGGAATTACTATTTGTGTCTAATTGCTTCCTTCTAATGGGGTTAAATGATTTTCAACACCAGTCCCTATTAAATAAAGAAAATAAAATGGCGCAGACCATTATCGGGCCTCTTTCATTTAGACATGTGAGATCAGAGACATCCTGGCTAAAGGGACCAAGTCTTTTGGTCAAAGAACTTTGGGTTGTGCCTGCTTCATCATAGATGAGACACTGTGATATTCTCCCTTTTTGGGGTGGGGAATCATTCTATCCGGCATTTAGTAGCTTAAAACTGCACAGAGACTTTTGGGACACTGCAGAGTGCTTTACAAGTTTGTAAAATGCTTTACCTACACGATCTCATGTAATCCTTGCAACGATCCTGAGTCCTCTAGGTACTATTATACTCATTCTACAGAGAAGGAAGTTAAGCCTCAGAGAGGTTTATGATTTGCTCAGGGTCACACAGCTAGTAAATTATTGATATTGGTGTTTGAATACTGGTCTTCCTGACTCCAAGTCCTCTTCCACCCGTTACCATGAGTCATAGCTACAACAGCAGAGAAACAGAAAACTGGACACAGTTTCTTTGTACTTGAGTAATGTCTTTGCATCTGGAGTCTGACCTCCCAATCTCCCATTTAAAGAACATCTGTGTAAATGTCCAAATTGTGTTTGCTTTTTTCAAAAAAGAGTTACAAGACCCAATTCAAATTAGACCAAAATTCAGCAGGGTTTGAAGACAGTTGGCCACCACAGAGATATGCGACTGAAAGAAATGCATGATCATTTGCCTCAAGAGACTCTGCTTCCTACAGGTGCATGTCCCTGGCATCTAAGGAGCCCAAATCTTCCTACATGAGAATATTCTCAACTGGGCCCTCACAACAGCAAGGCAATCTTTTTACTCCTCTCTAATTGATTTGTTATCCTATTCCCCATAGAGGTTGTTTAAAATCGTCTTTTCATAAGCCTCTGATACTATCCATTCTTTCTGTCTTCTCAGCTGAGGAACTAGAAATGTATTTTACTGAGAAAATAGAGAGATGGCACAGTAGATAGAGTGCAGGGCCTGAAGTCAGAAAGACTCATCTTCCTGAGTTCGAATCTGGCCTCAGATACTTATGAGCTGTGTGATCCTGGGCAAGTCACTTAACCACATTTACTTCAGTCTCTTCATCGATAAAATGAGCTGGAGAAGGAAATGGCTCTAGTACCTTTGCCAAGAAAAACTCAATGACTGTACATGACTGAAATGATTGAACAACATCTTCCTTTATTTCCCACTATCTCCCTCCTCAACTTCAATTTCTGAGAAAAGAGGAAGGAAACAAGCATTAAGTACTTACTATGTGCCAAGTACAGTTTCAAGCACTTTACAAACATCATCTCATTTGATTCTTAGGATAACCCGGGGAGGTAGGTGCTCATTTTACAGCTGAGGAAACTAAAGCAATGACTTGTCCAGAGCTAATGTCTGAGACTACTTGGACTTAGGTCTTCCTGATTGAAGGCACAGCACTCTATCCACCATACCATATAGCTGCCAAGGCCAGCCTTTCCCTAGGTGCTCCTGATCCCATTCCCTCCTATCTTCTCTAGGAGAGTGCCCTCAAAACCATGCCCTCTTCTCATCTTCAGTCTCTCCCTTCCTACTGATTCCTTTCCAGCTACCTACAAACATGCACAAGTCCCTATACTTAAAAAAATAAAAGCACAGAGACTCACTAAACACTGTTATCTCTTACATGATTGTTCATACCAATATTCACAAACATATGCCCAGAGGAAGCCAGTTATCCTCTTTGCCTCTACCTCTCCCAATAACTAGTGCCATAACTGCTCTACTTCTCTCTCCAAGAGGAATGAAATGGAAACAAAACTCTCTCCCCTACTTCTCAAGGATCTCCATAGGCTTCATTAAGATGTAAAACTGTCTTGGGACACTTCCTTAAGAAACAGATTGATGCATGTGCTGGGATGAGGGAGGGAGAGGGAGAGTATCACTTCCCTATTTTAAAAGTTACTGTAGCTGGCATGATGTTTGTTAGTGGCATCACTGCAGTCTCTTCTCTGTCCCAGGCTCTCTACAGAAAGGCCCTGGGGCTCCCTGAGACTTTGTGCTGGATGTCTCTCAACCTTCTTTTCCAGTGTTACTGGATCTGCTCTCTTACAAAGCATGGAAATCAGGCTGTAATATATGTTCTTCTCCAATTGATTTTGCAAATTACGCATGTTGCCTCTCAAAATGGGTGAGTTTAAACACCTCTGGCTGTTTAACAGAGTTAAATAGCTCTGGCTAGGATGCAAAGGCAGAAGTGCTGAAAAGAAAGGGGCAGAGATGGGGGGGGAAGGGAAGGAGGGGGGTAGTGGGGAGAGAGAGAAAGTGAATTCCATATGCAGTGCACCTGGGGAGGCCCAGGGAGAGTTGTGGGGGGGTGGGGGGCGGGCTGTGACCTCTGCTCCACCTTTGTAAATATTCCTACCAAATGTGTTCCACGGGCTCACAAAGGGCTTGCTGGCTCTCCATACGCCTCTTCTGAAATGTCTGTATGTTAAAAAATTTAAGGGGCATTAACCTGATTTACAAAGAAACTGCTCATGGTTACCATTCATGAGACAAGTTTAAAAACATACTACTGTGGAATTTCCAACCCCTCCCTTCCCTGGCATGTTACATAATATACTTTACACATATATTCAACAGCAAGTTTATTCATCTTTCACAGTGTATATGAAGGGAGGGAACTTTTCACTACAGTTTACACAAAATATCAAAATACAAAATTGATACATCCAACAAGGCTCAGATCTAAAAGATCAAGAGAAAATTTTCTGGCCTCTATGTTGTGATCTCCATTTTACTTTGAGAGAAACTGAGGCTGAAATAGAATATTTCCCCCTCTACTAAGTCACTTATATAAGAATGCTGGTAATACAAAATATTTCATACAGTAAAAGGCACAGGTAATGCAAACATACCAGTGAATGAACTTGTGAAATCATTCTGCAGTCTCAACGTTGCTTTAACTTTTTGACTTTGCCAGCCCTTAAAGTGAGATGTGCTATAAAGCCCTGGTTTGTAACAGAAACTGGCAGATGTTTCTTGATAACAAATAAAGTTCATAGAAAATATCCCAGAAGAATGACCAGCCCTGCTGGCCTTCTCTCCCAGACCACAGATGATGACAGAGGTATTTACTGCATTAAGAAACGAACAAGGATGACCCAGAGGTTGCAGCTTAAGGTCCAAAGAAATAAAACAAATTTTAAAATAAACAATGTAGAAACAGGTTCAATGATTCAATAAATAGCTTCTCCTGCTTACTTGAAAAGGTTCATGTATTTCCAACTGACTCACTGGGAGTGAAACCATTAAAAAAAAACAACCCCCAAACACCATAGTTTTCTTGCATTTGGACCAGCTTCCAAACAGAGGAGCTAGTCTGACTTAAGAGGAGAGTGGCTTGTATCTTGGAAGAAAAATACTTAATCCCCACTAATTTTTGTCTGTATTGAAAAACTCAGATGGAAGAGGAAAGTTGCTGAAGTCTTTTGTAAAGGGTTTATACAAACAGACTTTTGTGTTTCTTGAAAAACATGCTATACCTAAGCTCCATATTTCTTTTCAGGGACATAGAGCCTCTTAGAGAAGACACATGAAAATAAATAATGTTAAAAACTAGCTAAGGGGGCTACCACAGATCTTTTTGTAGATGACAGGAACCCAAACTACTTTGCAAGTTTTCATGCCTGCCTAGACCCAGTACTGATTGCGCCTAAGTGTTGGGTTGGTTTTCCGGCAGTGCTGGACCATTTCTGGATCCAGATTCATCCAGGCATCCCAGAGAGAGATTTTCTCGACCGGTTTAGCCACTGAGGTAAGCAACGGCTGACATTTTGGGGCCAGATAAGGGCTGACTGCTGGGCTGCTGGAGCTTCTTTTAAGGGGTGTCACTGTGACAGAGGGGATGGTCACACTCCTTTCTGAATTTAGGTTGGGAGTCCTGCGCTCTGGGCTAGCCTGAGGGTCAATGAAAGCTTTAGCTTTTTTTACCTTGCGGCACATCAGGCAGATACAGAGTGACATCACTGTCACTATCAACAGAAAAGTGGCAACAGCAAGTGGTATGATGACCGTGAGAGGATTGCTGCTCTCTCTGGGCTGTGCTCTGGCTGTCCTCAAGTTTGCTCCAGTGGTGGCCTGTGGCCAGGTAAACTGAGTCATAGGAATCTCTGCATCTGCCACCAGATCTCCCCCTTTCTGAGGTCCCCAGAGATCTGAACCCAGTCTTCTGGTCTGTACTGTCTTCTTTGGGCCTTCGGTCTCTGCCATGGGTCCTATGGAAATCATAGATTTTTCTTGGAAAACTGTAGATGTCATCAGGCCATCTGATAACAATGGCACCTCTGAGGTAAAATTCTGCATAACCAAGGAATCAGGTAGCACAATAGTATATGGAAAGTAGCCTACAGCTGGCTGCACGTGATCTGCCTTGAGTGTGAAGGTGAAGGAATCATTAAGCGTGTCCGCACCAGTCACGTTAGCATGTGTATCAAGCATCAACATACCTTGATCAATGTCTATTTGAGTAAATAGGTCAACTCTTTCTGGTGATGCATGGCGACTGACCCTTCTTAGAAGTCTTCCATGGATGGGTGGCTCTGTGATTTCAAATCTGGGAACACTCTTTGTCAAATTAGCAAGTGCAGAAGCATCCAGGTCCTCTCGCCTCAACTGATAAGTCATGTTGTTGGGAATTTTCAGGCTGGATGTGACTTGCAGCAAAGGCAGCACTCGGATGGGGAGAGCCTGATCTGTCAGGTTGTTCTCGGTTGTAAACAACATGAACTGTAACTTGTCCTGGGAAGCAGTGAGATTTGTCATGTGGTAAGATAGTCTTCCAGAAATTAAATCTTCCTGTTTGAAGTCAGTGACTTGTTCATTTTCCATGAGCAGGTACCCATGCTGGAGGGGCTGGATTAGTTTGTAAGTAATCTCAGTACTTTTCCCATTGGTCACTGCTGACAGATGTACATTGGTGATAGAGACTGAGGTCTGGCCTTGGGGAAGGAGCAGGTCAGTCAGATTCACAAGGGTGACAGAGATAGGTATAACCTCCAGGTGGAAGAGTTTGTACAGTGGACGATGTTTGCCATCTGTCACACTAAAGTAAAACGCTCCAGACACTGGACTTCCATCTTGTATGAACCACAACTGGCCGCTATCAATGTCAGCCTGTGTAAATTGGTGAATGGGGAAGTCTAGATGGGGACATCTTGCTAGAAAGCCATTGCTAGGGCTGCTGATGACTGTGTATCTGATCTCTTCTGAGGAGTTGTCCAAATCCTCCACCTTCAGATTGTCTGGTCCCATCCTGAACATATTGCCCTGAAGCACTTTCAGAGAAGGTCCTTTTGTCTTCAGTTTTGGTGGCTGATCATTCACAGGAGAGATAGTGATATTAAATACCTCTTCAAGAAAGTCAGCCTCTGGTTTTGTGGCAGACTTGCTTTTCTGGTTCAACCAAACGGAGAAGGTAAAATTATCAGTAAGGGATTCGGAGTCATCATGCTGATACATGATGCCATATTTATTAATTATGTATTGTGAGAAATAGGGTTTTTCTTTGGTAATATTTTTCTGTCCAACCACAATTGTACCATGGTAGGGAAGAGATGTAACCTGGTACCATACTTCATATGTAGCACGCTGAGATGCAGGTAATTTAACTAGAAGATTTGAGGCATCTAACTTAGACCTATCAATTAAGACTTCCCTTCCTTCCTGGACAACAGCTCCTATAAAAAGAAAAGAACAGTATTTTATTGAAACAGATTTGTCTGTGATAAATCGACTGCCTCCCCATTCAGACATGATCTGAATACAGAATTTCTTTGTTTCTTATGCATTTGAATTCTTTTCTGTCTGGTGTATTAGATGCATCTAAACACTTAAAATATGCACATCAGCTCATACTATTAAATTTTCATTTTAGTTTCAAAAGAGCTTTTCTGTTTTTGTTGCTGAGTTTCTTTCACTTCATTTTCAAAAGAACTATGATTTCCTCAGTATGGTTGTTTCCTCCATGAAGTCGGTCACAACCTATTCCCAACTTGTAGGCTGATTACAAGATCACAGATTAAGAGCTAGAAAGGACCTGAGAGGTCATCTAATCCAAGCCAATCCTTTAATTTTACAGATGAAGAAATGGAGCCCTAGTTTGCTAAAGTGACTGCCTCAAGGTCACACAACTGCTAAGTGGTAGACTCAGGATGTGAGCACAGGACCTCTGACTCCAAGGCCAGCAAACATTTCCCTCCATCATGCTGCTTTTCCTTCATGAATTAGTCTGGCTCCCACAACCAATCACCTGGGGATTGGTTATGTGACCACTGCCACAATCTATCACCTGAATGAGGCTAGGCTAGCTCTTTGGTGATAGATACGGAATGAGTCACTAGCTCATAACTGAAACCTTTTCAGCTTGGTAGGGTCCATCAACCCCATGTTCCACGGGCAACTTAAAGTCCCCTTCACCCCACAATGAGCAGGACTTTTGTCTAAAGTCTTAGTTTAGGGGACTTTAATTTTCTGATCCTGATTTCCCTGACCCTACACTAAACACAGGCATTGGTGCAAATTTCCAAAACCAATCAATCAACAGGGTTTATTAAGAACACATCAAGTGCCAGATACTGTGCTGAGTAGTGGGAGTACAGTACCATTCTAAAGGGCAGACAATATATACATCAAAACTTATAAAATAAATACAGAGAAAGTGGAAGGTAACCTTAGAAGCTATATCACTAGAAGCCAGAGGGGCCAGGAAAGGCTAGAGAAGTGGGGCTTGACTGAGGCGAGTCTTTAAAGGAAGCAAAGGAATCTATGAGTCGGAGATTGGGAGAGACAAGAGGCCCAGCTAGCCAAAAGCATGGAGATTGTGTGCAGGAAGTAGCACGTAGGCTAGTGTGGCTGATGAGGCCACAAACAACTCTTCTGTCACTTGCCTTGGGGAAGTAACATGGTCAAGCCAAAAGAGCATCAGACTTAGCATCAAATAATTCTGGTTCAAGTTCCAGGTCTGTGACTTTAATATCTCTGACTTTCAATGCCCTATTTATAAAATAGAGATTAGATGATAAAATAGAAACTTCACAGGGTTGTTATGAGGACTCAATGAAATAATCTTTGCAAAGTATTTTAAAATATAAAGATTTTATTAATTCTTCTTACCACTATTATTCTTTTGGAAATTTTAGGTCAAAGGTATGGTAAAATAACAAAGTGATGATATGTATCATTAAATGTCTTTTGGATATTTATAATAAAGAGCAAAAAAGTTATGCAAAGCTTTTTTTTCCTTTTCCAACCATCTAGGTGGTACAGTGAAAGCAGCCCTGGTTTTAGAATCAGGAAGACTCATCTTCATGAGTTCAAATCCAGTTTCAGACACTTACTAGTTGTATGATCCTGGGCAAGTCATTTAACCCTGTTTGCCTCAGTTCCTTATCTGAAAAGTGAGTTGGAGAAAGAAATGACTAAACCACTCTAGTATCTTTGCTAAGAAAACCCCAAATAAGGTTGCAGAGAGTTGGACACAACTGAAAAATGACTTAACAACAATAAACTGTTATTCATTGTCTCTCAGCAATAGCACTTACATAATTTCCTAGCTTATCATAATCCTAATAACTTTAAAAATTTTTTCACAATAGAAAACAGAACAGATTTGGACAAAGCACAAAAGTAGGGAGATGAATAGCACTGTGCAGAAGAACCCTAACTACATGTACCAAAAATAAATATCATTAGTGTGCATAAAAAGCTGAGAGAGAGAGAGAGAGAGAAAGAGAGAGAAAGAGAGAGAAAGAGAGAGAGAGAGAGAGAGGAGGGAGGGGGGAGAGAGAGGGAAAGATGGAGAGGGAGGGAGGGAGGGGGGAAGAGGGAGAAAGAGAGAAGGAGAGAGGGGGTGAGAGAGGGAGAGGGAGAGAGGGAGAGGAAGAGGGAGAGAGAGAGAGAGAGAGAGAGAGAGAGAGAGAGAGAGAGAGAGAGAGAGAGAGAGAGAGAGAGAGAGAGAGAGAGAGAGAGAGAGAGAGAGAGAGAGAGAGAGAGAGAGAGAAAGACAGAGAGAGCCTGAGCCTTGCTCTTTCCTCCCACTCCCAATATGGCCACAGTTGATCATAACAACCTAACAGTCTCACATTTTACTCACTTTACCTCTGTTTGCAAGAAGGTGACTGTGCCGATCAGGTTCATTAATATCATATGAGATTGTAATAGGAAACACCTGGGGTCCCAGAACTGCTGGAGGTGAGGACACCGAAAATATAAAAGAGTCTTCTGCATCCCAGACTTGAATTTCCCTGTTTGTATGCTTGTATAATATCAGACCTTCATTCACCTGTTGAAAATTCAAGAAAAATCAGCCATTGGCTTTAAAAATTTTGGTGAAGCAAGAAAGACAATAAAAGTAGAAGAAAGGATCTGCATGAATTTTATTCACCTTCGTCTTCTTTTGTATTTTGGTTATTGCAAAACCTCCTTTGTTGGGAGGGACTTCAGGGGCCATTTGGTCCAGCTCATACCTGACCAAGAATCCCTTCTGCATCGCATCTGACAATCATCCTGCTTTTGCTAAAGACTGGATTTATGCGGGGAAGAGCCAAGATGGCAGAGTAACAGCATGGGCTTTCTAGAGCGCTCCCACCAAGCCCGACCAAGTAGCTGTAAAAAATGGCTCTAAACAAATTCTAGAGCTGCAGAACCCACAGAAGGACATAGTGAAGCAAATCTGCAGCCCAAGACATCCTGGAAAGTTGCCAGGAAGCATCTATCACAGCACACTGGAAGCAGAGCCTGGTCCAGTGTAGGCCTTGAGTGCACAGAGGTGACCTGAGTAGGCCTTGGGGAGACTGACTCTCTTACACCTGTGGTGGCTTCCAGACTTTATGACCTCAAAACACTGTGGATAAATTGGAAAGTCAGTAGGAAAAGCCTGTGGAACCAGTGCAGGAGAGTTGAGTAGTCTGGCCTCCAGCCCCAGCTCCCTAGGCAGCTGAGGGGGAAGGGGGCAGAGAAACCCGAGGCAGCCACAGCAGCAGCAGGGGCAGCTGCAGCCACTGTTTCTGGAGCTCTACACCCACAGATTATGGGGGGAGGGGTTGAGTAGCTGACAGGACACTTCCCACCCTCACTGGAAGTAGAGAACTACCTTAACAAAGAGCTCAAAAGTAAATAGCTGGGGAAATGAGCAAAAATCAGAAAAAGAATCGGACTATACTATACTCTTACTTTGGTGACAAGGAAGACCAAAGCATGCAAACAGAAGAAAACAAAGTCAAAGTTCCTCCATCTAAAGTCTCCAAGAAAAATATGAATTGGTCTCAGGCCATGGAAGAGCTCAAAAAGGATTTTGAAAATCAAGTAAGAGAAGTAGAGGAAAAATTGGGAAGACAAATGAGAGTGATGCAAGAAAATTATGAAAAATGAGTCAACTGATTGCTAAAGGAGACCCCCAAAAAATGCTGAAGAAAATAACAGTTTAAAAAATAGACTAACCCAAATGGCAAAAGAAATCCAAAAAGCCAATGAGAAGAAGAATGCCCTAAAAAGAATTGACCAGATGGAAAAGGAGACCCAAAAGCTCACTGAAGAAAATAATTCCTTAAAGATTACATTGGAGCAAAAGGAAGCTAATGATGTTAAGAAAAATCAAGAAATTATAAAACAAAACCAAAGGAATGAAAAAATAGCAGACAATGAGAAATATCTTATTGGAAAAACAACCTGTAAAATAGAATCAGGAGAAACAATTTAAAAATTATGGGACTACCTGAAAGCCATGATGAAAAAAAGAGTCTAGACATCATCTTCCATGAAATTATTGAGGAAAACTGCCCTGATATTCTAGAACCAGAGGGTAAAATAAATACTGATGAATCCACTGATCACTCCTGAAAGATATGAAAAGAAAAACTCCTAGGAATATTATACCCTAATTCCAGAATTCCAGGTCAAGGAGAAAATATTGCAAGCAGCCAGAAAGAAACAATTCTAGTATTGTGAAAATACAATCAGGGTAACACAGGATTTAGCAGTTTCTATATTAAGGGATGAAGGGCTTGGAATATAATATTCTAGAAGTCAAAGGAGTTAGAATTAAAACCAAGAATCATCTACCCAGCAAAACTGAAAATAATACTTGAGGGGAAAAATGGTCATTCAGTGAAACAGAGGACTTTTAAGCATTCTTGATGAAAAGACTGAATAGAAAATTTGACTTTTGAGAAGCATGAAAAGGTAAATAGGAAAGAGAAATCATAAAACTGAACTGTTTACATTCCTACATGGAAAGATAATATTTGTAACTCTTGAGACTTTTCTCAGTTTTTGGGTAGTTGGAGGGATTATGTACATATATATATATATATAGACAAAGGGCACAGGGTGAGTTGAATAGGAAGGGATGATATCTAAAAAAATAAAATTAAGGGTTGAGAGAGAAATACATTGGGAGGAGAAAGGTAGAAATGGAATGGAGGAAATTATCTTTCCTAAAAGAGGCAAGAAAAAGCTTTTTAAATGGAAGGGAAAAGGGGGGTAAAAGAGAAAAAGTGAAGCTTACTTTCATAACATTTGGTTTAAAGAGGGAATAACATGCGCACTCAATTTGGTATGAAAATCCATCTTACACTACAGGAAAGTAGGAGAGAAAGGGAGAAGTGAGGTGTGGGTTGGATGATAGAAGAGAGGGCAAATGGGAGGAGGGGGTAATTAGAAGTAAGCACTTTTGGGGAGGGACAAGATCAAAAGAGAGAATAGAATAAATGGATGGATAGAATGGAGAGAAATATAGTCTTTCACAACATGACTTTTATGGAAGTCTTTTGTACAACTACACATGTATAACCTATATTGAATTGTTTCCCTTCTCAGTGGGGATAGGTGGGGAGGGAGGAAAGGAGAAAAGTTGGAACTCGAAAGTTTTAAAAACAAATGTTAAAAATTGTTTTTATGTGCTACTGGGAAATAAGAAATACAAGTAATGGGGTATAGAAATCTATCTTACCCTATAAGGAAATAGAGGAGATGGGGATAAGGGAAGGGAGGGGTGTGATAGAAAGGAAGGCAGATTGGGGGAAGGAGTAATCAGAATGCACAGTGTCTTGGGGTTGGGGAGATGAGAGATGGGGAGAAAATTTGGAACTCAAAATCTTGTGGAAATGAGTGTTGAAAACTAAAAATAAGTGAATAAAAATTTTTAAAAAGGCTGGATTTATGCTTTGAATTACTCAGTTCAATTCATTTCCACTCAATTCAATCTAAGAAACATTTACTACAGGACAAGCACTGTGTTAAGTGCTGATGATGCAAAGATAACAATGAAAAGAGGTCCTGGTCTCAAGGATCTTACACTCTATTGGAGGACCTTACAATCAATCAACTGAAAAACAGGAAGCACCTGCTGGGTACCATGATCTGTTCTATGTGCCTACTGTGTGTTCGTCCTTTGTTGCCAAAGAATACCAAGCCATCAGAGAAATAATGACATGACTTGCACTTGACTTTGTTTTGAGTGAGGGAGGGCTGTGCAGGTCACCAGCCTCACTTCCCCTCCACAGCCATCTAAATCCAGTAACCAGATATTTATCAGGATGACTGGAGATGACCCAGGATGAGGCATTTGGGGTTAAGTGACTTGCCCAAGGTCACACAGCTAGTGAGTGTCCAGTGTCTGAGGTAGATGTGAACTCAGGTCCTCCTGACTCCTGCACTGGCGCTCTAACCACTGCACCACCTAGCTGCCTAACATTGTGCTAAGTGCCAGACATAAACAAAACCATGCAAAAATGGATGTCTAATGTGTATTGATATCAGCAAATGCTGCCATTTTGTTTTGCAGAGGAAGACTATTTGATAAAGTACAATGTTTGGAAAAGCTAGCCTTATCATATGTAATCCAAATCTATTGTTTGGGTAAGAAACACCATCTGAAATGCAATAATGGAAAGCACACTGGTTTTGGGGTCAGAGGTCCTGAGTTCAAATTCAAGCTATTCCATTAACTATCTCTATGGCCTCAAGAGTGTCATCCTATTTCTTTGGACCTCAGTTCCCCATCTCTTCAAAATAAAGAGCAGATGAGCTCTAAAACTCTTAATAATTTGAAAATTCTCTGATCTTGAAACTCAGTAATGTTAATAATAAAGAGGGTTACTGTAGGTTTGAGGTCTAGATTACAATATTTTAGCCTAGTTATAACTTTAGTCTACTAGAATTAAGAGGTTAAGGTAGCTTAGCTCTGATCTAGCCTTTTGTGGATAAAATCTATAAAATTAGGGAGTTGGACTAGATGCCTTTTGGGATCTCTTTTGGTTCTAGGGCTAAAATCCAATGCTCTTATGAATTCTGGTGTTTTTGATTAGTAGTATGTACAAACAGTGAAATAGCACAGTGGATAGAGTGCTGGTCCTGAAGTCAAAATCCAGTCTCACATACTAGCTGTGTGACCCTGGACAAGTTACTTAACCCTGTTTGCCTCAGTTTCCTTGTCTGTAAAATGAGCTGGAGAAGGAAATGGCAAATCAATTTGTATCTTTGCCAAGAAAACCCCAAAAGGAGTCAGAACTGAACGGCAACAAGAAACAAAAAACTGAACTGAACTCACATATGGGTATTTGTAAAGATTCCTTATAGTGACTACCACAGAAGTCTGATGAGACAAGGTATATAGTACCAAGTGGTGGAATCCACTTCAATGAATTCATATCATAGTCCACGTGCAGAAAATCCCTGTTACTCAGCAGTAAGCTATTTCCTGAAGATGCATCAGCCTTAACAATACACAGTAAGGGTCTCTCTCATGTCGTTCAAAGCTTTTAAGAAGGTTTTTCATTCTGTAAGTTTCCCCCAAAGAATGATCTCAGGGACTAGCACTGGCCTCTGCCCTGAACTGATAAGGAACTCCAGGAGCAAAGTATGGATTCCAAGTTGAGAGAGGAAATCTCCAATAAAACACATCCAGGGCACTACATTTTCACTTAGGAAACAAGTTTACTGGTAACTGATATTTTTATAAAAACATCAAGGATAGTAGGTAACTGTGTAGATGGACCATTAGAAGGGAATCCCAGAATCTAAAGCTGTAAAGATCTCTAGTGGTAACATAGTCCTATGGATCTATCTGCAAGAACAAGTTTTACATAAGTGTTTTTTATTGGTTGGGGCTTTGGGAGAGGTAGATGGCTGTCCATGGATTACAAACAATGGTTAAATGATATATTTGTGTCTGGTACCTAGCAGGCACTAATTAAAATCTTATCCCCTACCCACTTCAGACATAAGGAAGTCAATTCAGTAAGTATTTATTAAGTACCTACTATGTATGAGGAAGCTCTATAGACACAGAGAATGACAAATAAAAATCCCTGACCTTTAGAAGCTTACAGTAAAAATGGATAGACAACAAGGAAAGCAAAGGATATAAAGAAGACATCCAGTATATGTTAGAATAATCAACAGAGAGAAGGCACCAGCATTAATGGGGGATTTGGAAAGGCTTCTTATAGAAGATAATATTTTAGCTGGCACTTGGACGAAGCCAAGAAAACCAGCAGGGAGAGATGAGAGGGTATGAGAGACAATGACTGAAAATGCCTGGAAGGGGGAGATGTAATATCTTATTTGAAGAAGAGTAAGTATTTCTGTCACTGGAACACAGAACATAGAGGGGAGGGGAATAAGTTATAAGGAGACTGGAAAGGTAGGAAGGGACCAAACAGAGGATTTGATATTTGCTTCTGGAGGTAATATGAAACCGCTGGATTTGACTGGGGTGGGGTGGGGGTGGTGATGGTGGTGGTCTACTTCTCTTTAGAGGAAATACCTTAAACCTGAAAATATGGCTATCCAATTCCTATAGGGATTGTATTTTAGACAGTAAAGTAAGCCTGGTTTTCTCATGGCAGAAGGGATATATAGTTTGCTAGCAACAGAAAGGAGTTATTTTGGATATTGGTTAGTCTTTAATACTTATATCAATGGAGGCAAAGAGCTATTATTAACGTAATATAATATACCATAACCACTCCCTATAAAAATATATAAAGACTTTCCAGCCTCTAGATCAAGGGATTCTTAAACATTTTGTGCATCACAGACTCCTTTTACAGTCTAAAGCCTATGGATTCATTTTTTTAAAAAAAAAATCCAGACTGAATAGAAATACTAAAATCTCAATTAAAAGTTAGTGAAAATAAGATGCAATTTTTTTCCCTATCCAAGTTCACAGACTGACTAAAATGCAGTCCAGGTTAAGACCCGCTGCTTTAAACAAAATGTGAATTTACAAAGGAAAGAATGTCTCAAAAACAAAATGTGAATTTACAAAGGAAAAATTATCTCAAAAGAGTCATTCTCCAATAGATAAAGGTGGTCAAGGGACATACACGGGCTGTTTTCAAAAGAAGAAACATAAACCATCAACAAACATAAAAGAATGATCCAAGTGACTAATACAAATGAAAACAACTCTAAGGTTTCATTCCATACCTATCAGGCTGGCAAATATAATACAAAGTTAGAATTCAGGAGAAAGACTAGGGACTCATTTGTAGAGAAGTGATAATTTAACCCATGGGATCAACTAAAATCTTCAAAGGAAAGCATATTGAGAGAATAAAGAAGAGAGTCCAAGCCTAAGGTTTAGGGGATGTCCTTTGAAGGAATGGAAAATGGATGAACTGGTAAAGGATACTGAGGAATGGTATAAAAAAAAGAGAGGCAGGAGAAAGCAACATCATGCAAGACAAGGGAAAGGAGAGTATTCTGGAAAAGGATATTGTCCATACTTGTAATGGCTGGAGAGAGGTCAAGAAAGATGAGGACTGAGAAAAGGCCAGTGGATTTAGCAACTAAAAATACCAAGGGACACCTCTGAGAGATTTCTCGTCCTGCTAGAAGAGTGATTATATTTGCACAGGTATATAATTTATAATTATCTTTCAGTCACTAAGAGGATCAGATCTGTGAGAACAAGGCTGGATCTATTTCTACCCTTGCCTATAAAACATCTGTCATTTTGGATATCCATTAGAGGCAATATAAGGACTCTGGATTCCACCAGCCTTTTTGTGCAAGGTTAGATTTGTGGAGGGTGCTAGGGGTTCCATTTCTCTGGGCCCCATCATTTCTAGTTATCTTTTTTCTTAAGCAAAAAGCAAGTTAATTCTCTACCTTGTCTTGGGGAAAATACTACTAGATTAGAAGATCTTTTAGAGCACAGACTATTTCTTATTCAAATTCCTATTCCTGCTCTCCCCACCCCCCTAGGAACTAGTACAGGGCATTGACACACACTCAGTACATTATTCATTAAAGAAAAAATGAATATGGCATATGGTAGATTCAAAGGGAGCACCTATGAACCTGGAAGAATCATCACAAGGGTTAGTTGAGAGTCCCTATGGTTCCTATGAGAGTGCCCTGAAAATTCTGTGATCAAGTCTCATCTCAGACACTTATTGGCCTTGTGATTCCAAATGAGTTCATTTAACTTTTCTGAGATTAACAAAGCTGACCCAGAAAAGGAAAATGACAAATGGTAAAGGGGCAGTAGAAAAATGGAAATATTTATGCCCTCGTAGTGGAGCTGTGAATTGATAAAGTTATTCTGGAAAAGTTTGGAACTATGTTCTAAAAGTTCCTTTATTGCATATGCCTTTTGACCTACTGATACCACTTGTAGCTCTATAACCTACAGAGATCAAAGAAAGAGGAAAAGGACTCATATGCAGGAAAATCTTTACAGTAGCTCTTTGGGCAACGAACTAGACACTTAGAAGGAGCCTATGAATTAAAGGTAAGGCTAAATAAACTATGGTAAATCATGAATATAGTGAAATACTATAAGATATAATGAAAGGAATGGTTTCAGAGAAACATGGAAGACCAATAGAAAATAAAGTGAACGGAATCTAAGCACAATGTGTACAACAACAACAAACAACTTTGACAGACCTAAAACCCCTGTTCACTGCAACAATCAATCCTATTACAAGGGATCACTGATGAAACATACCTCCAACCTCCTGACAGGTGTGGTAGACTCAGGATACAAAATCAGATATATTTTTGGATAGAGCCAGTGTAGGGATCTGGTGCCTATGGATATGTATTATAAGAGCTCTGGTTTTCTTTTTCTATTTTTTTTTATTAGGGGAAGGGTCTGGGATGGGTGGGAAGTAGGAGGGAGAGAAAATAAATGATTGTTACTTACAAGAAGTTATCATAGTTTTTCCTATATATCTACTATAGCATGGAATATCTGATTAGCGTGAAGGTTCATACAAATTTTTGACTCTGATGAATGAACATTAGATCAGTGAATATCAAGGTGAATTGAGGTATGATTTCTATAAGTGGCAGAGAGTAGTAAGTTTCCTAACATGTATAACTTGGGGGGAAAGGGGAAGAGTAAGTATACTAGTTGGTACTTGAGGTCCCTTCCAGGTGTGTATCTGTGGTATTTTTTATGAAATATTAAAAGTCAAAGGAAAAGCCAAAACATTTTTTAAAAGTCCACAGTAACTGTTATGCAAATAAACAAAAGAATGGGATCTGACAAAAGATAGACCAACTTGAAGCCAGGATGTTAACCCTGGTCATCTCCCTCCAAATCCAGTGCTGTTTTCACCTCATCATAAAACTGGCTTATTTAAGTTTGAGCTTTAGGGAAGATAAGGCAGGCCATTCACCTCTCCCCTCTGGAATAGCCTTGAGAATGGTCAATAAGGAATCTGGGGAGAGTACCTGCATAGACTAAAATCTGCCCTCCTAACAGTACTTAAAGCTAAAGCTGGATTGGTGCTCATGGCTGTGTCGGCCCCTACAGAAACCACTAGACCACAAAGAACCAAGAAATAGAGTCACTGAATACACAAGCTTGGAAGTGTTATTCAGTTCCAACTTTGGGAGAAAAAAAGAAACCACATCATTGGCAGTTAGCTTCCCTTATCTTTTAATAGACCAATAGACCAGTGCTGACCAAACATGTCTCTAATGCTTAATGCCTACATAATCTAGAGAAAGTCACTTAACTTATTTGGGTCTAAATTTTTGTATGTTTAATATGGAGGAGGAAAGAAAGGAAATATGGCCTCAGAGGTCTTTCCAGCTCTAGATAATATGATGAAATATTAAAATCCAACCAAAAAGCCAGAACATTTTAAAGAGTTCTCTGGTATCAGCCATATAAATAAACAGAATAATGAAATCCACCAGAAGACATCTGGAGACCACATAGAACAGTGGATAGAATGCTGGATTTGGAGGCATTAAGACCTGAGCTCAAATTCAAAACCCTGTATACTTACTTGTTGTGTGTCCCTGAGCAAGTTAATCAACTCCTCTGAGCCTCAGTTTCCTCATCTGTAAAATCAAGAAGTTGGACTAGAAGAACTCTACAGTTCCTTCCATCTCTAAATTTAGGATCCTGACATCTTTCCTGCTACTAAGGGACTAAAAAGAAAGAAGGCAGAGTCCAGTGGTTTCAAACAGCCAGTCCATTTGCAGAGGTCTGACAGCTCATGCATGTCCTAGTTTCTGTATATGGTCTATAACTCACAAGCAATGAATTTTCAAGATAAACTATATGAACTGAAATAGGACTCAGCCCCTACTGTACCTCATTTGCTGATAAGCACTCTCAAAATAGAGAAGAATCAGTCAAAGTCAACGGATCTTTTTCTCAATTCCAATTCATATAATTAAAACACAAAGGATTTAATGGTCTCATTACATTCTCTATTAACTTTGACTAAATTGATTCCTCTCCAAATTTAGGTTATTTACTTTCTTCGTTACTACATCTGAGCTTTGAAAAGCTGTAGATTTATTTCCTCTAAACTGGAATGATCCTTCAGTTTTAATTTGCAGTGGAAAATAAATGTTGCATAGTTTTTTTTTCCAATGTACTATTGTAAAATGGCATATTAATAGAAGAAATGAAAGGAATGGATACATGAACAATAACTGCAATGCAATTTCTACTTTATGGGAAAGAAAAAGAGCCAAATATCATCAACCACAAAACCAGAACATTTCATTTTTAACTGCTCAAAACAATTTGAATTAAGTCCAGCAATTACAGTAAAAAAAAAAAAAGTCAATTAATCTAGCCCTGTACTAGAAATGATTAGGGGTGCTAGAAACTGAAACTTTTTTTGACTCATTCATTATTTATTTCCCTTTTTGAAAGCTTGGATTTCATTTTTGAATTCTGATCCTTTTACTCGTATTCTGTGTGTATGAATCGTTCAGTTCTTTGGGATACAATTCTTTTTAGCACAAATTTTTAAGATTTTCCCATTTATGCATGTAACATGATAACATATAATAATTTATTTTAAGATGATATGGTAGTTTGAGGAATTGGAAATTGATTTAAGATGAGAAACTACTTATAATTAACATATTTGTTTACTTCATCTAAGCATACTATTCATTAATTCAATAAGCATTTATTAAATGCCTACTTACTATATGCCAGCCAATGTATTAGCCTACCATGTACAACTATAATAAAATTGTACCCTCAAGGAATTTGGGGGGAGTTATATTAAAAAGCACTTATAAATAATTACTTTTATTGACTTCCAATGATTAAAGATAATTGACAAGTTCTGAGGGAAGAAATCTGGAAAAAATTCCATATTATAGTAAAAAAAAAAAGTAAACCTGGATTACAAAGAAGGATGGGAAGACTTATAATGAACTAAATGAAATAAGCAGAACCAGGAAAACCATATATCCAAAGACTACAACAGTGTTAATGGAAAAAACAATAAAACAACTGAAACTGACTCCTGGGAAACTGTAATGCACAAGTTTAAGCCCAAAGAAAAGACAAGAGAAGGTCCTCCCTGAACCCCCTGCTTCTCTGCAAAGTCTGTGCCTATGGGTGTGGAACACTGAATGTAATAGAAACATTTTTTTTTGCTTAGTTTTGCCAAACTGTTTATTTTCTTTTAAAAAATTCTCTGAGAGAGAGAAAGGGAAGAATAAAATGGGAAATACAGGTGATATAGAAAAAATCAGTAAAAATAAAAATTTATTAAAAAAGGAAAAACTGTCTGAGGGGAACAAAGTTATGGCCATGCTAAGTGCAGCCATGGTTCATTGGAATGTTAAATCTAAAGAAGGCTGGAGAAGAGTCAGGAAAGTTTGAAGACATAATGAAACCAAAGTCAGGAAGTCAGTGTGGAGTCTGGACAAACATATGAAAAAGAGGATTATTAGGGAACACCAAGAAGATTTATTCCATGTTGTCCCTACTCCAGATGACATTTTTGCATGGTAGCAGCATGTTGATTGAACCCATTCTTGCCCTTCAACTTTGGATCAGTACCTTTCCTTTCCTTTAGAACAACTCCACAGAGTTCAAGGTCATGGCTTGGTGGGATAACCTTGATGGAAGGCTTCTACCAACTCGAAGGCTCCCATGTTGTCTCCTCAAACCTCTAAGTCTGTCCATGTTAGGTACTGGTGGTACTGGAGTCATGCTAAAGCCCCCATAAATTTAGGAGCTTCTTAACTATGCATTCTTCTTAACCATACTCAATTATTGAGCACGGTCAAGGATTCAGTAGATCTGGTTTAGGGTTGAGGTGAACCCATCACAGTGAAGACAGAAGGGAGGGATGTTGTATAGGACATAACCCAGCTTGACCATGGGGCTAATCATCTGTGATGGAAAAAGCTACCTATTACCTTTTCTCTCTCTTGGCTTCACCTCAAGACTCAGCTCTCATCCTACATCCTGGAGACCTTTCCCACTGTTCACCCTACTCCTCCTTCCTCCTGAGATCACCTACTGTTCACACTGAATATATCTTGCAAGTACATGTTTATCTCCCTATAATGCCTGGCCCACAGTACGTGCTTAAAAAAGGTTGATTGTTAGAAAGTGAGATTCTTGAGAGTAGGGACCATGCTTTGTCTTTCTTTGTATTGACAGTGCCTGGCACAAAGAGCCTGATAAGTGCTTGTTGACTGACTTTCTACCAACTTCCAGGAAAGGCTATTGAGCCTCAGGTTATGCAAATATAGTCAGGCCAGAATCCTTACGGACTCCGGTGGTTGGCCTCCTTTTAGTGGACATCGGTTGCCCATAAGTGTTCTATAAGTTGGTCTGGGCAACCTCCAGTTCATTCAGGTCCAAATTCACCACAGGGTGTGTGTTGAATTGAGTAAGTACAGAGAAAAACTGGGGACAGAATTTATAGAGTTCATGTAAAAGGGTGTCCTTTGGGGAATGAAAAGCAAACCATATTATTTTATTTATTTCTGAAAATATATTTTTATTTATTCCATTAAATATTTCCCAATTACACTAAAAAATTTAATATTCATTTTCTTAATTGCACTCAAAAATGCCTCCCCCCTCCCATCCCTATCTCATCCCCTGAGAAGGCAAGCAATATGATATTGATTATACATGTGAAATCATACAAAACATATTTCTATATTGGCCATCAAACCACATTATTTTCATAGGATTCTATGGTGAGCAGGGAGTACAGCATCTATGAAGTCCAATTCACATACTCCATAGTCGGTGATGGGCCACTGGTGTAGTAGAGTAAGTATCAAGGGCAAGAAATATTAATTTCGTATGGTGATGGCTTTCAAGTTTGTATTGTCATGCAGAGCTCTAACTGATTTACTTTTCTTGACAAACAGTTCTGAGGTTCTGGAGGGAAACCTAGAGCATCCTATGAATCCCTTCTACCAGTTCCTTTTCAGAAACTCTTGCCATCTGTGGCCTGGCCAATGAGTAAATCCAGACAGCTGGAGTAGGTGCTCCAGGGATGAAGTTAATCGTGTAATAATAGTGAGGTGGGGATAATGTCTCTGCTCAACAGTGCTGAAAGCATAGCCTAGCCCAGGGTCAAACTCAAAGAGAAATAGAGGCCTCTAATCCATATACAAGGATCCCCATGGGGCACATATTGACTTAGTTTTAAAACGTAATATTGTCTATACTTTATTGCATTTTTGAGGCAGCTGGGTAACTCAATGGATAGAGGACTGGGCCTGGAATCAGGAAGACCTGAGTTCAAATCTGGCCTCAGACACTTACTAGATGACCATGGGCAAGTCACTTAATCCCCTGGAGAAGGAAATGGCAACTCCCTCCCACATCTCTACTAAGAAAACCCCATACATCGTCACAAAGAGTTGGACACGACTGAACAACAGTAAATAGTATTTTTATTTATTTTGTTAAATATTTCTCAATTACATTTTAACCTAGTTCTGGAGTTCACTTGGAATATTATGGGCCACATGTGGTCAGAGCGACACGTGACAACCTCTATCTAGTCTTGCACTTGGCTCAGTTATCTACTGCAGAATCCTGTTGAAATGTGTTTTCAAATCCACCCAACAGATGCCCTCTTACATGAACAACGGGTTCCAATCCTCGGTTTTTCCTTTCTACTCCCTAAATGTATCAAGGTGCCTCTGGTGAGTTTACACCTGGGTATACATGGTCATGTGGCTGGATGAGATATTCATCTACTCCATGCAGTGCTTTAAGTGATACTAGGAGGAAAATGTAAGCCTGAACCTCAGTTTACCCTGATCCTCATGTAATGGTTGCATGATCCAGCACCACCTGGGGGTCTACAGCTATGCTAGGGAGGATAAGGGGGAGCAGGCTTCAGTTGGGCTGAGTACTTTTCAATATTCCTTAACTTAAATGCACAGGAGTTTCGTCTCCTGGGTCATCAATCAGAACCAAAGGGAGCATCCAGGAATCATTTCAACTATCACCAGGCACGTTTGGGGTTCCGAGGTATTGTGAGTACAGCTCTAACCATTAGTTCAGGTTTGAGCTTGGGTTGAAATGAGGCACTCTTGAGTCCCTGGACACAGGGGTTTACTTTGTCTGAACACAGCAAGGATATATAGCAAGAATACAACAAGAATGCCTTAGCTTCTCTGGATGAAGCCTCCCTTGTCTCCAGCTGGAACTAGGGCTTGGTGACTCAGGCACCCACCAAGTCTAGAGGCACTGACTGTTTGGGGCTGGGGGCCTCTTAAATTCCCAGGTCAGGAAGATGCTTCAAGGAAGCTGCAACTAATCAAGGATAGGGAGGAGGAGTCAGTGAAGCTGAGTCAGGAAAACACTGGTCCTTTCAAACAAGGACACTTAGCCTCAGTTAAGGTGAAGAACAAATTCAAAATATTGGCAGAAATCCCCAAGTCCAGCAAAACTGGGACTGACAACACATAATGGCAAGGAGGTTTAATTTTAAGAGTCAGGAACAAATGCA
>CM053769.1:651052196-651109332 GCA_028658325.1 Potorous gilbertii | reverse complement strand
GAATGAGAGAATGAGAAAGGAATGTTTTCCAATTTGCTCAAGGATAGCTAATAAGAGGGTTGTAGGGAATCTCATTCATGATGGCAGGTGTCACTGGAGCCATCTGGGCCAGATAGATATTATTCTGTGAAGTTTTGATTGGGAAAAGAGGAAGAAAAACTTTGAGGTTCATTTAGGGGTAAGAGCAGAATGAAGCAAGGAATGTTTGTAGGATTCTAGCCAAGTTATACGGGCACAGATCTTACCAGGAGGGTTTTGCCTTTTAAGTTGCCTAGTTGGTGCCTGGAGAATGACCTTGAGTTGTTTTCTCAAACAAAGTATTGAAAGGCATATGGAGTGTCTAATTTCCTTCCTTGAGATTCTGGGTGTGATTTAGATTCTGCAGAGAAGGGGGAATAAACTTCTAATAGATCCTGATGGGAAGTATTAATATAACTATATAAAAAGATGTGTGAATGTATCTCTCATTATATATAATATATAAATATGCATGTATATTATTCTGTTTAATGCAGTGAATACAATTTACAGTCTTTAAAAAGGTAACCTACTAAATAAAATGTGCTGTAGTCTGATTGTGAAATGACTAATGATTTCTTGTTTAACTGTTTCCCCACCAAGAAAAGACTACATTACAAAAACATTTTCATGCGGTAGAAACTTCAGTGACCGCAACTACTGTATTAACAGCTTTTGTTACACCTATAGCCTTAACATTTCATGTTAAGAATATATTGTGAGGGTGTAATAAAGATGAGTGAAGATTAGCATCTCTTGTGAAAACAGGCTAGAGCCTAGATATCTCTTGAGCACACCACACGCTAGTGCTTTGGGAGTCTCAAAATCATTTGTGATTTTAAAAAAATTCTTCTTAAGGATTCTGTCCTGTGTTATCTTCTTTCTCATAGTACCTGTATTTGATGTCTTATGCTTTCTTCTATCTTCCTGTCTCTGGAGGTTCATAACTCATCCTATTCTTCCATTGATTTCAATACAACTTTTATAAACATGAATTAATTTCTTTGCTCTCCATCAGATCTGTTGCATTTGCTGACACCATGTCCTTTGGGGGATGCTGTAGTTTCCCAAGTGCCTCCTGCGTATGTATTCTAAAGAAGCAATATTCATTCATTTACATTCTGAAACAGGAAGACAGTACTTGCGGTTGCAAAAATACTAAGTAACAAATGTCTCCTTATTAATGATAGGATCTAGAACTACAGAGACTAGGTGTTAGGGAAAATATTCTAGCAGATAAAATTTTGTTGAATCTTCCACAATATATGAATGGAAGGAAGGAAGGGAAGGAAGGAAGGAAGGAAGGAAGGAAGGAAGGAAGGAAGGAAGGAAGGAAGGAGGGAAGGAGGGAGGGAGGGAGGGAGGGAGGGAAGGAAGGAAGGAAGGAAGGAAGGAAGGAAGGAAGGAAGGAAGGCTGTAGTCGTTTGTCCTTCATTCTCATAGAGGACTGTGTCATCCAGAAGGTGATGCCATGCCATGCAATTGAATTGAATTGAAGTGAGGCAGGGCTGTGCAGAGTCACCAGCCTCACTTTCTGCTTCAGAAACATCTGGGTCCAGTGACCAGATATAGAACAGAGTGACTGGAGATGACCCTGGATGCAGTGGGGAACTTGGCCTTTTTGAGCTAAGGTCTTTAGCAGGTCTCAGTTTGACTAAGGCATCACCCATTCAATGATGAAGACTAGGTTAGAAATGAGGCAAAAAAATTGGTTGAAGAAGACCCTCAGGGTTTCTGTCCAAAACAGAAACAATTGCTATTTACATTCAGTCTGAACCAATCAGGGCCCAAACAATGGACCAAGTAGGGCTTGGCCTGGGACTTACTGTTGGCCAGTCAATGAGAGCCTGAGTAGGTTAGGTTTAAGGAGTGGTCCTTAAGAAAAAATAGTTTCAGAGTTCAAAATTTATATTTCTTTTGGACAACGATACCCTATGGGGACAGCGAAAGGAAGGGAAGGGAAGAGAAGGGAAGTGAAAGGAAGAGAAGGGGAGGGGAGGGGAGGGGAGGGGGGAGGGGAGGGAAGGGAAAGGAAGGGAAGGGAGAGGATGAGAAAAAGGGAGAATGGGAGAGAGACTTGGAAGGAGGAAGGATGAAAGGATGGGAGGAAAGAGAAGGAAGGGGAAAGGAAGGAGAGGAGGAAGGGAGGGAGAAAGGAAGAAAGAAAGCAAGTATTAAGGATCTACTATGTTCTAGGCATTGTGCTAAGTGTTTTATAAATATTATTATATTTGAACCTCACCAAAACTCTGAGAAGTGCTATTACTATCTTTACTTTACACTTGAGGAAGCTGAGACAGAGGTTAAATGACTTATCTAGGGTCACTTGTCCAGATAGTAATAAATATCTGAGACTAAATTTGAATTCAGGTTTTTCCTGACTCCAGATCCAGTATGCCACCAGCTGCATTGTAGCCCATGGCCCAAGGCCCCTATGCTCTGGGCTTAAATGGACTGTCCAACCTCGAGAGTGACCCTAAAAGATCTCTAGTTAATCATGACCCCAACCAGAATTACACTTGTTGTTCAGTCATTCGTTTGTGTCTGGCTTTTTATCCTTCACTATCTCCTAAAGTTTGCCCATATTCACAGAGTTAACTCTGAGACATCTCTAAGTATAACGTGTACAACTTATGTCTAGGTTTCCACAAATATGAGTAACAAGGCCCTCCACTTCCACATATTCATTCAAGGTAACAAATAGATACAGATTAAAGGAGAGCCTTTATTTTCATCTTCAGAAAATATGGAAAATGCAAAGAACTTGAAGGACCTCATAAAGCAAATATAGACAGGTAACTGCCTTCCCCTCAGACCTGCACTGTCCAACTAATTACTCTAGTAGATAGGAGGGGGCAAGGAGGAGGAGGAATGAGAGTGAAGAAGTTCTAATCTGTTGATCCTCTATAACATGGCTTTAGTCTCCTACTGGTACTTTTCCCAGAACCAGGAACTATGTGTATGATTTTCTACTCTTTCAGAAGGGTCCAAAGCTCAGGAAATTCTTCCTTGGCTACCTTTGATAGTAGTTGTACGTCCTTGGGCAAGATACCTAACCTCTTCTTGGAGATTCTCACTATCAGTTACAGAGAAGGCACAGAGAAATCCCTTACCAGGCTCCTCCTGCCTATCCAATGAAATCACAGGTCCAGTGAAAAACAAACAAAAAGTTTACCAAGTGATTTACATGTATTATATGATTTGACCTTTATAAGGGCTCTAGGAGTGCATTTAGGGTTAGGGTTAGGGTAAGGCACGGAGTGACTTGCTCATGATCACACAGCTAAGTAAATATCAGTCAGGGTTCAAACCCAAGAGTAAATCCCGTCCACAACCATAGGCTGAAGGAATATTTGAGAAAAGATTTGTATGGTTGCTTGTGGCATGTGTTGGACATCTCATAGCCTGTGTGAAGTGATGCCTGTGATTATTGCAATAAAACAGCAGTGATGAGTCAGGTTTCCATGTCCCTGGGCTCACATTGGGACATATGGTTTGAAAAAGAATTTTTGTTCCTTCTTTTTTGTGATCCTATTCCTCATAGTGTTTCGGTTTCATGGTTTGTTGTGGGGTTCTCCTCAAATGAATTCTCAGAGACAGACCACCTCTAATCCAAGTACAGGCATTTATTGGGAACGATGCCTCCAACGGGTTGAGTTCCAAAAGGAACCAACAACTTAGTTAGACAACACTGGCAAATTTATAGTGTAAAGATGCTGATTGTACAACAGAAATTATTAAATTATTAATAATTATTGTACTATTATTATATTAACTAATTATTAATTATTTTAAAAGCAAGAGGGATTTGTCAAGGAATTAGGTAATAGGGAAGGAGTCCCAGCCTCAGTGGAATTGTACATGCAATTTCTCACAATGCATGCAGAAAAAACTATGGAGGGAGGGGCCTTGTATGTATGATAATGATATTATAATAAGCCTCTCTACATCATAAGTTCCCCTAAAGGAGACCTTTTGGTATTACTGCTCAGGTGCCTACTTAGAGAAAGTCCCTTCTATTGTTTTGGAGTCCACATCCTGCTTGGGCATCCCGATGGTGCTGCTTTCTGATTGGCTGAGTATTGTGATCCTGTCTGAGGCTAGATGGATGCGCTTGTGATTGAGTGCATGGATTACACCTGCTGTATCTGTGGGAAATATGAATTTATGGGCACACCTATTGTTCCAGTGAGCAGTGAGGCGTATATGAGGAAGTTAGGATATTGAGTTGGCGGGGAGGGGCAGTGGCTATATTGAGTCTGGGGAGCTGTGCTGTGGTTAAAGCCAGATGGTGTGGTTGATTCAAGACATCCCTACTGCTCAGTGGGGCCCGTAAGGAAATTAGAATACTGGGGCTGGGGGCAGCTTTATCATGAATCCGTCACTAACCTCCAGGACATAGAATCAGGAGACCTGAATCAGTCCTGAGTCTAACACTTAGTTATGCAATGCCGAGTAAGTCACCTAGCCACTCTGAGCTATAAAATGAGGACAGTGAAAGGTCCACTATCTGCCTCACAAGGTGGCTGTGAATGAGTTAAATGTATAAAGCATTTTACAAACCTTAAAGTATTATATAAATGTTAACAATTATTATCACCAGATTAATACATCATTTATAATATATTAATATTATTTGTTGTTGTTTGAACTTTTCGGTTCTGTCTGACTCTTGATCCCATTTGAAATTTTCTTGGCAGAGATACTGGGCCGATTTGCCATACCCTTCTTCAGCTCATTTTATAGATGAGGAAACTGAGGTAAACAGGGTTAAATGACTTGCCTAGGGTCACACTGTCTGAGGCTGGATTTGAACTACAGGTCCAGAGATCTATCTAGTGCACCACCTAAGTGTCTATTAATATTATCAATTACATATAATTATGTCATATCATAAAATTACATGTACTCTGTTTTATGATTATGTATCATGTATAATATATCACAAATACAATATATAATGTTATACCTCCTCAGGAACCATGCCTTACTTTCCACCTGGCTTGCCCTGCATTAGAACTAGGGGGATCCTATCAGGTTCCCACTTCAGAGTCACTCCATGTGAACCTAGTGACTCAGCAGCTATGGATGTCCCAAGTGGATGATCTCCTGCCCTGTTTTCTCAGAAATCTCAAAGGGCAGTAGGGCTGGCTATAGAGTTGGCTTTGATCTGGTGGAGTTTCTTAGTCTTTTGATATGGGTAGGGCTGGTAGGCCTCATGATAACAGACTCTACCTCTCTGTCAGCCTCTCTGATTCCTGAATGGTGAGGAGGACATGGGATGAAGCCAGCTAACCTTGGATCTATGTAGTGTGAGATCCAGATGGAATCTCTCATACTGACCCGCCTGACCTACAGAAGCCCTGAGGACCAGGCATTAAAGAAATGAGCCTCAAGCTTGGGAAAGGGAACAGGATCTTTCAGTTTAGGTCAAGGATGGGGTCTAGAAAGGGAGCCCCAAAGGACTGAGAATTCATGTCTTGGTGTAGAGAATAGGAGCAGCCATTTATCCTCCTCCATGCCTCAGTATCTGGAAAAGGAAATTAGGAGAAAGTAAGAAGTTTTGTTGCCTATCACTTCTCAGACCTGCCATTTCCAGTACTGAATTTTATTATTTTTTTTTATGTTCTTGTTGTAGTGGTTCCAATGAAATATATAAGATTGGTGCACTGCACAAAGTACAGGGCCTGGAACACTTATCTTTCTGAATTTAAATCTGTCCTCAGACACTTACTAGCTGTGTGATCCTGGGCAAGTCACTTAACCCTGTTTGCCTCAGTTTCCTCATCTGTAAAACAAGCTGGAAAAGAAAATGGCAAACCTCTCTGGCATCTTTGGCAAGAAAACCCCAAATGGGGTCATGTAGAGCTGAACACAAATGAGAAACAAATGAACAAGAAGTTATATAAATATAATTAATAATAATTAATAAAATAATATATAAATGTAATTAATATTATTGCTATATAATTGTATTCTTAGTTACAATAACATAGTAATAATAGTATTAAACTTTTAGGCACTATAGAAATATGAGTTGCTGTTAAGCATACAGAAGTCTGGGTAATTGGGACTGAAAAACAAACTCAGTTAACAGTGAATCTTTTTAGATGCTGTTGTATTTTTCCTAGAGTTTTAAGTTGTTTCTAGGTATGTGCAATCTAATCTTATTTTTTCCAATAAAAGCAATTCAGTAGATGTCAAATGAAATGTGACAATTTTGATACTTTCATAGAACCACATACATATGGTTCTATGAAAGTATAAAAATATATACATATATACAGATGATAAATAGTATAGTATATATGTATTCACAAGGCAAGAAAAAAAGCTCTTTGTCAGATCATATATCCCTGGCTTTGGTTTTGGAAATACAGTCCCTTTGTCTTTATCTTATCACATAGGCTACCTCTACCATTGCCTGCCTTTTTCAAATGGTGCATTCTTATTGAGATATGCAAAAATAGTTTAAAATTAATCATCATGACAAATCTAATGCTTTATCCTCTTCCTCTGTAATTTCATTTCTTGTTTGTAAGGAACTGTCTCCAATCTCTCCCTTGAACTCCAGTCCCAGAATTCCACTGACCCGCCAGATGTTTCCACCTGGATTTCCTTACAGCTCCTTACTAAAGTCACCATCTTCAAACCTAAACCTGCCTTGTTTGTGTGTTTTCTATTTTTGTTAATTTATACCTTATCTACCCAGTTTCGTTGTCCCATTGTTCAATCATATCCGACTCTTTGTGGACTTGTCCATGAGATTTTCTTGGCAAAGATACTGGAGTGGGTTGTTATTTCCTTCTCTAGTGTGTCCTCACTTTACAGATGAAAAGCTTCATTAAATAGGGGTTAAGTGACTTGCCCACAGTCACATAGCTAGTAAGTATCTGAAGCTGAATTTGAACTCAGATCTTCCTGATTCTGGGCCCAGTGCTCTATCCACTATACCACCTAACTGCCTCCATCTACCCAATTACCTACACTCAAAAACTTGGAATCATCTTTGATTCTTTCCTTTTCATCATTCTCCAAATCTACTCAGTTACTGAATCCTTTAGATACTACTTCCACAATCTTTCTTTCTTATATTGGAGCAAACACTCAATTGAGGGTCTGAAAAGTTTAAGTCTTGGTGTTACTAGTTACTACCTGTGTGACTTTGGGTAAGTCACTTCATCTCTAACAGTCTCAGTTTCCTAATCTGTAAAATGGGGGACTAGAATGAACTAGATGGTTTCTAGGGTTCTTTCCTCTTCTGAATCTTAGGACCATAGATTAGATCTGGAAAAGACTTTACTTACCCTTAGGTCTACCACCCCCCCTATTTTATTACAGATGAGGAAACTGAGGCACAGGGAGACTGAGTGACTTGCCCAGCCTCACACAGCTAATCAATGTCTGAGGTGGGTTCTGAAGCCAGATGTTCCAGACTCTGAGCCTAGCAGCCCATCCGCTCGACATCATGACACCTAGATACTAGATGCTCTGTTTCACATCTTACTGCTTAACGTTACAAGGACCCAATTCAGTTCTCCATTCCTTCTCACTGCCTTCAGGCTCTTCATTCTTCATTTTTTTTCTCTTAAAGAGGCACAATTAGGAGCTTAATTTTGACAGGTCTCTCACCTGATCACAAAATCTTCAAGGAACTCCTGTCAGTCTGGAATAAAACATATACTCATTTAGCTCAGCATTTGAGGGTCTACAAAGCTGGTTCCAACCTCGCTATGCACACTTCCCATCCTTCCCTTTAATATAATTTATGTTTGTTTGACAGTAAAAAGAAGCGGAGAAGCCCTGTTGTACCTCTATAGTCTTTCAGCTCCTTCTGACTCTCCGTTTACTTTCATAATTATTGCTTTCAGGTCATTTTTATGTCAGTTGTGCATTTGTGAGTCTCTTTTCACCCTCCCAATTAACCAATTAAAATGCTGCTCTAGCATCAAGAGAGAAGCACCTACTTAGATTCCCATTTATCTGCTTTAAAACAAACCTATCTTCTAGAAAATGGTACCCTCTCTCCCCAAAGAAAGGAAACATACATTTCTGGTTATTGGGGGAAACTGAAAGTATTTTACAAGGTAGAGGGCTGACTTGGTGGAAACCTCCTGAAATTATTGTCATGTTAACATTTCCTTCCAAAAGCAGTCTTAATGATGTGTATTCTACCCTGTGTTTTTATAATTCAGTTATTAGAAAGTAAATTATTTTATTTACTTATTTGCTAATTTGCAGGTTGTTAAACCATTGCATTTGCTGACTTAGTGGCACCGGGCCATACACGTGCCTAGAAAATGGGTAATGGCTCATGTTTGCTGAGGAAGTAAGTGTACCTGCTAGGACTACCTTTAGTGCTCAGAAGAGTATTCAATTCCATTACATTCAAGCCAAAAAGCATTTATTAAACCCTTACTGTGTACCTTACTGTGTACTGTGCTAAGAGTTTGGGATTCAAAGACCCAAAATAGAATAGTTTCTTGACTTTATAAGAAGCTTACATTTTACTAAAATATTCTTTAGCTCCTCAACCTCAGAGACCAGCTAAATAGCATTAGCGCTGAGCAGAGATACAACTAGGAATGTTTGAGTTTCAGGAAAGCATGCAAGTCATGTTGGCAGCAAGAGGCACAGAAGGGAGCCTGAAATAGAGGGTAGAAAAGGCACTGCCTCAAGCGAGGAAAACAGAGAATCTTAAGACACTAATAGTTGGAGAAGAGCCTGGCGGGTTGGGGGAGGAGCTCACCTCAGCGTACCAAATGATTCTAAATGCTGTCAGTGTTCTTTAAATTTGATACCCTAGGGAAGAGCCCTAATTGTCCTACCATAGTTACACCCTAGCAGTATCCCACCCTAGCAGTGAGGCGCTAAAGCACAGCTCAGGAAAGGTATTAGTGAGCCTTAGTTTGAAATTTATTCTACCTTACATTAAAAAATTGTACTTGCTGCATATTATCATCTACCAGGATGATAATTTAAGCTTTTCCTGAACTATAGACACTGACTTAAAAAAAATACCCATGAGCCATCTTTGACATGACAAAGATCAGAATAGGTAAAAACTGGATTGCCTTTGGGAAATAACCAAGTGTCTTGAACGACTCCCAGCTTCCTATCTTTTTAATACCAATATTTTACCTGCCAGTGTTGTTGCATGGCTGCAAGACATTGGAATACAAACAGACTCCCAAGAATTTTGAAAAGATTTTCAGAGTATGCAATGGAGAAGGGCTTGTGGGTAAGAATAAAATGCAACATAGGACCAGTGAGATGCTACCAAGTAGAATCGGTACCAATTCATCTTTCAAAGGAAGGGGTTGGACTGGTTGACTTCTGAGCTCTCTTCCAGCTTTGACTTAAAAGGATGTCATCAAGGAAATGTTAATAACATGAGAAGCTGGGCTGGTCATGTTTTGAGGGGGACAAAGGGCAGAAGAACAAGCCAAGCACTTTACTGGTGTTTGCAGAAGTCTAGGAAGGCTCCCCAACTTTTCCCTTTCAGTGTTGACTGGACTTCCCATAGTGAGCTTATGGAGGAGCATGGACAAGAGTCTTACAAGTTGCACAAGTACGGTTAGGTTCAACGTGCATCTCAAAATGATGAGATCCCTTTAAATATTTTGAGTGCCATGAAAAGTGGACTTCTCTAGCTTTAAAAATTTTATATTTACAAAACAATATGAAAAAAATGTCCTTTGTTGTACCCTCCTGGGTGTGACACCCTAAGCAGTCCCTAGTCTTGTTTTTCTTGCAGAACTATCCTGTAGCAAATGGTACCAGGGTCTCCTGCCCACTGTCAGTGTAAAATCACAGCAAAGTCTGAGAGGGTAACAGGAATGAGGGTCAGTCCTGGGTCAAGGGTCATATGATGACCAGGATGATGATAGTTAACAGTGCTTGGGCTTAGCGGGGAGTGGGTAGATGGAGAAGAGGTGGAAAAAGAATAAACTTGAATTTTAAAAAAGGTGGTTTTACCTTGGCTTAAATTGGATCGTCCTGACTCACGGGGGAAATGTTATTTAAATTCATTAGGTCTAAATAACTGAATTTGAATATTTTTGAGTGCTTTTGCAGAATGGAACTCTTACAGCTCTTGTTTCCTACATCCACCATATGAATAAAAATACAAGGTAGCTTATATTTTAGGTAAAGGTCTAGTTTTCTTAACTACATGGTAAACCCCTCCAAGGACAGGGACCGTAGCATCTACCTCTTGGTAGGAGCCTTGAACTTTGCACTGAGCTGTATAGATAACAGAAACACAATAAATGTTTGTGGCAGATGATGACATTCAAAGGCAGACGACCAGTGGACCACACAAATCAGTGGTAGAGGATAAGGGGAGAATCAAGAACTATGAAACAGGTAAATGTGGGGAGAATAGAGTACACCATCAGATTCTAGAAAGAATTTGCCCAGTGTCTAGCTGCTTTTATCTTCTTCACTTGCTAGGGACAAATTCCTAGACAGGAACACCTAGGACTGAATTTTCTGGGGTTGATTTTCTATTTGAGAATGAAGGAGAAAGGGGTTTGTATGAAGGGAACTCCATACAAAGGATTGAATAAGACATCCATAATTATGCAGGATTATATCTGTTGTTGAGTTGTTCAGTCATGTCTTTGTGACCCTGTTTGGGGTTTTCTCGGCAGAGATACTGGAGTGGTTTGCCATTTCCTTCTCCAGTTCATTTTACAAATGAGGAAACTGAGGGAAACAGGGTAAAGTGACTTGCCCAGGGTCACACAGCTAGTGAGTGAGGTCAGATTTGAACCCATAAGGATGAGTTGTCCTGATTCTAAGCCCAGTGCTCTATCCATTGTGTCAAATATGTGTTATAGGTTTAGATTTGCAACTTTAATATTCCAGAGGCTTTTTATGTCACTGTGGCTATTTTCCCATCAATTAAAGTAAACTCTCTCCAGGTAAGTCCCTTAGATATAGCTTATAGCTATATCTCCAGGTACTATTATCAAAGAAATTAGTATGTGTATTCCTTTATCTATCCTTTTGATAAATAAAAAACAAATATACTTCAATATTTAAAAAGTCTGGGATTTCAATGGGATTACTTCTTCCACAAATGCAGGTTGTAGCCCCTCCATAGCTCTTTAAAAAGCTGTTATGTCCAGAAACATTTATTGTTCTGCAACAACCTTTCCAAACTTCCCAAGGTGGTTCCTTCTGTAAGAGATTATCTGTCACTGGTCCATACTGGAAGCCTTTCTAAGTTGGCAGAACCTACCATAACACTGGTTCTGCAGACCACTGAGAGTCTTTGAGAATCTAGGTTCATCTAGAAGAGGTGTTTGAGAAGGACTTAAGTTACAGTTATCTATGATGACTATGAAAACTGCCAATTTTCAAAGTTAAAGACCTATATAGTTCACAAGGATAAATTATTAAGGAAACTACACCCAGAAATTTTTTTGTCCACTAACTTTACACTTTTGTTAATCTCTAGTTTACTTCTAAGGTTTGAATAGAACATTTCTTTCTCTTCACTGTAAATGTTTTGGGAAAAATCAGATTCTATCAAAAGATCCTAACTTAAAAGTCCCAGGTCCTTATCCCAGCACGGTTTGGCATCAGAGGTTCTGTCAATAGGCTTTTCTCATTTTCCCACAGCTTTGTCACAGCTAAAGCATCATATTGCTCTCCTAGGATGTTGTGTGGTTTGTCCTTCATTCTCAAAGAGGACCATGATATTAGAGAGATAATGACATGATTTGCAATTGACTTTGATGTGAATGATGGAGAGCTAGGCAAAGTCACCAGCCTCACTTTCTCCTCCAGAGCCATCTGAGTCTAGTAGACAGAAATTGATCAGGAGGACTGGAGATGGCCCAGGATGCAATGGGAGACCTTGGCTCTTTTAAGCTAAGGTCTTTCCAGGTTCTCACTTTGAGTGAGGCAACACCCATTCACTGAATAGGTCTCTTTAAGAAAAGAGTCAGGGGTCTCACTGGGATCCTTTAAGAGGCCTAGGATGATAGCTACTTAACCACGCCTTAAAGCCAAATCACTCTGGTTTTCACTGATTAGCCAATAATAGGTCCCAACCCAAGCCTCCTTTGGTCATTTGGATGGCTCAGAGTGAGTATAAATAGCAGTTGTTTCTGTTTGGGCCAAAAATCCTGAGGGTCATCCTCTCCCAGATGGATTTTTTTAAACTAGGTGAAAAAGGCCTTTTTTATTTCTTATCTAGCTTCTCTCAGTGAATGGGCACTGCCTTAGGCAAACTGAGACCTGGGAAAGACCTTAGCTTCCAAAGGTCAGGGTCTCTCTCTGCGTCCTAGGCCATCTCCAGTCCTGGTCTATATTTGACCACTGGACCCAGAATCAGCAACAGTGGACCAGAACTACACTTCCATATCAGAAGGTTTCTCAGGTATGGGAAAACCGTAACACTTCCTTCTGACTTTGGGCTTCCTAGGGATTATAAAAAGGGATAAGTGCAACTCATTAATCTCTTCTCTGAAGTTTTAGCAGATACTTGATTCAGAAATATCTGCTTTCTGATACAAACTGCTTTTCCTTTAAAGGGGCCACATTCCTTTCCAGTTGCAAATTCAAGTTTATCAAAACCCATATTGGTGCCTAACACAGACCATCTTGTAGCCTGGATCTTGTAGCCCTAGCTTCCTGTAAGGCTCAGCTCAGGTGACACCTCCCATGTGAAGCCTTTCCTCATTCCCCTTACCCAAGTTTCTCTGTCTTCAAATCACCTCCTAGAGCAGTGATTTACTTGGTAAGGCAACAATATTCCCTAGATAAGTAATGTTTCTTAACTGGAGGTCTGTAGTTTTGGAGTTTTTTTAAAGTACTTTGATACCTATATTTTAAAAGAATTAGTTCCCTTGGTAATCCTGTGTATTTTATTTTATGTATTTAAGAGTGTTATTCTGAGAAGGTTCCAAGGGGTTTTTTAACCAGCCTACTAAGGGGCTCTGATGAGATTGAGGGGTGATGGGGGACCCCAAGATACCGACAATCTGGGTAGTGCTCGAATGAATTCGACTCAAGCCTTCTTAAAGCCAAAGAAAACAAAGTTTATTAAAGATTTGCCTAAATGGGTTGCCTCTTAAGGAGCCCAAGCATTTGTGACACTTGTATTCACAAGCGGGCCAGATAGAATCCCAGCTAGACAGAATCTTAGCTGGATTGGATCTGAGTGCCTTCATGGAGGCAAGATGGAACTTAAATACGGAAAAGAGTACTGGAGGGATCTGGGAGGTGGTCTGGTAGTCCAGGGTGATGGGAGGAGGGGTTTAGGAAGAGTCTGGAGGAGAAGTCAAAGGAGGGAATCCAAAGAGGGTCAAAGGCTGGAAACAGCTGGAGGCTATCAGGAGATATCAGACAATGGAGGATTTGGGTGGGAAGCAGGTGGGGCAATCCAGAGATCTTGATAAGGGCGGTATGGGAATGGATACAGATCTTGATGGGAGTGGTCGGCTGCCTGGGGAATAGGGTTTTGATGGGATCAAGGGTGGTGGTGGTGGTGGGGCAACGGAGACCTGAAATGATAATGAAAAGCTCAAGGGCTTCCTGAGACTGCCAGAGCAAATGGGAAGATTAGATTTGAGTAAGAAAGGCCAGATTAAGTGGGAAGATTCAAGGGGAGCTCAAAGGAGCTCCCAGAGTCTGAACCCCATCAGCTCCATCATAACATTAAAAATAAATGTCAAAAACTGCACTAGAAAAACAAAAACTCTTTGAAGATACAACATGACATAGTGGATAAGGGATTGGACTTGGAATTAGAAAGACTGGGGTCCAATCTTACCTTAACTACTGGCTGTGTGACCCTAGGTAAGTCACAGTCTCTGCCTCAGTTTCTTCACCTGTGAAATGGAAGCATGTCTTCTAAGGTCCCTTCCAGACCTAATTCTACAATCCTACAATCTTTTGTTTTTTATCTTTGTATCTCCAGCAACCTACACAGTGTGTTGCACAAAGGGGGGACTTAACAAAAAATTGACATGTTAAAAAAATCATATCTTTTGCTTTTATACAACCTCTATTTCCTAATGTATCTTTCCACAGAGAAATTAATTATAACAAAGGGGGAAAAAAGGAGGTGGGGAGGAGGGGAAAGTTCAAGAAAACTAACCAACATGGAACTGTGAGCCAATCCAACCATTCTGGAGAGCAATTTGGAACCATGCCCAAAGGACTACAAAAATGAGCATACCCTTTGACCCAGCAATATCACTTCTAGGACTGTACTCCAAGGAAATCATAAAAATGGGAAAGCGTCCCACTTGTACAAAAGTATTTATAGCAGCTCTCTTTGCTTATATAATCTATAAATTATATAAATAATTAACAAATTTATATTTACTTATTTAAAAATATTTTACATCATGTATATTTCCTTCTGTATTCCTTTCTTTTTTCCCTCCTAGAGAGTCATCCCTTATAACAAATAACTTAAAGAGAGGAAAAAGAGAAAAGTCACTCAATCACATTAAAAAAAAAAAAAGCTGATGTGATGTGCAATGTTGCATCCCAAGGACAGCTACTTCTGCAAAGGAACAGTGTCTTCTCATTTGTCTTCTTTGGGGCCAACCTACATCATTATAATTTAGCAACATACAGTTTTGATTGCTTTATGGGTGTTCTCTCTTTCCCTTTACATTGCACGGAGGCAGTTGGCTGATTCAGTAAATAAGGAATTAGCAGTAGGGTCAGAAAGACCTGAGTTCAAATTCAGCCTGAGAATCCTACTAGCTGTGTGACCCTGGGCAAGTCACTTAACCCCTGTTTGCCTTAATCCCCTGAAAAGGAAATGGCAAACCACTTCTGTATCTTTGCCAAGAAAACTCCGCGGACAGTATTGGAGAGCCATGGTCCACAGGATCAGGAAGAGTTGTATACAACTGAACAGCAACCATTACTGTGCATATTGTTTTCTCTGCCTCATTTCCTTTACTTTGCATCAGTTCCTATGTCTTTCCATGACTCTTTATATCCATCATGTTCGTTGTTTCTAACAGCACAGTAATATGCTATTATATTCATGTATTTGCAGTTTGTTTAGCCATTCCCCAACTAGTGGACAGTTCTTTGCTACCACAAAAAAGTGCTGCTATAAATGATTAACACAAAAATGTTTTACATAATTGCACATGTAGAACCTATATCTGATTGCTTACCATTTCAGGGAGGGGAGAGGGGTTGAAGAAAAGAGGGATATAATTTGGAACTCAAAACTTTAAATAAAAATATTTTTTAAAATATACTGCTGGTTTCTCCCATTCCTTCTAATTCTTCTTTATAACATAACTAATGTGAAAATGTGCTTAATAAGAATGTATACATAGAGCATATCAGATTGCATGCTCTCTTGGGGAGGGGAGAGAAGGAGGAGAAAATGAAAACACAAAAGTTTGTGGAAATGAATGTTGAAAACTAAAATTAAATAAATTAATTGGGAAAAAAAAGTGCTGCTGTGAATATTTTGGTATTTATATAGCCTTAAAAAAACAGCAACAAAACCTTGGGGGATATGCCTAGAAGCAGAATCTCTGGATTGAAAGGTATGGAAATTTTCATCACTTTGTTTACATAATTCCAAATTGCAGCATTTGGTTTTGATTCTTTTATTTTCCTTTATAACTAAATATAACACTGTTATGGGCATTGTCTTCATGGCTCTACTTCACTTTGCGTTAATGATAACGGTAACAGCTGAGATCATCTGGCAAATGAGGGAGTAGAACTTCATGGTTTCTGAGGTTCTTTTGGACTCTGAATACATGTTTTGTGTGATTGAGCAGTGGGGATTAGCTATCTGCCTTGTTTTCTTTGTTAATAGAAATAGAGTCTCCTAATATCCTGGAATAGCATCCCCTCTGGGCTCACTCTCCTAACTAGAGGTGTGCACGAGCCAGCTCTAACCACTGAACTGTTGGCAACTTTACAAATCAGGGCTTGATTTATTGTTTAGTTGATTGCCTAGACTTAAAAGTGTTAATAATGTGGGTTAAATTTTAAAGTGTGTACACCCATTTTTCCCCAGAGAGCCCAGTTGCTAAACATTTACCAGCACACTCCTGTATTGCTCCATAAACATTGCTTGAGCTCAGTAGGAGTGTGGAAGAAGATTCAGAGGATAAAATCCTCACCCAATTGAAGGCAGGTTGAATGGAGGTTAATGGTGATGGTGGTGATGATGTAGACATGTCCCCCCTCAACTTTCAGTAGTGACAGAACAACTGTTAAAAGGATGGCCAAAATTGTTAATATCAAATATAATATGGACTGCTGCTCCCTTAAAATCAACTCTGTAATGTCAGGATTTCAGTAATGTCCATACATTCCTGCTCTTAAGATATTTACTCTTGATTAGATTGTGCTGAACCATACCCTAGGTCCCTCTCATCCCTACCCAAGGATATTGCTCTGTGAGGAGTTAGACTAAAGCTGGATCTTACCTTCTAATGTCCTTTCCCTCTTCCGTGGAGATTCATGGCATGAAGGACAAAATAGCCAGAATGAAATAGTTTTGCTTGCCTGGATTGCCAAGGACCGCTGGAGTCTCATGACCAGGCCTTACTATTTCATACTTTCTCCTCTCCATCTCCTCGTAAAACTATAAAAACCTTCTCATAGTTCTCTTTGGTTGGGAAATCCACTGGACATCCCCATGGATGGCAGGTTTGCCACTCTGATATTTCAATTAAAGACACTTCCCTCCTCAACGCATGGTTTTGATTTATTTTGGGACTCAACCAAAGCAAGAGAAAATCAGAGATAGGACTTTCAAGCATGGCAAGAGCTGAGCTGATTTTTTATTTCCACAGCCTGCCCAAGAAACCCCCTTAGGCCTATGAAATGCAGGCGCTGCCAAGGGGGTTGGTTTCCAGTATGGGGCTCCTTTGTCCCCTTCTCTAGTCTGCCAGTGCTGGCCCAACAGAATACTATTCACCTACATCCAGGTGATCACATCTGTCTACTATTCCCAGGTTTGCCAGCTCCTAACAGTTCTGTACTCAGGAAATGCCTCAGTGCACTAATGTGTGGGTAGATAAGCAGCCCTCCTGCAGCCATGTTTTGACTCATGCTTTGCAAAGAACAATGAGATCCTTCCCTTTCCCATCTAACTGTAGGATTTGTTCCAGTGGAGCCCAGGGCAGACTTTGTCTGCCTAGTTCTTAAAGCCCAAAATAGGAACAGGGCCTGGTAAAATAACAGAGAGATTTCTTTTAATATTTTGTGGTTGTTTTTCCCTCCAGCCTCTGGAATGGGAGGGTGCTCATTAGGGCTTAATAGCTTTAATAAGAGTAAATACAGACCTTAATCACAGAAGTGGTAATGTTTGCAAGACATTTTGCACTGGTTGACGCACTAAAGTCTCGCGATAGGCCTGTAAGAGAAAGAAGTTCAGAAAGTTGAGTTATTTGTCCAGCCAGGGTCACACAGCTAGTTATTGACAAAGGCAGGATTTGCACCCAGGTCATCCTGATTCTAGGTCTATAACTCATTCTATTCCACCATGCTAGAAGTAAACTTGCTTTCAACATTGAAAAACAGGAATTGGAGGCCATATTTATGCCAAGGAATGTGTTTCAATTTCTCTTTTTTAACTACATTCTTTTTACTGTCATTTCCTTTGAAACAGAATCATCATCAACACAAAAGGCCTTAACCCTGACTATAGACTTACAAACACATCCTTCATGAAAATTTCCCTAATTGGCACAGGCTGAATTCTTGTGATGAATTTTTTGTGGTTTCCTCTCTGTCTAAACATGCAATTCCCAAGATTCTCCCTCTAAACCAAACACTTACTCCATAACTTAGGCCTTATGTTTATGGGAAATAGAAAGGAAAATAACTGCAAAAGTCGAATCTGAGAGAATCTGTGCCAAAGTGCGCTGGATAATGATAACTGTCATCTACAAATGCATGGAGGTTTAAGATTTACAGCACCCTTTCCTCTGTAACTGAGGGTGCGTCTGAGGCCCCCAAAGGCCAAATGAGTCTGATGACTTCCTTTGATTTACTCAGTCTTCCTATAGCCCTTAGCTCTTGGTGCCAGTACTCTTTGATGCCTGACTTTGTCCTCCTGATGGCTCTTTCCAATGATCAAGACTTATTGAACATAGTTGGATTTATATACATCTTCTAGAGCTGCTCTTTCAGCCCCCTCTCACCCTGGCAGGAAAAGTTCCCCAAAACATCTCCCCTTAAGTTTGTAGGAGAAGCCCTGAGGGGATTAGAGGTGTTTTTTTTTTAATTAATAGCTCATAAGGCCTCACTAATTATATCCTTCTCCCCTGATTGTCAATGAAATCAATTATTCAACCAGAAAATTAACTTTTCTTTCTTTTCTTTTCTAAATTTTTTTCTTCTTAATTTATGGAATAAAACAAACACTTCCATTACATAGGACAATAAAAAATATGATTATTCATGAAGCTACAAATCTACTATGCATTACTTGCTATTTCTTTGAAATATACAACAAAATTGTCCTTGAATTTCTTTTTTTCTTTCCCTTCTTGCATACTAATGGGTAGATACCTACATTATATGTGTATATATATATATGTATATATATATATATATATATATATATATATATATATATATATGTAAAATTATTCTGTACGTTATGTCTATTAATTAGTTCTTTCCCTGGATGCAGTGTCTTTCTTCATATGCCCTTTATAGTTAATTTGCATATTTATACTAGACAAAGTAACATTCTCTCATATTCTTCAAACAATGTTGCTGTTACTGTATACAGTGTTCTCTTGGTACTGCTCATTTCACTCTTCGTTACTTTGTTGTTTTGTGCAAGTCTTACCATGTTTTTCTAAGATCTTTGAGCTCATCGTTTCTTATAGCACAGTAGCATTCCATCACCATCATGCCACAACTTGTTTAGCCTTCTCCAACAATTAGCTTTCAAAGCTAATATTTACTAAGGTTAGAT
Source organism: Potorous gilbertii (assembly GCA_028658325.1). Lineage (NCBI taxonomy): Eukaryota > Metazoa > Chordata > Mammalia > Diprotodontia > Potoroidae > Potorous > Potorous gilbertii. The sequence goes on along the minus strand of CM053769.1, from coordinate 651,090,365 downwards.
ATTAACAATAATTCATATATAATATTCCTCTACTACAAAAGTTGGTGATACGCTCTCCCACAAATACATATGGAGTCTAGGGAAAATCGGGCTCAAAGAAAGGGAATAAGAATTTACATAGCACCTACCATGTGTCAGGCACTGTGCTAAATGCACAGTCATTGATCCTTACTATAACCCAGGAGGTAGATGCTGTTGTTATCCGCAGTTTACAGTTGAGGAAACTGAGGCTAACAAAAGTTAAGTGACACCAGGATCACACTCAGATACTCCTGACTCCAGACCCTGGGCACTATCCACTGGGCAACCAATTGTCTTAAGCAAAGGGAGCACTTGTAACAAAGAGCAAATGGCTCACTGCTCTTGGAAGTCATTTTTGCTGGCCTCCTTCACATAATTTCTTTGGGAATGTAGGGTATAGTTTTTCTGCTAGACTTCCTGATTCTGCCAAGAACAAATAGTTGGTAGACTTAATCTACATGACATTCAATACAGTGTCATATGCAAATAGATAGATACTAAATTACAGATTTCCTTGGATCCTCTCAAATATCTATAACTGCAGCATCTTTAGGTGTAATTTAAATGAACTAGGCAATCCACGTAACAAATTGGTCTCCAATATCCATTAAACTAGTCCAGTTTTGCACAGTTAGTGACCATATTTTTGTTTTCAAGGTACATGCTTGTGTGTTTTCTTTAATCATTCTCCTAGGAGGGAGAATAGGTAGAAAGGTCAGATTCTGATGCTCAGATCCTCTCTCAAAGGGACAGCGACGGCCTGACTTTCAGGGCTTCTCATTGGTTGAGCAAGCCTCTCAGTACTGACCTCTCAGCCAAACCCTCACCCGCCTGTTTCCACCCTTCTCCTTTTGCCTTTCAAAAAAAGCTTAAAAGTTCATTTTAACTCTTTCATCTGCTGTTTTATTCAACTTGTTTTCTTCTGAGAGTGCATGCCCCTACATATTTTACAAGGTCTGCATTTTTATGTGTCCAAGAATAAATACATTTTTGGCTAATGACTAAGGCATATTTTTAGCAGTTGTGTGTTAGAGTTCTGTATATTTATCTTTTGAAGACTTTGATTTAAAGCAGATGCAGCAGTCCAGCATTATTCAATTTTTCGCCAATTTCTGAACATATTTTCTTGAACATCTCCTGCCTCTAAAAAGTAATTCACATTTTCATGAAAATAGAGCCAATGTTAAATACTTTAATCCTGAGAAATAGATAGTGAAAGAACTGGGAGATTGCGAAGAAGACGTTCTCATTTATTGAAAATGCTCTTGCAGATCTGTGTCTTTATTTTGATTTGTTTGCTTAGGACCTTCACAGACATGAGCTCCTGCCTCCTGATCCTGATTTAGCAAATCAATGGTCAGAATAGATATGACTGTGCTTTCCAAAGTTAGAAGCTACATACAAATTCAGGGGTAGAGATGATAACATGACCAACACATCCAAGTTTTAGAGTCACTCACTTTCTTGAAGGAACAAGATAGGCTTATTCCAGCAGAGTTTGGGAACTCATGCTAATCTGGGGCAGAATCAGAGGATTATAAATTGAGAACTGGACATGACCTCAGAGACCTTCAAGTCTAACCACTCATTTTACAGATGAGGAAACTGAATCAAACATGGTTAAGTGACTTGTCAAGAGTCATATGGCTATTAAGTGTCTAAAACTGGATTTGAACTCAGGAAGATGAATCTTCAGTACTCCAGACTTGGCACTCTATCCACTGTGCACCTAGCTTTTCTAAATTAAGGCTAAAAAATGTCAAAGATTTGCCCAGGTTCACATAGAAATAATTTCAGATCAAGTCTTCATAATTCTAAGCTCAGCTACCTTTTTAATGTGCCACCTACCTTCCAAAGAAAATCAAAGACTCATAGATTATGATTTTTTTCATGGACGGTTAGGTGGCATAGTCCATAGAGCATTGACGTTGAAATCAGACAATCCTGAGTTCATGTCGAGCCTCAGCCAGTGTTACCGTAGGCAAGTCACTTAACCTCTAAGCCTCCTCATCCATGAAATGGGTATAATAAAAATATTTTCTTCCCAGGTTTGTTGTGAAGATAAAATTAGATGATATTTGTAAAGTGCTTTGCAGACCTTAAAGAATTATATAAATGTTAACTATTATTAATACTATTTTTAGTGAAAATTTCAAATGGAGGAACATGCTCAGACCTCTTTCAGAATCCAGGGAAGCCATTAAGTTGGGATTTGATTTCAGGTGTAAGGGACACATGTAGGACCCAGAAAGGAAGGCTCTGGATTCAAAGTTCTCAGGATAGCTAAGAATGTTCTGGCTTGAACTGGAAAGTAGAACTATGGAAATACCTGTAAAAACTAGTCGAAATGTACACCAGCACAAAATGGCATTGAGTAATATGAGACTATATAGCTTGCTTAACACTTATATGGGTTTTATCCTGATAGGCTCTCACACTGTAGTACAAAGTAGTTGATACTCTGCAAACAACAGACTGTGTTGTGCTGGGGAGATTAAGAGAGGAGATGAGCTCCACAGGAGATGTATAGAGAGAGGCCCTTAAGAAGACTTGAGTTCCAACAAGAAAGACTTCATGTTCAAAAAATGGGAGGTCATAGCCCTACCAGATCTCAAATTGTGTAATAAGGAGCAATCATCAAAACCACTTAGTACTGGCTAACAAGTAGAGGGGTAGACCTGTGGAAAATGTTAGGTACTCAAGACGCAGCAGTCAATGAATATAGCAATCTACTTCTATTTGGAAAGCTAATTGCAAGATTGTTTGATTTCTGATTTGTTTTCTGAATATCTATTTAGAAGTTGTAGATATTATTTTTTGTATAATAGCAGTCATATTTTTTGACTTGTCATGTTCTTTTGGAAGGCCAATGATCTTGAAGTTGTCTCTATATATCCTGTCTTCAAAATCAATGTGTTTTTCTTGCATAGATATTATATGATTTTTTTTTTTTACAAAAAAAAAAAAAGGCTTGAATTCAAATCCTACCTTTGGCATTTACAAGCTGTGTGAGCAAGACTTAGGAATTATAATAGTACCAAATTCACAGGACTGTTGTGAAGATCAAAAGGAAAAACATATATAAAGCGCTTTGCAAACCATAAATTGACATATAAGTGCTGGGGATGATGAAGATGATGACAATGATGTTGGTAGCAGTGACAAAATGTATGGATATCCAGTCTTGGAGTCTGAGAGACCTCTGCCTCTGACTGTCTGTGGGAGACTGTCAAGTTGCTTGACCTCTCAGTATTCTAAGCAACTCTGAAACTAGATAAATTGGAGAGCAGTTGCTGATCTGTGTTGGTAGAGAGTTTCTGAACTGGTAGCTTGCTACGCAGATGAAATCACAGTTCCACACTCCCCCAACAAAAAATGACTGCATGGAGTTACTTGCCCATTTGGAAACTTCATTCCTCTGAAGGACCTACAGTGACTGGCATATAGTAGTCACTTAATAAATTTTAATTGATTGATTATTTGATTGACCCAGCTTTCCAGACCTAACCAGTAACTTTGGATCAGAAGAGTTGGACTCCACAATGATCTAGGTATTCTGTCAGAGATAAATATTATTTACTTAGGGTCCCAGTAAGGTTAGGCCAGATCACAGAAAAAAGTGAAACAGATGAACTCTGACTCAGCAGGATGGAGCAGACCCCCATTCCTCCTCTCTAGTGGAGCCTTGGTAGAGTTAGAGAAAACATATGAATAATCCCTTCCAAAGACAAGATGTTAATCTTTGTGATTACAGGGCCTTGTGCAAAGTTAGAGTCCCACCAAAGCACTGAATCTGTTTCTATTCAGCAGATAGGGATGTACTCTTGATGAAGGCAGAAGATTGCTCAATTATTGAGCAGACTTGGTAGACATATAAGTAGGTTGTTTGGGGGGGTTTTTTTTGGCGGGGTGGAGATGGGATGAGGGGAATGGATTTATCACCTTTGTGATCATGGATCCCTATGCTCCTAGCTGTCCCAGAATCCAAACCTCTGCTCCAGTCAGACCTTTGGGAGACTAGAGAAGCACCTTCATGAGGGAGGGGCTCTTACTTTTTGTGTCATGTACCTTCTTGGATCAAGATTTTTAATTGCATAAAATATACAGGATTATGAAGGAAACCACTTGTATTAAAATAGTTATCAAGATATTAAAAAAAGGTTTCTGGAGCTCAAGTCAAGAACCCTTGGCCTAAGACTATATTTCAATCGATAAGTATTTATTAATTTCCTATTATATGTCAAATGCTGTGCTGAGTGCTGGAGATATAAAGACAAAAGCAAAACAGGTAAGAAGTTGCAACATACTGGATGGAGAACTAGCCTTCTAGCCCAAAAGACCTGGGTCAAGTTCTACCTTTGACATGTCACTTAATCTTTCAATGCTCTAAGCAACACTCTAAGATGAGAAGGTGCAAAACTGTTTTGGTAAAGGGAGTTTTCTATACCAATGATTCAGCAAAATAAACACATTGAAAAGTTCCCTCAAGGAATTTACATAAGGGTCAGAGAACAGGGAGTGGGGAAGGTAGTTGAGAATCTCAAGTAATAAACACTGGAGTCCCCACTGAGAGCGATACTTTGGGCTCCTTGACTTGTCTACCATCAAGACTGTGGTGTTGCCAAGTGAGGAGACTGCATTAAATATGGAACAAGTTATAATTTGTCATATAGAGGAGGAGAATAATGAAAAAGAGATTTAAATACAGGATCCTCAAATCATGGGTGCAGAGCTGGAAGAGACTTTTAGGGATTGGTTAATCCAGTTCCTTTATGCTAGTGATGAGGAAACTGAGAAACAGAGAAGGAAATGACTTTAGGGTCTTGTAGTAAGTTGAGGTAATTGTGCCTCAGTTAGGAGTTTCCTCTTCTGTGAAGGAAGAAAATCAGTAAAAAGCAAGGTGACCTCAAATCACCACCCTCTCAATAACTACTGGAAGATAATCTATTTGTTGTTAGGGGGCAGCTGGATGGCATAGTGGATAAGATTGCTGGGTCTGGAATCAGGGAGGCATTTTCCTGAGTTCCAATCTGGCCTCAGATACTTGCTAGCTATGTAACACTGAGCAAGTCACTTACCCCTGTTTACCTCAGTTTCCTCATCTGTAAAATGAATTAGAAAAGAAATGGCAAACTGCTTCAGTGTCTCTACCAAGAAAATCCCAAATGGAGTCATGAAGAGTGGGATGTGACTGAAACAACTGAACAGCAATATACAGCAGGGATTCAAACTCAGGTTTTGCAGCTCTGAGATTGCCAGTCTTCCCTCATGCATGCTTTCCTTTCCTGCCTTTTTGTTAATTAAAACAAAGCAGCAACAATAGACAATATCCCCGCTGAGTTCTTGTCCTCCTTTGTGCTCCGTCTTCCTATGTACTCTGTCCATGACTTCCAGCAAATCTTCCCATCACCCAATCCAATATGATAGGAAATAGATTCTAAGATGTAGAATACATATGTGCAAAAGAAACTAAATAAAGAGATTAATTAATTTCTATAGAATAACATAGCTATTTAGCAAATATTTTTCCATCACATACTTAATGACAAACTTCTGGGGATAATCTTCCCCCAGCTTAAAGCAAAAGTTATTGGTGATGATGTAAAGCTTTGTTGTCAAACTCAAATGGAAATGGGGATACTAATGTACGTAAGGATCCCTGGGAACTTCATATTGGCTTAGTTTTAAAATGTAACATTATCTATGTTTTGTTGTATTTTTATGTTAAATATTTTCCAGTTACATTTCAATATAGTCCTGGCTGTAGTAGAAGGTGTTGCAGATCACTGACCACTCATTTGACACCTCTGATGTCAAGTGCAAGGTTCCCAGATATCTCCGTCACCAATGGTAGCCATGGTAAGGACTTGTTTTTTACTTGGCCTAATAGTTCCACCATTGGAGTGCTCCTTCTTTGTCCTGTAGCAAAGGGAGGAGAAGGTCCCTGTTATAGTGTTATCCGGACTGGAAAGAGCACTCAAGAGTAAAGATTAGTCCTCCCTCCTTTAACAGGACTTAGCTTATAAGGCTAGCTAGTGTAACCCCAGAAATCTGAAAGCAGAGTCTCAGTGTGATGGAATACATAGGTAAAATTAGATGAGGAAAGGACACCGGATGCTGCTTGGGTAAGATGGTCCCAACAGAGCAATCAGGTCAGAAAGTAGAGCCTTGGGCAGCCAGCAGACTCTATGACTCTGTGGGCCCTAAAGGTAACGTACAAGGAAGGTGGTTTCTTTCTCCACAAAAAATAGGAAAAAGACTCTCAGGATAGTCTTTGTCTATTTTATGCTTCTGCCATGGGCAAGCTAAACAATCACCGAAACTTCATTATGTCCAGTAAATGTGAGATTTTCTTTTCAGAATATCTGTTCCCCTAAATTTCACTGATGGTCGTGCAGTGAGTTGAGGCAATTCAGGCACTAGGCAACCTCAGTGAGTATTCTATTGTGAATGAAGACAGAAGAAACACAACCCACATAGAACCTTCTATAAAGCTTGCACAGCCTCTTGGGAAACATCCATGGGACCCATTGTGGCCCTATCCGAGAATGTTGATGACTCATTGAAAAGATGAACTGTCCACAAACAGGAAGTTGAGTATGTGGCCAGACATTTGCCATCTGATAACAATTGCTAAATGAGGTAAATAAATTTGAAGAAAAATTTCCATGACTGTTAAGAGGGCCTGTAGAAAGACAAGCCTATAGTTGATTTTTTTTTTTTACTGATGATTTGAATACTGGGGATTTCTAATCTAGACTCTTCATGAGTCAGTCAGTGAAACAGTAAATACCACATTTGTTAAGCACTCATAGCTTAGGGTGGTTTGTCCTTATTTCTTCCTCTTTCCACTCCCAAAACTGTTAAAAGACCACTTGATAGGACTTCCATCTATAAACTTCCCTCCCAGCCTCTGAGGAGGGGAACTTTTTTTATGAGTGTTAGAAGATCGTTAGCCACACACCATGGCCCTTCTTTACTGTAAATACAGTTTCCAAGCAAGTCTATTCCCCAAAGAGATGGGAAAATGCTGTGAGTTCAGAAACTTGATGTGCTGTGGGGTGGAGTCAAAATGGTGAACTTCTGTAGTGGGGAGCATGGCTACCACAGCACTGTGGAGGCAAGGATAGAAGATTGGCCTCAGAATCAGAAAGAACCAGATTCAAGTCCTTCCTGTAATATGTACTGGTTATATAACCCTGGGCATGTCACTTAACAGCTCAGGGATCCCATGCATCTTCCAAGACTTTAAGTTAAGTATGTGGTATTTGTCTGCATCAATAGAGAGACTCTGAATGCTGGTAGTTCCCATACCAATAAAATCACGGGTGTACACACACACACACACACACACACACACACACACACACACACTAACAAGTATATATACATATACAACTCCAACCCTTTAACGCACACACACACACGCACACACACACATATAATATAATATATACATATATATAAAATATATAATAAATTCCACAATTGTTTTGGAGCTAGGCTCACATAAATGACCTGAAACGAGTTGGTATCCAGAGGTTTTAATGTGATATATAGACTTGGGTGCCAGACAGAAAGATGGGAGAAGAATCTCTGGGAGCTATTCAGGTTTAGGTCATGATCTGGCATTTCAAGGACAGACACATAAAAAAGAGATAGAACTGAAACCAAGAGATCATTCTCCAGTCAAACATCCAGACTGAGTCCAAGATGCATGGTGTTCATCCAGGCAGAAGCAGGTCAGACACCAGCAGGAGGCCATAGATGTCAGCTATTAACATCGGTGAGATATAGTAGCAGGATCAAGGGCTCATTCATGGAGACATGGGTTCCAAGGGGAAGAAATTCAGTCTCTGGGAGGAAACAAGGTCCTAGTCAGAGATTTAGTCCCAAAGAAACAAATTTTAACCCAGTTACTGAGGAATGAGGGTATCAAAGTCAGAATAGGATCTGAAATACTCACTCAATACAGAACTAGTAAGTTACCATCATGGATTCCTTATATCGCCTTCACGAAGGGTTAATATTGGTCCTTGAGTCTTGGGCAGAATTAAGTTTAAACTTCCTCTCCAGACTTCTCCTTGCCTGCTGCTTTGCCACCTGGAAGAAATCCACCCTCTGGGACTTGGCTGTCCTGATGAGTGACTCCCTTCCCAGGACCACCATTTCAAGAAAGATCAATCAACCTTCACTGGACTCCTCTTCCTCCTCACCTGTCTTCTGTTCCACTTGAACACCTTCTCTCACTCCTCTCTGCCTTCCAAATCTCCTTGTGTTATCTTCATCTATTTAAATGTAATCTCCTTTAGGGCAGGACTGTCTTCTTTGCTTAATTTGTGTCTCCAGCTTAGCACAGTACCTGGCACATAGCAAACACTTCAATGATTTGACTATCTATCTCGCTATCTCACTATCTTTCTACCCACATTTCTACCAACCATCTGTATATCTATTATGTATCTGTTTATGTACTATGTATCATCTATCTATAATGTTACCAATTATCCTCTAGTTTTCTATGTATCTACTATCTAGCTATATATTTATCTCCTATCTATCATCTATGTATCTATTTTCTTTCTATCATCTGTCTCACTATCTCTTTATCCATGTTTCTAGGTACCATGTATCTACAAAACTATCATCTATCCACTATCTATCTATCTATCTGGTATATATTTATCTTCCATTTATTTGCCTATCTAATATCTGTGTACCTATGTATTATCTATCTATCTACCTATCATCTATCATCTATGTATCTATGTATCTATGTATCTATCTATCTATCTAATCTATCTGTGTCTAAAGGTGGGAATTAAATAAGCCTGACTGGTAAATTTAGAGTGAAAATATGTTATGTACCCATTTAATGCATATTAACAAAACGTCTATCAAGTACCTACTTACTAAGCAGGAGGCATCTACCTTTCTGGGTTTATTTGATATTACTCCCCTTCATACATTCTGCATTCCAGCAAAGCCGGTCTGCTTCCCTATTCCCAGGTTTCCTCATGCACAATGTTCTGCCTCTTATCTTTACAGCTTAACATTAGTGGTCTCTCAGGTCTTCACCTAGGTTTCCTAAAATTTCTAGCATTCTTGAAAATGTACCTCAGGTTCCACTTCCTACCTGAAGCCTTCCCCCATCCCCTTAGTCATTAGCACTCTCTTTTTACCTTTTATTACTGTGTATAAATTATATTTACTTCTCTACTTTTATCTTGTATCTTTCCCCCCCTCCTCCCCCCACCCCATTAAATGTAAGCACCTTGAGAGTAGGTGTTCATTTGTTTTTGTCCCTGAATCCTTTAGTGCCTAGTACAGTATCACATAGTAGGTGCTTATTGAATTTAATCGAATATATAATGTATAAACATATATGTTCAGAATAAGAACCCTGCAGTCTCTGTACACTAGCTATTATAGCCACATGTTGATTTTTGGAGCCTGAGGGGTTGTAATGTGGGTATAGGAAACAGCTGAAGTTCATGTTTCCTGAAGAGAAGAAAATAAACTCCTTGGAGACCACTAGAAGGTATTATGAAAGGAAGATTGTTGTAAGAAAAAAAAGTCAGCAAACATGAAGTGATTCCAGGCAGTGCAATCCAAAAAGAGTGTCTTTCCATCTGTGAAAATAGGGAAAGCAGAATTATGAATTCATTACACTTTCAAAGTTCACAGAAAAAAAGGCAAACATATCATTATCACCTCCAATTTTTAGTGAAATGAAAAAACAAGTCTGTCATTTAAATCTCTTATTCCCTGGAGGAAACAACCTGGCATCCTTTCTTTTGTAGATCAATCCATCATTTTTATCCACAGTGAGCCTAGTGATTGCTCAGAGTGACACAAGCCTTGCAAAGTAGATCCTGTGATCAGTTGGAAGAGTACGGTCATGATTTGTCTCAGTTTGAGCTGAAGCAACCAGCCTGGTGCCGTGACTTGGGAGCTCTGAATTTGAGTTCTGACTTTGCAAATACATATTATCTCACTTGACTCCTATAGCAATATAGGAGGTAGGTGTTGTTGTTATTTCCATTATACAGGTAAAGAAGCTGAGGCACAGAGAGGTTAAGTGGTTTGCCTGGGATCACACAGCTAGATTATATCTGAGGCAGGATTTGAATTTAGGTCTTCCTGATTCCAAGCCCAATCCTCTTTGCCCTATGCCCTCTGGTTGCCCCAAGCCCTGTAAAGTAGTCACAGCAAGTATTATTCTCCCTATTTTTCTTACATAAATAAACTTTACTACAGAAAGGTTAAGTGACTTTTTCAGGATCACATGATTAGTAAGTGCTTTGTAACTGTAAAGGGCCAGAGCCATCCTGATACTGCCTGATACTGACCAAACAGCTACAGTTCTACATGGCAGGGTGGCTGCGGTCATCAGAGAAGAGAACATTTTAGCTATTCTCAACAATAACAACAGTTATGAAAATAAAAACATAAATATGAAAATTTAAAAGTAAAAATATAAAATATAAAATCAGGGAAGCAGATTTTGACTTGATAAAAGCAAAGATATTCTTCATAATTGTTTGTCCTTTCTCTTGAAAGAGGACCAAGGGTAATGTCTTCATTTGCCCATAAATTGGATTTAAGTGAAGTACAAAGTCATCATCAGCCTCACTTTCTCTTTCAGAGTCATCAAAATCCATTGGCAAGACAAAAATCAAGATGATTTAGTGATGGCTTGTGATGCAGAGGATGACCTTGGCATCCTTGATGTCTGACCAAGCTCGAAGCATTCCACAATGCCTACTTCAGCTGCCTTCATGGCTGTTGAAACAAATTATTCTCATCTGCCAGTTCTGCCAGGGGAAGTCTTCACATGGTTGGAGTAGAAAATTCACTTAACTCACCAATGGATCTGAGGCCTGTTTGGCCAGCCTGCTTGAGCCAGTTTACCAACGTGTGGCCACTGTGCATGCTACAGCTTCTTGAGATTTGGGTTGCAGGCAGACCCCAAAGGTGGATGAGCAGCCCTGAGAAGGGCTTGGCAAGCCCTCACACTAGAGATGGTAGTTCTCCCTGAACACCCCACACTCCCTTAATAATTAGAGGTTATCGGAAAGTGCACGTATTGCTTCTGCAGATAGTAAGTTTCCCATCATTTAGGATATTTGAGTGGAAGCATGATTAGTAATTGTAAGAGAATTCTTAGAAGGAATTCCTTTTTAGGGATGCATTGGAAAAAGATCACTTCTGAGTTACCTTCAGTTCTGAAATACAACAATTTTATGAACAAAGTTATTGCTCCAAAAGAAAGTTACAACCGATATGTTCTATAATGGTTCTGCCACCATATGTGTATGAAGAATATAAAATAAAAACAAAGGGCTAGTTTTTTATTTAGTTATCTTTTAACTCAAGTTTTTATTTAAATTTGTATTAATTATTCATGGCCTTACTTTGTAATCCCAGAGCACAGTAGGCATTTAAAGGCTGATGACTGACTGACTGACAGAGGTAATGTGTTGCAAGAGACAGAGAATCCGGCACTCGCTAGTTGTGTGACTGTGGGCAACTCCCTTTGACCCTTTGAATCTCAGTTTTGTCATCTGTAAAATGCAGATGATAATATATATGGTATCTTCTTCACTGGGGTATAGTGAGCATCAAAAATGATAGTCTATGTCTAGCCCCTTATTGGGAAGGGGCTTAAGGGGAAAGATAGTTTTTCCCAGCTGGAAGAGTGACTGAAGAATCATGGAATGGGGGACACCTATTAAGGATGGAGGAGCTTTTAAGCTCAAAGGATAGGAGAGGTGCTGGGTGAAAAAATGGATGCCAGAGGGAAGCCTATAGGAAAAGGTAGGTGTTTTTACCCTACATAGAAAATGGAGCCTTATCTGGATCATTGACACTTAAATGGGTCAATGATCCTGTACAGAATTTTGCTGATTCCCCAACTGTGCCTTACTGCTACTGGGGCTTGATGAATTTCTCTTCCCTCCCTTCCCCTGACTCTGTGCAGCTTGATGAACTGGCATAAGATTTTTCTGCTCTCTTTAAATCTTGATTATTTGATGTTTGTGCTTTTATAATCGGTTTTGTCTCCAGATAAGGACAAAGTAATTTTTATTGCATTTGGTTCGAATGTTTGCTCTAAAGGAAAGGACCACTCAGTGGAGAAGGAGACCCAGGGAGACCCAAGATTTGACCAATCAGTCCAAATGAGACCAAATGCCTTAATTTAATAGCGAACCGATAGTAAACTCAGATTACACAAAGGGTGGTTTCACATGTAAAGTGTTTTGTAAAATTTAAGGCATTAGATTGCTATTTGTCCTTTATTTTCCAACAAGACCAAGACCTCAGGAAGGTGATGCCGTGACTTACTTGCAAGAGGATTGGATTTAATAGTCAGCTAGATGGCCCAGAGGATTCTAGGAGTCTAGAAGATCTAAGTTCAAATCCTCCTACAGACATTTACAAGCTGTACGTCCCTGAGCGATTCACTTAACCTCTTATTCACAGTTTCTTCTTCTGTAGAATGAGAATAGCTTACCTTACAAGGCTGTTTGGAGGATTAGGGCAGCTAGTGATACAATGGATAGAGTGCTGGGCCTGGAGTCTGAAAACTCACCTTTCAGTGTTGAGATCTGACCTCAAACACTTACAAGGTGTGCGACCCTGGGCGAGTCACTTAACTCTGTTGGCCTCAGTTTCCTCATCTGTGAAACGAACTAGAGAAATAAATGGCAAACTACTCTAGTATCGGTACCAAGAAAACCCCAAATGGGGTCATGAAGAGTTGGACACAACCGAAACAACCGAACAGCAAATTAAGGATTAAAAAAGGCAGTGTCTGTAAGGTACTTTCCAAATTTTAAAAGCCCTATAGAATTGCAAACTGGCTAGGTCAGCTGTTGTTATTTTTTAAAATAAAAATGTCCCCAAAGCTATCTTTTCAATTCTGCATTTTGTCCCAATCCCTTTCCTACCCCCATTTTTTCTAACTACTTTGACCAGAATTTCAGTTTTCTATTCTGCAATGCACTGTTTGTTATTTTAGTCTGTAAGTTCCTCCTTTGGGTCAGGAAAGATTGTGCTTTGCCCAAAACAAATACACATACAAAGAGGAAACAGAAGAGGGTATTCTGTCAGGGACTTCTATGTCAGAGATGATTTGTTAGATTGTTTATAACTTTTCTTCCAAAGAATTCAATGCCATTCCACCCTCCACCCCCTGCCTGACTTTCATGGTGGTGAATGAAAAAATGATATTCAAGGACCATTATTACCAAATGCATTGTTTGAATAGCTGAAGTTTGATACTGAGTTTTGTTTTGGCTCAAAACCAATGAAATCTCATCCCTGAGGAAACTTGTTCCACCCATGCAGATTGGTACCACATATTTAAATTATAGTCTTGGGAACCCTGAAAAATTAAGTGACTTAGCCAGGGCCACATACCTGTTTTTGTTGTTCAGTCTTTCAGTCATGTCTGACTCTTCATGACACCATGGACCATAGCACACCAGGCCCTTCCATCCTCCTCTATCTCTCAAAGTTTTTCCAAGAAAATGTTCTTTGCTTCCATGACACCATCTATCCTTCTCATCCTCTGCCCCCTTCTGCCTTTGCCTTCAACTTTTTTCCAACATCAAGGTCTTTTCCAATGACTCCTGTCTTTTCATTATATGGCCAAAGTATTTAAGTTTCAGCTTTAGTATTTGACTTTCCAGTGAATAGCCTGAACCAATTTCTTTCAGCATTGACTAATTTGATCTCTTTGCTGTCCAAGTGACTTTCAAAAGCTTTCACCAGTTTAAAAGCATTGATTTGCAATGTTCAGCTTTTGTTATAGTCCAGCTTTCACAGCCATACAATGCTACTGGAAAATCCATAGTTTTGAATATTGATCTTTGTCAGCAAAGCAATGTCTTTGATTTTTACTTTTCTTTCCAGATTTGCCAGAGCTTTTCTTTCAAGGAGCGAGGGTCTTTTAATTTCATAATTGCAATCACCATGTGCAGTGATTTTTAAGCTCAAGAATATAAAATCTGACACTGCTTCTGTTTCTTTTTCCTCTATTTTCTAGGAAGTAATGCGACCATATGCCATGATTTTTTAAATGTTAAGTTTCAAACCATCTTTTACTCTTTTCTCTTTCACCCTTATCTAGAGGTTTCTCAATTCTTTTTCACTTTTTGCCATCAAAGCAGTATCATCTGCATATCTGAAACTGTTAATATTTCTCCTGACAGCCTTATTTCTGGTTTTTTATTCATCTAGCCTGGCATTTTGCATAATGTACTCTGCACATAAGGTAAATAAATAAAGTGACAATATACAGCCTTACTGTATTCCTTTTCCAATCTTAAACCAATCAGTTATTCCATGTTCAGTTCTTACTGTTGCTTCTTGGTCCAGATAGAGTCTCTTTAAGGAGACAAGTAAGTGATCTGATACTCCCTTTTTTTGAGGACTTGCCACATTTTGTTGTGATCCACACAGTCAAAGTCTTTATTATAGTCACTGAAGCAGAAGTAAATGTTTTTCTGGAGCTCCCTTACTTTCTTTATAATCCAGTAAAGGTTGGCAATTTGGTCTTTAGTTCCTCTGCCTTTTCAGAAACTAACTAGGATATGTCAAAGATAGGACTTGAATCCATGTTCTCCTCATGTGGAAGCCAGACCTCTGTCCATTATACCATTTTACCTCCCCAAAAAGATGCATAAGGAAATAAAAGTCATCACAACACAAAAATATTCACTAACTACTAATAAAATTGGTCTTAACTAAAAGACTTCTCTCTGCTAACTAAACAATAGTCTATCCCTTCAATGGTGTTTATTGGTAAGTCTCTCACTGATTGTTGGAATGGCCTTCAAAAGAAAATCATAGGATTAAGAAAGCTCCTTAAGAGCTTTCAGAGCTGTAATATCATGTCGTCACATAATTTTGTTAAAAAGAATTATAGTAATAAATCAACACTCAATTCACTATTTGTTCATTGTTTTGTTCATATATGTCCATAGAACATGGTTGCAATTAATTATAACAAATATTTTGTTAAATAAAAGATAAAATATTTATTTTCATAATTTTTGCTTCATTTTTCAAGATAAAGTCCAAATCAAACCTCCCCACTTCGTTTACCATGAAATCTTTGTTTCTATTTTAAATGGATTCACCTTAAATGACCTTTCCCCCATAACAAGTGACTTGGGTTTTCATTTTTTTTAAATGTATTTTTAAAAATTAAGTAGCAAATTTTTTAAAAATCTGTTCCTCCCATTACTCTAACCTTTATTAAATGATTTTTAAAAAATAAAGAAAAAGAAAAGACTAAAACACAGATTCTTCAATACATATCTGCTTAATATGGTATAAACAAATTCTCTCATTAGTCATTCTTAAAATATGTACCTTTCTTTATTTTCAGCTTATCACCTATCTGTCAGGAGGTGAGTATTTCATCATCATTCATTAGGACTTGTAATTTATCATTGCATTGATCAGAGTTCTTATGATTGCATAAATCATTCTCCTAGTTCTGACCATTTTGCTTTGTGTGAGTTCATAAAGGTTTTTCTAGTTTCCTCTGCAACTGTCCATTTCATCATTTGTTATGTCACAATAATATTTCATTACATTAATGCATGATACAAACATAATTTGCTTAGCCATTCTTCAACAGGAAGATGTTTCCAATTTTTTACTCTCATTAAAAGAGGTGCTATAAATAAATCTATAAATACGTGTATATATTTACATACAGATCTTTTTCCTGGTTCTTTGGGATATGAGTCTTAGTGGTACAGGTGGGCCAAAGATATGCACAGTTTGGCAATTTTCTGGGTATAGTTCCAAAGTGCTTCCCAGAATGACTAGCCTAGATAGGAAACAAAGAGAAGGAAAAATATAAGAAAGTAAGATAGAGGGAAATACACAATTAACAGTTATAACTGTAAATGTGAATGGAATGAACTCACTATGAAACAGAAAAGGATACTAAAATGGATTAGAAACCAAAATCCAACAATATGTGGTTATAAGAAACACATCTGAAACAGAAAGAAACCTGCAGAATTAAAATAAGGTACTGGTACAGAATCCATTATGTTTCAGCTGAAGTAAAAAAAGACAGGGGTACTAATTGATCTCAGACAAAGCAAAAGCATAAATTAAACTCAATGAAATGAGATAAACAGGGAAATATATTTTCCCAAAAGATACCATAGATGATGAATTGATATTAATAGTAAAAATATGCCTACAAAATGGCATAACATCCAAGTTCTTAAAGAAAATGTTAAATAATTTATGGGAAAAAAATGGATTATAAAATTATAAGAGTGGGGGACCTCAACTTATACCATTCCAGAACTAGGTAAATATAACCAAAAAAACCCCAAAAAACAAAAAATAAATGAAGCACCTGAATAGGGTTTTAGAAAAAAATAGATATGATAGACCTCTGGAGAATATGGGAATATTAAATGACCATAAAAATAAGTATCTATTCTCAGATGTACATTTCACCTTGACAAATTCAACTATGTATTAGGGCATAAAAAACCTTACAAACAAATGCAGAAAATCAGAAATGTTAAGTACATCTTTTACTAATGCAATAAAAAGTGTATTCAATAAAGGACTTTGAGGCAAAGATAAAAAATTAAATGGAAATGAATAACTAAGTCCTAATTAATAGGTGAATAAATTAACAAATCATGGAAACAATAATTTGATTTTTACAATTATATAAATGAGACATGTCAAAATATTTGGTATGCCACCAAAGCAATACTTAGGGAAAAATTTCTGTCTCTCAATAATTTCATCAATAAAAAGAAAGAACAGATTAAAAATTGGAGCTGCAACTAAAAAAAAAACCAATATTTTTAAACACCAATTAAATGCCATAAAGGAAATCCTGAAAATCAAAGGAGACATTAACAAAATTGAAAGCAAAAAATCCCAAACCATTGAATTAATAAAGAAAACTAGGAGTGTTTTTTTTTAAAAAAACAGAATGAATAGACCAATTCACAGTTCTACCAGTTCACACTAGAGTACTAGTGTGCTTGTTTTCCCCACAGTGCTACCAACATTTGTCAGCTTCCTCTTTTGTCATATATGCCAGTCTGATAGGTATGAGGTAGAAATCCAATGTTGCTTTAATAAGCATTTCTCTAGTCATTAGTGATTTAGAGCATTTTTTCATGTGATCGTAGAGAGCTTGAATTTCTTCTTTGAAGAATCATACTTCATATGGTAACCAAATGAAGAATGAATATCTTCAAAAGGTCATATCTTTTGACTATTTGGGACCATTTGATTATTGGGAAATGGCTCTTAGTCATATATTTGAATTCATTCCTTACATGTACCTTAGAAATTAGACAATTATCAGAGAAATACATCACAAAGATTTTTTTCCGTTATTTCATAATTTCCCAACTACCCTTCTAATTTTTACTGTTAGATTTGTTTGTACAAAAACTACTAAAATTTTGCATAATTAAAAACATCCATTTTTTTTCTTTTGCAATCCTCTCTATCCCATCCTCCTTCTATAGATCTAAAAGGGTGTTTTCTTCCTTGTTCTTCTAGTTTATTTATGATGTGGTAAGTCATCTGTCCATTTAAAGCTAATCCTGGAATATAGTGAGAAGTATTTGTCTAAACGTAATTTTACCATATTGCTCTATAGTTTTTGAAGAGATTTTCATAAAATAAACAGTCTTCTCCCAGTACCTGGGGGTTTGGGATTTATCGACCAGTATGCTACTGGATGTGTTTGCTTCTATATGTTATGTATCTAACCTGTTCCACCCATAAATCTCTATGTTTAAAAACAACAGGCACCAAATCTTTTTTAATTATTACTACTTTGTAGTTGAGTTTGAGATCTTGTACTGTGTTCCTCCTTCCTTCCTACTTTTTCCATTCTTATAGATGAGATTCTTGATTTTTTACTCCTCCATTTAAATATTTTGGTATTATTTTTTCCTAACTCAATAAAATGTTCTTTTAGAAATTTAATATAGCATGGAATAAATAAATTATTGTAGGTAGTATTGTCATTTTTATGATGTTGGCTCAACTTACTCATAAGCAATTAATCTTTCTGCAATCATTCAGGTCTATCTTTATTTCTGCAGTCTTTTAGAGTTATATAATCTTAGAGTGAATTTTGAAACATACACTGCCAAATATTTTAGAGTTTCTGCAGTTACTTTGAATGCAATTTCACTTTCTAATCATTCTTGCTGGTTTTTGATAGCTATATATAGGAATGTTAATGACTTATGTGGATTTGTCTTATATCCAACAACTGCTGAAGTTAATAGTTATTTCAATTAATTTAGTTGATGCTCTAGGTTTGTCTAAGCACACCATCATATATCATCTACAAAAAGTGGTAATTTGTTTACTGTTTGTTTATGCCTCTTGCTTCCTGTACTTCTGATGTATTCTCATTCATGTGCAGAAACTAGAAATATTACTAGTAGGCAAACCTCTTTGCAGATACCTTCACCCAAGTGAAAGATTTTGTTATTAAATAAAATTAAATCCATAGTTGAAAAAAAACCATTCTATCAAATTAAAAGAAATTGTTATTAAATAAAATCAAATCCATAGTTTAAAAAATCCATAGTTAAAAAAAAACCATTCTATCAAATTAAAAGAAATCAATCAGCAAACATTTATTAAGTGATCCAGCAATGTATCACTGTGCCTATTTTCCCATGACCCCTTCAGTATTCTCTCATTTGTGATATTTACCAGTTTGATAGATGTGAAATAATAACTCAGAGTTGTTTTGATATACATTTATTTTCTTGTTAGTTATTTGGAGCATTTTTGTATGTAGTTGTGGATAGTTTGCATTTTTTTCCTTTGGAAATGTATTTATTTGTATTCTTTATTTACTTATCTATTAGGGGATGAATCTGACTCACATATAGGAGTCAATTTCTTATAGGCTTGGAATGTTAAACTTTTAGCAGGATTACTCAGGACACACAATTTTCCCTAACCTGTTCTACTTTAAGAAGGTAATGGGAAAAAAATAATAACTTTATATTGATTTTGCTTATCAATTCAATTTTATATGTTCCAAATTTCATGTTTTATCTGTTATAAAACAAGTGAATTTTGTGTAGTATTTTATACTAAACAGTTTTTAACTCTGTATCTTAACTGAAAGTATACTTTAAAACTATTTTAACATATAATATGTCTAATATATATCCTAGTTTTGGTCTGGCCTGCGCAAATGAACAACTGCAACTTGTTCTCAGTCTCAGTTCTGCTATAGCCTTTGGGAGCTGTCTGTGGGGTTGAGAGGCTAAATGACCTGAGTCAAACTGAAAGGATAGAGCAAGGTGGACCCATGTTTTCCGAGCTTGAGCTCAAATCTTTATCCACTATGCAATACTATCTCCCATATAATAGTCATACCTCCTTATACATGGCACTATGTACATTGATATGAATATTCAATTAAAAGTTTACATGCATAGATGACATTTCTTCTCATTCAATGTGACCACTATATATCTGCAGTATTCAAAGTACTATGCTAAGCACTGGAGAAGAAACAGTGACAGGATTGAAACCTAGGTCTTAACTCTAAATCCAGTGGTCCTGGACATTACTGGAAATCAAAGAAGGATTCGCATGGAAGGTGCCATTTGAGCTGGGCTTTAATAAATGGGTATTTAAGTATTAGTTTAGAATTTTCTTGAAGAGAAGTTCAACTGGCCTCTAAGTGACAGCGACTAGAACAATGAACTCAACGTGTTATCTGACTGTGGGTAGCTCAGTTACATATATATATATATTAAATGCATGTGTACATATATACTATATATTTCACACACATGTGTGATATATGGCATATATATTCACATACACATATGTGATATATGTATGTATACATATATATGGATGGATGGATGGATATGTATATACATATATTATATATATACAGATACATATATATCCACATTTATACATTCACTGGAGGAAGATTACAGATTTAGAATTGTAAGGGATTTTGAAAGCCATCAAATTCAAACTCTTCATTCCACAGATGAAGAAACCTAGGCTAAGACAGGTTAAGTGACTTGCCCAGATTCACTCAGCTAGTCGTTGAGGCAGGATTTGAATTCAGATCTTCCCATCTCCAAGTCCAGCATTCTATCCCTGTACCACCTGACTGTCTTTAGCTGCCATAGAGGAATGACTATCAAAGCCCCAGGTGATTCCTTACTGAGACTCCCTATTGGATGGTTAATATGGTAAATGATAGTTTGAATCCATAACCGCTTTTCTTCCCCTGTACTTAAAGCAGGTCTTCAGTGATTTTAGGTATCCTCTGTATATCCTCCAGTGACCTAGAACCAACCGTGTCTCTGGGAACAGAGAGGTGGTACATGGGGAAAATACAGGAAGAGAGATCTAGTGGAGGGAATGACACATCCAGACCAAATTTTTAACCCATGATCTGAGAGTCTGTGCTCTTGTAAATATGGAGAAAATCCATCTCCCCTTGAACAAGGTTTCCCCAGGGGGCTCCCTTGCTTCAGGGGTGCAGAGGGGAGCTGGAATTATCCCATTGGGACAGGAAATTCCCTCGCTCCACAGCATAGCTTTTTCCTACATTTGATAGTACACTAAGGCTGCCCCAGAACCAATCATACCTCAGTGAGATAATCTTTGAGATGGAAAAAATAAGTTTTCTCCCTTCTGCAATCCTACACAGAGGGTCTCTGGGCACACAACTGAAAACCAAGTTCATTGTCTCATCCAATCAGAAAGCTAAGCACAAATCGTTGTGTGCTAACGTGTTTGGAGTCTACTTAGCCCTTGAGCCAGATTCCTGTCCTGAGTGTATTTTCCTAGAAATAGTAATAATATTCTCAACAAAAATCAAAGCCCTTACCATGTATGTGCCGGGCCCTGTGCTGAGTACTTTAGAATCATTACATCATTGGATCCTCACAACAACCCTGGGAGGTAGGCACTGTTAGGATCCTTTTCTTACAGATGGGGAGACGGAAGCAAACAAAGGTTAAATGACTTATCCAGTATCACACAGCTAGTAAATGTCTAACACTAGATTTGAACTCAGGTCTTCCTGATTCCAGGCCCAGCACTACGCCATATGAAATGCTTATGCCTACTTATTCCTAAGATCTCCAAGCCCTGTTTCTTGCACTCAGTTCTAAATACATGCTCTCACTCACAGGGATTTTTCTGCTTTGGTCATATCTTTAAGACCTGATACAGCATTTGTTCAGTTTGAGCTCCAGTGACTTGCCACCATGCTCGTCCTACTGACCTGCAAATCCAGCTATCCTACTGTCAATACCTTCTGTTTCAGCTTCTAGTGGAGAAAGCTCCCAGGCCACACTGATGGGATTAGCTACTAACTAGTTTGTGATGTTTCAGAACCTCTCTCCTATGAGTCCCATTTTCTCCATTCACATAGCTCATCTCTCACCTGGCCTGTCCTGGCACACTACACTGAACCTCCTAGTCCACGACTTTACCTTGACTATTCCGCATGTCTAGAATGCCCTCCTGAATTCTGGCTCCCATATGTTGTTCTATTTCCAGTATGATGAGCCCTGCCATTCTAGTAAACCCACCATGACCTGAACTGATTACAGACAATTTAATGCAATTAAATAAAACTTTTATTGTGTCTACTCTGTAAAGAAACATCTATCATTATGGGACTCTGGGGTTGTTGTTCAGTTGTTTCAGTCTGACTCCTTGTGACCCACTTTGGGGTTTTCTTGGCAAAGATCTTAGAATGGTTTGCCATTTCCTTTTTCAACTCATTTGACAGATGAGGAAACTGAGGTAACAGGGTTAAGTGACTTGTCTAGTAATGGTCAGGATTTGAATTCAGGTTTTCTTGACTCCAGACCTTGCACTCTATCTAATGACTAATGCGGAATAGTCAAGGTAAAGTCGTGGACTAGGAGGTTCAGTGTAGTGTGCCAGGACAGGCCAGGTGAGAGATGAGCTATGTGAATGGAGAAAATGGGACTCATAGGAGAGAGGTTCTGAAACATCTAATGCAGTGGCACCACTTCGTTGTCCAGCACTTTTCCAAACCCTTCGTAACACACATCACATTATTTTTTCTTTATATTGACTGTGTGAGGTAGGTAATAGAGAAGAAAAGAGAGAAGCAAATAATTTCCCAAGCTCACACAACAAATCAGCGGCTAATGCAAACCTAGCTCCAGGAGTCTTGATTCCCAACCTACTCTTCTACCTCCCACTGATCTTTTCCTAAGGTTACTTTACGTTCTGTAGGGGAGACTGTCACCCCATTATAATAGAATTCAGACACCACACGAACAACCTTAAAGACAATTATATTACAAAAAACTCAACTGAGGAATAGATTAAAATGATGGATCATCCTGGGAACTGTATACCACAGAGCAGTTAAATTTTCATCTATGATCTTTATTTTAAAAAAAAAGCATTCAAACTGGAATATCACATTAACCACTACTCCATATGACAACTCTCATCACTGTACTTAGTCTGACCAAAGAAAAGATTTTTCAGTCAATGGGGGTAAAGAAATAAAAGCCAGGTGATCCATGTCTGTGGTCCCTGGATTTTCAGAACCCTCAGCTACACTCCCCATTTTCTATATTCAGCTCTTCATGAGAATTTGGCAGGGAATGAATTTCTAGGCATTAAAGTAGTTGACAAGACAGATGGTGCACTTTCTATATAAATCGTCTCCTGCATTTTTAGATGTGTGAGATCTGAGTCTGTGTGTAGGAGGGTTTTTGGAAGTGTTAACTCTGGAGTCCCAACATAACAAAATCTCAGCATGACTTCGGAATTGAGAAAGCAGGGAAGATGCCTGAGACTTTCTCCTCTGTGGGTAATGGGTATCTTAAGCCCCCAACAGTGGGAGCAAATTGGAAAATGGGAGATCTGGGTTCTAATCTTGCCCTACTTCTCTTAAACATTGTAAACTAGGTTAAATCATTTTTTTCTCTAAGTCTCGGTTTCCTCATCTCTATAATGAACACAATCATCTCTAAGATCCGTTGGCGTGGTCATATTCCAAATTGTAAACATCAGTTCCCCCCAGTGTTTTCCTATTTACTTTCAATCAGAGATTCCTACCCTGTGGGCTGTGAACTTTTTGGAAATTCTGATAACTGATAACTTTCCAAGAGTTTGTTTTCTTTGCAATCCCATGTATTACATTTTATGCATTTTAAGCATTATTTTGAGAAGAGACCCATGGGCTTCACTGGAATGCCTAAAAGATCTCTGACATAAAGCAAGCTAAAGAATCTCTGCTCTTAATGAATGGGGCATCTAGATAGTACAGTGGATAGAGCACTGGGGCTAGCCATCAAGACCTGACTTCATATCTAGTGTCAACATTTACTAGCTGTGTGACTTGGGCAAGTCACTTAATTCATTGTAGTTTCCTTCTCTGTGAAATGGGGATAGTAATGACACTGACCTCCCAGGGCTGTTGTGAGAGTCAAAGGAGATGGTGATTGTAAAGCACAATTCCTGGCACATAGCAAGCACTATATATAAATGCTGGGGCATGTAGGTGGCGCAGTGGATAGTGCTGGAATCAGGAAGACATCTTCCTGAATTCAAATCTGGCCTCAGTTTCCTCATCTGTCAAATGAGCTGGAGAAGAAAATGGCAACCACTCTAGAATCTACCAAGAAAACCCCAAAGGGAGTCACAGAGAGTCAGACAGGACTGAAATGACTGAACCACAAAGATAGAAATAATAGCTACGATGATGGTGGTGGTACTTCTCTCTAAGTGGGAAACTATCAGTGCTTACAGACATAATACATTTACCAGCTTTCTTTATATACCACTAAACCTTTTGTATATCAGTCAACAAACATTTCTTAAGCACCTACTATATGTCAGTCACTGTGCTAAGTACTGGAGATACAAAAAAAAAAAAAATGCAAAAGACAGTCCCTGCTCTGCAGGAATTCTCATTCTAATGGGGACATAGCATGCAAACAACTATTTACAGACAAGCCATCCCTATAATAAATTGTAGCTCAACCACAAAGGGGAGGCATTGGCATTAAGGGGGATTAGGACAGGAGCCACAGGGGTATCTCCGAAGCATATGGTTAGAATGCTAATAGCCAGTGGCAGAGAAACTGCAAATATTATAATATATGTACCCTAAAGTAATACAGGCTGCAACATTTTTGAAAATTCAGTGCTTTCTCTAAAAGGCTCCCTGAGATCACTGATTTAGAAGGGGCCATCTAGTCCCATAAAAAAATAATTAAACTAAGGCCCATAGAAATTAAGTGACTTATTCAAGGTCACACAATTGACGAGTGCCAGTGATGAGATTAGAATACAGAGCCAATGATTTTTGCACCATATCACAATGCCTCCTAGAGGATTTGCCATCCTAAACTGAGAAGAAACTCTACCACTAGGGAATCTGGGAATAAAATTCTTCCCAGATGTTGATGCTTTCACTCAACATTGCTTTTCCTCATTCCTATTGTGAAACTACATTCTAGACATAAAAGAACTGGGATAATTAAAGGTCACTGAGTAAAGCAGAGGATTTCCCTTTCCCCTAGAATCTGATATGAAAGAAAGAAGGGCATGAAGGTGCCTTTTGGACGCCACTCTATTACTGAGCGTACTCTAGGTTTCACGGTGGGACTCTGCCAAGTCACTATTGCCTGCCAAGGGACTGAAATCTGCAACTGGGAACTTCATCCATGGTAGGTCATTTCTGGTCTAAAAAGGTATTGGCACTGGCAGAAAGTAGGTCTTGGATACTGGGTGTGCTCATTTGAATTTAAATTCCCAGGGCTCTCCAACTATGAACCAGTGTCAAAACTCCCTTCAACTAGAAAGTTGTGGGAGAGCTGGGAAGAAACAACTTTGGGGACATGAAAGGTCACTTTGGCATAAGAAAAAAGATAGCATTTCATTTTCTTAGACGTATATTCCCATTTTACAGATAAGAAAGCTAAGGCTAAGTGATAAGAGAGCTGGGATTTGAACACAGCTTTCGTGACTCCAACTCCAGAGTTGTTTCTCCTCTATGACACGGTTTTCTGTTTTCAGTCTACAGAAATGAACCTCATTCCAGAGCTAAGACCAGCTCCAACTAAATAATCTTCTGAGAGTTCATATTTTAAATGGCACATAAATGAATGACAGGGTGTGTTATACAAACCAAAAGAGACAAATGTAGCCCTCATTTTATCCATGTAAAGGGGAACAAAGGCAAAGCTGAAGGGAGCTGGGCAGGGTTGGAAAAAGTCCGCTCCCTATCCCACCCACCTCTCTTATCACAGCAAAACAAGTTCCTGGCAGTGGATGAAAAAAAATTCAGATGCTCTACTTGGTGTTTGAAGAGGACTTTCATTGTCCCAAGGGTTCCAGAAAAGCTTTTTTAAAAAATGAAATAAATCATTCTTTTTTTCCTCTCTTTTTATTGGTCTGTAGTTTTTGAATGAGATTAGTATATGTGAACTTGAAGGTTGCAAAGTAGAAATAGAAATAACTAAAAATTCTGCATAAAAGGCCCAGTTCATTTATGTATTAAGTATTTTGTTTTACTTCTGTATTTTGTCTGACTCAGCTAGCCATTCATTTGTATATTCCTTCTCCCCCACTCTGCTACTCTTTTAGTCAAAACTCCAAGAAAACTGAGCCTTGGCAGGTGTCTGCCCACACATAAATGAGCCAGGTGACCCAGTTGAGATAGAAGGCCAATACCCTAGCCAATATCCAGCATCCGAGTCAGAATATTTTTTTAAATACAAAATCCCTATTCTATTTTGAAAGCACATCATTCTCAAAGCACTTGGTTTAAAATAATTGAGCTGGGGGAGGATTTTTAAAACATGATTTAAAAATAGTCATCACCCAAGATATTTGGGAAGCAGACAGTACCTGATACCATTTGTACCATGTTCATTTAAAATGCCAGCTCTGATCCAAGCACATCTCAAATCTTTGCGTTTAGAAGGGATGACATTTGGCAATAAATAACTGCATTTCTAGTCAGCTCACCACTGCTGTTCCTAATGCCTAGTCTCTGTCTTGCATAGACTTTTAGGCTAAAGTGGTTATGGCCCTAAGCACCATAATGAATTCCCCAAGGAAAGGCAAGCAGCACTCATTGCCACCCAGGTACTTCATGATATTTCTTTTGGTTCAAGGTACATCTAACATAATGACCTCCCTGTGACTTCACAGTACATACCCTAGGAAAGTAGAAGACAAAGCCAGTTAGCAATAAGGATCCATGGTCAAAAGAACTGCTCTTCTTTCCCTCTATTTTAGGACAACCAGTTGTCAAGGAAGAATTCGCAATCAATAAGCATTTTGCAGCACAAAAGAAGCAAAAATGAATCCCTACATTCAAGGAGCTCACATTCTAATGGAGAAGACAACATGGAAACATATACACATAAGATGATATACCCTATGATAGACTGGGGGCAATCTCACAGGGAAGGCAATGACATAGAGGAGGAAATACTTCTTGCAGAAGGTAGGATTTGAGATGGAGCATCAGGAGGAACCAGCCCATACACAAAGGTCAAAAGGTGAGGTCATTCTATATTTCTCATTGTTGGGACTGTTTAATACCTTAGGTACTCTAAGCCTCAAATGAAACTTGTCTGCCTCAACAAACAGAAACAATCAACAAATTTTTATCAAGTACTCATTATGTGCCAAACACTGAGTACTGGGGATAGAAAAAAGTGGAATAATCCTTGGCTTCACAAAGCTCACATTCAATCAGAGAAAAGGAAAGATACTTACCTAAACTAACCCCCTTCTCTGTACTTCTCTCTACTTGCATATTATGGTCAAAAGGGGTCTACCTTATAAACATTTATAGTCAATGTGGAGGATGGGGGATAATGAGTCAGGTGGTATAAAGATGGGACAGCTCACCCTGGGAATGTGGTCTTTAAGGGAAAAAAAAGGAACTCTGTATAGAGTTGGAGCTAAGTGATTGGGGAGGTTCCAAAGAAGACATATGTGGGAAGTTTGTCTAAAGCCAAAAGCTGGGAAGGAAGACATAGCTAAAATAGGCTGATGGCTGAATAGGCAAGAAATATTATTCAGCAAAGAAAGACATAACATAATGCCTAGAGAGAAAACAGGAAGGATAGTGTTAAAGAATAAATGTCATGAAAAAAAGTACAAACTCCAAGAAAGTAATAAGGTCATTCCAAAGGCAAGGTTAAGGGACAGAAGGGCAGACAGGAAAACTGGGGATGAAGCTAGCAACTCTTGAAATCATTCCATGCAGGTTGCCACCTGTTCTTACTCAGCCCTGTCCTTTTGTCTGCAGAAGGTGTCTGTTCCCTGGAAGTTTATGTGTATCTAATTAAGATTTGTTGGATTCTTGGTAGTAAAAGGAATGATCTTACCATTGAAAAGAGAAATTTAGAGTACAATGGAGGAAATGAAACATGTACACAAATAATCCATGTTTAGGTAGCATTTTAAGATTTATCAGACAGTTTCTTCCTAACTCAACTTCAGAGGTTTGTTTTGTGAGATGTTAATACTTAGCTACTCTGATCAAGATAGTAATCCAAGAAAACTCCAAAGGACTCATGATGAAAAATGTTATCCACCTTTGGGGAGAGAACGGATAAACTCTGAATGAAGACTGAAGCATTTTTTAAAACTATATTTGGGTGTGTGCATGGTATGTGTGTGTGTGTGTGTGTGTGTGTGTGTGTGTGTGTGTGTGCAGAGGGGGATTGTATGTGTTTTCTTTTGCTGTTATGAAAAATTATTTTTGCATGGTTAAAATAGATATCATCTTGCTTGCCATCTCAAGACGTGGAGAAGGGACAGGAAGGAGGAAGATAATTTGAAACTCAAATTTTTTTTAATGAATGTTAAAATATTTTTACATATAATTAGGAAATATTTAAAGAACTAAAACATATATTTTTTAAAGAAAAGAAAACAGCCACCATCTATGTTAGCTGGTACTATGTTTTCCAGCTTGGCAGGGCCTAATGGAATTGTTCTGTTGGCACAGAACGTGAGAACCAAGGGTCAGCTTCACGGCATGATGAAACAATTAGAGAATGACTTTCATGGACTTCAGTCAGAGGAAACTGAAGCACAGTGAAGTTTGAGATGCCTCTGTCCATACACATCTTAAACTCAACAGATATGAAACAGAACTCACTTTCTCCCCTAAACCTATCTTCTAACTTTTCTGTCCTTTTCAAGGATACTCCTACTCTTCCAGGCACCCAAGTTTGTAACTTAGAAGTCATCCTAGACTCTTTATTCTCCTTTTCTCCCCATTCCCATTAACAATCAGTTGTTAAATCTTATCTCAGTATCTCAGGCATGTGTCCTTTCTCTCCACTCCCACAACCACCATCTAGTTTGTCGACCTCATCATCTCTTAATGGACTCTTACAATAAAACCCTCCTTAGTCTCCCTACCTCTAATCTCCCCTCTCTGATCTATCCCTTCACAGAGCTGCCAAAGGTAATATTCCTAAGGCACATGCCCATGACCCTGATCATGTCATTCAGGAAGCCTCTATGGCTCTCCATTGCTTCTCTGTTTGACATTTAATACCCTCAAGATCTGATCTAATCTAACATTCCAGGCCAATCATACATTACCCTCCCCATCTACTCTGTGCTCCATCCAAACTGAACTATTTGCCATTCCCTGATTTGCTGATATTCAGCCATGATCAACCCTTTGTGACCCTATGGATTACACTGTCCATGAGGTTTCTTTGGCAAGGATATTGGAGTGGTTTGCCATTTCCTTTGCCAGTAGATTAAGGCAAAAGGAGGTTAAGTGACTTGCCCAGGGTCAGTCTGAGACTGGATTTGAACCCAGGTCTTTCTAACTCCAGGTCCAGCACTTCATTCACTGAGCCATCTAGCTGCCCCTGTCCTCTGTATACAACATGCCATAACCCCATGCCTCTGTACACCTGTTTCTTGGAAACCCTTAGCTCATTTTAAGACAGTTCAAATGCTGCCTCTTTCAAGAAGCCTTTTTTATAGTTATTAGGTCTTATCTAACTATATTTATTGTGCATATGTCCTTTACTTACTTTTCTATGAATATGCAATATTCTCCCAGTAGGAAGTAAACTCCTTAAGGGTAGGGATTATTTCAATTATTTCAATTCCCAGCACAGTAGCAGGCAAGTAGTAGGGTTTAATAAATGTTCATTAATTGATGAAAATTAGGCTACTCACAAAGCTAGTAAATATCAGAGTCAGTATTAAGTTTATCCTAAGTTTAACCCTAAGGTGACTGACTCTAAGAACAAGGTTTGTTTTATCTATTCCCACCCCCCACCGGTAATGCCATATTGGGGCAGCTAGGTGGCACAGTGGATAGAGCGCCGTATCTGGAATCAGGTAGACTTGAGTTCAAATCCAGCTTCAGACGCTAGCTGTGTGACTGTGCACAAGTCATTTAATCCCATTGCCCTCAGTTTCCTCATCTATCATATGAGCTGAAGAAGAAAATGGCAAACCACTTCTTTGCCAAGAAAAGCCCAGATGGGGTCACAAGGAATCAGACATGTCTAAATTGACTGAACAACATGGAGAACATCAAATACCATGTTACCTCCTAAAATATGTCAGAAATTAATTAAGTTCATAGGAGAGGTCAAAGAGAGTGGTTTGAGCAATGTAAGGAGAAAGGAATCACTCTTAGCTGAGAGTGTTGGAGTAGGAATCATAACTGAGAAAATACTGGAGTCAGGCCTTGAAGAAGAACATCAGTCGACAGAGGAACTGGCAGGAGCTGTTTATTCCAGGTCTGGGGGATGGCTTCTGTACACGAATAGGAGAGGAGTTCTGGGCTGGGCTGGGTAAACCCCAAGCCATGAAGTAGAGGTCATCAGAGCCAGGTTGTAGATGACTTCAAATGTCAAGCTAAGAAGTTTACCAAATGTGGTCCAATGGTTTCCTATTAGCTCCAGGAAGTCTATTCATTGAATGGGTATATCTCATTCAAAGTAAGATTGTGATAAGACTTAGGCCTGACAGGGCCAGGGTCTCCCATTGCATCCTGGGCCATCTCCAGTCATCCAGATGAGTATCATGCCACTGAACCCAGATGGCTCAGGAGAAGAAAGTGAGGCTGGTGACCTTGCACAGCCCTCTGTCACAAATCAAAGCCAACTGCAAGTCACGTCATCATCTTGATATCATGGGCCTCTTCAAGAATGAAGGACAAATACAGTTGCCTCCAAGATCAAGTACAAAAATGGCCTGTTTGGTATGCAACACCCCTCTTAATCTAGCCCCCTCCTGCATTTCTAGCCTTCTTACATCTTACTCTCCCACGACCCAGTGATGCTCATCTCCTGGCTGTTCCACAAATAAGACATTCCTTCTCGCAGTTCCAGGCATGTTCTCCAACTGTCCCCCATGCTTGGAATGCTCTCCCTCCTCCCCTCCCACTACTGATCTCCCTGGCTTTCTTTAAATTTCAACAAAAACCCCACCTTCTGTAGGAAGTACTTCCCAACCCCTATGAATTCCTGTGACTTCCCTCTGTTAAGTATTTCCTATACATCTTACAAACAGCTTGCTTTATATGTATTTGTTTGAATGTCATCTCCCCTCATTAGATTGTGAGCTCTTTAAGTGCAGGGACTGTCTTGTGCCTCTTTTTGTTTCCCCAGTGCTTAGCACCATACCTGGCATGCACTTAATAAATGTTGATTGATGGATTGAAGGAGTTTATTAGGAAAACTGCATTTGCAGAGATGGGACGTTTGTATGGGGAGGGAGCAGGGTGTATTCAGCAAGACCTTTAAGATGTGGTTGTAATAATCCAGGAGAAAGGTAAGGAGAGCCTGAATTAAGATAGTAGCAGTATTAGAGGCAAGAAGGAACCAATTTGAAAGATATTATGAAAATAGAAAAGACAGGACATTCCTTTAGCAACGAATGGACTATAAAGAGTAGTTGGGGTCTGGGTAACTCTCAGAATAGTGGTCCTATCCATGGAAATAAGCAAGTTAGGAAGCAGGACAGTTTTTGGAGGATAGATGATGAGTTTGATTTGGGATATAGTTTGAGGTGTTAGCAGGACAAGTAGAGATGTTTCCCACACAGGTAGACGTAGGAGACTGTTTCTTAAAGGAGAGACTTGGACGACTAACTTACAAAAAGAGACAGTGGTTTGTTTGTTTGTTTTAAATCTTGGGTGTGTGGGAGAAATTGAGAATGGCTTGACTATTGGTGGGTTTCTGTCCATTAATTCTCTATTTTTAAAAATTAGTCAAGTGAATTTTTCCACTTTGAAGGAAGATGTATAAAAATTGTTGCACTGAAAAAAACACTATTCTGGCAGTTAGTAGACCCTGGTACTAATTCCAGCTCTGCCATTACCTCTTCATGTGACCTTGGGGTAAACTCAATGAATCTTTCTGAACCTCCTAAAAGGAAGGGTTAGACTAGATAACGAAAGTCTTAGCATTACAGATTTAGAGGCCATCCAGTCCAATCCCCTCATTTTATAGATGAGGAAACTGAGGTCCACAGCGATTAAATGATCTACCAAATTCCTGCAAGTAGAAAGTGGGCCGCCTTTAAGCTGTATCCTTTAATTCCAAATCCGTTGTGCTTTTCATACTGTCCTCTCCAGCTCTGAATATCTCCAGGCCTCTGTGATGAGAGACAAGAGCTTTCATTATGAAAAGAATACATAGCTTTCTTTTAGAGGGTGAGGGGTAGGGGGTACAGAGGATGGGGAGGAGGGGCTGACAATGTGTAGGCCAGGAGCTTTCCTCCAGTTGGGACTTCAGAGGAGAAAGGGGTAAGACAATTATCCTCGTGATCTGTCTGCCAGGAAACACAAAACAGTGCTTACATATTCAGCTCATTCCCTTGCACCGCCCTCCCCATGATTCAGGCCCTGCCCTCCTGTGCGGTCAGCACACTACCCACTTTGTGCTGACAGTGGTGGCAGAGGGTGGTCAGCACATTTATTACATTCCCCTGCGTGCTATGCACTTCTGAGTGGGCTGCCAATTAAATGGTCACTCCCTACCCAGGGAGAAGGGAAGGAAAGGGTTTGGTGTGAGACTGAGGGAAAACTACTGCCTGCTGGGCTATTCATCTCCTTGTCCTCCTCCTCTCATCCTTATAAATGGAGTGAGTCAAGAGATGCTGCTTGAGGCTGAAATCTCCTCTCCTACATTGATTTTGTTGTGCCCCCATACCAGGGATCCAATGAAACACAGGAGCATTAGTAAGCAATGGGAAGTTGAGCACAGAGCCAATACCTCATGGGGGTAACTTACTGTTTTTTAAATCAATGGCCATGTGTAATGATGATGATTGATGGCGATGATAGCTATCATTTCTATAGCACCTTAAAATTGGCGAAGTCCTTTGTATACAATCTCTCATTTGATCCACTCAGCATCCTTATAGGTAAGCACTAGGTAGCACAGGGGATAGAGTGCCAGGCCTGGAGTCAGGGAGACTCATCTTTCAGAGTTCAAATCTAGCCTCAGACCCTTCCTAGCTGTGTGTCCCTGGGCAAGTCACTCAACCCTGTTTACTTAAATTTCTTCATCTGTAAAATTAGCTAGAGAAGGAAATGGCAAACTACTCCAGTATCTTTGCCAAGAAAACCTCAGATGGGGTCACAAAGAGTCATATATGACTGGAAAATGACTGTGTAACAACAGATAAGGAAACGGAGACTCAGAGAAGCTAGTTAAATGACTTTTCTGGGATTACATAATTATATATTTAAGGTCAAATTTGAAAGCTGGTCATTCTTATTCCTAAATCAACTTAACTACACTATGCCACCATCCCTAATCCTCTTTTTAACCCATTCTAGGCCAAAGGATGATTAAGGTTGCCGTTTTGCCTTGAAGAGGATAGTGAAAATTCAGTGAGACAAACTTAGATAAGAATACTTGAGTGTAGAAAGATGATTATGTTTTTGGTCATAGTAATTTGTGGCTTTCCCTTTACTCAGTTGAGAAAGAGCTGCACTCTATATCTCTGAAAGGAAAATTATATTTGGGAAATAATTTCAAAGTGTGGCAATACATAAGACTGGGAAAGATACAAAACCATGATGAACTTCAAACTTATGAGGCACAATACATTGTCCCATACTGAATTCCTGTTCATCTGTACCTACTCACTGCTAGAAAGAACTGGTGGCAAGGGAGAATATGTGAGAGAACTTTTGTAATGAAATTAAGGGCAGGAGAACCCGTGTACAAACGTCTTGACCCAAAAGGCGCTTGAGTACCAAGCAGTTGTGTGACATTTAACAAGCCCCTCCCCCTAAGAAAATATAATTGACATTTATATAATTCTTTCTGTAGATTATTTCATTCAAAGCCCCTAAGGACCCTTTAGGGTAGGTATATTGTTCAGTTGTTTCAGTCACTTCTGCCTCTCTATGACTCCATTTGGTACTTTCTTGGCAAGAAAGATGCTGGAGTGGTCTGCCATTTCTTTTTCCAGTTCATTTTACAGATGAGGAAACTAAGGCAAACAGGGTTAAATGATGTACAAAGAGTCACCCAGCTAGTAAGCCTCTGAGGTCAGACTGGAACTCAGGTCTTCCTCACTCCAGGGCTGGCGCTATATCATTCCACCCCCTACTTGCCAACAATGACAACAATGGCAGGTAGTAAAGGTATTATTATTCCTATTTTATAGATGAGGCATCTGAGACACAGAGAAACTGAGTGGTTGGAACATGGTCATAAATCTAATAAGCGTCAGAGGTGGGATCTGAAATCAAATTTTCTTGCATTCAGGTCTAATGGTCTTTCTGCTACCTCCAACTGCCTTAGGGAAAGTAGACATCAATTGTTTGTGGCTAAGAAAATGGGTACTTATCAGCTGGGGGGAAAATGGGACTAGGGTGGACTTGATGAGAAATGACCACTGACTACAACATGAAATTATAAATGCCAGGCCAGGGATGGTGTGTGTAACTTTCAGATGTTTCATAGAATACATTTAAATAGCAGGTACTTCATAACTGTTTAGTGAGTGAAAGAACGAGTGAATTCACCAATGATGCTAAAGCATTTAGGTTCCTTGAATAAGAGAAATAATCTAACTGCAAATTACGGACACAAATATATGCTTTTGTCCATTGGATGGGTCCAGTGTCCTGCTCTTATAGAAGACAGATATACAGCCAAAAAGCCCTGTAATGGGAGTGAAGGAACCTTAGTTCAAGTACCTAACTTGTGTGACTTGGATAAGTCACTTCGCAAGAAGGGCCTCAGTTCCCTCACCCGTATCATGAGAGAATTGCACAGATAATCTCTAAAGTTCAGCGATGCTGTTCTATGATTATCCAAGCAGAGAAATATACCTGAAGTGTTGCCTAAGAGGAGTCTGATGGTTGCCAGTCTCAGGGCAGGGTAGTACCTTGTGCCAATATTTCCTCCAAAAGGTTTCTGGGAGAGACTTTGTGCAGATGATGAATAAAGTATTTAGGGCCTTCACCTTTCAGCAGGGCCTGGGCAAAGAAGGTCAGTGAGAAAGCATAGGGAAGGCTTTGTTTGAACATCTGAAACTGTTCATTTGCTTAGATTGCCCTGTACTCCCCATTGCCTTTGGCCCCAAGATCCTGGGAAAGAAAAATGCTTTTGCTTATGTAATCAAAAAGCTAGATCGATTTTTACAGTCCAAGAAACTGTCCCTCCAGAGAGAATGTTTTTAATCTGATTAAAGGAAGTCTCAGCTCCCTGGTCCTTCAGCTGAATTGAGGATGATTGTGAAATTTCCCATAAACATAGATTCAAAGAGCTAAGTTCTGAAATGGATTAGATTTGAACAGAGAGGAAGTAGCTCTTCACAAAGTCCTATTCTGGTCCTTCATCATTGCAAGGATGTGATCTCAACCTCTTGAAGGTTACTCAGTGAAATACAAACTATCACAGATTGTGCCAAGGAAACCTTTTTGAGTATTGTTCTGATAATGCTTGCTGACTTTCTTAGGAGCATCCTACTTAACTACAGAGGTTTACCAGAAGTAACAAGGTGGCACATTGACTCAGACACTTGCTAGCTATGTGATCCTGGCCTCAGTTTCCTCATCTATAAAAGGGGGAAAATATACTTCACAGTGATATTGTGAGAATCAAATAAGATAATATTGATAAAGTGCTTTGCAACCTTTAAAATAATAAATAAATGTTAACTATTAACATCATTGGACAGCTCGGTTGCAGGAGGCACAGGAGATAGAGTGTTGGACCTGGTCAGGAAGATTCACCTTCCTGAGTTCAGTTCCTGGACCCAGACACTTACTAGCTGTATGACTCTGGGCAAGTCACTTAACCTTGTTTGCCTCAGTTTCCTCATCTGTCAAATGAGCTGGAAAAGGAAATGGCAAATTACTCTAGTATCTCTGCCAAGAAAACCCCAAATGGGGTCACAAGGAATTAGATGAGCTATCATCACTGATGGGTTGACCACTTGATAAAGAATCCTTGAGCCCACAAAGAACCCATAAAGTGAAGAAAAATGACAAATGACCCTGTATCCTTTGTGTTTCCCTTTCTGTTTCTGCAGTGCTGGGGATAGAGGATTTAAGCGTTACATAGTTTTTAGACTATATGTTATCAGTAATGTAAATGTTAGAATTTGTCTAGTGACCAATGAATGAACTTACTATTGAGGGAAATGAATTATGTTAGTCTCAACATTCTTACTGGAAATGGAACCAGGAGACCAAACAAAGCTGTAGTTAATTGAGAGAATGGTTCATAGGTTCTCCTTGGAAGGACAATTAAAAAAAGTGACAGAGGTGGTTTTACTTTGTGTCCAAAAATAACAAGATACTTATTCATCCCATGTTTCAGTGATCACAAATAAGCATTTGAGGAAAAAATTACCATGAAAATAATTAGTTTATGCACCAACAGATGTTGTAGAAAATTATGTAGAAAATGAATATGAAAAACTTGATAGGACCTTCCAAATTTTAACCAACATGTACCCTGATATTCAACTTTGAAACAAAAGTAGAAATGGGTTGGAATGAAAGGAAATATGCTGGAAAAATATAGATTTGGAGTGAGAAACAAGAAGTCAAAAAGTTTTCGTGCATAGATGCATCATGCTACATACCATGAATGGGGTAGCTAGATGGCTTGGTGTGTAGAGCACTGGGATCTGGAGGCAGGAAGATCTGAGTTCAAATCCAGCCACAGACACTTGCTAACTCTGTGATTCTGGGCAAGTTATGTATCTTCTGTTTGACTTAATCCACTGGAGAAGGAAATGGTAAACCACTCCAGTATTTTTGCTAAGATATTTCCAAGGACAGTGTGATCTACAGGGCCATGAAGAGTCATAGAAGACTGAACCACAAATATATCATGAATACTTTCTTCAAGAATAAATCGTCAAAAATGGCATTGATTGTGTTTTGACAGACAGGAAATGATATTATCATAGTGAGGCATAGAGCACAGGCCAAGTGGGCCAGCACTCCTACCTAGCCCACTCTTCATGTTTGCTTATGCATCTTTACGGAGAGAGTAGTCATTCCTGAATGCCTATGAGCTTCTTGAGGGCAGAGATAGGTTTGGTTGGGTTTTTTGGTTTTTGTTTTTATTTTAGCCTTTATGTGTATCCCTAATGCTTAGCACAGTGCCAGGTACATAGTAGATGATTAATAAATGCTAATTGACTGACTGAATCACCTGTGATTTGTGAATTGTTAAACTCATTACAGCAAAGGTCAAAAATTAGTACAAAGCTAGAAGAATAAAAATAAGATGTGCATACTTAAAGCAACCCCAAATAATTATTTAAACATGCCGAGAATACTAAAATATGGGAAATGGACAATGAAATAAACATTTAGCTGGACAATCACCATTTTCTAAGGAAATTTAATAAGCATAAATCAACTGCCACAACAGAAGAGCCTAGAAATTACTTTAGGCATTAAAAAACCACTCAATAAGGGGAAGAGCCAAGATGGTGGAGTAGAAAGATGGACCTGCTGTAGCTCTCCCCACAAAGCCCATAAAATACCTGTAAAAAATGGCTTTAAGCAAATTCTAAAGCAGCAGAAGTCACAAAATGACAGAGTGAAAGAGATTTTCAGCCCAAGACAGCCTAGAAGGCTGACAGGAAAAGTCTATCACACAGGGTTCAGAGCAGAGCACAGCGTAACCTTGGCCACATGGCATGGACAGGACTGGAGCAAGCTTCAGGATACAGAATCACAGGTAGCAGCTGCAGTTTCCAAATTTCTCAACCCACAAATATCAAAGACAGCTTCAAAGGTCAGTAAGAAAGCTCTTTCACCTGAGTGAGAAGGGAACAGGGGGTCTGGCCCCAACTCTCGCTCCAGGGCAGTGACAGCCACTGCAGCAGCACTGGCATGATGGAGGCTCTGGAGAGGGACTCTTACTTGCAGATGCTAGGCAGTTTTAAAAGAGTGCTTGTGGTTGCTCCAAGACCAGAACACAGGCCAGGAAAGGAATAAAATTCTCTCCCTTGATTGTGCCACCTTGGAAGAACTAAGAACTTATAGGTCCCTAGAGTATAACCTTCACTTGACAAATGACTCAAAAGTCAAGTAAGTGACTGGGAGAATGCACAAAAAGGGAGGAAAAAAAGATTATAGAAGGTTACTTGCTTGGTGAAAAGGTATTTTCTTCTATCCTTTCAGATGAGGAAAACAAAGCATACCATCAGAGGAAGACATAAAAGTTAAGATTTCTACATCTAAAACCTCCAAAAGAAAAACGTGCAATGGTCTCAGGTCATGGAAGAACTCGAAAAGGATTTTGAAAATCAAGTAAGGGAGGTAGAGGAAAAAATGGGAAGATAAATGAGAGTGATGCAAGAAAATCATGAAAAATGAGTCAACAATTTGTTAAAAGAAACCCAAAAAATGCTGAAGAAAATAACACCTTTAAAAGTAGACTAATCCGCCTTTAATTCTTAGTAATAGTGTGGAGACAATTAGATCAAGGGCTTATGAAGTTAGCATACATGGTTATTACTTGTGTCTCGGTTAATGTTAAAAAAAAAATCTGTTTGTGGTCTATATTGTAAATCTTTTAAAAGAAATATCACCTGACCAAAAGTTGAAATTGTGTCATG
>CM053769.1:651026337-651044377 GCA_028658325.1 Potorous gilbertii | reverse complement strand
CCCTGCATTCCTGGTATGAATCCTACCTGATCATAATGTATTATTCTCATGATAAGATGCTGTATTCATTTTGCTAAAATCTTATTTTAGCATCTATATTTAAAATTTTAAATTTTTGCATCTATATTCATTAGAGAAATTGGTCTATAATTTTCTTTCTCTGTTTTGTCTCTTCCTGGTTTAGGTATCAAAACCATATTTGTATCATAAAAAGAATCTGGGGAGGACTCATTCTTCCCCAATTTTCAAAAATAGTCTATATAGTATTGGAATTAACTGTTCTTTAAATGTTTGATAGAATTCACTTGTAAATTCATGTGACCCCAGAGATTTTTTTCCTAGGGAGTTCACTGATGGCTTGTTCAATTTCTTTTTTTCTGAGATGGGGTTGTTTAAGTATTTAACTACCTCTTCTGTCAATCTGGGCAATTTGTATTTTTTAAAATACTAATCCATCTCATTTATATTGTCGAATTTATGGGCATAAAGTTGGGCAAAGTAATTTCTAATTATTGTTTTAATTTCCTCCTCATTGGAGGTGAGTTCACTCCTTTCATTTTTGATATTAGTAATTTGATTTTCTTCTTTCTTTTTTTAATCAAATTGACCAAAGGTTTATCAATTTTATTAGTTTTTTCATAAAACCAACCAATGGTTTTATTTATTAATTCAATAGTTTTCTTAATTTCAATTTTATTAATCTCTCCTTTGGTTTTCAGTATTTCCTATTTGGTATTTTTTTGGGGATTTTCAATTTGTTCTTTTTCTAGCTTTGTCAGCTACACGCCCAAGTCATTGATCTCCTTTTTCTCTATTTTATTTATGTAGGCATTCAAAGACATAAAACTTTCCCTAAGAACTGCTTTTTCAGTATCCCATAAGATTTGATAGGTTGTCTCATTATTGTCATTCTCTTGAATGAAGTTATTGATTGTTTCTGTGATTTGATGTTTAACCCTCTCCTTTAGGATTAGATTATTTAGCTTCCATTTGCTTTTTGGTTTATCTTTCCATGGTCTTTTATTACATATAATTTTTATTGCATTATGATCTGAGAAGGATACATTGACTATCTCTGCCTTTCTGCGCTGGACTGTGAGGTTTTTATGTCATAGTACATCAGTTTTTGTATATGTGTCATGTACTGCTGAGAAAAAAGTATATTCCTTTCTATTCCCATTCAGTTTT
Organism: Potorous gilbertii; assembly: GCA_028658325.1. Taxonomy (NCBI): domain Eukaryota; kingdom Metazoa; phylum Chordata; class Mammalia; order Diprotodontia; family Potoroidae; genus Potorous; species Potorous gilbertii. The sequence continues at coordinate 651,043,189 of CM053769.1, read as the reverse complement.
CTCCAGAAATCTATCGTATCTACCTTATCCAGAGTTTTATTTCCTTTCTTAACCTCTTTCTTGTTTATTTTGTGGTTAGATTTATCAAGTTCAGAGAGGGGGAGGTTGAGGGCCCCCTCTAATATAGTTTTCTTGTCTGTTTCTTCCTTCAACTCTTCCAACCTCTCCTCTAGGAATTTGGATGCTATACCACTTGGAGCATACATGTTTAGTAATGATATTGCTTCATTGTCTATGGTACCTTTTAGCAGGATATAGTTTCCTTCCTTATCTCTTTTGATTAGATCTATTTCTACTTTTGCTTTGTTTGAGATTAGGATTGCTAATCCCTGCTTTCCTTACATCAGCTAAATCACAATATATTCTGCTCCAACCTTTTACCTTCACCCTGTGTGTATCCCCCCATTTCAAATATGTTTCTTGTAAACAACATATTGTTGGATTATGGCTTTTAATCCATTCTGCTGTCCATCTCCATTTTATGGGAGAGTTCATTCCGTTCACATTCACAGTTATGATTACAATCTGTGTGTTTACCTCCATGCTCTTTTCTACATTTGTGCTTTTAGTTCTTCCATCTCCCTTCCCCTCCTCAACAGTTTTCACTTTTCACCATCACCTCTTGAAGCCTTCTCTTCCTTCTTTTAGCCCCCCTCCCTTTTAATCCCCTTTACCCTTACTGCTTCTTCCCTCCCTTTTAACTTCCCCTCCCCTTTCTTCCCCCTTCCCCTCCTACTGCCTATAGAGCTAGTTAGAATTATATACTTAATTAAGTTTATTGTTCCCTCCTTGAACTAAATCAGATGAGTGTACCTCTCAAACAATGCTCATCTCCCTCCCCTATTTCCCTCTACTAAAATTTTGTACTTATTCCTGTGATGTAATTTACCACTTTCTGCTTCCTCCTTTTCACACCTCCTGATATAATCCCTTTGCATGCTTAAATCATATTTTTATCATCACATCATTTATTTTATACCTGTTTCCTCTATGTATATCCCTTTTATATTTCATAATAGGTGTGCAATTCTCAAGATTAAAAGATATCATCTTCCCTTATAGGGAGGTACACAGTATGTCCAAATTGAGTCACAAGTTTTTGTTTCCCCCACCTTGTTAACTTTTTATGCCTCTCTTGAGATGTGCATTTGAAGATCAAATTTTCTATTAAGTTCTGGCATTTTTGTCAGGAAGGTCTGGAAATCCCTTACTTCATTGAATGACCATCTCCTTGCCTGAAATGTTATGCTGAACTTTTCTGGGTAGTTGGTCCTTGGTTGTAGTCCCAGCTTCTTTGCCTTACAAAATATCAGATTCCAGTTCCTTTGATCTTTTAATGTAGAAGCTGCAAGGTCATGTGTGATCCTGACTGTAGTTTCTCGATATTTAAATGGTTTCTTTCTGGCTGCCTGTAGTATTTTCTCCTTCACTTGATAGTTCTGGAATTTGGCAATGATATTTCTTTATCGTTTTTGTTTTTAGTTAGTGATCCCTTTCAGGAGGTGAATAGTGGATTCTTTTGATGACTATTTTGCCCTCTGGATCTAGCACTCTGGATCTAGACAGTTTTTCTTGATGATTTCCTGGAAGATATTGTCTAGACTCTTTTTTTCATCGTGGCTTTCTGGCAGACCAATAATTCTTAAGCTTTTCTCTCCTGGATTTATTTTCCAGATCAGTTGTTTCTCCAGTTAGATATTTTACATTTTCTTCTATCTTTTCGTTCTTTAGATTTTGTTTGATTCTTGCTGTCTCATAGTCATTAGTTTCTATTTTTTATCAATTTTTATCAAATTTCTTTCTTTAGTTAACATTTGCATCTCCTTTTCCATCTGTCCAATTGTTTCTTTTAAGGAATTATTTTCTCCAGTTAGTTTTTGAACTTCCTTTTCCATTTGTTCAATTTTCCTTTTTAAAGAGATGTTCTCTTCCTGGAATTCTTTTTTCATACTTTTAAAATCATTGGCCAGTTTCTCTTCTATTTACTTCTTTAGCTGTTCCAGGAGAGCTGTTTTGTGCATGCAAGCAGTTCATAGTCCCTTCTGAAGCTTTGATGGAAGTACAGTCTCACCACTGACCTCTTTGGTATTTGTGTTTTGGTCTTTGTCCCCATAGAAAGATTTCATGGGTTTTTTTCTCCCTTGTTTTGCTTTTTCCTGCTCATGATGGTGATTGTGTGTTGTGGTTTCTGGTTCTTTCAGTTAGAAACTGTAGAACTTGGTGTTAAGCTGACTGGTGTAAAAAAACTAGGAGCAAGTGTTTTTTTATCTTTTTGCTTTGTGTTTCCCCAATCAGCCCTGAGGCTAGCTTGTTAAGCATGGGGGAGGGGTGGTCTGGACAAGGGAGATCTCCTGAGCTGAGGCAAAGGCAAACTCAGGGGTTGATGATCCCAGCTGCCCTATTGTCTTCCCATTTCCCCTGGAGTTCTGAGGCATGCATAGATCCTAGGGCAAGTTTCCACTCCTCCTGGGGCTCCTCTCCTAGTACTTAGTCTTACCTGGGTCCTAGTGTGAGTTTCCATTGCCCTGGGGCCCCTCTCCTTCCAGATCACCTCTGCCACAGTAGGAGGAATCCCCTTTAGCTATTTTCCTAGCCCCAGGTGTTATGAGACTATTTGCCCCTTTTGCTGTTTCCACTAATCCAGGATTTTTCTGAGGAAATATTTTATGATTCTTTGGAGGTCATTAAGTGGGGAGGAGAGAGCATTTACTGATCACTCTGCCATCCTGGCTTCTGGAAGTTCAAATAGGTGACTTAAAGATGTTTAATCTGCGGGCTGAAAGTCTCAGGAGCTGCTGTGGTTGATATCTGGGGCTCAGCGGCTGTCACTCACTTGGCTCTGTTGGTCTCTCACCCTGGGTAGCCACTCTGCCAGTTCTGCCTGCTCCTGCATGTAATTGTAACATCAATGCCATGATGCAGGCACCTACATGGTACCAGACATGTACATGGCTGCAGACATCAAGATCCTCAGCTCTCTTTTCCTTTTGTTATCAAGTCTGGGCTTTCAGTTGTGTTTCTGTTCTTTTTAAACCAAGCAAAGCTAGGGAGCTATGTCTTATGAGCATCCTTCCTCTCTATTCCAGTTCTGCCAAGTATCTAGTGAGAAGGGGTATTCTAACTATTCTGGGCTCCAAATGCCACTTCCCCCAAATCTCTTCACTTTCAAATTCAATCTTCCTTTCAGAATTTCCTGCTACTGTTGGCCTCCCCTTCCCCTGCCCCCCAATTTGGTATTAATTTTTGAAGTCAGTATCCCAGAGATGCATATCCTTTATTGTCAGAACAGCCCTGGGCTTTATTGCCCATTGACCATCCCAGGAAACATTTCATGGGTTCTTACATTCTACAAGAAAAAGCCCTCACAGCAAGGATCCATACTGCCTATAGGCTAAACTGGTCATCCACCATGGGGATGACCTTCATCTAATAGTATTGGATAGAGGGGAGGTGGCAGGGGAAAGCAGCTAGAAAAACTCTCCAAACCTCAGACAGATGGTCCTCAAGACCCAAAGGTAAATAAAATCACAAATACAACAATATTTTGTGGTGGATTAGAAGATTTCAGTTATGGCCTTCTCAGCAGTTTCAAATGGAGTGAGGCCACATGCACCAGGAAACTCATTCAGGTGCAAAGTTCCCCCTCACAGTAATTTTCTCCCTGTTTGCCACCTGCTTTTCAGTTCCACTGGGTTGCTAGGGCAACAGAAGCTCCTCTAAGATCGCCAGGGGCTGGTCTTGGGTCAGTCTGGAAGTACTGTATGCAAACCTAGTCAAACCAAGCTGCCTAGCAGTCCAGAATGTCATTTGGTTACAGGATGGTGTTAGGATCACGACAGACAGTTCAAGGTAGATTAGAAGGCAAATTCAGCCTTCCTCTTATGAAGAGGAAGTCCTTTTTCACTGAAGTCAGGTTCGTTCACAGAATCAAACTCAAGGCGTTGGCATGCTAAGGTCATTGTGGCAAGACAGGAGTTCTGTGTCAGGGTTGTTTTCAGTCTTTTTTTTTTTTTTTGGATCCTCTACTGGCCCCTGAATAAAGTCAAGAAATATTTTCAATACAGCTTTAAGTTTGGCCAAACAAACTCCCACTTAGTTAGAAAGGCCTGTGTTTTTTTTTTTTTATTATGCTTCCCTGGAGAAATAATAGTCAAAATCAGAGAGAAAATATGAGGAAGAGTTGGTTTTCTTTTTTTACTACACAGGCTTAACTGAACTTGAAATACCAGCAGGTTTTCATTAGAATTAGTGGTAGTGGCTGTAGCAGGAAATAGGAACATCATGGACCACAAAATATTATATCAGGAAGGGGCCTTAGAGACCATATCACCACCCCATAATTTGATAGATTTGTCATCATTATTAAAATTCATTGCCTCATCATGGCATGAAAGTAACCTTTGGCTTTCCAAGGCTATGCTAGTGGATTTCCAGCATTGGCAGGTAATAAAGCTGGAAAGGCCTTGGTGGAGACCCCATCCTCAGCCAATCAGCCTTATGTCTATTTCTCTGAGGACCAGGATAGGGAATCTCAGACAGGCTTAGCACGAGAGGACTGTCGGTCATCAAGTGGTAATATTTTGGGGCATAGAAACTCATCAAATCATTCAGTAAGGCAGGGAAAGTTCACAATCTGCATCAGCAGAGGAAGTTCTTAGAGCAATGAAATTTGTTGATCAGTTGTTTCAGTCATGTTTGATTCTTCGAGACCCTATTTGGGTTTTTTTCTTGACAAAGATAATGGAGTGGTTTGCCATTTCCTTCTCCAACTCATTTTACAGATGAGGAAATTGAGGCAAACAGGGTTAAGTGACTTGCCCAGGGTCACACAGCTAATAAGTGTCCAAGGCCAAATTTGAATTCAGGAAGATCAGTCTTCCTGACTCCAGGCCTGTCACTCTATCCACTGTACCACCTAGCTGCCCCATTAGCAATGAAACAGAGAATTATTAAAGTATTGCTATATAAGAAATAATAGTGAATATGAAGGAGCCCAATTCTTTTTAATTTTTTACCTTCTGGAAGGAAAGAAGAGGAAGAGACTAGTGTGAACAAATGTTGGCCTGAGGGGGACTCTTTCTGAACCTAGTTACATCCAGAATCAGGGCGAAGGAAACAAGCATGGTCAGAAAGGGGATGTTGGTAGCAATAGGGTGGGAGGTAGGAAAGAAGAATTGAAGCCCAATACGGATCATTTATAAAGTACCCAACAAGTGTCAAAATGAATGAAAAAGCATGTAAGATCTTACTATGCTCCAGACACCATGCTATACTCTGGAGATGTAATTACAGTTCCGTCTTGCCAGACAAAACACATTGAAAACTCTTCAGAGTCCATCCCATCAGCAGTAGATGACTCATATATTCTGCATTACGTTAACTCAGACGCACTCACTTCCTGACAAGTGTTCTTGTCTTCCAGCCTCACTAGAATGTAAGCTATTCTCCTCACTGAGGCCAGGGCTACTAACAATCAATCAACATCTATAAAGTATCTTCTACGGGGCAAGCACTGTGCTAAGTACTGGGGAGAGAAAAAAAGACCAAAGACAGCCCCTGCTCTCCAGGAGTTTACAATATAATGGGAGAGACAACCTACAAATAAATATATACAAAGCAATCTATATATAGGATAAATAAAAAATTATTAAAAGAAGGAAGGCCCTGGAAGGAAGAGGGGTTGGGAAAGGCGTCCTGTGGAAGATAGAATTTTAGGTGAGACTTAAGGAAAGCCAGATAGCTCAGTAGATGGATTAGAGGAGGGACTAAATGATGGAATGTCTTTTACTATTTCCTTTCATCTCCCCATCTGGCTGAGTGGAGTGCAGAGCTACATTACACAAAACTTGTTCATTGCCTAACCACTGTTGTCTGTAAAGGAGCATCAGATCAACCCTTTTCATTTACCCTTTTGATTGAAATGAACTGGAGGACTAATATACAACCCTTTGAGTTTTATTGATTTTAATTTTTTTGACTACAATGTCTGTTTCAGGCTTGATAGATACTGCCTGGAGCAGCTAGATGGTGCAGTGAATAGAGAGGCAAACCTGGAGTCAGGAGGACCTGAGTTCAAATCCAATCCCAGACATTTCCTAGCTGTGTGACCCTGGACAAGTCACTTAAACCTGTTTACCTCAATTTCCTGATCTGTAAAATGAATTAGAGAAGGCAATGGCAAACCGCTCCAGTATCTTTGCCAAGAAATCCTCAAATGAGGACACTAAGGGTGGAATACAAGAGATCCTGCCTAACCATAAACCTAGTTGGTTTATCTCTGTAATTAGAGTTATGGGGGACCAAATGAAGAAATACATTATTAGAACCAGTGCCTGGGCTAGAAAGGCCCTGAGAAATCATGTAGTCTGACTCTATCAATATGGATTTGAAAAATGAGATTCAGAGCGCTTATGGAATCTCCCCAAAGGCAGAGAGAATTCATGCAACTGGTTCTAGAATCTAAGCTCTGGAGAGGCAGCGTGAGAGACAGCATGGCACGGTGGTGGTAGAGCCTAGATCTGTGGCTTGGCAAGGGCATAGTCAGTAGGCAGATAGGATGGGGAGGAGTGGAGCAGTAGGTCTGACTTCTCTATTTCCTCCTTGACCAAAGGTTGTGTTTCATTTGAATTTGCAGACAAAAGTAATTTGCTTAAACGCTTCTTCCATCACCCCCTCCATCCTCTGAACATTCTGCTATTCAAAAAGGAAGGGGGAAGGGCCAATGTCTTTCCTCTGGTCTGACTTTCCCCACTGTGTGCCTGGCTCCAGGCATGGGGATGTGGAGAAAGGCTGGTAGTGACGCAAGAAAGGGGCACGCCCATCTCTTCTAGGACAGGACAGCTCAGCCCAGCTAAGCCTCATTTCTCAGAGGAAATAAACTGAAAAGGCAAGAGTGGTCTTACTTAACCGTGCTTACTGGAGCCCTCACAAAAGGAGAATTTGTATGACTGTGGCCTAATGCTTTTGAGTCAACAGGCTTCTCATCTGAAAGTATTGTGGTTGATTTTCAGACACCATCAGCCTGTGGGTTTGTTTTACCGGACTGCTTATTTGTTAACAAGCAAGGGCTTTTATTTGGGGGGAGATATGGGCAGGAAGGAGTGAAATGTGAAAAGCAGAGAGAGAGAGAGAGAGAGAGAGAAAGAAGGGGGAAAGCATCTAAAAGGAGCAACAATGAAATGTTTTTTAAAAATCAGGAAAAAAAAGTTTAGTAGGGAACACAGACCAACTGTATAGTGTTAATACTGCTATAATAAGTTTCATTTGCTTTTTTAAAAACCAAGCTATAAGTGAAAAAGACCCACAGTTTTGTATGCAATTCCTTCCCCACCCCCATTTTCTGTTTTGTGATTATGAAAATATTCATGTTTGTTGATATTTGTCAAGTTAATAATTTTTTTAAAAAAATATTGTGGTAATCTCATTTGGCATGTGTATACATATATATATGTATATATGTATATGTATATTCTTTTAGCATTATAGCACAAAATATATTTATGAAAAGTTATATCAAACAAGATCAAGAAATATGGGAAATATGAGAATAAATTCATCCATCCATTTATTAAACATTTACAAAAGCACCTACATGCTGCAAGAATCTTTACCACTCATTTCACAAGGAAGTCACACGACAAGGGGATGTTGAGTAACCATCTCCTGCATGACCAGTTCATGCCCTAGTTTGGGGCAGCAGTGACATGTCCATGGGATCTGCTGAAAAGGCACATTTTCATATAGTTCCTGAACTAGTGCCTATTTCTGGGCTGACTGAAATCCTAAGCTGTTTACCATGTCATCAGAAATTCAAGCTTGTCCCTTAGTGGTAGAATCTAGGAATAATCTAATTCCCCCCTCCCTCCTTCCTGAATGGGGTAGATAGGTGAAGACTCCTCTTCCTGGGTTCAAATCTGGTCTCAAACACTTACTAGCTGTGTGATCCTGGGCAGGTCACTTATTCCTGTTTGCCTCAATTTCCTTATGTATAAAATGAGCTGGAGAAGGAAATGGCAAATCATTTTGGTGTCTTTGCCAAGAAAACCCCAAATAGGGTCGCAAAGAATCAGATACAACTCAACAACAATAAAAACTCCTCCCCCACCCCTTTAAAAAATAAAAATTCGCTGGAGTTTATTGACTTTTCACATCCCTCATTAAGAGTCATCTCTGAATATTTATGTCCATCCTGGCTAGGTCTCTTTAGAGTTAGAGGTCTCTGAATCACAGAGAACATATATAGCCCAATCACACACAGGAAGTACCTAGAAATCAAATGAAACCAGCTGAGCTAAAAGAGACCATAGAGATTATCTGGTCCATGCATCTCATTTTATAAATGAAGAACCTAAAGCCTGAGCTGACTCAGTCCGGTGACCTCTCAATGTCATCCCTAGTTGGAAATTACCAATGGGCTTTAATCAGTACCTCATGTATATGAACATCTTAAATATTTTCCCTCATTTCTTGCCTCCTACAGAGGACTTTCCTGCAAAGTTAAGAACTATAAGTGTTTATGAAATAAGCTCATACATTTGAAAGGTTGGAGGTTATTCTAGATATTAGCATCCTTTCAGAAAAAGGGTCATATTGTATAGAGGGAAAGGTTAAAGGCAGACTGAATGACAGTACAGAATTTTTATAAAGGGATAATTTTTGGGTGGGGATAAGCATCTATTTCCCTTTTCCCCTGAGAGCAAGATTAACTAAAATAAGAATTGGATCTTGTGAGAAAGTTCCACTGAGAGGCCTGTGTAATTCTGAAGTGCTTTCCCAAGGGAGGCTATGGAATTCCCTTTTCTGGACACCTTCAAGAAAAGGCTAGCTATTTCTTTGGGAGATCAAACCACCAAGAAGGATTGCTCTTTCTCTCTCCTATGATGATATATGAACAGAGATCTCATTCTTGTTAATCTACATGCCTCCATGTCTTTTCCTTGTAATTCTGATCTGACAGACTTCTCTGTTTGTTCCAAACAGGTTGATTTTTCTCATCAGGGAGAGATGTAGACAAAGGAAAATGAGCTCACCACGTATGATTCTTAACATAGTAAAAAAGAACATTTTGAGAACATTTGAGCACAATGGTCTCTCCAGAAGGCACTGTGAAATTTGGTTTTAAGTATGAATTTTTTAAAAGAGTACAATGATACCTGTTCAAAAAGGGGTCTTGCAGAACATTCCTTTTGCTCATCACGCCTTTGGTAACGTTAGAAGGTTCTCTGTTTCTTCAGATCTGCACCCAAATATATTTGGGAGTTGGTCATAGGGACAGCGGATATCTTAGAGACCAAGTGTCCAACCTCTTCATTCTACCAATGAGGAAATAGGCCTAGAGAAGTAAAAATACTGGTCTAACATAACATAACTAGTAAGCAGCAAAGCTGGGCAGCTAGGTGGAGCAGTGGATAGAGAACTGGATCAGGAGTCAGAAGACCATTCAAATCTGGCCTCAGACACTAACTGTGTGATCCTGGGCAAGTCACTTAATCCTATTTGCCTCAGTTTCCTCATCTGTAAAATGAGCTGGAGAAAGAAATGGCAAACCACTGCAGTATCTTTGCCAAGAAAACCCTAAATGGGCTTACAAAGAGTCAGACAACTAAAAGATGAACCATGGTCTCCTTGTCCTGAGCCAAGAGCATTATATCCTCTAAACCACTTTGTCCAGGGTGTAACTGGAAAAGGATCTTTTCTTTTCTACCTCTGCTATAATTTTAATCATAAGATCAAAAAGTTGAGGCTGAAGAAGACCTCAGAAGTCATCTAGTCCAACAATCTCACTTTATAGATGGGGAAACATCACCCAAGGTCATGCAGATGATGAATACAGCAGGAATCAACAAAAGAAACTCTCTAATTTGGTGAACCTTCTCACCTCCCCAATGCATGTGATGACATTAAAAGTTGTTGGCCTTTGTCAGAAGGAGATACCACCCCATAAAGGTAGTTTCCCTAGCATATTGTTGAGGGGACAAATGAAACTCCTGATTGGACCGCAGGGACTTAAACAATATGAAAGTTGATTAGTGACTTAGAGCCAAGAAATGAAAAAAAACTTGCTAAGAGACTCTGCCTTCTGTGGGGAGAAATGATTCATTTCTTTCTTTTTTTAGGATCACTCTCCCTTTGCACAAGTTTTCTTTCTCTTGAATTTCCAGCCAAGTTAGAAAGTTAACATGGTGTAAGTAGGCAGAATACTAGAAAAGGAGGCAGGATTACTTAAGCTCAAATTCTTGCTGGCTGTGACCCTGGACAAGTAATTTAAATTCTCTGAAGCTCATTTTTCTTACTCTATAATGAGTAAAATAATTGCAGAGTGGCTATAATATATATTGCAGAAGACCTTTGAGCCTTGAATTTCTTTTCTCAAAGAAAAATCAAAATTTAATATACTGATATTGAAATGCTATCCTCCTAGACCTGATGCTTTATGTCAAAGCTTCCAGGGTGTCTTAAGATCTCCAACTCAAGGTATGAGTACAACTTCTAATTGACCAAGTACAATGAGTACAACAGCATTTGTCTATTCAAGGTCGAGGGAAAACATGACATGTGAGTTGGGATGAATTATGTGAAAGGCAATATGACACAAATGCACTGAAGACTCAGGATGATGGGTTCAAGGCCCATCTCTGTACCCCCAGGCAAGTCACTTGATCTCCCAATGGCCAGGCAAGTCCATTAGATTATGGATTAAAGATAACTTCTGCCTACTTCTCTTAGTAGCTCCTTTTCCTCACAAGAAACTCCCCACACCAATGAAATTGCTATTCTAATTTTTTTGAGTGAATTAAGCCCCTTCATTTGTATAGCCCCAGAAAAGCAATAGTAATCTAAATGGTTTCTCTTCATCACAAGCTGGGTTGGTTGTTGTCATTGTTATTTGGCATTGCTGCTGCTCAGACATCATTTTGGAAGAGGACCTAACATATCAAGAGGACGATGTACTGACATGAACATGAATTAGATTTAAGTGAGGCAGAGCTTTGCAAAGTCATCCATCAGCCTCACTCTCTCCTCCACAGCCATTGAAGTCCTAAGACAAATGTCAAGACTGCTAGGTATGGCCCTTTAATGCAGCAGATAATCTTGGCATTTCTAAATAGTGTTTCCCAAGCTCCACTCCGTCTGAGGCAACACCCATTCAATGACCAAGGGATAGGTAAGAATTGATACAGAACATGACTTGATTTACCATCTCAAAGTATCAGTCTAGGAGAGGAAGACCCTCAAAGTTTCCTGACAGAACAGAAAACACTTGGCAAGGGTTAGATACTTCTTTCCAACTGCTTTTTCCAAGGGCATTATGAAGGTTGCGTAGCTCTTGGATGCAGATCTCAAGAGCCAGAATTTGCCTATAATTTTGCTTACAGAAGTCAATGACTTTGAAATCAATCACTCAGGTTAAGATTTAGGTCTCTCGAGTAGATGCACTAGACGGTGCTATTTACACTCTTTCTAAGCCATCAAAATCTAAACAATGAGCCAGGCTTGGGTTGGGTTTTTATTAGCCATTCAATCTACTTCCTTTGTGGGAGAAAACTGGTGCAATATTGGAGTCAGGGAAAGGGCCTGCAATAGTACTTGTGTGATTTTGGGTAAATCACTTTATTTTTCCCTGTTTCTTAATCTATTAAAAAGTGAAGGTTATAGTAGTTGACCTAGGCTTAAAATATATGGTTGTCCCTTTTGTTCCTTGTGGTTTGTGGCTACAGTTATCATTAGACATTGACTCAGAGCCACATAGAATCCAAGAACTAGAGGCAATCCTACAAGTAAATCATCCAGGCCATCTCTCCTCAGGGAGTTGACTTGCCCAAAGACATCCTGCAAATACACGGAAGGGCCAAGACTAGAAGTCAGATCTTTCGGCTTCTAGCCAAACCCCACTTCCATAAGACTATAAAAAGAAAATCACCTGTAATAATAACTGACATTTATAGAGCTCTTTAAAAAGTTCACAAAGCACTTCACATTCCAAATATGGATTAACCTTGGGGCCCAAAGGGCACCGTCTAGTGTACCTATCAGAGAGATCTAAATCTTAACTTGAGTGATTGATTTCAAAGTCACTGACTTCTGTAAGCAAAATTATAGGCAAATTCTGGCTCCTGAGATCTGCATCCAAGAGCTATGCAACTTTCATTATGCCCTTGGAAAAAGCAATTGGAAAGACGTATCTAACCCTTACCAAATATTGGGGAAATGGACTCAAATAGCTGTTATTCAAAGGAATGTTAATAATAAAACAACCACACTTGTAGGCTTATAAAGAATTTTTCCTCCTCGGAATTCAAGGAAACCCAAAATTGGAACCCAAAACCATTTATTAGGCACCTACTATGTGCCAAGCACTGTTCCTGGAAAAAATTAAAGTAAATTAAAAATTAAATAGTCCCTGCCTTCAAAGAGTTACATCCTATGAGAGAAAGAATAGACAATTTTCAAGAGGAAGCAGAAGATCTAGCAGCAGGGTCAGGAAAGATTTCATGTAGAAGGTCATATATGAGTTGAGTTTTGAAGGAAACAAGGGCATCTTAGAACCGAAGAAAAGAGGAAGAATATTCTAGGTGTGGGGGACAAACTGAATAAAGGTCCAGAGATAGGAGATGAGACACCATGTCTGAGGAGAGTTAAAAGGTCGGTTTAGTTGACCAGTTGAGTGAAAGGAGAGTTATATAAAATAAAGGGTTTGGGACCAGGTTGTGAAGGTCCTTAAACACCATAAAGGTTTATATCTGATCCTGGAAGCAACAGAAAGTCATTGGAGTTTATTGAGACATGATCAGACTTACACTTTAGGGAACTCACTCACAGCTGTGTGGAAGATGGATTGGAGAGAGGAGAGACTTAAAGCAGAGAAGTCAATGAGGAGCCCATTGTGATTTAGGGAAGAGATGAGGAGGGCCTGAAACTTACTGGTGGCTATGTGAGTGGATACAGGAAGATAAGTGGGAGGTGTGGACACAGAAACAACAAACCTGGGCAAATGATTGCCTATATGAGGTGAAGGAACATGAGGGCGACACCAAAGATACAAATATGATTGACTAGAAAGATGATGGTGCCCTTACCAGTAATAAGGAAATTTGGACAAATATTGTATTTGATAAGAAAGAGAATGAGTTCTGTTTTGAATGTGTTGAGTTTGAGATACCTCCAGGATGCCCATTTCTGAACTGTCTAAATGATAATTCTTAATGAAAGGTGACTCAGAGGAGAGATGAGTTGAATATAAAGATCTGAGAATCATTTGCAAAGAAATGATACTGAACCCTATGGGAGCTGAAAAAGTCACCAAATAAGAGGGTATATGAAGGGGAAAGTTAGTCAAGGGAAGAGCTTTAGTGTGTACCCATATTTGTGGGATATGATAAAGACAATGAAACAGCAAAGGAGACTGAGATGGAGTGATCTGACAGGCAAAAAGAGAGCCAAGGGAGAACCAAGTAAAATGAAAACCTAGACAAGAGCAATGACTTGAGAAAGACCCAAGGGGTAGAGAGACTGGAGGTTACAATGAGGACCAAGAATAGATTTGGGAGTGGCAAGTCATAAGAATGATAGACGGTTAGGGTCAGATAAAGGAATATCAGAATTTTTTTTTAACCATGGAAGGAGAATACTTGTGGTTGAAGGTAAGATGAAATGTGACCATCTCTGAGACAGAAAAGAGGAATAAGTCATGGGAGTTGGAGAAACTGAGGAATTGGGAAGTGAGGATGTTTAAAATAACCTCAACAAGTCCCTTAATATATGAGCAAGAATTGCAGTGGAATAAGTCAGTCAACCAAGAAGAATTCATTAAGAATTTACTTTGTGCCTAACACTGGGGGAGGGGGAGGGGAAGTAGAATAGGTATGAAATGAGACAAAGATAAAAGCAGCCCTTGCCCATGAGGAGCACTCATTTGAGGTAGATAGGAGGGTATTGAGGAAAATAGGTAAAGAAACTGATACATACAGAGAAGATGGAAGTTCTAATACCAGGAAGGGACACTGAAAGGCTTCCTGAAGATGGTGATATTTGAGTTGAACCAAGGAAACCAGGAATTCTAAGAAGCAGAGGTAAAAAGGGAGAGCATTCTAGGCATAGGGTACAACCAGTTTAAAGGCATAGAAATAGAAGGTGAACTGTTATGGGAAGGAACAGACAGTGTAACTAGATGATCAAATGTATGGTGGGGAATAAAGTATATAAGACTATAAACATAGGGGAAGGTTGGAAAGGGCTTTAAATGCAGTGGAAGCTAATGGACCAGATACTCAACTCCTTGAGAAGGGAAAGAAAATGGCTTGGGAGCTTGATAGATGACTACAACTAGAATCTAGATTGGATGACAAATTTAGATAGAGTCAACCCCAAGAGATTTTAACCCAAGATTCCTGACTCTCAACTCCAATGCCCTTTCCTCATTACTGATGAAGCCACCAAGTATGAGGGTATAAAGAGAGAAGAGATTCAAAGGCAGAGTCTTATTAAAAAGTCACATTTATAGGACATCATAAAGACAATGAAACTGCACAGGAGACTGAGGAGGAGCAATCAGAGAGGCAGGAACAGAAACAAGAGAGATTGCCTCACTGAAAAAAAAAAACTAAATGTTTAAAAAAAATGTTGACTATTTCATTGTATAATTTGCTTCAAGGGCAAAAGAAAGGAAAATTATGAAGGAACAGATTCCATTGCATTCTGCCCGGATCAGATCCCATTTGGAAAATTGTGCTACATCTAGGAACCTGTGTTAAAATTGTATCTTGTTCTTGATTGCCATGTCCTCCCCCCACTCCTCTATAAAAGTAAACGAAATACATCATCCTGCAACAATCACAGGGAGGTCTCTCCCTTAGTCGTTGCTGGCAAGATTCTTGCCTGAGTCCTTCTTAATGGGCTGATGATCAGCTACCTGAGAGCCAGTGTGACTTCAGAAAGGGCTGAGGAAAAATCGATATGGTGTTTGCTGCCCGACAACTCCAGGAGAAATGCCAGGAGCAGAATAGAGGTCTGTACACGACATTTGTCAATCTGGTCAAGGTCTTTGATACTGTTAGTTGTGAGGGTTTATGGAAAACTATGTCAAAATTGGTTGCCCAGAGAAGTTCATCAAAATTGTACATCAATTTCATGATGGCATGTTAGCCTGGGTTCTGGATAGTAGACAATGGTCTCACACCTTCCCAGTCACCAGTGGAATGAAACTGGACAGTGTGCTTGCTCGCATGCTTTTCAGCATGATGTTTGCAGTCATGTTGTCAAATACTTTCATTGAGGGCAAACACGGCATCAAGGTCAGCTAATGCACTGATGGCAAACTTCAATTTGTAAAGGCAGGATTTTCTGTTTGCTGATGATTGTGCACTCAGCACAGCCTCTGAAGCTGAGATGATTCTCTGCTACTCGTGCTAATTTTTGTCTAACAATTAACACTAAGAAAACACAGGTGCTCTGTCAGCGACCACCACACCATCCATACATGGAATCATCAGTTTCAACAAATGGAAAACTTTTTAATTCTGTGGATTAGTTCACTAACGTTGGTAGTGTACTTTCCAGGGCCATACACATGGATAATGAGGTTGATGCACACATTGCCAGAGTTAACTCAGTGTTTGAGAGGATCCAAAGGAAAGTAGGTGAGAGAAGAGGTATTAGACTGACTACCAAACTGAAGGTCTACAGAGCTGTTGTGCTAATCTCATTGTTGTATACCTGTATCAGTCTGCCAGCGCCATGCCAGGAAACTGAATCACTTCCATTTGAACTGTCTTAGAAATCTGAAGATCACCTGGCAGGATAAGGTACCAGACATTGAAGTCCTTGCTCAAACTTAACTGCCAAGCATTCAAGCTGTATTTCAGAGAGCACAACTCTGATGGGCTGGTCACGTTGTTCGACTGCAAAATGTATGCTTGCCAAAAAGACTATTTTACGGAGAATTCACGCTGGGCAGGCAATCACATGGTGGTCAGAAGAAGTGATACAAAGACACTATCAAGGTTGGAACTGATCATAGCATGCCCACATCAGAAAAGGTACTATGCTCTGTATACAAAGCAGAATTGAAATAGCTCAAGGGAAACGCAGGACGGGCAAATTTAAAGTATCTGCCCCAAATGTTCACATGGACTATTTGTGCCCACTCTGTGGTAGAGCATTCTGAACCCGCCAGACACATTAAAACTTGACATCCCAGTGATGTCATTTTGGTCCTCTTTGAGAATGAAGGACAACAACCAATCAACCCCACTTGACCCCATTTTTAGTTGATATAGAAAGTTTCTAAGGAGCTAATATAATGTAACAAAGGTAGGAAGTAATTTTGCAAAAGAGAGCCTAAAAGTCACTCACAGACTATCCCATAGATCAAAGGAGCATACTGGTTACTTGCCAGACTGTACCATACATACATTAATTAATAATCACATCCTGAGACTATGCACTAAATCAGGGGAAGCTAACTAAACCTTGTCATTAGGGTATTTTGGTCCTGCTAACTGCCCAATGTTCTGTAAGTCTTAGATAAGCTCCAGACATTCACAGTGAGACCAGTAGAACACAAAATGTTGCTAATAATTTTGAGATGCTATGGATATGTTAATGAACTAACCCAAGGATGGTTTTGTTTAGTGTTAATCTGACTTCCAGCAAAACTTCATAAAAATGAGACCCCAAACGCCTTCCCCCTGAGTACTCTTTCATCTCCTAATGTTCCAGAGGGGTTAACTGACTTTCCCATACTCTCTCAGAAATAAAGTTAGAACTCTAACCCAGTCCTTTTGACTCCAAATATAGCAATCTTTCTACGGTACTAAGCTCCTTTGGAAGACCAATTGCTCAGTAATGTAAATCT
>CM053769.1:650989948-651025837 GCA_028658325.1 Potorous gilbertii | reverse complement strand
ACTACCCAGGGTTGTTGTGAGCATTAAATAAAATAATATTTGTAAAAAACAAGCACTTTGCATAGTACCCGGAAAGTAGTAGGCACTTAATAAATGTTTAATCCCTGCTTTCCCCTTCATCTGAGAGCATATATTCCTCTCAGTATGAATTCAGGATATGGAGTTTTGACTTTTAGTTTTCGTAGTTTTTTAAAGAAAAATGGCATCAGATATGGACAAGGTTTTTTAATTTAATTTTTACTTTATTAATTTATGGAATAAAACAAGAATTTCCATAACATAGTATAATAAAAATGATAATTGCACATGAAACTTGCAAATGTACAATGCCCAACTTACTATTCTCTTCAAATATGCAATAAAATTATATGTAAATTTATTTTTTTTCCTTCCCCCTTCCAAGAGATGGCTACTATTAGATACAAATATGTATGTGTGTCTACATATGTATGTATGTACACATATACATATATGTGTCAAATTATTCTATACATACCTCTATTTGTCAGTTCTTCCTCTGGATGCAGATAGTGTCTTTCTTCATATATTCTTTATAGCTAATTTGGATATTTACGATAGACAAAATAACTTATTGGCTCGAAGTTGTTCTTGAAACAATGTTGCTGTTACTGTATACAATGTTCTCTTCGTTCTGTTCATTTCACTCATTATTTCATGCAAGTCTTTCTATACATTTTCTAAGATCATGGAGCTCATCATTTCTTATAGCATGGTAGTATTCCACCACAAGCATATACCACAACTTGTTCAGCCATTCCCCAGTTGACAGGCATCCCCTCAATTTCCAGTTCTTTGCCACTGCAACGAAAGCCAGTATAAATATATGGAACATACGGTGGTATTGCTGGGTCAAAGGGTATAATAGGCAGCTTGACAACTCTTTGGGCATAATTCTAGATCGTTCTCCAGAATGACTGCATTAGTTCACAATGCCACCAACATGGAGGGTTCCAATTTTTCCATCTCCCCTCCAACATTTGTTGATTTCTCCTTCAAGCATGTCAGCCAGTCTGGCAGGGATAAGATCATATCTCAAGGCTGTTTAATTTGCATTTCTTTAATTTATAATGATTTAGAGCATTTTTTATATGACAATAAATGGTTTCAATTTCTTCATCAGAAAACTGCATGTTCGCATCTTTTGATCATTTATCAATTGGGGAATAACTCATATTCTTATAGCTTGGACAAAGTTCTTTATATATTTGAGATCTGTGATTCTTATCTGAGACACTGTCTATAAATTTTTCCTTTCTACTTTTCTGCTGATCTTGACTACATTTGTTTTATTTGTACAAAACCTTTCTAATTTAATGTAATCAAATCTGTCCATTTTTCATCTAACTTTGCTTCCTATCTCTTATTTATTCATAAATTGTTTGCCCATCCATAAGTTTGATAAGCAATATCCTTCATGTTCTTCTAATTTTCCTGGATTATATGTCTAAGTCATGTATCTATGTTGACCTTTTCCAGGAACAACCTGACACACAACAACACACAACTAAATTGACCAACAACAAAAATCATTTTAAAACAAACCAAAAGAAAGAAATTTTACAAATCTACCAGATCCTTCAGTGCTTCCAATGATCAAGTCACAGATAGTTAGCATTTTTCATTCCAAACTATGGTATATTCTTTGCTGTGACAAATGAACACTAATATAAAATGATTTTCTATATAAGGCAAGATTCAAGACACTCTTTTAAACACTGTTAAGAAGTGATGTCTACCTGGATACTTTAATGGATGCATCATTCATTGGTGTGGATATGATACACACGTGACTTCTTGTTCATAAACCTCTCAAATGAATGGGAGGCTCCCTATCATTCTCTTAATATCTTCACATTTTTATCTGTTGTCTCCTCTTCCTATATGACTGACCCGTTTCACCAGCTATCTTTCCCCAAATTCATATACCAGCTGCATGACGCATTTCCAATATCTAGGTTTTTGTCTGTGAAAAGTTACACCATTTAGTACATGAAGTACCCAGGGTTTCCTGTCTGACTGGCTATTTTCTAGGAATCTGCATACTTGGTAATGAGTAGGTTCTATGTTTCTCCTCAATAATATCTTTCGTTCACTTCCCAAATGCCGTATTAATGTGCTACAACCTACCCAGACTTTTTTCCATCTTCTCTATTTGGTTTGTTGTAACTTTTGAGTCTTTCAAAAGTGTGATGTACAATGGCATGTAGCATCACCATAAGGATAACAGTAAGAGATGGGCATAGCCATATGCCATCACTTAAAACAACAGCACAATTTCCCAAATGTAAACCAGTCTGATCTTTTCCTCCTACTCATATCTAGAAATAAAGATATTTTTAAAACTAAATCATATCCTGATTCTCCCATGTAAGACACATGGGGTAAAAGAAGGTGCCCTCAAGTACTATGAGGAGTCTTTCTGATTTAAATTTTAATTTATTTGTATTCTGAACTTAACAAATATTTTTAAAAGGGCATTTCTATATACATAGGCAGCTAGGTGGCACAGTGGATAAAGTGCTGGACTGAGAGTCAGGAAGACTCATTTTCATGAGTTAAATTCAGCCTCAGATACTTAGTAGCTGTGTGACCTTGGGCAAGTTACTTAACCCAGTTTGCCTCAATTCCTTGTCTGCAAAATGAGCTGGAGAAGGAAATAGTAACTATTCCAGTATCTTTGCAAGAAAACTTCAGATAGGATCACAAAGAGTCAGACACCACTGAAATGACTGAAGAAAAAGGATCAGGACTTCTCTCTGGTTTCTTTGACAATTTAATTCATTTTATCTTTTCACCAGCTATCTTTCCCCAAATTCATATACCAGCTGCATGACGCATTTCCAATATCTGGTTTTTTGTCTGTGAAAAGTTACACCATTTAGTACATGAAGTACCCAGAGTTTCCTGTCTGACTGGCTATTTTCTAGGAATCTGCATACTTGGTAATGAGTAGGTTTAGTTGGAAAATCAAATCTCATCCTGCTTCTAGGCTCCTTAGATCCTTAAAAAGGGAAACCTCAGCAGTGACTGGGGGTGGGGGTAGAGGCTATTTCACAGAAGGATAAAGCAAAGAAAAAGTCGTATAAAAAAAGTTTTATAGGATAGTTTTAAACTTGGTAAAGTGCTTTATACTAATTTTGTTACTTGAACCTCACAACAACCCTGAGACGTAGGATTTGGTGGGGGAGGGAGGTATAAGGAGGGTATCAGAACATTGGTACAGGGAACTCCCATATGAAGAAATTCCATCTACCAGTTAAGGTTGCTTGCTTTGCAAATTACAGTCTTGCAGGATTACCTTCCCCCCAGGATCCTGCCACCACACTCCTCTCCCCATCCTCTGAAATGGAGTCTCAAAGGGCTAAGAGGCTTATCCAAGGGTGATGTAGCTGTCAAGGGCCTGAGTCAGGATTCAATCCCTTGTCTCTCCTGACTCCAGGGACAGGCCTCTTTCTCCTATGAGATGAGCAATCTGGAATTCTGACAGTCATATTTAATACACCAAATAGAAAGTGTAGAGTCCTTTTGGAAGCATGAAATCCTAACTAAAAAATAAATGATTTTTTGGAAATGTTAATGTTATTCTTATAATGAAATAGTTTAATATGTGGAGTTTTGTATTGCCATAACTGCTAGGGTAGGGTTTTACCCTGAGAAGTTTTGCAGTTAGTAACAATTATAGCTCACTTTTACGTAGCATTTTAAAGTTTATAAAACACTTGTTTAACTTTAGCATTTTTAATGTCCATTTTACAGATGGTAAAACTGAGGTCCAGAGAGGTTTGATGACTTGCCCAAGGCCATGCTGTTCAAACACACATCTTCTGACTCTCAGAACCTTTATTGCATTGCCTTTGCCTTTTAGTAAGAGGTCTGTTGTTTAAAAGCATTATGGACTCTATTTCTTGATACTCAACGTGGTGATTATATTTTCACTCATCTTGGGTTTCAGAGGAATCAAATACTTCTCATATCACAAAAGGAATTATTCTGAGTTTCTTTTGTTGGAAAAAAATGTATTCTTGTTTTTAATGGGTTTTTTTCTCTATTTTTTTCATGGAAAACACAAAATACCAACACAAATTGCATCATCTTTCTTAAGCTCTCAGCAGCTTTGATATTATGACTAGTCAATGGGTCAGTAAACATTCATTAGGTGCTTACTGTACACCAGGTATTGTGCTGAGCCCTGGGAATTACCAAAAAAGGCAAAGAGCTCACAGTCTAATGATGGAGACAATATGTAAACAACTATGTACAAACAAGCTACGTACAAGATCAGTTAGAAGCCATTAACAGAAGGAGGGAAAGCTCTGGAATTAAGGAGTATTGAGAAAGGCTTCTCATAGAAGGTGGGATCTTAGCTGGGACTTAAAGGAAGACTGGAGGCAGAGATGAGGAAGAACACCATTCCAGGCTTGGAGGATAGTCAGAGAAAATGACTGCTGTGCCCCCCTGGATTCTCTCCTCTCCCTTTGCTTCTGTGACCCAGCTCTCTTTTGGTTTTTCACCTACCTGCTGAACTGTTCCTTCTGAGTCCTGTTTGCTGAACTCTAGAACTACCTGGTCCAATCTCCCACTTAATGCAATAATCTCTTTACTATATCCCTAGTCTCTCCTTGAACTGATTTCATGTATATAAGCAATCACTCACCCAGTGAGATGGAGGAGTTAAGGATGGTACCATGGCTATGAACCTGGATGACTGGATGGATGATGGTGGCCTCAAGAGAAATGGAGAAGTTCTGGAAAAGAGTGGGTTAGGATCATCCAAGTTTCATTACTTTAGATACAAGCTGACCTAAAATGATAGATGACAGAATCCAAATCCAAAGTGATCTTGACAAATTGTAACCCTGGGCTCAAATCAACAAGATGAAATTTAAAGTTAAAGTTCTACACTCAAAGATTTAATCAATAAAGTAGCAGGTAATTATTAGGCACTTACTATGTACCAAGTACTCTGCTAAGCACTGCATACAACTCAAAAGCAATAGTAGCCCCTGTCTTCAAGGCTACTAAAGGCATTCTGGGGTAGCAATTCATATGACGAAGAAACAGCAGTTTGAAATTATCCACCTGATGAAACAGTGAATTCTCTGTTATTAGAAATATTCAAGGAGAGACTAGGGATATCGTAAAGAGATTATTGCATTAAGTGGGAGATTGGACCAGGTGGTTTCCCAGTTGGAAGAACATAATTGGAAGCTTTCTTCTAACTCTTACTCCCCATGGAATGCATGTGTTATAACTCAGATAATTAAAACTAGTATTTCTATTAAACATTAACTTCAAAAGTCCTCAGAACCAAGAATATGAGGGCACATAAAGAGAAAAGAAAAGGGGGAAAGGACATGAATTCTGAAACTAGCAACCAGTAAGGAGAATGAAGCCTTTAGAAATTTAGTTGACATGACTTTTGCCTCCAGACAAACAATTTTAGGAGTCAGATTGTCGGTGGTAGTTAAGAGCATTTCTCCAAAGGCTGTTAGCTTCTATTAATGGCCCTGCAGTGACATCATTGTGGCCTGGTGCCAGCTTCCAAGTCTAGTTCAGATGGATTCTTGGCTCACTGCCTCAGAAAGGTGGTGAATGGTTAGCCAAAATGTTTTCAAACACAGCATTGTCCTAGGCCTGTTGGGGGAGGGGGTGGCCCACAGGATGCCAGCACTTCCCTGGGTGAGAAGAGGAGATCCTGTCATAGTCAGAGCCTTCCCCACATGTAGTCTACCTGTGATATTTTGAATATCCAATGAAATTCAGTGAAAGGCAGATGCCTGGGAAGTAAATGACTTTATTTCAGCAAACATCCACCACTGCTGTGTTCACCTTGCAAAGTCATCCATGAGGAAATTGTTCGTTCCTGGCTTTGTCATTTCATTGACTGCCCTCAGTCATACCAGGTGACTTACCAAATTTTAATATTAATGCAAGAATGAAGTTTGCAATGGTAATACTTGGACTGTCCTTGCTTAGGCCAACCCCTCCACATTCACCCTTGAGCCTATCCCCTCCTTATTCCTATAGCAAATTGTCTCCACTATTAGTCCGTCAGTCAGTCAACAAACATTTATGAAGTTCTCACTCTAATAAGCACTGGAAGACAAGGACAAGAATATGCTTCTTCTCTCAAGAAGCTCACGTCCTCATGGCTATAAACATGCTCATGTTTTCCTCAACCTTCAAATGTCCTCATTGTATCCTACCATCCCCACAATCATCCTGTATCCTCCCTTTCATCACTATACTCCTTGAGAAACCCATTGATAGTCAGTGCCTCTGTTTCCCCTTACTCTCCTCAGGATTTGGGTGTCTGTTTTCATTATCTAATTGAAACTGCCTTCTCCACATTTACCATGAGCTCTCAACTGCTGAATCTAATGGCATTTTGTCAATACTCATCCTTGCCCATTCGTCAGCCTTCTGCATTATCACCTCCTCCTCTTGGATATTCTCAACTCTACGGTTTTGTGACACTGCTCTCTCTCAGTTTTCCCTCTGTCTATCCATGTCTCAGTCCCTTTTGATAGCTCTTTGTCTGTATCATGCCACACACTGTGTGCTTCCCCTAAGGCTCTGTCTTGGCCTCTCCTCCCCTTTAGCTCTAGTTCAGCATTTCTTAAACTGTAGATCTTGACCCTGTCACGACCCACAGTTTAAGAAGTGCTAATAGAGGTCATGAATGGAAAAAGTTTAAGAGGTCCTACGAACTATACAGTTTGGGTAATCTCATTAACTGCCATGGATTCACTTATCTTTTATCTCCATGTAGATGATTCTCAGGTCTTTATATCCATACCTAGAATCTTTCCTGAGCTACACATCACTACCTAGTTGCCTGTTGGACATCTGAAGATGGATATTCCGTAGTCATCTTAAACTCAACATGACCAAAATAGAGCTCATTATCTTTCCTCCCCAAATTCTCCTCTCTTCCGAAGTTCCCTATTATTTGTTAAGGGCACCACCATCATCCCAGTCATCCAGTCCTGCAACTTCAATATCATCCTTGTCTCCTCACTCTCATTCACTCCACATATTCAATCCATTGTCAGACCTCCTTGTTTCTACCTTCACATGTTCTCTCCTACATGTTCTGTTTGCTCCATTCATAAAGCCATTTTCCTACTTCAGGCCCTTATCACCTCTTGAGAAGACTATTATAATAGATTTCTGATTGGTTTTTCTGTGTCAAGTCTCTCCTCACTCCTAACTCTCCACTCCACTGCCAAGGTGATTTTTCTAAAGCCTAAATCCGCTTAATGATCCCTCCTATTCCAAAGTCAAACATCAACTCTTTGAATTGTCATCTTTAAAGTTCATCATAATCTGCCTCCTTCCTACCACTCCAATCTTCTTACACATGACTCCCCTCCACACATTCTACAAATACACTGACCCATGTACCATTCCTCAAATAGCATCTTTCATCCGGTGTCTTTATGCCTTCGTATTCTAGGTTGTATTCCACTGTTGGAATGCTCTGCCTTTTCATTTTCACCTTCCTTGGCTTCCTTCAAGACTCAGCTCAAATCCTACTTTCTGTAGGAGGCAAAAATATCCCCAGTTGTTTGTTTCATTCCCTCCTCTAGTATTTCATCTACTCCTTGTATGTATCTCGGATGCTCTCATCCATCCATTCTGCCAGGTAAAGTCTTCATATGCCTGAGGTAGACATCCCCCTTTGAAGGTGGCTGAAGTAGATGCTGTAGAGCACTTAGAGCCTGGTCAGGCATGGAAGATGACAAAGGTTATCCACTGAACCCTGGGCCATGACCAATCATCCTGACTTTAGTCCTGCCACTGGACTTTGATGACTCTGGAAAATAGAGTGACTTTGTGCAATTCTGCCTTACTTAAATCCAGTTCACTTGAAAGTCAAGACATTACCCCATGATGTCACTGGTCCTCTCCAAAAACGAAGGCCAAAGAACAATTATGTGCATGCTGTCTCCCATCAGAATGTATGCTCCAGAATGTAAGGAGGACAGGAATCATGTATTTGTCTGTTTTTGTATCTGCAGAGCTATTGACTCATAGTAAATGCTTGTTGACATGAGGAAAGCACTTTGTAAAGTACTATATAAATGGGAGTTTTTAGTTCAGCCTGAAGTTCAGCTACAGTTGAACAATTCAGAAGGTAAGGTAAAGATTGCCAGTAGCTAGATGGTGCAGTGGATAGAACTCTGGGCCTTAAATCAGGAAGACTCATCTTTCTGAGTTCAAATCTAGCCTCAAACACTCATTAGCTGTGTGACCCTGGATAGGTCACTTAACCCTGTTTGCTTCAGTTTCCTCCTGTGTAAAATGAGCTGGAGAAGGAAATAGTAAACCACTCCAGTATCTTCACCAAGAAAAGAGTCAGACATGACTGAAAACAGTAACCACAAAGGTTAACTTGTGACCATCGTCCCTTAGCTCCTTATAGGTTAACTTGAGAAATCTCCTGGGCAAACAATGTCCACATATGGAGTAGAGCAAGCACTGAACAGAAGGTGCAAGGACCCAATTCTGCTCTGTGCCTGCTGGCAAATCCTTACTTGATGTCTCTGGTCCTCAGTTTCTACACCTGTAAAAAAATAATATGTATTATTAGGATGGCCATCATAATTATCATTTTTGTGTGTAAAGTTTAGCAATTGTATTATATGATGTGTAAAAAATCAACTGCCTCTAGCATTAGAAGACCTCTGGCACAAATGAGGAAGAGGAAGCCTTCCAAAGTCACACAAGGACGAAGTCTAGAGCAGGAAGGGAGGTGAGAGGTCATCTGGTCTAAAACCATGATTTTTAGAAGATGAGATGAGGGTCTCAAGGGGTTTGAGTGACTTGCTCAAGGTTGCACAGGGAGTAAATGGCAAAGCCAAGATTTAAACCCAGGAGCCCAACATCAGGGCTCCAGATTCAGCACTTTTGGACTCCTGAAATTCCATACAGATGCCAAATCTAGGGCTTTATCTACTACTCTCAGCCCTGGACCTTGACTAAATGTGTGGCAGCTTCTCAGTATTACACAAGCTAGGAATTTACCTGGGGTTCTCTTCTGAGAGCACGCTTTTCAAACATTGGCTCGGAAGATGATGAATAACCCTCAGCAATGGAGAAATGACCCAAGATGAGTCCTTTGCTGGAGACTCCTGTCATCCAAACGGGATCACAAAAAGTCAGACACAATTCAACAACCTGTCACCTCTGAGGCTTTTAAAGCAGTCCACCCATTTCATCTCATAGATGAAGGAGAGGTTATGTGAGTTAGTCATGATCACACAGCTCCGTAGGGGTGGAGGAAGAAAATGATTGAGGTGCCTAATTTCGGTGTCTGGGAGATGACTGAAGGAGGCAGTGTGGTATAATGGAAAGGGCACTGAGTCAAGAGGCAAGAAACCTGAGTTTAATCTTAACTCTCCCACCTACTTTACACATGACCTTAGTCAAGTCTCTTAACCTCTGTGGGCTTCAGTTTTCTCTTTGGGAAATAAGGATAATTATACTTTTCCTATCCACTTAGTGCTAAAGCAGGGGTTCCTAATCTGAGGATCATGTATTCGTTTTATGTCTGATGGAGTGGAAAAAGCAATGGACCATGAGTCAGAGGTTGTTGTCATTCGGTTGTGTCTGAAACAGAGAGTTTTCCTGGCAAAGATACTAGAGTGGTTAGCCATTTCTTTCACCAGTGTGTCTCCATTTTACAGAGAAGGAACTGAGGCAAATAGGGATTAAGTGACTTGCCCAGGGTCACACAGTTAGTAAGTTTCTGAGGTCAAATTTGAACTCAGGTCTTCCTGACTCTAGGCATGACCCTCTATCTGCTATACCAGCTAGCTGACCCCAAGAGTCAGGATCTGAATTCAAATATCAGCTATGACATTAACTGGGAGGCCTTGGGCAAATCATTCCACTTGTCTGAACCTCTGTTTCCTCCTCTATAAAAATGAAGGGAGCTGGACTAGGTTACCTCTGTAATCTCTGTCAGTTCTAAAGCCTTGCTACTTGGAACCCTGCTGTCCATACTCCCAGGTAAGTGTTGCTCTTACTTAGGGAGAAAAGAAAATGAATATGAGGGGAGATGGGAGCAGAGAAATAGACATGAGCGATTAAGGGGACCACAAGCTTCAGGAGGGGCAGATTCCAAAATCTGGGAGAAAGAAGGAAGGGGTTAATCACTCAAGAGAGTCTAACATCCTCCTACCTTTGCACATGGAATCAAGGCCCACTCCTAAGAGCCCTCCGTCAAAAGAAAATCTTCATTTTGCTGGTTATTATAACCCCTTCCTCTGTAAGTGCTCAATAATATGATCCTCCCCTAAAATACAAACATACCAGCCCCTTGGGGATTTGTGCTCGAGAGCCCTTTGATCCCTTGGAGAGAAAGTGAGAGAGAGAGAAAAAGGGAAAGAGACACAGAGAGAGAGATGCAGAAAGACAGAGAGGCACAGAGACGGAGAGATGAAGACAGAGAGAGAAAGAGACAGAGAGAGAAAGATACAGAAAGACAGAGGCATAGAGACAGAGAGATAAAGAGAAAGAGACAGAGACAGACAGACACAGAGAGACAGAGACAGAGAGACAGACAGAAACACAGAGAGACAGAGACAAACACTAAGAGACAGAGAGACAGAGATGAAGAAAGAGAGTAGGAGGGAAGTGTGATAGACTAGGAAGGGTAGAGTGTCATTTTTAGAGGGAGGGCTACAGAGAAGGGGCAGTTTTGAGCCATTGCTGACCTCCTTAGCTAAATGGAGAGATGAGGGAGAGGGAATGTGGGGGCTCTGAAGATTTGGTAGAGGGGAGCATGAAGCCCAGCCCTGGGCTTGCTCATAGAAGCCCAGGGAGGCTCCCCGACTTCAGGGAATGGCCCAGGGAGGCTCCTGGACTTCAGGGAATGGCCCAGGGAGACTCCCTGACGTTCCTAGACACCAAGAATTTATTGAACTGGTCCTGGGATGTCCTCCTTGGTCCTTAGACAACTAGCTGCAGTCTCATGGGAGACACTTCTACACCATTTTCTTCCTTCCCCTGGGGAGGAGCTTCTGGTATTCCCTCTGAAAAACCAAGCTGGACTTGGAGTCAGAGGGACTGCGTTCACAACCTGGCTCTGTCCCTTACTATCTGTTTAATCATGGGTAAGTCAGAGACTCTCCAGGTCTCAGTAAAATGAGGGACAGGGATGGGGGATGAGGCTAGACTACATGGTTCCTCAGGTCCCTCAATTCTAAATGCAATGCACCTCAGGACTGGTAATCAATGCTTAGTCAGTATTTCATCACAGTAGCTGATTTTCTTTTTTAAAATTTTGATTTGTAACATTTCTTTTTGCAGCCCCCTACATTTCCCAATATTTCCTTCCCTCAGGGAGAGCATCCCTCATAACAAAGAATAAAAAGAGGGGGAGAAAATTCAGTAAAATTAACCACCATGTCAAGCATGTCCAAAACTGTATGCAGTTTTCCACATCCATAGTCCCCAACCTCTGTAAAGGAGGAAAAGAAGTACATGATCATATCTTTTCTTTGGAGCAAGCTTTATCCTTTTAATTTATATAATACTGGGCCTGAAGTCAAGAAGATCTGAGTTCAAATCTAGTCTCAGATATTTATTAGCTGTGTGATTCTGAGCAAGTTCTTGGTCTCAGTTTCCTGATCTATAAAATGAGGATTATTACAGCACTTACCTCCCAGGGTTATTGTGACAATCAGATGAGATAATAAATGCAAATTGCTTAGCACCATGCCTGAAAGATAGTAAGAGCTATATAAATGTTAGCTGCTGTATCGGGGCAGTGAGTTGGCACAGTGGAGTAGAGGACTGCACCTGGAGTCAGGAAGACTCCTTGTCCTGAGCTTGAATCTGGCCTCAGACACTTACTACTTGTGTCCCTGGGCAAGTCACTTAGCCCTGTTTGCATCAGTTTCTTCATCTATAAAATGAACTGGAGAAGGAAATGGCAAACCTCTCCAGTATCTTTGCCAAGAAAACTCCAAAAGGAATTACAAAGCACTGGACATGACTGAAAACAGCTACACAATCACAATAAAAATTATTATTAATTTCACATCATTCAGTTTCAATTGTTTTATTGTAGTTCTTTCCATGTACATTGTTGTAGCTTCCACTATCACATATGAATTGGGTCCCACAAACATAACTACATCTCTTCCTCAAAATTCTAGGGGTCTCCCTGAAGGTATCTCTTCTCTAATGCCTTCAGCTTGAGCCCCCATTTTGGTGTGTTCTCCCTTCCAGCGATGGGTTTCTTTTAACCAATTAACATCAATTAACTGTTAAAAAGGGATATTTACTTCCAAAATGTAACAAGAATGACAGTTTCAAAGAACTGGTCTCTAGTATCTAGGGGCACACTTTGCTACCTAAACCACTAGGAAGGCCAGGTTCAAAGTCAATGAAGTGTCTACATAGCATTTCACCACACAACTTCAGTTCTGGATTCAGAATAGCCAATGGATGTATTGCAATAACTCCCTCTTGGCCACATTTTGTCTGTGTTGGGTCAAATAGGACACTAGATATTTCGCTTCTTTCTGAATGGATTTGGCAAAGGCCAGCAAGGATTCTAGCCCCTTGATTTCTTTTACTCTATATTCCAAGCTTTCAAAAGTCAAAAGACTATGGTCATCTCCAAAGCTCCTTTACTTAAGGCAGAAAAGAACACATTTAAAGAGTTAAAGAACAGAGGACCATTTTGCTGGGTCCCATCTGGGCTCTCTCCATCCAGGGTCTTATGGCCTTTAATTCATCCAGGCAAAAAAGAGGATGATGTTGCTGGATTTGGCCAGTTAGTGCCTTTTGAAGCCACCCCCAGTTCTGACTCAGCAATCAATCAATGGAGTATCTATTCATAAAGTGGTCAGCAGACCAAAAGCCATTACAGAATGTAAGTGCATGTTCCAAAAAGGAGAGGAGTACCCTTCTATTACATTTCACAATGACTTTCCAGAAGCAGCCTCCCCAGCCTTTTTCCATGTGTACTGGCAGCAGGCAGAGAACATTGCATGTGTTCCAAGGATGGAACTCACATCAGTCAGGGCCTGTTTTTGTTTTTCTGGTTCTGTTGAATTGTCTTTTCATCAGTATGGATTCATCCTTTCTCTATAGCACAATAACATTCCACTAAATTCATGTGCCACAATTTGTTTAGTCTCATCCTATTGGATGAGTATCTCTTTTGTTTCCAGGTCTTTGCCACTATAAAAGGTGCAGCTATTAATATTTTGGTACATGCAATGCCTTTCTTTTTATCTTTGACCTCCTTAAAGCTACAAACCTAGTAGCCAGATTTCTAGGTGAGAGGATAGGAACATTTGAATCACTTTCTTAGCAAGATTCCAAATTGTTTTCCTCTACCAAGTGTGTGTGTTAATGAGCCTGTCTTTCCACAACTCCTCCAGCATTGCCTAGTCCCATCTTCTGTCATCTTTACCAATTTTCTAGGTGTGAGGTAAAACCTCAGGGTTGTTCTGATTTGTATTTCTATTGTTTTGGTGGTTTGGAGCAATCTTCCCTATGGTTATAAACAATTGCCACAATTTTTAAATTTTATTTATTTATTTTTAGTTTTCAACAATCACTTTTACAAAATTTTGATTTCTACATTTCCCCCTCTCCTTTTCCTCCCCTTTCCCCAAGGTGGCATGCAATCTGATATAGGCCATACATGTTCAACATATTAAAGATATTTCCATGTTAATCACATTGCAAAAGAAAAATCAAAACAAAAAGGAAAAATCATGAGAAAGGAAAGAAAGAGCAAATAGTGCTCTTTGTTCTGCATTCAGGCTCCATAATTCTTTCTCTGGATGTGAACAGCATTTTCCATCATGAGTCTTTTGGAATTGTCTAAGATCACTGCATTGCTGAGAGGAGCTAAGTCTATCAAAGTCAGTCATCACACAATGTTAGCTTCATGTCCTTTCACTGCTTATTCCTTGGGGGAGGGCTTTGGGACCTGTATATTTATGTAAGTTTCCTACTCATTGGCTATTAGACCAATCTGACACAAAGATTTTTTTTTATCACTTGACTACTTCTCCTCTTATACTAGTTGTATTCATTTTGTTTGTGCAAAAGATTCCCAATTTCTTATAATTGAAGTATTTAATTTTAACCTTAGAGGTTATCTAGTCCAAATTCTTCATTTTACAGATGAGGAAGTGAGGCCCAGAGAGGTTATTTGTCAAAGACCACACATGCAGTAAATAGCAGAGTCAGAATTCAAACTCAGGACCTGAGACTCCATGTTCTATCCTATTTCTTCTACTCTACACTATCTCCCAAAGCAAACACTCTAACAGTCTTCTAAATTCTCTTCTTGAGAGTAGAGGGATGGAGGTTAATTGCTTAAGTTCCAGATAACCTGGAGGGGACCCTGAGGATGACAGGGGGTTCCTGATATGCCTAGTCAACTCACTGAGCTTAATTAATAATCTGGCCTTGGATACTAGAGGCCCAAATGGTTATATGATTTAGCAGATTCTTGACTCACATAAAGCAGATTGGAGCACCTTCTGCTTGGTAATCACTGCTGTGAGTCAGTGTGCCATAGGATTATTTTTCAGGCTTGTATTTTTTACATTTCCCTGCCAAAAGGTGTGAAGTCCCCAGACTGGTAATACCCTTCTCTATCCTAGACCCCTGGAGAACATAGCAGTCGATCTAATTCCATAGGAGGTCTAGTGAAAACAAGTTGTAGACTGGTCCTGGGGCTAAGATTTCTGTTAGGGGAAGGATATTTCCATTCTGATCTCTAAGAGCCAAGTAACACATTCTGCATGAAGAAGATTGCAGTCCTTGTGTGGCAAAGACAAAAACCCAAGTACCAGACATGAGCCAGGGGCCAACTTCAGGGAGCTGGCAAGACATCTGTATCTTGGAACGAACATGTAGATGGCAGACAACCAAGAGTTTTGGAAGAGCTGACTGAATTATTTTGGGCTGGGACTACAGCTCTCAGAGGGCTGCGATTTGGCGATAATTGTTCCACATCACCAGCCCATGGTGCCCAGAAGATGATGATGTGCCCTGGTGGGAGTGCTCAGTATGAATTACGGAGGATGGAATAAGCAGAAAGAATAATTAGGTTTCTGTTTATATTCTTTTCATAGCAGATCAATGACAGCATTAGTCAGAACTGAGGCTCGGTCCTGCAGACCTATCAAGGGAAGCTCTACAGTCTGGCCAACACCACACTCTGCTCATGCCTGTTTCACTTCCATAATGACATCTGGTAATGGGCTAATTTGGTTTCTTTTAAAAAGGAAGAAAAAAGACTCCTTCCTACTACATCACATCGCCTCTTAAAAATACATTTCTAGAGAAAGAACGGACAAATAGAAATACGTATAGCATAATCTTACATATATGCTTATGTGCGTATGGATGTATACATACATTATATATGTGTGTATACATATATATATAAAATATACATATATATTCGTGTTTAATTGTAACTTTCTCCAGGGTGGAGTGGGGAGAGAGGGAGAAAAAAATAAAAAGTACACAGCGGAGAACAAAGGAAACTTAAATGGAAGCACAGAAATGCTGCATAGCTTTGAAAACAATGTGTAGTATTTATTATGAAGTGTTTTGTTTTTTTTTAAGAAAACAGTCTGAAACAGAAATTCATGGTTTTATATTGAATCCTCTCTTTATATTCTGCTTTGTACATGGAAATGTTCTTTTTTTCTCATTTTGCATTTGTTTAAAATGAATTTAAAAAATTTTAAATACAAAATTTAAAAATAAAAAGGAAGAAAATTAGACCCCAAAAGAACAACTTAGCACAGCAACAACAAAAACCAAGATTATTTCGACCATAAACTTAGAGCATTTAGAAGCCACTAATATCCTCATTTGCAGGTGAGGAAACTGAGGTATGGGGTAGTTAAATGACTTTCCCAAAATCATGCAATTAGTATCTATGGGAAGATTTGAATCCAGGTCTTCCTGACTCACAGTTTAGTGCTTGGTCCATTACACACACCACCTCCAGCACAGAGTTAGAGATAGAATATTCTTAATCATTTGGGGAACAAGGGTCCAGACCTGTGACTTCATTTGTGTAGGAGAATTCCTGGTCAGGAAACTCCCTTTACCAATGCAGATCAGCAACTATCCAGCAATTTAAAGTGTTTTCCAGTATATCTGATCAGTTCAGGCCATGCTTCACCTCTGATACTATTTATGTGCCCCTGGGCAAACCATTTAATCTCTGTTGAATTACAGATAGTCCTTACGATTTAGCTACTAACAGGTGGGTGGGATCCACTGGTGAAAGGAATTCTCCAAATTGACAAAATCACAAACAGTGCTTTAAACTTTGCAAAATGTTTTCTTCATAACAGACTTGTGGAATAGGTACAGATGAGGAAACTGAAATTCAGAGAGACTAACTGATTGGTCCATTACCTAGCTCACAAGAGGCAGAGCAAAGTCTCCCAATACTTAGGTTCTCCCCCATATCACAGCTGACTCTCCATAAACTCTCTTGAAATGAGTAATAAAATATTAGATTCTCTTGGAAAGGTTTTTCTACCCTATTCTCACCATTCTCAAATCCATAAAAGCAGGAGGAGAAAAATCATCTTGAAGGCTCGGCGAAGAAATTAATCCTTCCCTCCTTTCTGCTTTTGGCCTTTTTCCCTTCCAGTACCAAATCCAGTAAATGTTCTTTAAATGGAAAGAAAAGCACTCTTGAAGGCCAGAAAGTAGCTTCCCACCCAGGCAGCCAAACCACAAACATCCCCAAAAGTGATTTCATTTTCAATAACATAATGCACTAAAGAATTATCAAACATAAAGCATAAAAGAGTGAATAATTTATTTTTAATTATTTAAATGTCTGTCAAAAGAGTTTGAATTTCAGAAAATGATGATGAGAAAGGTAGGAGTAGGGAGGAAGAAAGACAGACACAAAGAGATACACATAGAAAAGGGTGGGGGGAGGGAGAGATGTAGTAAGAGTGGGAAAGCTAGACTGCAGTTTAATATTCTAAATTAGGACAAATTGAAATGCCTGCCTTTCAATAAAGAAGCACTTTTATACTTTTTTTCTTCATCAGCTTTGTGAATCACAATGTTACAGAGCAAAGAAGAATCAGATTTCAGCATCCCTCCAACATCAAAACCTTGGGCTTGTCCTTATTCAACTAACCTGGGTTTTCCTTGGTTTTTGTGCTTGACCAAAAAAAAAAACCAAGACCAAACACAAATACAGGGAAGAGTCTCCATTGCAAGTTTTTTGTTTTGTTTTGTTTGGGGTGGGGAGAGTAGGGAATTATGTGATTTGCCAAAAATACAGAATAAAGAAAAAACAAAATGTGCATTTCTAGATGCTTAAACTTGGACAAACAAACATGGCCTCATCTATGGGAAGTACCTGAAGATAGAAAAACATCCTTTATGAGTGTTAATTGAGGATGACTCCATCCCTGAGGACCACCCTGGATGCCTGCTATGAAAACATCAGTGAAAGGGCAAATGGGTGGTGACTCAAGTAGCCAGACTACTCCTGTAGTCAGTTTCCAAGACAAAACCTAGTAGAGGATATTGGAGAAGAGGAGATTGCTTAGCCTCATTTAGACGCAAACTTCAGAAGCTGCTGCCCTTCATAAAAGTTTCCCCTTTTAGCGGTAAATATGGATCAAATGAGGAAGTGTTGATTTTAGAGTCAAAATCTTGCCTCTGTCATTTACTACTGTTATAACCTTTTGCAAATCACTTAATTTTCCTGGAATTTTATTTCCTTATTTTACAAATGAAAAGATTGGACTAGATGACCTCTGAAGTTCCTCCTAATAGTGGGGGGCGGGGGGCACATGTGTGTCTACATGCACACATGTGTGTATGTGAAAGAGACAAAGACACTGATTGATATATACTAGGCTGATAGGTAAATAGATAATTAAATTGATAGATAATAGATTGATAGATGATACTTGCTATATTCTAGCATTGTAGATACAAATAATAGTTAAGGGACGAGCAGTATGTCTGATGGGAGGACTTGCCAAGGCTGCACAGTGTTCGCCTGTCACCCAACCCTCACTTGAGACTCCAAAAAACTGTAGCATGCTCCAGGATCACACACCGGGAAAACCATCTTAACAGATGGACTAAACCTGGTTGACGGTAATGGCGAGATCTCAAGCCAATCAGTGAGTTAGGGGTAGTTAGTCTACCCCAAGCCTGTGAGGACTTCCCCTGGCAGAATGGGCAGATGAGAACAATTTGTTCCAATGATCGTGAAGGTGACGGAAGCAAGTGCTGTGGAGCACTTAGAGTTTGGTCAAATATCAAAGCCACCAAGGTCATCCACTGCATCTGAGCCATAGTCGTCTTGTCTTGGACTTTAATGACTGGACAAGAGAGCGAGGTTCATGACTTGGTCCAGTTCTGCCTCACTTCAATTCAATTCCCTAGAAAGTCATTGATCCTTTTCAAAAATGAAGGACAAAGAATAACAAGCTGCTAATTGCTTGTCCCTTCTCCAAGCCCTCATCTCCAATCAACCCCCACAAAGCTGCCAAATTTATATTTCTAAAACACATTTCATTATCTATAGAATAGCATACAAAACCCTTAGCAAAATGGAAGACAAACAACTAGGAGGTAACATTCTAATGGAGAAGCTCACACATAAATGGGAACTGAAAAGAGGGGAAAAGGTGAGAAAGATACCTGCATAAGGGAAAGGCTACTGGTGAAGTGGAAAAGTCCTGGAGCTGAGAAAGGGACCCAGGAAGCTCATGAAAGGGTGGTCCAAGTCAGGAACTCATCAAAGGAAAGGATGCAAGGCAGTCACTTCTGCAATGAGAAAGCTGTTGATGAGGAGAAAAATTCCAGAGAGTAAGAAGTAGATCAGTGGTCCCAAGCTTCAGAGAGTGCCCATGAGGCCTATTTTAATAAGATTTCTTATTTGAATACTTAGAGAATGTGCAATTTGTTCCATGTGGGAATTCCTTCCATTAGGGCAAATCACAATCAATCTATAACTTTAACATACATGATTTTTGAGAGTTGATGTGGCTTAAAAAAATCATAACCCCATGGCCAGCCTCTCTTAATAACAAACCCCTCAGCTTGGTTTGGACTAGCTAGCTGACACCAGATATGCTGTCCATCACAGGGAACATACCAGAAGCCTTTACAGATTGATTAGTTTCTGCCAGAGCTTGCACTTCAATGATGTGGTCTTTTAGAACCCAAGGTCACCTCTATACCCCACACATCACAAGAGAATGATAATGAAAGAAACAGGTTTTACTTATATTTAAATTGTCCCTTAAGATTTGATCTGGTCTGCTTCCCCTCCATATTTGCTAGGGATGCTTCCAGACCCGACACCATTCTAAAATCAACTACAAGGATGATCATGAAAAATAAGAAAATGCTCAACATCTTCATTTCAAGATGGCATTTGAACAATAAGATATTTTTCCTGGCAGTTCATTGACTACATCCAAAAATGCTCTTAAGGAAAAGAAGTACAAAACCCAGTACGGTACTCCCAGTAGTCACATTCTATGAGAAAGTCTATTGAAGAGTTAGAAATATAATAAGTAATGAAATACGCTCATAGAGGAATCAATGAGATAGACCAGACTTGGGTCCCTTTCCTGTTTTAGACCTCTTTGCCCAAGCTCTGAAAAGAAAGTGAAGTGAAAGACTAAATTAAGAAACAGGAAGAATTTGTTGTTGGCGAATTCACTGTGCTGGAGATGGCTTAAAGGTTTAAAAGCAGTAATGTAAAATGACTGTATTTGACTGGATCATAAAACACGCTGCACAATGACAGCAATGTGGAACTGGGATTTGCAAGAGGTTGCAAAGTAGGAACTGTTTGGGGTATGTGGCAGCTCTTTGGCAAATCTTCCCCTAAATATCCTTTTACTCTGGAAAAAAAAAGTATTCCTATTTCCCCCCATTAGTCAATTCATCAGTCAATATCTATGAAGAGCCTACTGTATACCAGGACTGCGTCAAGCCCTGGGGATATAAAAAGAGGCCCTCAAGGAGCTTATAATCCAAAGATATTTTTCTTGCTTTTGTTGTCCAGGAGTATAAAATATCTTGTCCACAGAGGATTATTTACATGCTGGCTTCCCCGTTAGATTGTACACTCCTTGAAGGCAAAGACTGTTCCATTTTCCACAGTGCCTGGAGTATAGAAAATGCCTAATAAATTATTTTTTAATTAATTGCCTGAAAAATTTGATATTTCTGGATTTTAAGGATGAGAGTGTGTTCAAGGATGGTTTTAACCATTGAGGAAGAATATTGAGAAGACTGGCCTTCTGGGGTTCCGCCTATTATGGGAGACCAATCAGGAATCAGGAAAAAGCTAATTGACCTCACCTCCTTTCCTCCACTCTGTGGCAAAAGGAGGGAGCCAGCTCCAGGTCTGTCACCCCCTACTTGAAGTCATGGGGCTGTTGTCAGGCCCAGCTGTTTCAGCAGTTTGTCCTTCCAGGTCCTCAGGGAAGCTTGTGTACCTTCCAACCACACCAACCCAACAAGCATAATTGTTGCTGTTGCATATATTCTATGGATTTTACATATGCAATCATGGGCATATATTAGAAAAAAATTTAGACTGGAACAATTGCTAAGCAATACTTTACAAATGGGCGGCTAGGTAGCAAAGGGGATAGGGTGCCAGGCCTGGAGTAGGGAAGACTTATCTTTGTGAGTTCAAATGTGGTCCTGGATGCTTCCTAGCTATGTCACCTTAGGCAAGTCACTTAAACCTGTTTGCCTTAGTTTTCTCATCTGTAAAATGAACTGGAGAAGGAAATGGTAAACCACTCCTGTATCTCTGCCAAGAAAACCCCAAATGGGATCACAGAAAAGTCAGGCACAACTGAACAACATTTTACAAATAATGATAGTTTTAGATATTTAACAAAATTATAAAGTGTATTATCAGCCCTCAGGCCTGTGGAGTCTCTTCATAGACTCCAGCAAATCAAGTACTCACTTTAAAGGCCTTGAAGGTCAAGGATCCTCTATCTCCTAGTAGTAGAGTCCCTTTGGCATTTATTACCCAGCCATCTCCTTTAGACCTCACAAAGCTAAACCTTCCTCATCTAGTTAGAACGAGAGAGGAAGATTGACATCCAAACTTCTCAGGCAGTGAATTACTGAGGACTACCCTGGACTCTGGTTGTGGGGCAGCTAGTGATGGAGCAAATGGCCAGTGACTGCACCTGTCAACTTGGCTGCTAAAAACTAAACAAACAAACTCAAGCCAGGCAGTGGATGCTGGAAAAGAAGATATTGCTTCTCCCTATTTACACACACACTTGAGAAGTTGCTTTGTAAAATTTTCCCCTTTTAGGGTAAAGAGAAAGTGTGACTCTAGAGTCAGCAGACCTGGGTTTCAATGTACATTCTCTCCAGTAAGTTGGCTATCCTCTTTCCTCTAGATGACACTAGAAAGAACTCTATGTTCAAAGTGACAGGACCTGGATTCGAATCCTACTTCTGGTATGAACAACCTGACACTGGGCAAATCATTTAAGCCCTTCAGGCTCCTTATCTATCCAATGAGGATGTTAGTACCTGTGATTTCTAAATCTATGATCCTTTGGCTATTCCCTTCCCCTCACTCTGTCAAAGCAACCCAATGGGACTTCCCCCAGGAAATAAATCAGCTAAATAATCTAAGACAAGGAGGGGCAGTGCGCTACACTAAATAGTATGCCTAGAAAGGAGTGTTGGGGTGGGGGATGACAGTGTGAGTATGGGGCACCAAGGAGCACACAATTCCAGGTGACCTCCTGCGTTACTAGGTCTTGAATTTATCGTAGATAGACCCTTGCCTAACTGGTACCCAGTCACCTTGATTCTCTGGTCTTGCCAAGAGTGGCACATGGAACCAAAGGTTAGGTCTCAGAGCAGCAGGATCCCCTTCCCCCCAGCAATGGCCTTTTGCATTTGAAAACCAAAAGGGCAGTTATTTAAAGGAGGAGGAGGGGCCTCATTCATTTGGAATAATTAGCAACTGTTCTGGACGATCCCATGACCACAACAGATATCTGAGAACTGTAGGAATTGTATGTAAATTAGGCAGAAGATGCCCTTGTGAAGACTCACTGGAGAGGACCTCAGCTTGTGAAAAGAAGGCAGAAATAGGGCACAATATGGCTTTGCCCTCCATCACAGGGTGGCTTGATCAGGATGAGTGCAGCTACATTTACAAGGATCACAGAATCTCCAGTTGGACAGGACCTTGGTCCTCTACCCTATTCACGCCTGAAGAGAAATCCTCGAACACCATCTTCAGCAAGTGGCCCTCCTCCCTCCACCAGGACACTCTGGTGACAAGGAAGTCACTATTTCCTGTGGCAGTCAATTCCAATCTTGGAGAATCCGAATTATAAGAACCGGTTTTTTTGTTGTTTTGCTTTTTTCCCTTCTGACATCAAGCTTAAGTTTGCCCCTTCACAACTTCTGCCTGTACTACTTCTACTTCTGTTCTCTGGGTTCAAATTGTCCAAAAGATTCTGTTTTTATACTTTAGCCACGGATAATAGAAAGATGGGATATAGAAAAAAACAAGCCCCCCCCCCCCAAGAAGCCCCTATGCCTGCCCTCCCCATCAGGAAGCAGGCTGTAATAGTAGATGGGGTGAATATATCCTCCTCGGCATCACTCATGCTCAGGATCTTCTTGGCTGGAACCCTGCAAGGCACCTTCCAGACAGAGGCAATGGGTGGGGGTGGGAGGGATGGCAACCCAACCCAACAAACTTCTATCCCTGGTGTCCTACTGACAGCTAGGGGGTAGGGATGACCATAGGGCAGGGTACATTGACGATAAATGAGGTTTGCCTGAGTTAGGGGGCTATGTGAGTAGTAACTCTATCTTCAAGGAAGGGGAGCAAACAAGAGTTTAGGTTCCCATCCCTCAGTTGTGCCAAACAGCTCCATGCAGTATCATGGCCAATTCAGATCTCTTCTGAGGAAATGACTTATCCATTAGACTTCCTTTGTTTTCTGTAGACCCAGTCTTGGCATTTTTATCACAGGGATCTTTCGGTACTAGTCTACAGACCTCTGAGGGGTAATATGACCACTCTGAAAGCAGAAGAACCTGTTGGTTAGGAAACCCAGGACCTCTGCAGCTCAGGAAATCTGTTGAGGCTATGGATGGTAGAATGATGAAAGGAAATTGTTTCAAGAGAAAAGGAAAGGCTCAGAAACCACAGTGAGCCTTCAGTCACTGACTGGATACCAACTACCCTTGAAGAGGAAAAAGGGTAGATAGAGAGGCTGAGTCAGAATTTAGGTCTCTGACTACCTCCTACCTTTGGGCCTAAATTGGGTTTTGAAGCAGGTGTTTTATACACCATAATTCAACCAATTTCTCATTTTAAAAACAATTCATAGGACCGCAGACCTCTGATTCTATTCAAGAACGACAGAAAAAGACCAAGCACTGTTAGGTACATGTTCACCCCAGTTGTTCTACACTCACCCAATACCCTATGGTACTTGGGGGCAATTTCAGGTTTTCTCCAGATCTCATATTGCTGGCTACCTTAGTGTCTTAGCTCTTTCCCTTTCACAGTCAGCAGCCATCATTTTGCTATTCAAAGGGTTTGATATGTGTGGATGTATCCAATTAGTCTCTTGGCTTAGATCCCACCCACTGGAAAACTTTACACACTCTTCTCTGCTGCATGTCAATAACATTTGCTCATGCATAGCTATATAGCCTACAACAAATTATTGTTTTTGGTTTGGACTATGATTTCATAGCTGTAGGGAACTCCTTGTGAGGGAACTCCCTTTACCAATGCATGATACAATGAAAGTCTTAGGAAGTTGCTTGGGGTTGACTGAATGACTGAAACCTTGAGAGACTGACTTACCTGAAGTGACACAGCCAATTAGTGTTAGAGATAGAGGTCTTCCTGATGCCTTGGTTGGTTCTCTAAGCATTACACCACAGCCTCTCATGTAACTATATTCAGTCCTTTAATCATAACCACAGGAAAAAAAGAATAAGGCCAACTGCATTAAACATTTAGCACCGGAGCAGGCACCTGTGTTTCTTTCTTGAACCCTTTTGGTTGGTAGACATATTTAAAGAATTCACTTCAGGTGCCCATATTCAAATCATCTAACCCTTTAGGCTTAAGGAGGGAAAAGGGCCAGCCACTCATGGAATCCCAAAGGTTGAATAAATGCTTGATTTGGGGGTAGATTCCATCTTGGTTTGTCTCTCCACACTTCTGACTCAGGACTCTGAGTGACCCCTCCCCTTCCCTTTCCTCAAATACTTGGTTTGGGAGGTGGAATCTGAGCACCTGTATCATACAGTTTTTCCTTTCTTTAAAAGTCTCCCTCTTCATCCTACATCTCTTCCTGCTGGGCTGAATCTGACTGCTTGTTCCTGGTGCTTTCCAGTACTGTCTCAGCAGAGCTGACTCAAGGCACAAGCCAGTGGTTCATTCCCTGAGCTCATTTCCTCTTTTTCCCCTTTCCCAGGGGGGCAGGTTGGGTAAGGGTTATAGTTATACCCCAAGTTAAACACAGTTAAAATGGAACAATACGAACTTTGACTCCACCCTAGCTGAATTAATATAACTTTTTTTCTGCAGGAAAAAAATTAAGATCAGGATAATGAAAGCAGAGAAAAGAAATTTTCCTTCAGTTTTCTTGCCATTAAGTAAAGAACTGTTTTAATGTTTCAAAAGAAGTCAGCCTGTTAGTTTTGGCCTAGGAAAGGGGTAGAGAAAGTTTCTGAACAGAAATTTTGAGATTAGATAAGCATTGATTTATGATAGCATAAAAAGGTACTATTTTCCTTGGAGATTAAATTCAAATGCTCTGAGAAAAGCCATAATGTTTTATTTTTAATTCTTATATCTTTCTAGAATTTATTTTTGCCCCTGTAGGTAAGAGATTTTCCAATGGGCTCCAAGTTACACAGAGCAGCAGCTGCAGACCTATGTGCTATTCTGGGAGACTGGAAGGAGACTGCAATAATGCACACCAGAGTGTTTTCTATTTGAACCATGCCTCCAGGTCCAGATGTTGGCACATCATTATTTTCATATCATCATTTGAGTTTCATGAGCGGTTAGTCAGAGGTTAGAACTTTGCTCTTAGTGAGCCAATGGCATGGCTCCAGAGCATTTCAGTATTTCCACTGACCAACATGGCTGCCTGGTAAATTTAGCAGAACTAAAACTGTCTGAAGGAGAGCTCAGATGATGTTTCCACTGCCATAGGTATGGAAGGGGCATGGTGTTTCATTTTTTCTCTAGAAAGCAATCCTTCCTCATCCCTTGTGACCCCAAGGAAGAAGTTTGGGAAGAGGTAACCTTGTGAATTTCCATCATGTCTTTGATAATGGCTTTTTACCAGGAGGGCCCCCAGCAGGCATCCCAGTCCCCCAGACTTCATTCAAAATCATTTGTCTGTGCATAGTAATCATTTTTCTGTGTACATTGTTTCTCCCTCAGGGCAGTTAAGTGACACAATGGATAAAATGCTGAATCTGACATCAGGCAGACTCATTTTTTTTGAGTTCAAATCCAGCCTCAGACGCTTACCAGTTGTGTGACACTGGGCAAGTCACTTACCCTATTTGCCTCAGTTTCCTCATCAGTAAACTGCACTGGAGAAGGAAATGGCAAACCACCCCATTATCTTTGCCAAGAAAATACCAAATAGGGTCACACAGAATCAGACACAACTGAAATGACTAAACAACAATAAATTGTCTCCCCATTTAAAAATGTAAATTTCTTGTGGGTAAGGATTGCTTTACTTTTGTCTTGGCATGACCAGTGCTTGGCAGGGTGGCCTACAACAGGCACTTATTAAATGCTTATTGATTGATTCCAAAAGGAAAGTGGACACTGGAACTATTCAACTGTTTGCTCCTTAAGGACAAGGACTGCCTTTGCCTCCTTTTGAACCCCTAGCGCTTAGCACTGTACCTGGGACATATTGGGGGCTTAATAAATGTTTATCGTTTGAAAAATAAATGTTTATTGATTGACTGGATCCTCAGCACTGGCACGTTCAGTTGCTTTCCCAAGAACACCAAGCTTCTGGAAATGCCACAGTGTCCTTAAAGATAACACAACAACAGACTGAGCATACCAAGTCTTGACTGAGTTCGTCAGGGAGAATCATCCAAAAAGGGTAAATTTATCACAGTGGGCACAAGAATGCAAACTTAGTCACTACCAAATAGCACAGTTAGTCAAGAAATCCATATATTTTCATATATTGCAGGGAGAACTCCCAGGTGAAGAAACTAACTTTACCAACAATGTTGGTACTTTTTCTTCAACTTATCATCTTAAATGATGGGGGATTAAGTCTCTTGTCCAGAACCACACAGTCTATATGTATCGGAAGGGGTCCTGGAACCCAGGTCTTCCTTATTTTAAGGATATTATCTATCTATCATTCCCATGTTAGTGTGTGTATGTGTGTGTGTGTGTGTGTGTGTGAGAGAGAGAGAGAGAGAGCAAGAGACAGAGAGAGACAGAGACAATGAGACAGAGACAGAGACAGAGAGAGAGAGAGAAAGAGAGAGAGAGAGATGCTGTTTCAGACATAATTATCGGCTTACAAACAATTCAGTTCAGCTCAATGTTTAATTAAACATTTAATTAAGGGCCTTCTTTTGCTCAGGGTACTTTTGTTTGGATCAAGTATGAGAGGCAACATGGATAGCAGGAGAGTGGGGGCCTGGGAATCAGGAAGTCCTGGGTTTAAATGGCTCTTCTGACACTTGCTAGCTGTGTGACCCTGGGCAACCTTCATTCAGCCTCACCGAGTCTCAGTTTCCACATCTGTAAAGTGAGGATATTAATTCCCATAGTACACATCCTTTGTGACATGGGAACAATAACAACTCTAGTACCAGCCCCTCAGGCTTTCTGTTATGAGGCTTATGGGAGATAAGGCATGTCAAGCTCTTTGCAAACTTTAAAGGGCCATGCGGACGTGAGCTATGATTATTATGTTAACAAGCTTCCCTCCCTAACTTGTTCCATCAGTTACTCACAGGACCCTTT
Source organism: Potorous gilbertii (assembly GCA_028658325.1). Taxonomy (NCBI): domain Eukaryota; kingdom Metazoa; phylum Chordata; class Mammalia; order Diprotodontia; family Potoroidae; genus Potorous; species Potorous gilbertii. The sequence continues at coordinate 650,998,752 of CM053769.1, read as the reverse complement.
CCCAGACAATTTGACTTCCTTAGGGCCAATTCATAGATGCCATCTTTGATGTCAGGTGGCTCCCTCCTTTCTGCTCCCTCCTGCTGAGCTTGATCCCTCACCAGTTAATTACCCAAGACAGGTACTTCCCACTATCTTTGTATCACAAGTGGTCACGTTACAGACATGGTGCCTTATAAATCAAAGGTGGGTGGGATGTAGTACCCAGACGCATGCCTGGATTTCTCCACATCTGCAATTTGTCTTTGAGTAGATGAGACAGTGTCTAATTACTCCTTGGTACATAGACATGTCTGGGTACTAGGTTATCATAAGTGATTCCTGAAATGGTAATAAGAGAAATAGCTGACATTTATACAGTGCTTACTATGTGTCAAGCACTACGTGAAGCACTTTACCATTATTATTTCATTTGATTGTCATAACAACCCTAGGTTGTTGTTTTTATTGAGTTGTTTCAATGTGACTCCATTTGGGGTTTTCTTGGCAAAGATACTGGAGCAATTTGCCATTTCCTTCTCCACCTCATTTTGCAGATGAAGAAACAGAGGCAAACAGGGTAAAGTGACTTGCCCAATGTCACAGCTACTAAGTGCCTGAAGTCAGACATAATTTCACTGTCAATGACTCTAAGCTTTGTGTGTGAATGCGATGACACTCCCATCTCACAAAGAGCTTCAGGAATTGATCTGAGATATCCATTCAACACCTGCTTGTTAGTCGGTAGTGTCTATCCAGAAGTGGCAAAAAGGCATTTACAGCCATATGGATCTGTGATAATTCAAATGAAATCAGTTTGTCCAACACTTAAGTACATACTCTGTACAAAGCACTCGATAGATCCTGAGATCTAGGATAAAGCGTTTAGATTAGTTGAAATTTCTTGGTCCAATATCATCTTCAGAGCCACCATAGCCTCTCCCTAGCACTGTGAATAAGAAAATGAATGGTTGAGTATTTCAGTCCTCAGTGATGCCAAAATGGAGCCTGTCCACCCTTTGGCCAGGACAAACAGACAAGAAAGTGGAATGGTATAATCACACAAACCCCAAATAGGAGGTAACTCAATAGGAACGGAAAGGGTCTGTTTTTATGGCTGGTTCTCTACTCAGAACATGAGGTCATGGATTAAAATAATACTTGGCCACTTTTCCATGTGAGGAAAAACGTCTAGGATTCAAAAACAAGGTAGAGACACAAAGGCTGTGCCTCCAGGATGATCAGAATGATTCTGTATGGAGATAAATCAGGCCCCACTGGAATCACTGGCTAGTGTCTCACCTTGCTTAGCACTCCAAATGATGGCAAATTAAGGCTTAAAACCCTTTTAGAAATGTCAGCACAGACAGAAAGCAGATAATGGCAAGGAGCATTCTCTTGACATGGCATGGCCCAAGAGCATGTAGACTCTCCTCCCTTCCTACTCTCTCATCCCATAATTTTCTAAATTACCCAGAGATAAATTTATAGTAGCTCTTCCTTTAAAATTCATGTCTATCAGTGCTTAAGAGCATGGCAATGAGTGTGTGCTATGTAGTACTGGGGTGAAGACTTAGAAATGGGAGTTGTAGATTTAGGAGAGAACAGTAGGAAGTAGAGAGAGAAGATGGGAGAGACTCATTTACATCATTCCAGCCCTAGGAAAGGATTGGAGATAGAGGGAGATTTGGATGTAGCTATATAAGCAATGACTTCATCTGTCACACATACATACGCCCTCCTTTTTGCTTAGAAGGCTAATTCTTTTCATCTGCAAGGAATATGAATAGTTACTGTATCTAGCTTATAATCTTTTGATGGAATATAATTTGGAAGCTTTAAACAGAGAGAATTTTACCAAAAAACAAATGTAGAATTTTATGTATCTAAGCTAAGGAGTGGCTTTGTCTACATTGGACTGGCTAAGAGATTTAGGAAGCTACATATTAAGGGATCTAATGGCAACAAATACATTGTTGACAGTTATTTCATCTGCAGTCATCCTGTGAGATGGAAACTGCCAGAAACAAAAGTGGAATGAAACTGTTTTCCCTTACTGCTGTCAAGTCTTTGCAAAATTTGGTTTCCATTCTCTTACAGGTCCTACAGTACTTTTTTCCTTTGGCAGAGACAGATTTTTCCAATATAAAGGAAGGTAACCAGGTCTAAGAAAAATCTGAAGCCTAAGAACCCCCAATGAGACGTTCACTTCCATAAGTTTTTGCTACTTAACTTGGAAACACTCACATCGACTCTGTTCTGTGTTCTGATTTTTCTCACATGTTCTTTGCGGCTAACATCTTGTTCCTTTCCTCCATCCTGAAGTTAATAAGAACTCCAGATATTGTAAATGTATGGAAAGGAATGGGGAAGTTCAGAAGGACAAGAAGTCTCCTTGGTACCAGCTTAATACATATTTCATTCTGTGAATTCATTATTCCTACTGAACTATGCTGGTCAAACTACATCTGGAGTCCTGTTTTCAGGTCTTGGAAACACGTTCTGGGAAGAACAGTCATAAACCATAGAGTGTTCCAAAGAGGATAACAAGATAGCAGTGGGTTTTTTAGTTAGTCCGTGCCATATAAAGATGAGTCAAAGGCAGTGGGAAGATTTAGCCTGGAGAAGAAAAGATTAGGAATTATTTTTTGGGGGGAAGGGGTTCAGGGAGGGAGACAGGATAGCTGCCTTCAAGTACTTGAATGAATTAATAAACACTAAGTCAGATTTGAACTTTGGACCCTGTAATGTTAAGGGCATTTGAAGATCTTCCCTGTCCCTTAATAGGCACATATGACCTGCTTTGAGCTTTAGCCTAGCCCACAGTTTGAGTCACATGAAACCTGTGGTGAGAGGAGTTTACTGAATGGATGGAGCAGGAAGGGTGGAACAGGAAGTGAGAGTGAGGCAGAGGTGGGAGAGAGCAAGGCAGAGCAGAGGCAGAGCAGCTAGTATGAGTGAGAGAGGGAATGATTATACCTAAGGAAGCTTGTTTATGGGGAGGTCTAATGAAGGGAAGGCTTGGGATGGCCTTACTCCCTAAACTGGTAAAGTGTACAGGCTTCTTGGTTATCATGGTGGAATTTGTTTTCTGGTATCTGAATAAATATTTTGGTTTCATCTTTGAGGAATAGAGTTTATATTTTATGAATTTATCCTGGAAATGTACATGCATATCCATAGCAGCTGCTGTCGGTGTTACATTGGCATTACAGAGCCCCAGGAATGTGAAGGCTCAAATGGCACTAGGAGATTCCCAATAAACTGACTTCTTTGAGGAGAAGGGGAGTTCTAAAATGGAAATCTTGCCCATTTTTTTCCCCGAAGTGTTCAAAACAATTGGAATATCATTTCCTTAATACCTATAATGAAATAATCAATATAGGTGTTAATTCATTAAATGTTCACTTAGACTGATTCCCTATATTAAAAGGCAATCTGACTAATATTCAAAAATATTTGGGAAGATTCCAAAACATTTTCATCTCCTTATAGATGCTAACAAATTTGATGAAAGATACCTTATTTAAAAGAAGACATAATTAGTATTGATCATAGAAGAGTAAACAAGACCCTAACTCAATAATTAATTCTGACTAATTTATTGTTATTTCATGTTGAGGACATTATGTATCATTAGACTTTTAGCCCTTGCGTATATCTATTTATCTCTTTATATTTAAAGTTATACTATTTACAATAATTACTATCTAGTGGCAGTGTAAATGCATGTTCAAAACATATAGTATTTTAGTCAGTTGAAAGAAAAGTCAATAGATTGAGCTGAATTTAGGGCTAAATATAAACCAAAAATTCTCCTTTTTTTTCTGTTACATAAGGAATAGGACCAATGTTCCATGAATAAACAGGACCATTTTGTATCAACAGATTCGTTTTTGTCCTCTGTGGTGGGCTGAAAACTCCTCAGGGATTTCTTTTGTTAGAAGGCCCAGTCAGTGCCTGAATCAACCCCTGCTGCGCTTACTATTCAGGTCAGATTATTGCTAAGCAGTTGGAGGAGTCAAATTCCCACAGCCAGATTTTCTATAAAAATCTCCAGCAACTGATATGGAAGAAAGGTACCCAGTAAAAGCAAAGGTGAATGATTTATCCTAGTAGCTCTCTGTTGAGGCAAAACCCACCGATAAGTTTGGATTGGCCAGAGACTTTTTCTAAAGTAAGGTGACCACAGCCCTCCTCTGTATCACCTTCTCACATGGAAACGGTAGGTGCTCGTATTCTAGCATGGGGATAGAAGCAACTGCTCAGTAGAGAACTGGGGGTTGGCAACCTATGCCAATCTCTGAACTATGTCTGGTCATAGAAGTTTGCAAAGGTTCAGTTCTGGGGAAGCTGAACTTCTCCAAAGGGGAAATAAGAGGGGCATGGAAAGTGAAGTGAATATAAACTGAGTCTAGGACAGGAAAGAAAGCAATGATAAACACAAGAAGATCAGAATTTGCATGAATACAATTATTTAATCGGGATTCAATATCTTAATATATTACTTAGCCCTAGTACAATCCTCTGCAATTCTAATATCCAAGCTTTGTTAGAACAGAAAGCAGGTTTTTGCCAAACTGCTGACTGTAATTGACCTCATAGACTACTGTGAACTTTTAGGTGACTTCTCTGATGATTTCTTCCTCTGGAGCCAGCACACTGCTGGTGCTGCTTACGTAGGCACTCTCTGCAGCAGCCTCCACCCCCAGCTGCTCTGGACCTGGAGAAGGAGAAGAAACCAGACCCAAGCTCACAAGATCAATGCTAAAGGAAGGAAGTACACAAGAGACGTCAAGGCATCCAGCTGAATGGATTTACTGTCAGATTAGAGGACTACCCTTCTTCAACATTTAATGAAATAGCATCTTGCCACCTGGGGAGTGGCATCCCAGAGAGCTACCAGCCCAAACTTTCCTCTTCTAGTAGGTGTGGCATATCACATTATCAATCGGTTCTTCTGATTCAGTTAGCAGATTCTCACGATGAGTTATACTGATGAAGATGGTCCTTCAGATCTCCCACATGGTCTATCCGAAGTCAGAGTATATCTTCACATGTTGGGGAGTGGGGGAAGGGCCAAATAACATTATAAATTTACATCTTATGGCAGTTAGGTTGTCCAATAGATAGAGCACCATACCTGGGATCAGGAAGACTCAGCTTCCTGAGTTCAAAGCTGGCCTCAAAACCTTACTATCTATGTGACCCTGGGCAAGTCACTTAACCCTGTGGCTTTAGTTCCTCATCTGTAAAATAATCTGGAGAAGGAAATGGTAAATCACTTTAGTATCTTTGCCAAAAAAAACCCCAAAAAACCCCCAAATGGAGTCATAAAAAGTTGAACAGGATTAGAAAATGACTGAACAACAAAAATTGCCAAATAGGAATGCTCTTAATACTTTACTTAAGCCTAAAGATGGGCTCTAAGAATCCTTAGGTCCAAAACAATCCTATTAAAATTCAAGTATTTATTAAGTACTTACTCATTTTAAGGCACTGTTTTAGGTAATGAGGATGCAAAATCATAGGGAAAAAATTGTGCCTGCCTTCAAGGAGCTTATTCTCAGCAATGATTAGAAATTTAATTATGGCAGCCACAATGTTTGGCAAAATCTACCCTAAAACTTCAGAAGTATCAAGAAAAAAGAGGAGTCTCCTCTCAGTAGGGGAGTAAGTCCTTGAGGGCAAGTATGATTTTTTTTTAACCTTTGTACCTCCAGGACCTAGCCCAAATGCTTATTTTATTGAATTAAATCAAATGAATTCCTACTTGTTAGGCCATCCATAGGTCACTTAATGTGGGCAAAATTGGGAACTTTCCTAGGACTTCTTGGATGTCTCACATTCGACTTCAGTTGTATAAGCTCAGGTTTGGGCAGTGTTCCCCGAGAGGATGGTGAGAGAGCAGCTGGAAAGGGTGAGAGACTTCCTAGAACAGCCAACTGCATTATATACTGGTCAGGCTAAATCTTGGCCAGATGTCTTCAACTTTGAATTTTTCCAAAGGATCCTTTGAGACCATTGTAGGCCAATGGGGATTCCTATTTTAAAAGTCAATGTCCTATGACAATATGCTTCCCAATACCCCCTTTCTTCCTTGAAAACTAAAAAATTCGCTTGTTTCCTGAATTTTAGGTTCTGGCTCTTAGGTCCAAAGTAATTTATTAAGCCCTGGTTTAAAGAGGAATCTTGGGAAGAATACTGACCTTATGCAGTGAATGATTACCACACAGAGATGTGTGGCACCCCAGGAAGAAAACCCTAATCAAAATCCCGTAGCTGTTGCCTAAACTTCCAGTTCACAATCCTTTCTTCTTTAATGAGTTTAATCCCTAGTTCATAATTTTTCTCTCTGCCTCAACTCCTGCCCTCTTACTAAGGGACTTCCATATACATATTGGCTCTCCCTCAACCACCTTAACCATTCGGTTCTTTAACCTAATCACTTCCTCCATCCCACCTTACATACACACAAAGATGGCTAAACTCTAAAAGGCATCACCTCTATATTCAAAAATAATGAACTCCCCTAATCTCATAATCTTTTGGCTTTCCACCTCTCCCTCTTCCTTCCCTTACCAATCCTTACTTTTTGTCCACACTGTGACCTCCAACTCCTCGACCTCTCCGTTCTCTTCCAGGCCATTACCTCTGCACTATCCACTGTCTTCATTTTTCCCTATTTTGACCCCTTCATGAACCAATTCAACTCTATACTTTCTTCTTTTGTCCCCTTATCATATGGTCACTTGTCCCCTGTCAAGCCTTAGCCTTGACACCTACATGCATTGCTAAATGAAGGTGAAGAAAATCATGTAACTTCTGTCTGTGTTCACTACAAATCTATGATACACAGCTTCAACTGGCCCTCACTGCTGCTGGGCAATTGTTCTTATCAAGTCCTTACGCCACTCTTCACAGTAGCTCTCTTCCAAATTTTTCACCTGTCCTTAAAACTTTCTTGATGTTCCCTCTCCCATCCTCTCAGCTGAGAGTTTTGCCTCGTATTTTACTGGAAAAAATCGAGTCATTCATCATGAACTCCTTCTTCTCCTCTCTTCCTTATTTCATATCACTCAAATATTTTCTGCCACTATATCCTTCAGCTTTGTTTTCCATGATGAGGTAGCCCTATATCTTACCAAGGCTAACCCCTCTGTCTGCACAAGTGGTCCCATTCTATCTCATCTCCTCAAACAGACTGTCCCCTCTGCCATCCCCATTCTATCATTTATCTTCAATCTATCCCTATTTACTTGGTCCTCCTCTACTGCCTACAAGCACACCCTCTGATCCTCAAAAACCTTAATCCTTCCATCCCCACTAATGTTCTATAATTTTTCTTTCTGTGACTAAAATCCTTGAATAAGTCATCTGCAATACTGCCTCCACCTCCTTTCTCTCCTTTTCAACACTCTTGACTTCCCACCTTATCATTCCACTGAAACAATTCTTTCCAAAGTAACCAGGGATCTCTTAATTGCCAAATCCAACGACCTTTTCTCAATTCTCATTCTTTCCAACCTCTCTGCAGCCTTTGACACTGTTAATCACCCTCTTCTTGACACTCTCTTCTCTTTAGGTTTTCAGGATACCACTCTTTCTGGGTTCTCTTCCCACCTATCAGACCATTCCTCAGTCTATTTTGCTAGATCTTCATACAGATCATAGCCACTACTCATAAATGTTCCACAAAATTCTGTCTTGGGCCCTATTCTCTTCTCTCTCTTTACTAGTTCATGTGGTGATCTCAATAGCTCCAGTAGATTTAATTATCATCTCTATACAGATGATTCTCCAATCTACTTATCCATCCCTAATCTCTCTACTGACCCTCATTCTTGCATCCCCAACTGCCCTTTAGACATCTTGAATGGGATATCTAGACCTCTCGCACTCAAAATGTCCAAAACTGAACTCACTCTCATTTCCCCTATATGCTTCACCTCTCCTAACTTCGTTATAATTGTTGAGGATAGCACATCTCCCAATTCCCCACACTACCTAGGTGTGATTCAGGAAGACCTGAGTTTAAATCCTGCTTCAGGCACTAATTATTAGCTGCGTGACCCTGGGCAAGTCACCTATCCTCTCTTTGCCCTAGTCTCCTCAGTAGAGACCATCTTGCATACTCGTATATATTTCCCCAGAGCTTAACACATACAGCTTGGTAGTTAGTGAATGCTTAATAAATGCTATTTCATTCATTCACTACTACAGATGTAGTAGTGAATCTGTAAAATGAGAGAAGTTAAATGTCTTACCCAGGGTCACACAGTTAATTAGTGCCTGAAGCAGAATTTAAACCCATCTTTCTGTCATTGAGTCCTGAATTTTCAATTACTTTTGTACCCCACTTCCGGGTAAGCATAATTCTCTGCATCAAGGAGGTATTCAATACATGTTGATTATCTCAGAGATGCCTCTTTTTTCAGGAAAATAGTAAAATAATAATAAGTGATTTCTGTCATTTCCTGGTAAAATCCAACAGGAGCCATAACAACCTGTAAACTATAGATTTATTTACACTGAGTGTTCTGTGATACTGTGGTTTTGTGAATTTTAAACAAAAAGCATGATTTAGACTAGGAATCCATCTTTTACATGGCTCCATAACAAAATCTATAGTGAATAGAGGCCTGGTGACTCTCAAAGCTCTGGTACTCTAAATCTTTTCCCTACTCTAGCACCAATTTAAATGAGCTGGGGCAAGCTATGGAATCTCATGCTGTACCTTAGTTTCTACAGTTGGAAATGAAGGCAGGCCAGATGGCTTAGGAAAACAGGAAGGAGGGAAACATGTAGTGACATGAATAAATGAA
>CM053769.1:650924566-650989448 GCA_028658325.1 Potorous gilbertii | reverse complement strand
GACTTGGTAGTGATATTTCTGGATAAAGGGGTGTGCACAGTTTTACAGCCCTTTGGACATATTTCCAATTTCTCTCCAGAATGTCTGGATCAGTTCACAACTCCACCAATGACACATTAGCCTCCCAGTCTTCCCACTTCCCCTCCAACACCCAGCATTATCTTTTTTTTGTTATATTAGCCAATCTGATAGGTGTGAGCTGATACCTCAGAGGTGTCTTACTTTGCATTTCTCTAATCAATAGTGATTTATAGCATTTTTTATATGACTATATTGATAACTTTAATATTTTTCATCTGAAAACTGCCTGTTCATATCCTTTGGCCATTTATCAATTGGAGAACAACTTGTGTTCTTATGAATTTGACTCACTTCTCTATATATTTAAGAAATGAAGCATTATCAGAAATTCTGGCTGTAAAAAATTGTTTGTCAGCTTTTCTGCTTTCCTTCTAATCTTGGATTCTGAGGGAGTTCTTGCCACCTTTCAGTGGTAACGGTCTAGGACTGGCTTAGAGAAAAACAACAATTCACATTGCTTTGATGGGGGAAAAGCCTCTGTTTGGACAACAGCCAGTCAACAGATGCAGGAAATGATCAGCCAGCTGCCAACAAGACATACAAGACTTTGCTAGACTTGCTAGAATAGATTCCCCCCTTCCAAAAAAGTTCTTGATGGAGCAATGAACAGCAGACCCTTAAAGCATGACCTCCATGAGAGGTGGGGAGTGGGTCATCCTAAGAGAACGACTTGGGGTGCACTGAGCAGTGGTAGAATTGGACCTTAGTGTAGATGGCACTGAGATAAATCAGGTCCCTGATTCACCCCAAGATGAACCTGGGTGTGAACCTTCCCTCAAATTTCGTGTTTTTCTGGGATCTGTTCCCTGGGACAGCATTCCCCACTAATACTGTAACAGGAACTTTTCTCCCTTCCTCCCCTTAATGCAATAGCCTACTGACTGACCTTCGCCTCTCTCCTTCCAAACTATTCTACCTAATTCTGCCAGAGTAATCTCCTTAAAAGTTTCTTTTACCACATCATTTCAATGTTCCAAGTCCTCAAGAAGAGAGGCCAGATTTCTTCCTCTGCCCCAGCATCTTCAATATCTCCCCACTATTCCCACAAACAAACCTTCCTCTACCACCAAGCTGGTCTACAATCTGCTCACTAAATGTGTTACATTCACTGCCACCTCCTCAATTTTGTTCACACTGTTGTCTGGGGTGTTTTCCCCTCACCTCTCTATTTGTCTAAGTTCTGCTTTATTATGCTGTGTTTTCTCTGCGGTGTGGTATAGTGCAAAGAAGGTGCAATTTGAAATTAGTAAAGACCTAGTTTTGAATCCTGCCTTTATTAGCTCTAACCAAGCTAGATGGTACAGTGGATAGAGGGTCAGGTCTGGAATCAGGAAGATCTGAGTTCAAATCCATCCTCAGATATGTTGTGTGACCCTGGTCAAGTTACTTAACCCTGTTTGCCTCAGTTTCCTCATCTATCATAAGAACTGGAGGAGGAAATGGCAAACCATGCCAGTGCATGCCAAGAAATGGAGCCATGAAAAGTTGTTGTTGTTGTGTTCATCCTTCGTTGCTGAAGAAGACCACTCCATCAGATAAATGATGACATGACTTGCACTTGACTTTGTTTTGAGTGAGGGAGGGCTGTGCAGGTCACCAGCCTCACTTCTCCTCCTGAGCCATCTGAAACCAGTGACCGGATATTCATCAGGATGACTGGAGATGACCCTGCAATGGGAGACCTTGGTCCCTTCAGGCCAAAGTCTATTCCAGAACTCACTTGAGGTGAGGTAACGCCCATTTATGGAATAGGTCTGTTTAAGAAGTAGCCAGAGGATGTGAGGCATAGAAAAAAAAACAACAACATGAGGCTAGGAGGGAAACAGCAGCAGTTACTATTGATCAGTTTTGGAAGGAGTATGAAAAAGATAGGCACGTTAGTACATTGTTGGTGGAGCTATGAATCACTACAACCATTTTGAAAAGCAATTTGGCCTTATGTAAATAAAGTGACTACAATGTTCATAGAGTATGACCAAAAGAGGTCACTGATAAGAGAATAAGCCCCCAATTAAATCAAAATACTTATAACCGCTTTTTGTAATAAGGAACCGGGAACAAAGTAGATGCCCAATGACTGAAGAATGGTTAAATAAATTATAGTACATAAATAAGACTGAATATTGCTGTGCTTGTAAGAAACCATAGATAGCTATGATGAATACAGAGAAGTATGTAAAGACCAACAAGAATGGATAAAGAAAAGTAAACTGAGCCAAAAAAAAATGTATCTAATGACTACAGTAATGTAGATGAAAAGAACAGCCACAAAACAATAAAATGTCAATGCTGCAAAATTACAAAGAATAAATATGGCCCCAAAAGAGAGACGAAAAGACACACCTCCCTCCATTCTTCTCCTTTGCATGGACAGCAAGTAGGACACAACTGAAATGACTTAACAACAAAACCCTCCAACCACAGGTAAATCATCTAATCTCTCTGGACCTTAGCTTCATTATTTGTAAAATGGGGAACATAGTAACAGCAATTACCCGACAGGTGGTTGTAAGAATCATGCTCTGTAAAGCTGAGCTATCCTCCTCCTCCTCCTCCTCCTCTCATCACCCTCTCTAGGAAAGGCAGCATGGAGTAGTGAATGAGAGTCAACCTCTGAGTCAGAAAGACCTGATTCAAGTTCTACCTATAAAACATGGTGACTGTGTGATACTGGGGAAGTCATTTAACCTCTTAGTGCCCTAGCCAACTTCCCAAGGCTATAGCTATAAGTAATAGAAAAGTTGCTGCTTAATGTTGTTGGACAGGAGTCTCCTTATCAGGAATTCTACTACACAGATGAAATCCACATTCTGGACCAGACGAAATGGTTTCCTAAGACATAGTGATCTCTGAACTTCTAGAACTATCTGTTCCATTAATTGGGAACTTAACAAGTAGTACCTTGAACCAAGTGGTATCTCTTTATTTTCTCATAGCATAGACAAACATCATTTAACAGAGTTAAAATTCCAGCTCTGCTCCTTATTTCCTATGTGACCTTGGGCAAAGCTTTCTCCACTCTGACCTTGGTTCCCTTTAATGTAAAATGAAGAGATAAGACTAAATAAATTCAAAGATCCCTCCCTTCTAGATCTAAATATTATACTTCTAAGCAGAGTAGACAAATGTTTAACAACTGCCTCTCTGAAAAAAATTTTTACATAAAATACACTTTTAAATTTCCTATGGATTATTAGCATTTTTACATCAATTAAAGTCTAGAAAATCAACACAATAAATCATGCCCTGATTTGTACTGTTTGCCCGTTTTTCCAAGGTGTAAAGTTCACACTAAAAATTTAATAACCAGTTCTTCTAATCTGGTATGAGCTGGCTCCTGCATAGCCCTGATCCTAAGTAAGAAAAATGAAAAAAGCTCTGTTTTGGACATATCCCTCCACAGGAGCTGCTCCACAGATGGTAACTGAGAAGGCTGGGTTGGAAGCAAGATCGGTGAGGGAGGTGCTTCCACTCCCGGGAATCCTAGGCTTATCTGCCTTTTGGTAGCTGTTGGTCAACAAGTGTTGCTGTGGTTGTGAGGAAGGTGAGTCCCTTCTTTCCAAGGACTTCTCCTTTCTTGATGGCTTCAAAGGTAGAGATGGAAGCAGGTCTGGTGGTCTGGGGCAATATTATTCCCACCTTTCCTGGGATAAGGGTCCTGGCCTGTCTCCATTTTTTGACTCCTAGGAGTCAAGACACCTGAATCCAAGTCCTGACTTGGCCACTGGAACTGGCTGGGCTGCTTTGGGCATGTCATTGACCCTCCTTGGGCCTTGGTTTTCTCATTTGTAAAATGAATTGGACTAGTCAATCTGTAAAGTCTCTTTCACCTCTAACATCCTATCAGTCTATGAAAATATATGGCAAATTCCTTGAGAGTGACAACTAATTTTGTATCTCTCAGGTACACAAAACACAGTGATTATACACAAAATATTCTATAAAAGTACTTGAATGAATGAATTTTTAAGATGTCTCTATTAAATGCTTGTTGTTTACTAAGCACTGAAGATGCAAACAGAAAAGTAAGATGATTCCTGCTCTCAAGGAGTTCACCTTCTGATGGGGGAGATGATACATATGACAGGTTTGAGCTTCAAATAAGATGGAAAAGTGTCATGGAGTGCCCTAGCAAAGCATATGTCAATGCTTCTTCATTCATGTCATTTCCACTGATAAAATCATATCACTTTCAGATATTTTTTTGAAAGTGCCAAGGATTAAGTGATAAGATATTCCTTTCTTTTCTGGGTTTTCAGTAGCTGTGAGTGTAGTATTAGTTGTCAGGCTGTATGTCCTTGGGGGATGCTTCCCAGGATAATTCTTGAGGTCTCTGGACTGGAAGCATTGCTATTCCCAAGGCTCTTGGATTCAAGGTCCTAAGCTGTCTCCATTGCGCTCTGAAGGGAGACAGTGGTCAAGGAAAGAACTTATTTAGCACCTCCTGCTTCCTGTCTCTCCCTCAGAGAACCTTGCAGCAGCTTCAGTTAGATTGATTTACCTGTTCTGTAGGAGTCAGTTGGTGGGGATGGCTATCCTCTTTTCAGTCAGCCAGTCAGTCAAAAAACATTTTTAAGTACCTATTAAGAACTTTCTAAGCACTGGAGATAACCCCTGCCCTCAAGGAGCTCACAATCTAATTCAGGAGACAAGTAAACAAATATATATGAAGAAGTTACATACAGCATAAATAGGCAATAATTAACAGAGGGAAGGCTCTAGAAATAAGAGATTGGAAAAGGCTTCCTATAGAAGATGGGATTTCAAGGAAGCTGGCAGGTGGAGATGCAGAGGAAGAGAATTCCAGACAGGGGGGACAGCCAGAGAAAGTGCTTAGAGCAGATGGATGGACGGTCTTATCTGGGGAACAGCAAGGAGGCTGGTGTCAGACGGTGCGGGACAGGGAGAGAATGCGATGTAAGAAAACTAGAGAGGTAGGAGGGGCTGGGTTACAAAAAGCATTGAATGCTGGAACAGAGTATTTTGTATTTGATCCTGGAAGTGATAGGGAACAACTGGAGTTTGGGTAGTGGGGGAAGGAGAGAGAGGAGAGGAGAGGAGGGGGAGGGGAGGGGAGGGGAGAAGAGAGGAAGGGAGGAGAGGGGAGAGAAGGGGAGGGGAGGAGAGGATCAGATCTTTGCTTTAGGAAAATCATTTTGATGGCTGAATGGAGGATGGATTGGAGTGGTGAGAGACTTGAGGCAGTCAGACCCACTGGCATGCTACAGCAATAACCCAGGTGTGTGGTGATAAGGACCTGCCCCAGGTTGGTGGCAATAGCAGAGTAGAGAAGGGGAAGTACTAGAGAGATGTTTCAAAGGGTGAAATCAGTAGGCCTTGGCAAGACATTAGATATGTGGGAGTGAGAGTTAGTGAGGAGTTGAGGATGACACCTAGGGTGTCTGAACCTGAGGGACTAGGAAGACAGGTATTCCTCTTGACAATTACATGGAAGTCTGGAGCTTGGGAGGGTTTAGGAGGAAAGACAATGACTTCAGTCTGGAGCTGTGTAGGAGTTGCTTCACAGATGGTAGCTGCGAGGGTTGAGCTGGAAGCAGGCTGGGTGAGGGAGGTACGGCTGCTCCCAGGGCCTATTGCTGGCAGTTATAAGGAAGCGAGCTACTTTCTCCATGATGACTTTTCATGGCTTTAAAGGCAGAGCTAAAAGCAGGTCTGGTAGTTTGGGTGATGTTATTGCTAAGGCTCTTGGGGTCAAGAGTCCTCATTTGTTGATTAGCTGATGGATCTCAAAGTTTCCCCCAATAAAGAAAGATAAAAATTCTGTAGGTCATAGTGAAAAAAAAACCAAAACCCTCTTCTTCAGTGAAGATCCCAAGACAGACATGAGGAACTGATTTGTCCATGATATTTAGCATACAATTTCCAAGAATAAGGAAGCCAATTTTCCCCTTGTAACTTGGGAGCTGATGTAGTTACTTCCAAATAGTCCCTAGCAGACATAAAAGAACAACTCTGGCATCTTTCTGGATACATTTTCCTTTAAAATATACTTAGCTTTTGAGTATAAGTGGGGGGAAAAGTCAAATTTATAACTGTTAAGTGGAGAAGATAGATTTTGACTCTGACCACTTGGATCCCAGAGGCTAAAAAACTACAAAGTTATCCATCTGAACTGAGGAATAAATTTAATAACAAAAAGGAATGGGAACAGTTCCACCTAATAGAAAGTAAATTCACCAACTATCTATGTGTATTTTTAAAGGCCCCCAGGACATACCTCCCTATGATTATAAATTCAGGTGGCATGAGAAGAAATGGCATTGCATGAGTCTAGCATGTACAAAGCTGTTCTCTTTATTTTATTAACTCTTTCTTATACTTCCTATCAGAAAAAATCACCCTGACCCCTTCACACGGAAAACCTCCCAAGGGAAATCCTAATATACCGCTTGCCAGTGGAACTTCACCTAGCCTGTTTAGGTTCACCCAAGCATGTTGAAAGCAATAAGTATTCCTTCACAAATTATTAGATGTATCCATGCAGTACAAAAAACAATGCACTTTACTTTTGGAGAGTACACATCTTATTTAGCACCTATTCAGAATCTATATTTTCTTCTAGGAAAAAAAGATATACATTTAGATAAAAGAAAGTATGTGTGTCATGGTACATAGATGGAAGCCAGGAACCGAACTCAGCACTTTTCTCTGCTTCTATTTGGCAACTGTGTAAACTTAGGCAAGTCAATTTACCTCTTTGGGGCCATTTTCCTCCTATATAAGATGAAGGAGACTGATCTTTAAAGTTTCTTGCAGCTCCAACATTCCATAATTCTATCTCAGAACAAGATCAAAATGTTGAGATTCTCTTTCTCGGTATGAGATTCTGTCTTGGAATGACTTCCTTTGAGATAGTGCTGTTTTGTTTAGTTGCCTTATGTTTTCTCCCAACATAGACCCAGAGCTAAAAGGGAGCTCAGAAGTCCATTTAGCACAACCCTTGTGTACTACAGATGAGAAAACTGAGACCCAAGGAAGCTAAGTCACATGAGCAGTGTCAGAGGCAGGATTTGAACTCAGGTCCTCTAACACTGCAGAGCCAATGTTCAATCAGATCTGGTAACGAATTCAATGACAGGAGCTCAGGGCTCTCTTGCCCTCTTATCTTAAGTTTCAATTCCCTGTTAACAAGTTCTTTTGTCCTTCTTACTCTGAAGATCTCTCTCCTTGTTAGAGACAACAGAGTTGAGTCTGTCTTCTCTCTGTTACCATCAAACCTGGTGTTAGTCTTTCCTCCAAAATAGCTAAAAATTCCCCTTTTGTTTTAT
The DNA here is from genome assembly GCA_028658325.1 of Potorous gilbertii. Taxonomy (NCBI): domain Eukaryota; kingdom Metazoa; phylum Chordata; class Mammalia; order Diprotodontia; family Potoroidae; genus Potorous; species Potorous gilbertii. The sequence continues at coordinate 650,982,078 of CM053769.1, read as the reverse complement.
TTAGCATCTATCATCACCAAGCTTAAGAATTCTGAGTTTTTGTCCTCCTGCAATTATTGCTATAGGAACTTGCCACTTTTTAAAAAAAAATACCATTTATTGCATCCATTTGCTAGCTTTTAGGATCCTATGCATCTGCATCTTTTGATACTTTCTCTTTCCTTAGGTTATTATCCAATAATACACCAAATACTAGACCAAGGCACCTCACCACTTGTTTTGTGGCAAAAGAGAGAAACAATGTTCAAGTCACTGAGTGGGAGCTTGTGGGGACAGCACACAGTAACTTCCATATGGATTCTAAGTGAGGAAAGATGAAGAGTAAGGAAGAAATCAGGATGAGTGTGACTCCCTGAAGAACCTCTGCCCTCCTTTATATATTAATTCTTCACACATTTAGGTTCTCAGTGGTAAGAAGGGCAGAGTACATCTACTGGGCAAATGATCTAAGTGTCTACTTAGAAGGCAGCTTACAGGCAGCTAAGTGGCAGAGTACTGGCCTAGAGTCAGGAAGACCTGACTCTAGTTCAAATCCAACTCAGACATTTACTAGCTGTGTAACCCTGGGAAAGTAACTTAACCTTTGTTTGCTCAGTTTCTTCAATTATAAAATGGGAGTTCATAGCACCTACCCTGTAGGGTTATTATGACTAGATGTTGGCAAAGTGTTTCAGTACAGTGCCTGGCACATAGGAGGGAGTATATAAATGCTTAATCCCTACCCCCTCTCTACTTGAAGTATATGTAAGCTCTCAGATAGTCTGGCATTAGCTTCCAGGGCCTTGATGTATATTCAAATATACTCAATATATTCAAATTTACTCATACTAAGTTAAATATCAATCAGTTCCAGAGAAATCACCATTGAAGGGAGATTATTAGGAAAAAGATTTTTACTGGAGGTACCCTTTTCTGGGCAGACTGGGTGCACCTATAGGTCTAACAAAAGAGCTGGAATAACCCTGGGCATGGGCAGTCTCACAAGAGAGAGCATCTTCCTTTTTAGAAAGTGTCCCAGAAGCAACCTAAGTGTCCAGATCAAGATCTATCTTTTTCAACAAACTCATTCCTTTCTCAGGGGGACTTCATCCAGATTGCATTTTATGTTTAGGTCTGAGTGAATTAATTCTTTCCAACTCCCATCATACCCTCAGAAAACCAGCACCAAGGCCAAGAAAACTACCTAAGGCAACTATATGCCCTAAGTAATCACTGAGCAACACTGGAGTGACTTTTGCCCTTCAGTTTTGGGGGTTATGCCCAGATCATTGTCCTGACACAAAGTATTTTCCTTGCAATGGCTCCATGAAATAAATGGAACAAGTATTTGAAGGTTATATATGATAAGCATCAGACTAACACTCCCATGGTCTATCAGAACCTTGGACTCCAAGGTGCCTTCCACTACTGGCAGCACATGATCACAAGCCCATGCACGGATGCAAGTCAAACCTGGTTCTTTGTTTCACTCTAAAAAGGCTCCATTTGATGGCTGCAGTGAGAGAAAAATGATGGAACACTGAATCAGGTGACATATTTTAATTAGAAAAAGAAGAAAAAGGGATGATTTATTTGCCTACTGTGACTGTTCAGTTGTTTCATCCATGTCTAACTTTGCGACCCCATTTGGGGTTTTCTTGGCAAAGATACTGAAGTGGTTTTCCATTTCCTTCTTCAGCTCATTTTATAAATGTGGATATTGAGCAAACACTGTTAAGTGACTTGCCCAGGGTCACACAACTGGTAAAAGTCTGAAGTTGGATTTGAACTCAGATTTTTTTGACTCAAGGCCCCACACTCTATCCACTGCACCACATAATTGGCCTACTTGTCTGCAGGTATAGCTACAGAGAGTGAATACAGGTACTAGATTATGTATGATTTATGGGCAAGAATGTAGCAGTGGACAGAGATATACCGTCTGGCTCTCTGTAACCACTTACCTGGAAAGGATGCCTTATTTGGTTTAAGTCCTCTGGCTTCAGAAGAGGCAGAGATCTCATCTCAGCTTCCAACCAGGATCATATGTAGGTAGAAGAAGGACAATGAAAACAACACAATATGGAAACACATTCCAACCTTCAAGTGGATTGTCTTCTACCCCTGAACTAACAGAGATTGCCCTGGGAGACTTCAAGCATGTTCAGGAATGAGGAAGATTCCAGAATCAGTCGGGTAAAAATTTTTATTCAGTACCTCCTGGAGGCATGTGCCTTATATATAATATTAGGGTTGTAGGACATATTGAAAAGTAAAGTCTCCGCTCTCTAGAAACTTACGAGCTAGTTGGAGAAACAAGACAAATGTATATAAAAAAAAACATAACTAATGATACACAATAATTATACAAAATGGCAAATGAGTGGTTTAGACAGTGCTTGCCATAGAAGTCTTGTGGGAAGAATGACTGAGGAATGGCTGTAAGGAAAACCAAACAGACATGTACACCTTTCTCAAGGTTACTTTCCAAGAGCTACATAGTTAACAGAAAAAGACACGACATGTTAAAGGGACCTACTAGTACAAGGTTTACAAAAATTCTCAGATTTTCTTGACTAAGGCCCCACACTCTATCCACTGCACCACATAATTGGCCTACTTGTCTGCAGGTATAGCTACAGAGAGTGAATGCAAGCATTAGATTATGTATAATTTGTGGGCAAGAGTGTAGCAGTGGCCAGAGATATACTGTCTAGCTCTCTGTAACCATTGACCTGGAAAGGACACCTTATTTGGTTTAAGTCTTCTGGCTTCAGAAGAGGCAGAGATCTCATCTCAGCTTCCAACTGGGATCATATGTAAGTGGAGGATAAATAAAATTGAATAGCATGATGGCACAAGCACCTGGGTCCCAAGCTGGATTCCAACTCTGAAGAACTGTGTGACTTTGAACAAATGACAACCTCATTGACTCTTGATTTACTGCACGTCCAAAATGGGGGTGGGAAGCAACATGGTGGAGTAGATAGGAATGGATATGGAATCAGGAAGACTGAATTCAAGTCATGCCTTGTCCTCTTGGTACCCCGGCACTCTATGGCTAAGTTACAGACAAGTTGTTGAATTGTGTTGGCAAAGAGAGTTTCCACACCAGGAATTCCTCATACAGATGATGTCACTGGTCCACCAGGAATTCCTCATACTGATGATGTCGTTGGTCTGGACCCTTCAATCCCCTCACAATGGGGATAATTGATGGGTTTATAAAGAACCAATGAGTGAAATATGGGAAAGCACTCTATCACCTTAAAGTACTATAGAGATATAAACAATTAGCTTTTCATTGTTCTGATTTACTGCTGTTGTTTGTCCTTCATTCTCAAAAAGGACCATGACATTAATGCAAGTGAATTGGATTTAAGTGAGGCAGGGCTGTGCAAAGTCACCAGCCTCACTCTCTCCTCCCGAGCCATCTGGGTCTAGTGGCCAGATATGGATCAGGATGACTGGAGATGGCCCAGATGCAGTGTGGGATCTTGGCCTTTTCAAGCTTTAACAGGTCTCAGTTTAACTGAGGCAGTGCCCATTCAGTGATTAAAGCTTAGTAAATCCATTCTGACTTACTTCAAACAGGAAGAAAAATAGAAAGGAAATCAAATTGCTTAATTCAGGAGTCATAATCTGAATCTTTTTTTCTCCATGTGTCCTAGAGAAGTATCTTTCTACATGGAGAAAAGAAATCACAAATAGGGCTGAAGAGCTGAAATGAGGAATTGAGTGTAAGAAAATTTCTCTTATATTTAATATTATATTTCTATATTCTACATAATACATATATTTAAGTTTTATTTAATAACTAATTATTGTATCAGGATCAAGATTTTTCCATTTTTGTACTTCCTCATCCAGAAATCAACCAGTGTGGGAAATCTTGAAGATTTACCCAAACCAAGATATAATTGGATGGTGAAAGAAATTCTAAATTTGGATTAATGGGTATATTCCTGCTCATTTTGTTAACTCAGATCTGAGGAAATGTTCATTCTCCCTATTATCATGATAGGTGATAGGGAAATTGATATCTCTTTGATCAAGATTTGAGTGACCTAAGTCAAGTCCCCCAAGATAGCCCACCTCTCATTGTGTTAACCAATCAGAGGTGACTGGGCATCCTTCAGGAACACCTCCTCTTCAAAGGGCATAAAAACTATGACCCCATCACCATTAGGTGTCTTTGGTCTAAGAGAGATGGCCAAATGACCATCTTTTTATTAATAACCTGCTGGTCTTATTAACTCAGAAACTATGTCTTCTGAACCTTTTTAATTGTCACAATTTAAAGTCAAGAACACAGTGGACTAGAATTTGTTATAGAACTGAAGAGAGGGAAAGTGCTGCTTTAAGAACATAAGTGGAGTAAGTTTTGTTTTCTATACCTATTAAGGTGTCATATTTCTGAAATGTTCAACACTTGGCAATGGGATTTAGATGCTTTGAGCACCTTTCCTGGATGGGAAACTGGGAGGGCTATTGTCTCTTCTGTAAGAGGTAACCCTCTTACCTGCACAACTCTCCAGTGGGTCTGGGATCTCACAGATGTAAGGTACTCCTTTCAATGATGTAATCAGCTCAGAATCCATCCATTCCTGTCCATTCTATGCTGCTTTCACCCATGGTATTCTATAAATCCACCAGAAGGATGGAAAGAGTGCTGCACATGGGAAGTTCATCCAATTATCTGTTACTTTTCCCATGTGACTGCCCACCATCATGTTATCTGGTCCTATATTCCTCTGATAACATCTTTTATACTCTTTCTAAAGTATTATAGTCTACACACCCAGCAGGTACCTCTCGATTGCCCTTTGGGAGATTCGCAACCACAATCTCTTTCTTAAGGACAGCAGCAACCACAAAATCCTCCCCTGATTGATTTGAAAAACCAGAGAAAGACTTCAAGATAAAAATCAAGAGGCATTTCAATAAAAGCTCTAGACATGTTTCTGGAAATGACATCACTTTTTAAAAATCCTTAAAACCTAAACTATGATAATCCTCTTAAATAACATTTGAAAGAAGTTGTTATCAATAAGAGAAATTCAGAAAATGCTGCAATTAAAGGGAAATACTTTTGCTTCAGTAGGTGTTTACTACCTGCCAGTACAGTAGCTGGCCCTGGGGGAGAGGGGAACAATGGACAAATATGTGACACAAATCCTGATAATCCCCTTTTACCAGCAAAGAACAAAGCACTTCCCTCCATCCTGAATTAGCTCCTGTACTCTGAATTAGCTTTTTTTTAGCCCCAGAAAATGATTATTGATCTTGATTATAGTTAATGACAAAATCCTCTGAGAAAAAAAGCTTCAAATATAGCCTTCTTATACCTAAGCCAGGCTCTGGTGGGAGGAAACACCATTCTTGACTCCTCAGTCATCTGGGTATTGGAAAGTAGCAGCCAAGCTGCCAATGCACATGTGGTTTCCCTGAGCAAGCGGTCCATAGCCAAAGAGCGAGAGACATGAGGAAGAGCTGGGAAGCTCCAGTTCACCTCTCCTAGAGAGTAAGAGGACAGACTATCTTAGCGGAAGGGAAGCAGAGAAGGAACCAAGGATGTGCAATTCATCTTTTTTCCTCCCTTGTTATTTTTGCCCCCTTCTAAGTACCTTACAGTGAAGTCTGGTGTTGAAACATTTCCTCTTCCTTTGCAGACATGTGACTATTTTCATAATTTTAAAACTAGTTTTGCCCACAACACAAACACTCAGTTCTGGCAACCACTGAGATAGGCCTTGAAAGACTGTACCTTGGAAATCCCAGAATCTGTTTTTTTTCTCTCTTGAAGTCTTTTGCTTCTTGCTACATTACTTCATTTTCTACATTTTTTTCCACTGAAAGAAAAGAGTTTAAAGAAGCTTAAAAAAAGAGAAAACTTAAAAATCCAACAAAAAGGCTACTATGGGGCACAGGAACAGTACGGTTGGAGTTGCATTGAAATCTTGGCTATAACTAGCAGGGAACAAAGCCCCCAGGGAAAGAGCCCTTCTTCTTCTTCAGGTCCCAAGTGATGTCCACTTCAAGAGCTCCAAGTCTAGCCACATGTCCTGCCTCTGAACCTTTCAGAGTTCTAGGTATTGCTATCTGCCCTTTCACTGTGTTCTCCAAACCTCTGGATCTTGCCATTCACCTTTGAACTTTAAGGAATATCAGGTCTTGCCATCCACCCTGAAGCTGCATCTTCCTACATAATGTAGGAAAGTGAGCTCCTTAACGGTGGAGATTATTTTACTTTGCTATTTCTATCTCCAGGGCTTAACTCATAATAACCACTAAGAAATGATCATTCACTCATTCATGTTTAAAAGGGAAGGGATGTAGTTCTATTTTCTTTTAAGAATCTCAATATGGTAGTTGTATAGAAGGTGGATTGAAAAGACCAAATAAAAGGCAAATGCAATAATCCAGGGAAGGCAGTTATGTGGCACAGCGGATAGAGTTCTGGGCTTGGAGTCAGGAGGACCTGAGCTCAAATCTGGTCTCAGATACTTACTAGCTGTGTGATCCTAGACAAATCACTTAACCCTGTTTGCCTCAGTTTCCTCATCTGTAAAATGAAATGAAGAAGGAAATGGCATGGTTTTCCAGTATCTTTGCTGAGAAAAACCCCAAATGGGATTATAAAGAGTCAGACACAACTGAAATGATTGACCAACAACAAGCCGTAAGCTAGAATTGGGGTCATGAGGATGAGACCTTTGGCCACGTCTATGTAGTTAACAAGGAGATAAATATGAGAGATATTGTGGAGGCAGAATTGACAGAATTTGGCCAATGCTTTGGAGAAGGGCAAAGGAGAATGAATAGGCAAGAATAGAGAAGTTAGAAAGAGGGATGATGGGTTTTTTAGGGGGTGACGGTGAATTATTTTGAACATGGTTTGTTTGCTTGTTTCCAGATAATGTGGTCTTGCAGCTCAGAACACAATGACTGGATATATAATTGGGAGTCATATGTATTCAGATGATAATGGGACCTATGGCAGCTGATATTCCAAGAGACTGTAGAGAAGGAAAAGGACTCAGGACAGAGGAGGTATGGGACCTGGCTGATAGTGAGAGATAGATCGAGAAGGAATAGTCAGACAGCCAAGGAGGTGACCACAGAGTCATGAAAACCTGGGAAAGAATGTAGGAGGAGAAGGATCTGGTCATCAGTATCAGAAGTTACAGGGCAGTCAAGAAAGACGAGGCTAAGAAGAAGTCATTGGATTTGTAATTGGGAAATTGTTGGTAATCTTGGAGAAAGCAGTTTCAGTTTAGTGGTGAGTTTAGAAACCAAACTGTAAGGGGCTGAAAAGTGAGTGGGAAGGGAGAAGGGAGGGCATTTTCATTTCCTGAGGAGACCAGAGGAGTCCTCAAGGTGACTACCTGTCATCTTTCACCCTAACCAGCCCATCTTCTCCTCTTCCTTTCATACATTTCCCTGATGACGCTCTGAATTCCTATCATTTCCTTAAGTATCCTGACTGGTTACATTTTGCCGCTTATCCACAACCACCATATGCCTCTGTTGCTCACACTGTGATATTCATTTGCTAGATTGAAGCAAGTCAATCAAATCATTCTGTCAACAAATATTTATTAAACATTTACTATTTGCCGGGCATTGTGCTAAGTGCAAATAGAGAGGCAATCTCTTACGGAGGTGAAAGCATTGAGGGACTGATTTACAAGGAATCCAAAGGGTAGGAAGATACTAAGCCAGAGAAAAAATCTTGGACTTTATAAATACCAAATAAAGTGACAGAGAACATCCACAAATTCCATTCTATATGCCTGATTTCCCATCTATATAAAATCTTTACAAGCACCATCTATATGCAGAGGGTATCCTCAATGAGAGTAACAGAAGGGAATAGGACATCTTTCTCAAGCAATATTCTACACTGTAGTACTCCATCTTTGACATCTCTCAACTGACCAAATGATAATGTAGAGGGTTCAAGCTCTCATTGTACCTATTAACTGTGGGGGGAAAAAAGCATTTTATTTGATAGATCAAAACATTACCTTAAATGCTCTCTTCCAATAATGCCTCTTTCCTTTCTATGTTGAAATCACTTAAGATTCTTTAAAAGATAACAGAAATAACCCTGTTCAAAGTCCTTCTAATTAACATCAGGTGGAGCATAAAACAGGGAGATGTTTGGTCACTAAAAGTGTCCGTCATAATAATGGAGGATGTTATTAATACTGACAAAAGACAATGAAGAAAAATCAATACCAACCCAGATGCCAACATTCGTATCTTCAAAAAATCTTTTATGAGAATATTTTCCATATATATTAAAAGTATCCTTGATGAAGGCATAAGAAGGGACTTCAGTATTTTATAGCAAACTTTCTGGTAACAATCAACTGAAGGGTTCAGAAAATACAACATCCTACTGTATTTACTATTTATTAACTACTAAAAAGCATTTTAATAGGTACAACAAATTTCATGTTAAAGACTCTACCATAAAGTATTTTCCATGAACATTAAAACCATGCAACATTTTTTGAAAGGCATAACAAAGACATCTTTGTTCAGTGACTGATTCTTTAATATTAAGCAACAATCAAGAGAAACATGTTTGCTGCAGTCATGGCGAATATGTGGGACAGAACGTAAATAAATGAGGAATTCCCTATAGATTTTGAAGTCTTCGAGATGTTCCCATTTGGGGATAACACCGGGCTGACTGCATCAAGACCTGGTATATTGCAGAGCCTCTTAAGTGATGTCTACATTTTTTCCTCACTATTCACAAAGGAAAAATCAAATGAATTAAGGATGGCTATTAATTGGTTGAGCGGGAAATAAAAGATGGTACAATGTAATCTTAAAGGTCCTTTCAATCTCTAAATCTGTGTGTGGTTCAACTTCATAGTCAATCTATCTTATTAATACACTAATAAGTGCTCGTCAAAAAGACGTTAATGGATATGCAATGAAATGTCAAAGAGGGTGGGGTTGCCAGAAAAGGGTGACCACAAATAGTCAACAAGCATTTATTAAGCACCTACTATATTCCAGGAACTTAGCACTGGTCAGAATTTAAAGCTGCTATTTTCATTATCTATATAGTACTCAGTTCTAGGTACCTAATAATGAAAATGTGTTTATTTACTCATAGATTTCAATTCAAATCAAATAAATTCAAACATATATCAGTCATGATGCCATCATATGGACTATTGCATGGCAAACAGGCCTAAAAAATCAGAAATGTAGGTGTTCAAATATTTCTTTGCTTTCAACAACTACCAGTTGTGTGATGGTTGTTGTTCAAATCATTTTCAAGCCATGTCCTACTTCTTGTGATCCCATCTGGAGTTTTCTTGGCAAAGATACTGGAGTGGTTTGCCTTTTCTTTCTCCAGTTCATTTTACAGATGAGGAAACTGAGGCAAACAGGGTGAAGTGACTAGTCCAGAGTCACAGAGCTAATAAATGTCTGTGTCAGATTTGAACTCAGTAAGATGAGTCTTCTTGACCCCAGGCCCAGCATTCACTGTGCTATCTAACTGTCCTAATTGTGTAATATGTGTAATCACAGACAAGTCCCTTGACCTCTTTGGGTGCTGTTTCCTTATTTAGAAAGGCAGGATAATATCTGAATTAACTATCTCACAGGACTGTTGTGAGATTCAAATAAGGAAACACATAAAGCCTTTTGAAAATATTAAACCACTCCTTAGGTGTCAGCATCATTAACATGGATCACATTTAAGAAATATACCAGAGCTATATGATAACTCTATGAGTAGCTAGGCCATATGAAGCAGTGGATAAAGTATTAGACTTGAGATCAGGTGGACTTGGATTCAGATTCTACCTCTGACACTTAACTTTGTGACTCCAAACAAGTCACTTAACTTCTCTGAACCTTCTAGAATGGGTTTTTATTTTCAGTGGAGATGAAATTTGCCACACTGAATAAATCTTTGACAGTGACGTAACAAATGAAGTCTAAACCAAGAGCCAGGTGAGGTCCAAAAGTAGAAAGTTGACTACAAACTAGTGAAAGGTCATTATTGACCAAGGGAATCAGGGGAACACTTCATGGAGAAGCTGACATTCACTGCTGATTAGGATTTCAAAAGGGTAGCTTGGTGGTGAAGGATAGAATGTCAGACCTGGAGTCAAGACCCTTCTTTGTGAGTTCAAATCTGGCCTCAGACACTTACTAATGGTGTGAGCCAAGGAAGACACCTAACCCTGTTTGCCTCAGTTTCCTCATTTATAAAATGAGCTGGAGAAAGAAACACCAAACCACTCTTGTATCTCTGCCAAGTAAACCTCTAAGGGGGTCAGAGAGAGTCAGACATGACTGAACAACTTAACAACAAAGACTTTCAAAAGCTGGGATTGGTGGAGGGAGGAGAGAGCATTTCAAAGACAGGGTACAGCATGAGGAATGGCACCAAATTATGAAGGAGAGCAAGTAGTTGTGTTAGCAGGTACCTGGAGCACTTGAAGGCAAGCAGTTAAGCTTAGAAAGACAAAGGGCTGCTAGAGTGTGGTGAGGCCTCATGGCAGGGACTGTGTAGTCTTGAATGTCAAGCAAAGCAGTTCAAACATTACTTGTTGGGCAACAGGAGATCTTGGAAGAATTTTGAGCAGAAGAGTAACTTGAGATTTATGTATAAGGAAGATTAGTCTGGCAACAACATGAAAGATGGAGGAAAAATCAGAGCCAGAAAAACCTGTTCCTCCTTTTGAGAGATTTCAAAGGAAGATATAAGTGTATGAAAATATAGAAAATGCCAAGAGAGTAAATTGTTTTCCAGGTAGAAATGATAGTAACTCATATGCATTCCTTTTGTTGTTCAGGTATTTTTTTCCGTCATGTCTGACTCTTCATGGCTCCATTCAGGGTTTTCTTGGCAGAGATACAGGAGAGGTTTGTCATTTTCCTTCTCTACCTCATTTTACAGAGGCAAACAAACAGGGTTGAGTGACTTACTTGAGGTCCCATAGCTAGTATCTGAGGCCAGATTTGAACTCATGAATATGAATCTTCCTGATTTCCAGTGACATGCTCTATCCACTGCTATAGTGTTTTATAATTTATCAAATGCTTTCCGCTCAATGACCCTGTGAGTTATATAGTGCAAGTATGAATATTCCAATTTTAAAGATGAAACTAAGATTCAGAAAGTGATTTGTCCAGTGTCCTATTGATAATAAGCAGTAGAACTGGACTTGAAACCTAGTGAGTAGAAAATTGTGAATACAGGCAAACTACTACACATGGGGTTCAACATTGCAACTCAAATTCTGGAAAATGTGCTCAATGAATATTTGTTGAATATAATTGAATATATCTTTTGATAGCCTCAGACAAAGGGTCAGTAAGAGATGAAGGGGGCAGAATGACATGGATGTTAAGATTTAGAAACAAGTCAGGCAGAAAATAAGAGTCTATCATACGGGGAAGGCTGCAAAAGATTTGGGGGAGTGGACAAGGAGTGGGGATAGACATGATAGAAACTGCCAAATATCTGGAGGGCCATGATATACTGAAGTAGAATAAAACTCTGTTCTACTTGAGCCTAAAAGACAATTGCAGAGAGGCCCACTTATATTTGACATAAGGACAAACTTTCTAGCAGTTGGAGAGGTCCAAGTGGAATGAGTTATCTCAAGAAGTAGTCAGTCTCAATTGCTGAAGGGAGGCCTTCTATTGAACACTGATCACCTGTCAGGGATGTAGTAGAGGGAAAGGGGGAATGTCCCTTGGGGATGAGCCAGACTGAATGACATTGATATCTTCTTCCTACTCTAAAGTTCTATGATACACTGATAGAGAGTAGGACAGAAAAGGGGAGATACAATCTGCTTTAATCCATGGACAAGTCCTCTTAGAAGATGCAATTTTTTTTTGTATGTCGCAGGCTACAAAAGGAGGTAATCACCTTACAAGAATATTCCTTATCCTATGGAAGTCCGGAGAATTTTGGGGTAGCTAAATTGACTGGAGACTGGAAAGAGGGCAAACCAGAATGGTAACTCAACAGTTCAAGGCCTAATGTTAAAACTTGGGCACAAAATGAGAGAGGAGTAAAGGCAGGTGGGCATCTGGAAGGCATACTGTACCTTCTCACTCTAGCAGATATGCCTACTTCATCCCCATCTATAGGCTCATCCCCATACCTAATAAAAGATGATTCCTGCCTTTAGGCAAAAAGATTTGAGAAGTCCTTCAGGAATTCTGAGGGTTGGCTTCTTTCATTCATTCAAGAAACATTTATTAAATACCTACTATAGGAAAGCCATTATGCTAAGTGCTGGAAAAATTTTTAATAGAATACAAGATCAGTTTTCAAGGTATTTACAATCAAATGGTGAAAAGACAAGCACATAAATTAGTAAAATAGAAAGACAAGTGAGAAACAGAAATCGAGATAAAGTTCTATGAGAAATCTGAGAAGTGAAAGCTAGACTAGGTGTAGATAAAGAATTAGGAAACTATTACAATATTACAGGAAAAAGTTAATGACAGTCTGAATTTGTGTGATGGTAGTGAGTTGAGAGGGCAGAAATTAATGAACCAGTTTATAGATACTTTAGTTAGGATGTAGACTAAATTAGTTGCATGGCAAGCAGCCTGACACAGTGGATAGACAACTTGAGTCAGGAAAATTCAAGTTCAAATCCTGTCTCTAACATATACTAAATGTATTACCCTGGCAGTTTATTTAACCAGGAAATTAAGATTATAAATTGCATAAGTCACAAATCTGAATTTGTAGAATGAATTTCCTCACTGGAAATCCCCTGAACTAAAGAAATCATAGATCCAGACCCCTTCCCTGAAAAAACTATTACAAATGTTTAGGGGAAACATTATTTAGATGTAAAAAATTTCACAATTCTTTTTGACAACATAAATTCAGAATAGCCAATATAGTTGATTAGATCAAAACAGCTGGGAAGCAGTTGCTTTTTCTCATCACAGAAGATATTCCTCCATCAGATTGTAAGGTCCTTAAGGCAGAAACCGTCTTTGTTTTTCCATCTGCGTAGCCCCAATGCTTAGCAATGCCTGGTCCATAGTAGATGCTTAATGTTTACTGCCTGTCATGACCCACTTTCATGGTATGGACTTGCCTTTTAAGATTTCCACATCTCCTGAGGTTAGACTGACACCACTAACATATTCTTGGAGATAGAAAACAGGAATAATTAGTGCTAATTTTTCCAGGTTTTTGAAAACACCAACATTACTTTAAGAAATCTGTCATTCACAAAATAACTGAGTAAAAGAAAAACAAGATGAATTGAAGTTCATCTAAGAAAAGCAAATCTAGCATCTCCTTTATAGGTAGAAAATTAATCGACCCACACTGATCCAACTTTAAAATTGATGCCAAAGCACCTTTTAGAAGTAGCAAAGAAATGGCAACAAGTTGTTATTCATTAATTGGGGAATGAATACATAATGTAGTGGAATATAACTACATTATACTAAGATCTGAATATGAAGAAACACAGGAAAAACATATATGAACCGAAACCATAAACAAAACACTCCCCCCAAAAAAACCTAACAGACACAATGATGACAGTGTAATCAGAAAATACAATACTATCAAGCTGAATGCCAAATAATGACCAAGCCTAGCTTCCAGGAAGAGTTAGTTCCATGCCTTAATTACAGGGGTGGGGAAAACATGTGTGGAATATTACATATTCTGGCACACATAAGTCAATATATTGGTTGGTTTCACTGAACTGCCTTCCTCTCCCTCAATTCTGTAATCTTTGTCATAAGGGGTGGCTCCCAGGGTAGGAAAGGGAGGAGAGAGGTATTTGTAAATAAATACAATAAAATTAAACAATAAAAAGGAATCAATAAAATTAAAATATTAAAGGTAAGATTCCAAATGCCAGGCAAAATCCAATGGAAAAAAAATGATTATTTTTTTAGGTGGCTATGTAGTAGCCTTGACTCAGAACCTGTCAGCTAGCCATGTGTTTCCTGCTGATAAGGGATATTTGGAAAAAGAAAATCCTTCCAATCCTTATTTAGAAATTATATAGCTATTGAAGAAATTAATATTTCATTCTTAGGGTCACAAATTCCAAGATGATTAGTCTCACTTCTCCAAATTTGTCAAAGCCAAACACCATAGTTCTGTATCTCGTAATTAGTAAAGTAGGGTACCAACTAAGTTAATAAATTTATATCATTTGATAAAGACATTGCTGCAAGTAAAATTTATTCTACATTTGATTCAAATGTGAAGGGAAAAAACCTTTTCAATGAATTTTGAGTTAGTTTTGGATTATGTCAAGAAAGTATGGATGGTCACCAAGGCAACTGAAAATGAAAAATTAAAGAAACCTGAGTAATAAAACACATCTCAAAGAGTTTAAGAGACCTAGGTTGCCAACACATTGGCAACTGTCTTTAGTCTGCTGCTCCCCTATGTAACAGAGAATGGCTACACATTTCTCCCTTGGTTCTCATTTCCCTGAAGAGCTGAAAGCCCAGGAGGATAATCCCTTATATAACATGGCACGTCACAATGTCCAAAGCACTTTTACTTACTCTTATTTGATGTCCACAACCCAGTAAGGTATTATTTTTCATACCTTACCAATTAGAAAGTAGGTTCAGAGACTCCAAGTTACTTCTTTTAGGTAAAAGAAAAGAGTTGGAATGAAAATTCCTATGTTCTGACTCCTAGTGCAGGACTGTTTCCACTCTTTCATCCATTTGTGTATTATTAGTACCGTAGAGAAACAGTTAGCTCATTTGTGTATATTGCCTTGTTAACTCCCTCACCAGATTTTAAGCCCAGTGCTTAGCAAAGTGCCTGGCAAAGAGGAAGGACTTGCTGACTGCTTTCTCATTTTTTGAATTGTTTAGGCTTCAGGCAAATGTTTTGCTAGATTTCCAGCATATATTTGGGGGGTAGAAATAAAATGCACATGCCTTCAATATTATAAATCTTAAGGGTCTTAACCACCATTCAACATGAACCCATCATGGTAAGCAGAACAATCTAGAACAATCCTTTAGATTTTGGGGTAAGAGAAGCATAAAAATTAATTTTAAAATAATATACTTGAAAAGTCCAAGACTGTGGGTAGGGGGGTCACTTTTGCTTGTAGGTGGAAATAAAAATAAAGGAAGCTAGACTCACTAATGAAGGGAGGCATTACAGATAAGGATACAAAAAATTGTTAAGGTCAAATAGGAAATGACCTCATGTATGAAGTCAAAAAGGGCCCATGTCAGGGCAAGTGAGGGTGGGCCAGCTGCCTTGGCCTCTAACTCAGATTAGAGTGAAAACCCCTCTAAATAAACACTTTCACAAAAAGTCTAACTCTTATTATTCAACCAGTTAGCTCATCGTGGGCTGTACAGTTTCGCCAGTGATGGCATTTAGATATTATTGTAATGTGCACAGCCAGACAAACGAATCATTAAGACCGAGAAAACTTAGATGAAACATGAGATATTTTTTATCATAAAACACATTTGCATATCCCATCTCTAGGTTTCAGTTCCCTCAACTCCGAAATGTTGGAGTTGGCCTAGATGAAATTCAAAGGCTCCTTCCAGCTAGGTCAGTGGACCTGAATTCAAATCTGCCCCACCACTTAGGAAGTATGTGAATCACTTAACCATGCTAAGCCTATTACCTCATCTGTGGAAGAGAAATGTAGTGAGAGGTTGCACAACAAATGTAGGGAGAACAGAAGTTTCTAAACTTTAAAGAGCTATAGAAATATGTTCTTAATACTAAGAGTTTTTAAGAATGGAAAGGGGCAGTATCATGACAGAACACAGAGAACTGGAGAATCTATGGGTATACTAGGACACAAAATGGTAATTGGAAACATCATAGAAGTAGCCTAGAAAGGCTAGAGTTAAATATAAAATACTGAAAATTAATTTCCTCAATAAGGGTCCTCAATAGACTAAAGTTCACAGGTATGAGAATTTAGCAGAGTTAAGAATTAGAAGAAAATTATACCTTGCAAATAGACATGGAATTGTTTATTTACACTTCAAATTTCTCTTTTCTAAAGTTTCCCACTTTTTAGATGAACTTGAAAGTCAACTATTAACACAACATTAACATAATAAATCAAGTTATCAGAAATTGAGAAAGGAATCACTTGGCATAATGTAGTACTATAGAACTGGAAGTCACCTGGATTTGCATCCAGGCTCTGCCCCTTAATTGCTGAGGGAACTTGAAGAAAGTCACTTCCGCGATCTGGTCTTCAGTTTCCTCATCTGGAAAACAAGGGGGCTGACCCTGATGAGCTTTAAAAGGTGTTTTCTATTTACAACTGAGTTTCAGCTACATAAAAGTAATACCGAAAATCAAATGAGATCGAAAGAAGTGAAAAAAAAAATGGAATCAAATACATGAAAAGAATAGATTGCTGTATTAAATCAGAGGAAACCCTTCTGTACTAAGTAGAACTTGAGAGAGGCAATCGGAACAATAAATAGTAATAAACCAAATGTTTGCACCTTAGGGTGTGGGAGCAATTCCAAACAAAATGGTATGTACTTTGTCAAGGTTTAGAATCACACATGTACTTCCTAACGTTGTAAGAGCAAGAATGACAGCAGTCAAGGTGAATGGCCAGGCAGGTAAGAGAGAATGAAAGGTGGATGAAAAAACCTGTTGAGTCCTTTTATTTTCTCACCTTCTGGGATTGGCACCTTAAGGTGGTAACTGAGCAAAGAGCTAGGGCCATAAAATGAACTGGAAGAGATTTCAGAGAACATCTAATCCAAAGGCTGCATCATGGGACAACAAACTGCAAAGATAAAATGACTAGCAAGTACAGTGCAAATCCCAGGAGCTCTGCTGTGTTCACAAAGAATTCATCAGTATTTCTCAAACTTGTTTTATGCATACTACAATGAAGGAACACAAGAGAAATAGAAGCTCTAGCCCGTGTACTCAGTCTTGCTGAAGAGATACTAATGATGACAATGACTAGCATTTTTATGATGTTGTACAATATTATCTTATTTGATATTTACAGCAACCCTGGGAGGTAGGTTCTTCCCATTTTCCAGATGAGGAAATGGAGGCCAACAGAGATTAAGTGACTTGCCCAGGGTAACACCACTAGTAAATATCTAAGGCTAGATTCAAATTCAGATCTTCTTGACTCCAAGTCAGGCACTCTATCCATAAGACACAAATAGAAAATATAAGATAGTATGATCAAAAGCTATGGTGTTTTTGATATGCTACATCCCATAAATACACCAGAGTTCAGAAAAGGGTACAATCACTAGGAGAGCAGGACCCAGGCAGGACTTGGAAGAAAAAGGGGAAATGTGGGCTGATCTAAATAGGAGGTATAGGTGGAAATGAATGTTAGTTTATGACAAAGCACTATAATTAGCACCTGGGATTAAGCAGCGTTTGCCAACTGTTCACCTATTGCTAGATTCCAGAAGCATGTCTTTAAGTCATATCCTGAATGCTGAGAACGAGCGGAAAGGCAAACAAGTGAAGGCTGCTTAGGTGATCACGGCAATTCCCTCATTAGCATACGATTCCTTTCTTGTGTTGTATATATTTTATATTCGGATGTCAAGTCATCTGCCATGGATCTGTGTTTTGTCACTTATCATAGGAATGAAAACAAACAATTTTCCAAATTTTTAAAATACCTACAGTTTAATGATTCAAGTACAGTGAAACATGTCTAGATGGCCTCTATCACTCACATCTGCCAAAAGTCAAATTTTCACTGCGTTAATTTTTAAATGGAGAGTATTAAAAACCCATATTAAAAACATTAGGGACAGACTACTTTTCAAGGGAGTAACAGGTATCACTTCCCACAAAGGTACAGAGGAGAGACTGCTGAATTTACAGAGGATCTGGGGACTAATTCCAGTTTTGATGCTTATTACCTATATGACCTTAGAGAAGTCCCTCTCTGGACCCAAGCTTCCTAAGCTGTAAATGGAGACTACAAGACTCCTAAGGTCTTTTCCAGTCCTGGATTTATGATTTAAAATTACAGTGACCCTACTTACATTTTATGTAAACATGCAGCCTCATATGTAATGAAAACCTCTATCTGAGGCACTGTACTTTATTAGTCCTACTTGGCTTGACAGATAATGCACAAATATATGGAATAGGTTTTATACAATCTATATAGTAATGTAAGCTCATATTATTTTTATAACATACTATTTGGTCAGTTTTCAGTCGTATCCAATGCTTTGTGACCCCATTGGGGTTTTCTGGGCAAAGATACTGGAATGGTTTGCCATTTCCTTCTCCAGCTCATTTTACAGATGCAGAAACTGAGGCAAATAGAGTTAAGTGACTTGCCCAGGGTCACATAGCTAATAAATGCCTGAGGCCGGATTTGAGTCCTGATTCCAAGCTCAGTGCTCTATCCACTTTGCTAGGTGGGACGGTGACTTACACTGAATCTTCAACCTTAAATGAATCATCTGCAAAATGCTAAGTTTGTACTAGAAAGTCCCTTCCAGCACTGGCCAGCCCTATGAGCCTATGAACTGCATTAATTTGCTAAAAATCTGAACCTTGCTAAATTAACTTGGTAAACAAAACCTATCCCACCACACTTAGTCCTTGGGTTAAAGTTATCCCAAATTCTTTTCATCCTCATAGGATAAGCCAGTCATTGTTAATAAAAGCAATAGTTAATAGACCTTCAAGGTAAAGCATCTGGCAGACACAGGTATATAAAAAGGAGAAATGCTCTTTAAGAATAAAGACTGTTTTACTGCTTTTAACAGAACAGAAAATGACCTAAGAGTAGCTGGCAGGCATTCCAGAATGGCTTTAGGCAGCCCTAAAATTTGGTGAGGGAAGTAGCCTACCTTCCAATCTATGATCCTATGCTGTTTTAGGAATTTTATTTTTAATTTATGAAATTAAAACAAGCATTTCCATAACATAGTATAATTTAAAAAGATGATTGCAAAAGGAAGTGTAAATTTATTATAGACAATGTGCTATTCCTTTTAAATATAAAGTTTTTGTAAATTTTTCCCTCCCCCCAGAGATGACTAACATTAGACACAAACATGTACGTGTAAAGTAATTTCATACATACTTCCTATGTTGTATTTCCACTGACCATATCTACCATAAGTACTGATGATAAATATTTGCTGTGCTTGGGCTACCTGCACAGGTAAATACATATTCAGTATAAAGTACGACATAGGATTATAGTTCCTAAGATAACATATCTGAAGTTGGAAGGGACCTTTGGAGGTCTTCTTGGGCAACCTCCTCATTTTACATTTGAGGAAAATGAGTCTATCGAGGTTAAGTGACTTGGTCAAGGTGGTATAGGCATTAAATGGCTGAGGGGATTTGAATTCAAGATGCAGGGCTCTAAGTTCAGTGCTTTTTTTCACTGAATCATACAAGTAACATTTTTAGTTATAATAATATAATATTTAGTATTATATTCTATTAGAATATATGTTCATTCTTATATATCATAATGTGTAATATATTTTTATAACTATCAGTTATAATTAGCTATTGGTTTAGTAGGCTTCCATCTGCAGTTAGCATATAATCTGCCCAGTACAGAAAATCTTTTGTTCATTGTCTTAACATTTCCTTCTCTAGTGAGTCTTTCATATTTATTAATGAATGCTTTCTTAATAAATGTAGAAAAAATAGTTTAATATTCACTTGTTAAAAAATTTTACAAATCTTTCTTAAATGGGAACATAATAGTCCTAGCTTATGACAAGAACTGACAGAAGAAAATACTGCTATAATCCAGTACGTTCATCCTTCGTTGCAAAAGCAGACCATGCCATCAGAGAAATGATTTGCACATGACTTGCACTTGACTTTGTTTTGAGTGAGGGAGGGCTGTGCAGATCACCAGTCTCACTTGTCCTCCAGAGCCATCTGAATCCAATGACCGGATATTCACAGGATGACTGGAGATGACCCAGGATGAGGCAACTGGCGTTAAGTGACTTGCCCAAGGTCACACAGCTAGTGAGTGTCAAGTATCTGAGATGACATTTGAACTCAGGTCCTCCTGACTCTGACATTGGTGCTCGCTCTATCCACTGCACCTAGCTGCCCCTTACTGCTATAAAACTTACAAGACAATTCATAGGTAAGAATTACAAGATATGAGGCAAAGAGGGGCAAAGAACAACACAAAAACAAATCCAGTTGACCACTTGAAAAAAAGAGCAGAAATGGTAATAGATGCTAGAAGTTATGAAGGGATAAACACAGGAAAATGGTGGACAGATGCAGTCAAGAAGACGTAACAGAAATATTTAAAGTTGAAGTATATTTTGTTCTGTAACAAGTAGATCAGAGAAAATTTAGCTATTTGAACATCTAAAGTATTGCTTCCAGTTATTACCAACAGGGGTTTTTAACTGTGTGTATGTACGTACTATAAGTATGATCGGTGAGGTCCAAAGAAACTCCAGCAACCATTTCATTCAAACTAAAAACTAACATAAGATGAGTTTATTAATAAATAATAGCTCACATTGATATAGTGCTTTCAAGTTTACAAAGCACTTTCCTCACAACAATCCTGTGAGGGAGGTCAGGACAATATTATTTCCATTTTAGAGATGAGGAAAGTGAGGCTCAGAATATTAAAAATGAGTTGACAAAGGTCGTGCAGCTATGAAGTACGAGACAGGAATATCATCCTGGGCTCCTGACCCCAAGTCCACTGGTCTTTCCTTCCATTACATACCATGCTGTCTTATCTTGGTAGAGTCATCCTTCAAACGGGTTCTTTAGGTCTGTGTCCAAATAATCTCAACTAAAAAAAAAATACTGGACATGACTACAAAGCAGTGAGACTGGTGTTTGTGTGGTCTGGAGATCAGTCTCATCACCTTGTTCCTAAGTCAGACTGCAGGTACAGCTGTCGTTCTACTTTAAATAGAAAAATAAGCTTTCCACAGTGGACTGACTCCCTTTAAGTACACTTTGCAGTCAGTTCATTTCCTTCTTATTTACCAATTCTAGAAATAAAGAAGACCAGATAATGTAATGAAGGGCATGAGTTTATTGGAGGGAATTGTACCATTCTGATTACGGTGACCAGCATACATGTTATCATGGCTTTTCTCTTAGGCATTACCATTCCAGGAATATTTGCGTGCTGAAATGGTTTAATAGGCCCAAGATCGTTAAAGAAATAAACATCTTCTCTTTTCAAATGGAAGTGAAGAATAATAATTCTGGTCTTCTAGACCACAATACGAAATTAGTTTAATTTCTTGCGAGCCACTGGTATCATCATATAATGTGCTTGTTGAAAACAAAAGCTTCCTTGTAACAAGGCAGTGTGAATTTATGCTTTCTCGTGCAGCCCAACAAATGCATACTCCAGTCTTCAGTTCAGGATCTACACATTCATGACCCTGCTACACCCTAGTTTTTCAGTTTCTCTGTATTTAAGCTAAATCTACACTGGTCAAAACAAGTCATGAGATTCTGTTAGTGCTGCCGACCCACAACTTTTGTTGTTGTTGTTGTTTTTTTAATCCCAAGGCATCATCAAAATAAAGAGGCAAAAAAATGTCATTTTCAAACCACCTGGAAAACACGTTGAACGTATATTGCTTATTTATCCAGTATAGAGCTAGACTTAAAAAAAGAAATAGATGCTGTAATTCCCAAGCTAGAATGAACTGGGAATTTATAAACTGAACTGTTTCAGTTCAAGAATGTTATTTTACAATCAATAATATATCACTTATTTGGAGAGAACAATGAATTTGGTTAAAATTCCACGGTAAATACATAAGCCATATATAGTTAAAAGTCTGGCTCTAAGCAACCTTTGGCATGAAATACAAAAACCAAAGGTCACAATAATTGATTATTTGATCTTAGATTCAACTCACATTAATCCACTTTTCAGACACTTCTTAATGAAATGATAAAGTATTTATTTCACAAAACTTCCTTCCATATTTAGAATGCCAAGACTTTTGATATTCCTTCTTACTCAATGAACTAGAGGATCAAACAAACTGGCTTTTTTTTACTTCCACGTTAGCAATACAATACCAGAGGGTTTCTGTTATAACCTTTGACTTCACAAAATAGCAGATACTAGATCTTTCACCAATACAATATATTTGTAAACTTATTCAGAATCATGTCATTCCCACTCAATTAAGTGCACCATGAACATTTTTAGCACTTTTGCTTAAGCCAGACTTTTTTTTTTGTGCTTTTGAAGATTAAGCTGCTTTTGAATCTTTTTTGGTATTTAAAACTCATATAAATTTCCCTTGTAATAATAGTAAAAGAAAAAATTAAAAAGATTTAAAGCCAATTTTTCTGTGGGGGTTGGGGGGAGTGCCTTGTAACACTAATGATTCTTTTACATGCAGTAGAAATAAATTTGTATCTCTTCAGTATCTGGAATAATAGAAATCATTTCTGGTCCCTCCTAATTCAACCAAAGCTACTTTTAAATAATTAATTATAGTAAAAGACATCCCTGAAAGTTTTTGATTGAGTAAGCCAGTGAATCACAGTGGAGTCTCGGGTCTATTATTTAACAGTGTAGCTCCATCTTAAAATTATAATGAATATCCAAACAATGAGAAAAACAGTTTTAAACTCAAAAAAAGAAAAAAACACAAGTGAGTGGTCACCGAATCTGTTTCTGTATCCCCTGATTTGCATTCTCTTCATTTGTAAGACAGTTCCCTAAATCCTCACTCATAGTTCTGAGTTATAATTTAGTGAAGAGGCTTCTATGCTACCATGTCATGTACGGGACTGCAGTGGCACAATGTTCTTGCTTCCTGGTACACTTAATAAATAGTCTTCACATCCAGAGACGGGACAATGGTTCCAGATCCTGAATTTCCAGACAGCATTTTGTCAGGAGATAATACTTGCTGTGCAAGATGATGACAGCTGATAACTCTTCCAGTCAATGAGGTTATCAGTCTGTCATTTATATGCACTGACCCTTCATTTTTCAATCATAAAAATGTGGCTTACTAAAAAAACAAAACAACAAAAAGAAAAACCAAGAGTCTAAAGGCACAAAGTCGCATAGCTGCTCTAGGAGGAGTTTGTAAACAGAGAATTGGTTGAATTCAGGTAATCCAAATCTACAAGAATAAAAAGGCATCCAAAGTAGGCTTTTAACTAGCCAGCTTCTTTGAGACCCTTAATGGGTTTTGAGGTCTACAAAGTATGCACTAAAATACCCATACTTCAAAAAGCAATAAGGCAAATAGTATAATTGTTATTCCAAAAGTTACAATGGTAGTGTGGGCGTACATAGTATAACTTAGCTACAATGTGTGGTACTGTTTCTATTACATAACCATATTAACTGTTTCTTTCCTACATAATTATATATTCAGCTGGGTTCCCGTTGAACACAAAACCATCCTTGTACCACCACTGACAGTTGGCAAGAGTTCTTTGACAGCAGTTATTTTACTCTGTTTAAATCACCCTCAAACTGAGGGAAGTTAGAATTCAAAGTTCGGATATTAAACACTATCATACTTGTGAAGAGCTTCTTCCAACTTTTGTGTCACTTTTTGGAAAAATATTATTTGCTGCTGTAAGAAATGCTGCATCTGGGATTTGAAGTCTCTCACTCGAATTTGATGGAAGTGGTGAATTTCAGCCAAAGTAGCAAATGAAATTGTATTACAGCGGTCTTGAATGCCATCTGCCTTTTGGACCTCCATTTTCCCTTCTTCCACATGCCGTTTACTCTCCTTTACTTTGGTAAGAGCTCCTGTCACAAAGACAAAATGAATGTTTTTATGTAAGTAACATCACCTCAACCTGACCATTCCATCATAATTATTATACTGTATCTTTAGGTAAATGCTTTCCAAAAAAATTTTTTTTTTAATTCTCAGAAACTTGATTGTATGTCTCTATAAAAACAATCACTTTTTGTGACCTCACTTTGAATACACTATAGTGTTAGGAGACTGAACTTCTCAGTTTTTCTCTCAAGTGTTTTACTAATGAAAATATTTATAAGCTATTGAGCGAAGAAAGAATGAAAAGGCACTTCTCAGGAAACCTCACTGAATAACACTTTGGAAAGTTTCTGACAGCTCACCTGAGCATGAAACACACAGGTGAGATGTGGAGACCAGCTAGATTACCTAAGAAGGGTATAGATGAGAGAAGATGAATAAATAAGGCTATAAGGATATAGAGATAGAAAAGCATCAGATCACTGGAGATCTTCAAAAACAGGCAGAATCTGGAACTCAATAAACAACTTTACCATTATAAACAACAATAATGAAAAATTTTCCGTTGTAAATTTATTGTACAAAAATGGATGAAAATATTTCAAAATAAAGAATACCAATAATACTTATCTTGCTTCTTTCCACATGTGAACTTATAAGATCTGTTGTCTTGCTGCCATTTTTAAAAAATATGCTGAACTTGATTTTCATCACTTCATAAGTCTCTTCACATTTTTCTGCAGCCCTCATACTTATCACATCTTAGTATTTCAAATACACATATATACACATATACATACAATATATGCGTACATTCTCTCTCTCTCACACACACACACCTTGGGATCTCTAAATTCATAGGTATAGGAGAGTACTGGTATGTATAAAATTTCTCCATTGCAAAGCAGACTTATAACACTCCACGTGTTAAAACTTGCCTGGGGCCATACTGTATGTCACAGACAGCATCTTAAAACCAGGTCTTCTGAGGCCAAACCTGGCCTTCTATCTACTATGACACATTCTCTTCCAAAAATGGTGTTTCATTAATGTAATTGTGCAGAGTGCTGTGTTAATCACTCAGAGATTATAGATTACCTAAGAACTGGTCCCTGCTCTCACCATAAGGAATATGACACGGAATAATAAACTAAAATCCAAAATGATGAATTAGATATAAACAGGGTGATTTTTGAGGAGAGAGTAGATCAGGGAAGGCTTCCCGAAGGAGGCAGTAAATGAATAGACTAATATTTTAGCAGGTAGAGGGGAGGTAAAGAAAGGGGAAATCATTCCAATCACAGGGAATATTCTAATCAATGATGTGGAGGTGGGGAAGAACGAGGCCAAAAGGGCTGTATTTGGTCTTTTCTCCACAGCCTCTTGATGATTTCTATTCTCATCTCTATGTAAATGACAACCAGACGGATAATAGCTATCCCAAGCCTCTCCTGGGCTCTAGTCCCACATCATCGACCCATCAAACTGGATGGGTCAGAACCATCTCAAACTCATTATGTCCAAAACAGAACTCATCTTTCCTGTAAAATCCACACTTCTCTTCAATGATCCTTCTAGACACCCAGGTGTGCTACCCCCAAACTAGCTTTGACTACCTTTCCCTTATCTCCATATCCAACCAATTTTCAAGTCTGAAACACATCATGAATAGAGCACTGCATTTTTAGTCATGAAGAACTCGATTCAAATTCCACTTTAGACCCTTGCTAGCCTTAAACTTTTGCCTTCATACACACTTTCCTTCTGTTTGCCTCAGTTTCCCCAACTGGAAAATGGGGACAACAATAGCACATCTCACAAGGTTTTTGTGAGGATGAATTGAGAGAGTATTTGTAAAATAGCAGTTTCTGTACATAGTGGGCATTATATAAATGCTTATTCCCTTCCCACCTTTTTCTCACATGACTGTGAATCCAATGCATTTCTTTCTGCCTCATCACCTCATCCAACACTGTTGTGTGTCTTGGGGGCCCTTCCCTTATGTTAGTTAAATGCCAGCTCCTTTCAGCATAGAATGGTTAATTCTTCTAGAAAGGCCCTTGCACCCCTCAAGGTTGCTGTAAAACACATCAGAATACCACCTGTGACTGTAATCCAGGTGTGACAACAAGATGGCAATGACAGAGTGGCAACAGAAATGGTGAGGAGGGTGTGAATTAGAGACTTGTTAAGGAAACCTTAAGAGGTTGGTTGGTTCAAACACCCCGCATGCTAGAGATGGTGGAACTGAGGATCAAAGGGAGTTAAATCACTGGTCCCAAATCACAGCTAGTTAGAAGAATTCAAACCTATAACTCAGGTCTCATGACTCCTCGAGTCTGGCTCTCTTTCCAATTACGTCACACTCACAGAAGAACACAGCTAGAACATTGGCCAACAGTAATACATCACACTAAATTGCTTGCTCAATGTTGATACTTTCAAAAACTAAGAGAGGATTTCACAATTTCCTTAACAGAAGATTTATTGTCATGGTTATACTTGAGCAGGCTTTTAGGCTGCATTTCTAAGTCCAATCTTCTTTACTTATTTAATAACTTAAGAATTTACATTTCCCATTCAGATGTTGAAGTTGAACGTAGCATTAATTCAGAATGAAAAGTTAAAAAGTAAGGAAAACGACAGCACAGAATGGTGAAATACAGCATGAACTAAGTAAAGGGAGAGACAAATGAAAGGAAGCTAAAACACTAGCCTAGGAAAAAGAATAAGAAGACTATCTGAAAAACGTAGATCCTACAAAAAACAGTAAGATATGGCAGAGAACCAACTTTTGGCCCACAAAAACCAACATATCCATCGCATATAGCCCTCAGTCACAAATCATTTGCTGTCAATAAATAAGGAAAAAAGACAATTTACATTTAAAATTTCAGTGGAATACAATATTTTCTCTTGAAACACCAATCCTTCTCTTAGGGGAAAAAAAGGAGGGTGGCTCAATTAAAACATTCTCCTGGCACAAAACAAATCATTGTGGAGTAAATTCCTTTTAAAACCTGAACTCAGCAATGACCCTTTCTGGCCAACGTAGCTAATATTTTAATGTATTTTTAAAAATACCCTTTGAAACACCTGGTACAATATAGAGTATCTTTGGTATTTGGCATTATATATGGGGTTAAGGATAGTCAAGCCAAAAGATGGTAACAGACAATCGAGTTAAGATTTCCAAGTTAATAGCATCACACACTCCTTATGAGAACAACACACTAAAAAATACCCATGATTACAAAGGAAACCTTCAAAATGTTGTAGGTTGGTTTTTTTTTTAAAGTTCACAGACCAGTTAACCCTTGTTACAGTTTATCTCACCACCATAGTAGGATGCTGGGTAGATTTTAAAGAACCCTATGAACACAGCAAGAGAATTTAGAGACTGGACTAAAATTCTACTCAATTTCTGTATAACTGTTCTAAGAAAACTTTTACTGTTTTCAATGAACAGCAAAAGACTATCTTGAACACAAAGGAAGATTTTAGGACTAATTTCTTCCAAACAGAGATTTGCTTGGCAGATATAACTACTAAATGTTGCTATTTTGAAAGTCTAACATCATTAATCAGACTAAGGATAAGCAAGATTTGGAATAAAAACTGGCAGTATTACTACAGTGCTACCAGCATATTTTTTCAAGCAATTAAAGCTTATATTTTCAGATATATATATTTTCTCAATTTGAATTTAAAATATCTTCATAGCGAGTTATCACTGCCTTTTAAAGCAGTTTATCAGCTTTCTAAATTCCCTCCATCTTTTTTGAACCAAATTACACTTTTCTCCTATAGTCTAACCCATATGGTCCAAGAAGAGAAATAGAGTTCCTGGATCCCAGAGGTGAACCCACTGTCTTTTCCTCAAACCAAAAGGGGCAGTTTCTCATCCAAGGACATAGCACCAGATAGGTTAAATGGATGAATGAAAACGCAATTGTTAAGCATTTAATAAATGCTAGTTGGTTGCATGGAATATCAAGAACTCTAGAAAAATCACATGACACAGGAAAATGTACCCATAATGCCAAATGGCTAAGTCCCTGGAAATTGTCCGGTCCCAGGTCATCTTAAAAAGGCAGTAATGTAACCTTCCCAACATGTGGCTTAATGGTACAATTTCCTAAGGATTTTCCTCTCTAGCAGACCCAAATTCAAGAATCCTGCAATTAGGCTTTCTAGCTAGCTTTAGGAGTTGCCTAAAAAGTAAGCTCAATTTTAAATGTCTGGGGACCAGGTTTTTTTTTTTTTTTAAGAATCACCATTCAACTTTCAAGATATGCATTCTAAATTTTAGTAGAAAATTCAATCTAAGGGCCTATATTTCTACAAGAGTAGCAGGAGATAGTAATTAATGTTGAGGATGACACTTCTAAGCCACTACAGCATCCTGAGTCACACAGTGAAGAAATATCTTTGCTTGAAACAACTTCTGTTTCTCCTTCCCCGTCTCCTCCTCCCTATTCCCATGCTCCCCAAGACAGACAGACAGAGATAAAAAAACAAATGCAGACAGCACACACTCAGCTGCTGACATGTTCCTGGCCTCTTACTAGAAATCAGAATACACTTTCTCCTACAGAAATGTAAAAAATTAGTCAGATAAAGCCTAAATAAATTAACTTCAGGTATACCTGACAGCAAAATGGGTTTTGTGAGATGGCCTAAGAAAATAAACTGTAACAAACCGTAAATCACCAACTCAGAAATTAACTTTCAGAACATTATCCACCTGTAAACTGAGGTCTACCTGTACATGTCTCTGGGCTTTTCAGATGTGTCACAATAAAAGTACAGATATATAAAATTTTCCAATAGTATTAGCATTTAAATAATGGACAACTGGAGAAGGATAAATTATTAGTTCAGACTAAAAAATGTGTTGAGTTGCAATTTCTAAGGTTTCTTTTTAAAAAATAAAATCATTTGTATCTGTTTATAAGGAGCAGTAATATAGAGCACAGCCAGCTCCAGTGATACTCTATAACATTACAACATCTTTCAAGAATTCTTTTCATTTTACTGAACTTTTCATAAAGCATAAATTCTGGAAATACAGCCTAGAGAACAAAAAAGCCCCACATCTTTATCACTGCCATCATTACAAAAATAACCCAAAGCTTTCAAAGGCTATACTTGTTGCATGGCTTATTTGAAAGAAATACTTCCTGCTTAATGTGATCAAACATTTATCAAAATCCAAGAGCAAGCAATATTGGTAATGAAGAAATGGAAGTTTTCACAGTAAGATCAAGGTGAAACAAGGTTGTTCACTGTCACCACGATTATATAACATGGTATTAGAAAGCTTAAGTATAACAGTAAAAAAAAATAAAATTTATGGAAACAAGCATAGTCACAGGAAGTAAAACTATGGATAACAGTTTACTTAAAAAACCTAAGAGAATCAGCCAAAAAAGAAAACTGAGATAATAACTTTGAAAGAGTAGCAGACTCTACCCCCAAATCCAAAAGACCATGACCATTTCTGTATATTACTAACACAATCTAGGAAGAAAAGGTAAAAAAACAAAACAAAAAAAAAAAAACGCCCTTACAATTAAAAAATACATTAAACATATGGCAGTTAATCTACAAAGAAACACAAAGGACTTCTACAAATAAAAACCATAAAATAATTTTTACAGAAATTTACCCTCCCCCCCCAAATGGAGGGGTATTTGATAATGACACTTAAGTCATGTTAATATAACACAGATGAAACTACTTAATCTTTGGCCTTAATACAATGTTGATGAAAATCCTAAGGAAAGGGAATACTTTTGAAATTAGACATGTTAATCCAATTCAACAAGCATTTGAACATCTACTAAGTAGTAAACACTATACTAAGTGCCAAAGACACTCCTCTACATGCACAAGGGATCCCATTCCATTTCTGGGTATCTCCTCCAGCAGATTTGTCCCTTCATTATCCACACTTACTGATTTTCAATCTGTCCCTGTCTACTGGCTGCTTCCCTACTAAACATGCCCATGTCTCAACCTTCACTTGATCCATTCATTCCCCATTATCATCCCCATATCTCTCCTCCCTAGCCTGGCTAAAATCCTTGAGAATGTAGTTTACATTGGGCCTTCATTTCTTTCATTTTCTTAGGGCTTCCAGTCTTTTCATTCCACAAGAACTTCTCTGTCTCTCTCAAGTTACTAAGGATTTCTTAATTGCCAAATCTAATAATTTTTTTCTCAGTCTACATCCTTCTTGACCTCTGCAACCTTTGCCAGTCAGATCCCATTCTCCTTCATAGTTCCTTTTCTCCACATTTCTGAGATACTACCTCCTGGTACATATCTAATGTCTCCTCAATCTCTTTTACTGGATCTTCATTCAGGTTGCACCTTTTCTAAGTTCCAGGCTTGCATCTCCAAATGCCTACATGACACTACGAAGTGAATATTCTGTAGACGTAGAAATTCAACGTGTTCAAAACTGAACTCAATGATCTCTCCCGTTCCCTTCCAAACTTCTCTAAACTACCACTGAGGTCACCATCACTCTTTCAGTTCCCCAGGCTCCCAATCTAAGTGCCATCCTGAACTTCTCACTCTCTCATCCCCCATTTTCCAATCCTGTTGCCAAAGTCTGTCAATTTTACATTTTGCCCTTCTAATATCTCTCCTATACACCCCTCCCTTTCCTCTGACCTGCCACCACTCTAGTGCAGGCCCTTATCACCTCACCTGGACTACTGCAATAGCCTGCTGGTGGGTCTGCCCACCATGAGTCTCTCCATCCTCTAGTCTATCCTCCACCCAGCTGTCAAAGTAAATTTCCCTAAGGCAAGTCTGACAATGTCAGTCCAGTACTCAAAACTCTGCAGGCTCCCTATCACCTCCATAATCAAATATAAAATCCTCTGTTTAGTGTTCAAAGTCTTTCATTACACCCCCCCCCCCACCTTTCTAGTCTTAAATCTTAGACTCTCCCTCCCCCACCTACTTAGCAATCAAATGACAATGGTCTCCTGGCTGTTCCTTAAATAAAATATTCCATCACTAGATTTCAAGAATTTTCACAGGCTATATCCCAAACCCAAAATACTCCCTTTCCTTATCTTTGACTCCTAGATGCCTTTACTTGCATCTACAATCCTACCTTCTATAAAAAAACTACCTCCCCCCAAAAAAACCTTTCCCTAATCCCCCTTAATGTTAGTCTTTCCTTTTATCTCCAACATATCCTGTATATAGCTTATTTGTACCTAGTTCTTCTCACGTTGTCTCCCTTACTAGATGGAGCTTCTTGAGAGCAAGAACATATCTTTTGCCTTTCTTTGTTTCTCATATATACACAATGCCTGGCACAAAATAGGCACTTAATGCTTACTGACTGATAACAGTAGATTTCTTCATAATGGTGAGTGTGAGTCAGCACAAAGAAGATTAAATTATATTTGCATTCTCTGTTTACTAAGGCAGGGAAGTATGCTTTGTTATTTCATGAAATATGGCTAAATAAAAAACCTCATTCTCTCATATCACTCAAGAAAAACTAGGTGTTATACTATATGTTTGGTCTTTGAGTAAATTGAATACTACCTTTATGGGGTTTGTGAATTATATTTCAAAATAAAAGAATCCATATAATCTTTATATATTATACACTAACAGAATTTTTAAAAGACCTCTGAAGCTTATTTAAGCACAGTCCAACGACAATATAATTTATTAGCACATAGATCCTCACATACCTTTCTTCAGAAACATCCCTTCAAATATAATAATTACAGCATTAAAAGTATTATAGAGCACAATTAGTCTATAAGATATATATTGCTTATTTTCCAACACCACAGCCATTAATAAGTTTTGGATATAACAGACAGTCTGTTTTCACAAGAAAACAAAATTTAAATAATTATGTAAGAGATGAAGAACTTAAAACAGTGTTTTTACATAAGCACTAGGTGAAATTACTGCAAAAAATTTTTTCCACTCATTCTTTACAGAAAATGATTTGTTTTTAATTTAGATCTTAATGGCAAAGTTAATTTTTACTCTTCTTAAATTAAATTAATATTCTTCTTTAATTCCTGAAAGCTACGTCAACCACACAAGTAGTTTCATGTTAAAAACTGACTGGCTGGTTCCTATTTCAGAATTCTTCAGTAATGACACTGTATAAAATACTATGATCTATAACTGCTTTAAGCAAAATCATAGGCTTTTCTTAATTTTAAAAAATATATCAATCTATTTCACAGAAAATTACTAACTTATACAAAACTGAATTTTTGTTTGCCTGACTGTCTTAAGAGTTACCTTCCCTTACACTTAAAAATTGCAACCATTGTCCCAAGGGTAGAGAAGGCAGGACATGAAGAGCCATAATAGATGAAACAAATTAGGGAGGCAGGAGATAAAGAGAGGAGAGAAAACTTGTTTTTCCTCATTCCATTGTGCAATGAAATACTGAGATAAAATGCTAATTGGGCTGCCATAACTCATTTCTTCATCTCATCACTTCTCTCCACACCCTTCCCTTCTATAGTATTCCATTATCATGTGCTCACTTTTTTCTCCCTATGTTTTCTGCCTTAGCCTCTCTTCATCTGTCTCCCTCCTAAATCAATCCGCAGTCCTCACTGCCACTTCTAGTCCTGCTCTGACCTCACTTTCATCTCTATACAACCTTGAATGTACAGTCTAATTCAATTACAGGCTACTATCATTTGCCCTTGACTCCCTAGAACTACATGTGCTGCTAATTCCTTGCCATTGTCAAATGGGTCAACACCAGAAAATTATATGATTTTATCAATGCAAGTGATATTAAAATAGGCATTACCACCTGCCCTGCCACTGCTAAGAAATCATAGAACTTTTCTGTCCGATTTTCAGCAGAAACCTTTATGTGTGCTATCTCTCCCCATTAGAATATGGGCTCCTTGCGGACAAGAACTGTCTCACTTTTCTATTTTTATCCTAACATCTATCAATGTTACATACAGTAAGAGCTTAATAAATGCATTTTCATTTATTCATATATCTAATTTCAGCCTAGCCTCTGCTATGCGCAGAAGAACTTTTATTCCAAGTCCTCAAACTATTTTCTATTGTCCTTTCAGCAGGTAGTTTGATCTTCTGTAAGAGAGGGAAGTCATTCACCCAGACTTCTTCCCTACTCTGTACCCCAAACCCCCCATCTCCTTCCCCTTCCCCCCTTAACTCCTGTGTCTGGGGGAAAAGATACAATAGCCTTAGTTCCCGTAGGGCGAACCCCTCTTTACCAGTGCCCTAGATGTCTCTACTTGGGCTTCCTCTTCTAGAAATCAGCCTCACTCTCATTTTCAAACTTTCCTAGTCTGCAGTCTCATATTATAAAAAATAAATGCTCAAGTCCATCCCATCTTGCAAAAAAACAAATCCAACCCTCCCCAGATCTGGACAACCCCTTAACCACTCCCTTTCCCAGCCAAACTCCTTGAAGGGATGACCCGCAGAGCTCACTATCTCCTCTATCTCTATCTCCAGCTCCTCACCACCCATTCATTCACTCCTTGGTCCTTAATAATCTCTTTTCTAACAAATTCGAAGACAGCATTTTCTAAATCTTCATTATCTTAAGCAGCTCTGCAGCTTCTGAAATCGCTGACTACTGGCTGTTCTTGGATTTTTCTTCCCTTGAATTCCATGACCCTGCTGTCTCTTTGTTTTCCTCAGACCTGTCTGATCATCCCACAGGCACTTCTAATTAAAAAGACTCCCAGAGTTCATTAGCTGCCACCTACCTCCAAACTTCCCTCTTTCTATTAAGGGCACCCTCTACCCTTCCAGACATCTGGTTTCACTAACCTGAAAGTCACACTTGACTCCTCTCAGTGGCCAATCTTGTCATTTGTTGCTACATCTGTCCTATCTTCTCCACACTCAAAGCCACCACCTTCCTGGTTCTGACTCCCAGTCCCTATTACCTGACTAGAACTTAATAGCCTTTCCTAAATGTTGTACCTATTTGCTGTCTCTGTCTCCCTTCACTTAATTCATCCTGACAGTAATTAATCTTTTTACATGACAAGCCTTTTCTCCTGATCAAAAAAAAAAAAAAATTCTAGTGCCTAGCCACTGCCTCTAGAACAAAATATAAATTTAGCCTGATATTTAAAGGCCTCCATAGTATGATTTCTGTCCACCTTGCCAGATTTATTTCCTATTACTATCTTCATGAATTCTTATATTCCAGCCAAATTGGACTAGTAGTCATTTCTTGAACTTCATACTGGGTCAACCAGCAAACATTTATTAAATACCCACAGTGTACAAAGTGATGTGTTCTTGGGATCACATATTTAGAGCTGAAAGGGACCTCAGAAATCCAATCCAATCCTTTCATTTTACAGATAAGGAAAATGAAGTATAGTGAGGCTGAGACTTTTTGTAGGATCACAGAGCTAAGTTTTGAACTCAGGTCTACCTGACTCAGATCCAATGCTCTCTCCACTACACTACAATGGAACATCCTTGACCTCAATGAAGTTGCATGGAGGAATGATGGGAAAGGGGAGAGGAGAGCACAAATAACAAATTTGAATATTAAGTAAATTCAAAATACATTCAAAGCAAATGCAATAAGTATGTAATACAATATTTACACAATGAAATTACAAGATAATTTCCAGGGCAACTTGCAGATGGCGGGGCTTGGGAAAGGCATTAAGTGGTGGTAGCACTGGAGCCAAACTCTGAAAGAAGTCAGGAATTGTAGAGGTGGAGGGCAGAGGAGGGAACACATTCCAAGCATTAGGGACATGCTAGAGATGGAATGGCTACACTGACTAGAAGATACTACCTACTCAAATCTATTTATCTGAAACCTGTTTTCCTTTGAGGGTGTCAGTCCAGATGAGGCTACCATCCTTGCAGTCATTCAGGTTTCCAACCTTCCAGTCACCCCTGAATC
Source organism: Potorous gilbertii (assembly GCA_028658325.1). NCBI lineage: Eukaryota > Metazoa > Chordata > Mammalia > Diprotodontia > Potoroidae > Potorous > Potorous gilbertii. The sequence goes on along the minus strand of CM053769.1, from coordinate 650,947,406 downwards.
CTCTCCCTTAAATACTCACATCCATTATCAACTGTATCTCCACTGCACCTCCACAACATCATTCACATTTGTTTCCTTCTCTCTACTCACAGCTCACCACACTACTTCAGGTCTCCCCATAGTTCTCCCCTTTTCAGGTCATTCTCTGCAGCATCTACCACAAGTGCTATCTGCTAAAGAAAGGTCTGACAATGTCAGTCCCCTGCCCAAAAAGCTTCAGCATGTCCCTACTGCCTCCAGAACAAAATACAAATTTTTCTGTTTGTTATTTAAAGTGCTTTACAATTTGACCCCAATCTATCATTCCAGAGCTCATCTCTATCACTACCCCTCAAATTCTACATTCTGTGGAAAGGGCCCTGGTACTATTATCAAATACTTAACCTTCTATCTCCCAACCCTCATGCACGGCACATATTCCCTGCCTCCATAAAGGGTCTCCTCATCTATAAGGCCTCTCCTGATTCCCTCCATGGTTAGGCCCCCAATCCTATTGTAAGGGCTGGAGAACTCATCTTTCCCCTCTCACCAGCAAAAACCTATTCCTTCTTTCCCCTGAACTCCGTAATTCCCTCATACATCTGTCTGTTTTTCATATTTTAATGTTTCTCTTGGTGCTTCTCCCTCTGAATTGACTTTGTACATTTGTCTTGTGTACATACTGCTGCTCCCTCCCATACAACCAGCTAAGCTAAGCTCTCCTTCAGGGCTAAGTCTGGTGCTCCCTTTTGTCTCTGCACACAGCATCCAGTCCGAGGCTGGACAAAGTAACCCCATAATCTTTGCTGGATTGAGCTTCTTGATTCTTCCAGTTAGGCTTGTCCTCCTCCTCAGTTTTCTTTATGTTCCCTACCTGAATCTAAACTGTCTGAGGGCAGGCACCATTCAGATTTTTTATGCCCATTTGTTTTCTATGTGCAAGGTTCTTTGAGCATAATATGTCCTTAAAAAATGTTTGCTGAACTCTATTTTTCTATCCCTCTCTACTCTCATTACTTTCTATCTTTTTCATTTTCTTTAGTCCAAATTTTGAAAGAAAACCAATATTTATAACCTATATAAAATCGCTTGTCTTCTCAGGGAGTGGGGAAGAGGAAGGGCAAGAGAATTTGCAACTCAAAATTTTTTAATTAAAATTAAAAATTTCTTTTACATGCAATTGGAAAAACTACTCCATTTTTAAAAAATCCTTATTTTAGATGTGTACAACTATATTATTGCCTTTCGAAATTAAAACTCCAACTGTAGGGCTTAGATATTTAATCCAGATTCTTCATTTCATATAATAATATGATATGCAAAAATATAATCCTAATTAGCATTTTTCATTCTTCATGGCAGTCAGAAAAAAATGGGAAAGGACTTTAGAAGTTCCTAAGTGTTTAGATTACCAGTAACATTATTCAGTTCAACAAGAATGTTTTGAATAGTGCAGAGACACTGAAAGCATACAAAAACAACACGAAGCAGTCCCTATCTCAAGAAGCTAACCTACTGAGAGAGAGTGGGGTGGCAGCATTTACACACCATATAAACAAACATGAAGTTGGAAATAAATTATGGGAGGAGGGATAGAAAAGATGGGTTAGGAACACTGGCTAGAATAGGTGTGAGGGATCAGGGGAGTTCTGGGCAGCCTACACTTGGGATTCTCAGAGGAATTAATAGGCAACAGTGACTTCATAGGAGCAAAATAAGGTTGATTTGATTATCAATCCCTGAAAAAGTGGAGAGGGGATAAGAATAAGATGGTTCCAGCAAAAGGGGCAGGGCAGCCGTCTAGTACATGGTCTAATCTTGATGGTCAGTATTTCACAGAATTTTAGAGTTGGAAGGAGCAGTATTGGTCGTGTGAACCCACTTTCTTACTGCATAAGGCAGCCAGTCATACAGTTTCTGATTAAATAACTCCAATAATAGGGAACCTAATGAAAATGACCTGTTCCACTGAGGGAAGGCTCTAATTCTTAGAAAGCTCTCTCATTTATTAAGGGGAGAGAAGAGTAGCAATATGTCAGACCTCCACTTCAGGAAAATCACTTTGATTATGCTGTGTGGGCCATGGTTTAGAGTGGGAACTAAGACAGGAAGTATTAACACAGTAACCAACCCTGGATCACCTCTTGCCAGAGAATAACAGACTTTCAACTAGCCTGCCCAGACTCAAGTAGGACTGTCAACTCCTCTGCTCAAAAAACTTCGGAAGATCCCAGTGATCTAAAAAGATCACTGGAATCAAACCAGACAAGCACTTACCTTCCTGCTTCAGGGTATTTGCATAAGCTACAGGTCACTCGTGTCTAACTCATGAAATGTATTCCTTCCTTTTTTCCTTTCTCCAACCTCTTCCACCTGATCTCTACCAGATGGAAGTGTTCTCTTCCTCCTCAGGTAAGTCTCTACCTTGTACTAGATTTTATTTGTGAACATATTACATCCCTGATGGTAGACCACCTCCTTGAGATTTGGGACTAGGTTACTGTTCATCTATATATTCCCAGCAACTAGTACTTAATAGGTGATTAATAAGTTTGTTGAAGTGGCTATCAAAATTTCCATATTATAATTAATTCCTGTTAAAAGAAATCTATTTTTTACGGTCAAATGAGCAAACTATACCTTCTATTTTCCAAAAATGAATTTTTATCATGCATCGTATTTGCACATCAAACTAGTTTACTACAAGACTGAGCAAGCTGATGAACCATATTTATGCCTTCTGCTATAACTTGCTATAGCTTATATACTCTTTGATATAATATTTAATGTATTTAACATATTTAACACATGACTCTTTGAAGATATACATGTATACATTCACTATTATTCTTAAATTTTAGCAGTTTTGAAATGTCAATTTGAAACATTAAAATTATTTTTGTTGGATACATTAAGGACCTGATTTTAATGTTTAATTTTAATTTCCTCCATTGACACAAACAGATCTTTCTATAAATTAATGTCTTAAAGATTTGCCTCAGGCCTAATGAGGTTAAGTGGCTTGTCCAAGGATCATACAAAGTTAGTAAGTGTCCAAGTAGAGATTCAAGTCTAGGTTGGTCTGACTCAAAATACCAGAGGGGTCACACTTTTAATTCCTCAGCTGCAGGCTGCCTGCAAAATTCCCCAGCAAGAACCAGATTAAAACTAATTGAGAAATGTTTAACAAAAAAAATAAAAAATACAGCACAACATACATGATGCTAATTTGTGGTTTTCTAAGTCAATGTGAGGCCTGCAGGGATCTATTTTACTTGAAAAATGACACCACTGTGCTATACCATGTTCTCTCTCCAAACACACAATTTTTCAAGAGAATTCTACTGCAACACGTCATTGAGATGTGGAGGTAACTGAGGTCTTAAAGGCTATGCCAGTGAAGCACAAGTTTGGCAGTTTCTATCAAGCTGGAAAGGCTTCAAGCACAGCCCTGGTGTTGTATTCTATGTCTTTTGTCTAAGGACCAGCCTAAGTTCAGAGACTTTGGCCACAAGGTGATGAATTTTTCAACAAGAGAAACGTGTATAATCTACCTCAGGAGAGGAAATGACACACCAATGAATGACAAATCCTTGAAATACTAAAGTACAATAATTATTTTCCTAAACAAGCAAACTTCTTGCCTGATTGCTAAACTGGCTGTAAGATGACAGCTAATCTCTCACACTGAAAAATAATACACTGCCTGGACAGACCATCAATTAGTTTGTGAATTAAATACAAAAGAAGTTTAACTATCACTCACCACATCCTACTCCAATGTTTCATCTGAGCAGCAACACGACCTTGAGCTTTCAAAGGCTCTGCCGATGAAGCATAAAATACTCAGGCCTGTTGAACCATGTGGAAAAGGCTTCAAACACAGCCCTCACAATGGACTGGATCTGCTTACTGAGGAACAGCCCAATTAAGAATGGACAGGCTCATCAGCAGGGCGCTGGGCACTTGGTAATGAATTCTTTGGCCACAATAACCCATGAAACAAAGAAAAAAATACAAAATAGATAGACCTAAATCCTGTGCAGCCCCCATCTGTTGTTGCAGTAATGGTGACAAAACCCAGAAAACAGGCGCATAACAGTAGGAATCACATAGATCATATAAAAATAAACTCTAAATAGACGTAAGTTGTTGTGAACAGTAGTTCACAATATAAATTGGTTTATAAAACCTTATGGAAGATAACGGCAGAAAATTATATGAGGGGGGTTGAAACTTAGGTGAGACTCTAATCAATGACAGGTTTCTCAAACAACTTGATAATAAAGATAGCTACCATTTATATAAAGCTTACTGTGTGCCAGACGCTGTGCTAAGTAAGCCCTTTGCAATGACAATCTCATTTCATCCTGACAACAATTCCAGGAGGCAGATGCTATCATGTCCATTTTACAGAAGAGGAAAGTGAGGCAAACACAGGTGAAGTGATTTGCCCAATGTCTTGCCCAGCTTAACAAGTGTCTTTGGCCATATTTGAACTCAGGTCTTCTTGCTCCAGATTCGGTTCTCAATCCACTGTGCCACCAGGTATAACTTTTGTCTAAAAGCTACCTATGGTGTTGGGAGGAAACAAGCAGCCTCTCTGATTGGTTCCCAATGACTGAAACTCAGATTATTCAATCAGTGGTCTATAAAAGCAAGCACTGCTAACAAGCATTGCCTTTTCGAAATCTTCAGAACTGCTTCTTTGCCTGGGTCTGATTTGGGAGTAGAGAGGTCTGGTGTCTCTACTTTAGCAGCTACTTATAGCGAAAGCATGTGGCAGAGAGGGACCCAAAGTCACCGTTCCCAAATCCCAATCTCCAGGGGGTACTGTGGAGGAATGAGCACAGTGGCTAACTCGAGCTTGGAAAATGAAATTCTTGGGGACATGACCAAAGGAGGTACTTGCAAAACACTTAGCACACAGCTCCTGTTATACAGTAGGCGGTATGTAAATGTTAGCTCTCATTATTGTTATGATGGAGATGTCCAAAGGAGTATAGATGGATGGGAAATGAAGAGAGAGATTTGGAGAATGTTACTGAGGAACAGAAAGCGAGGGAACTATAAATGGAGGTAGCACTCACCTGAGCTGAACATGAAAGACAATGTAATGCTGGGTTTGAGGAAGAGCTACTAGTCAAATTTAGATGGTTTTTAGACTGTACAAAGAGGAACGATGGGAAAGACTAGAAAAGTAAGTTGGTGCCAAACCATGGAGGATTTTAAATAGCAGAATAGGAAATTCTCTTCAACACTGTTCCATTAGAAATTGAGAACAAGTGGGAACCAAGATGGTGCAGCAGAAAAGACAGACCTGCTCTAACTCTGCCCCCTCCCCATAGCCCATAAAATACCTGTAAAAAAAAATGACTCTAAACAAATTCTAGAGAAGCAGAAGCCACAAAATGAAGGAATGAAACAGATATCCTGCCCAAGGCAGCCCGGAAGGCCAACAGAAAAGTTCTATCACACAGGGCTCAGAGCAGAGCACACAGACAGGACTGGAACAGGTTTCAGGGCACGGAATCATGGGTGGCAGCTGTGGTTTCCAGACTTCTCAACCCATAAACTCCAAAGCCAGCTTCAAAGGTCAGTGAGAAAGCTCTTTCACCTGGATGAGAAAGGAGCAGGGTCTGGCCCTGACTGCCCAGGGCAGGCGGCAGCCACTGTAACACATCGTCCCTTTTTGGAGGCTTTGGCTTAAAGACCCTGGGGGAACTGAGCAGCTGAAATGGGTCTCAGTCCTGAGTGGCAGCCCTGGGGTAAGGAAGAGCGCTGGTATGGTGGAGCTGGTGGAGGCTCTGGAGAGGGAATTCTACTAGCAGATCCTGGGCAGAAAAGCTTGTGGTTGCTTCCAGATCAGAGCGCAGGCCAGAGAAGAGTAAACTCTCTCCCCAGATTGTGCCACCTTGAGAACTTATAGGTCCCTAAAGTATACCCTCCACTTGACAAAGGACTCAAAAGTCAAATAAAAGGCTGGGAAGATGCCCCAAAAAGGGAAAAAAAATAAGACTATAGAAAGTTACTTTCTTGGTGAACAGGTAATTTTCTTCCATCCTTTCAGATGACTAAGCACAAAGCATACCATCAGGGGAAGACATAAAAGTCAAGGCTTCTGCATCTAAAACCTCCAAAAAAAATGCAATGGTCTCAGGCCATGGAAGAGCTCATAAAGGATTTTGAAAATCAAATAAGAGAGATGGAGGAAAAATTAGGAAGAGAAATGAGAGAGGCAAGAAAATCATGAAAAGCAAGTCAACAGCTTGCTAAAGGAGACTCAAAAAAATGCTGAAGAAAATAACACCTTTAAAAATAGACTAACCCAAATGGCAAAAAAGGTTCAAAAAGCCAGTGAGAAGAAGAATGCTTTAAAAAGCAGAATTAGCCAGATAGAAAAGGAGGTTCAAAAGCTCACTGAAGAAAATAGTTCTTTAAAAATTAGAATGCAGCAGTTGGAAGCCAATGACTTTATGAGAAACCAAGAAATCACAAAACAAAACCAAAAGAATGAAAAAGTAGAAGACAATGTGAAATATCTCATAGGAAAAACAACTGAACTGGAAAATAGGTCCAGGAGAGACAATTTTAAAAATTATGGGATTACCTGAAAGATATGATCAAAAAAAGAGCTTAGACATCATCCTTCATGAAATTATCAAGGCAAACTGTCCTGATATTCTAGAACTAGAGGGCAAAATAAATATTCAAAGAATCCACCCATCACCTCCTGAAAGAGGATCTGAAAAGAAAAAGTCCTAGTAATATTGTAGCCAAACTCCATAGAATTCCCAGATCAAAGAGAAAATATTGCAAGCAACCAGAAAGAAACAATTGTGTATTGTGGAAATACAATCAGGATAACCATCAGGGTAGCAGCTTCTACATTAAGGGATCAAAGGGCTTGGAATAGGATATTCCAGAAGTCAAAGGAACTAGGACTAAAACCAAGAATCGCCTATCCAGAAAAACTGAGCATAATACTTCAAGGGAACAAATGATCATTCAATGATATAGAGGACTTTCAAGCTCTCATGATGAAAAGACCAGAACTGAATAGAAAATCTGACTTTCAAACACAAAAATCAAGAGAAGCATAAAAAGGTAAACAGGAAAGGGAAATCATAAAAGACTTTCTAAAGTTGAACTGTTTACATTCCTACATGGAAAGATAATATTTGTAATTCCTTAAACTTTTCTCAGTATTTGGGTAGCTGGAGGAATTATATACATATCTATAAACAGAGGGCACAGGGTGAGTTGAATAGGAAGGGATGACATCTAAAAAAATGAAATTAAGGGGTGAGAGAGGAATATATTGGGAGGAGAAAGGGAGACATGGAATAGGGCAAATGATCTCTCATAAAAGAGGCAAGAAAAAGCTTTTTTCAATGGAAGGGAAAATAGGGGGGAGGTGAGAGGAAAAAAGTGAAGCTCACTCTCATCATGTTTGGTTTAAGAAGGGAATAACATGCATACTCAATTTGGTATGAAACTCTTGTCTTACACTACAGGAAAATAGGGGAGAAGTGGGGCGGGATGATAGAAGGGAGGGCAAATGGGAGAAGGGAGTAAACACTTTTGGGGAAGGATAAGGTCAAAAGAGAGAACATGATAAATGGGGGGCTGGATAGGATGGAGGGAAATATGGAGCCTTTCAGAACATGAGTATTATGGAAGTCTTTTGCATAACTACACATGTATAGCCTATATTTAATTGCTTGCCTTCTCAGTGGGGATGGGTGGGGAGGGAGGGAGAGAAGTTGGAACTCAAGGTTTTAAAAAAAACGTTGAAAATTGTTTATGCATGCAACTGGGAAATAAATACAGGTAATGGGATATAGAAATCTATCTTGCCCTACCAGAAAAGAGAGAAGATGGGATTAAGGGAAGGGAGGGGTGTGACAGAAGGGAGGGCAGATGGGGGAAGGGGTAATCAGAATGCACAGTGTCTTGGGGTTGGGGAAGGGAGAGATGGGGAAAAAATTTGGACCTCAAAATCTTGTGAAAATGAATGTTGAAAACAAAAAATTAATTAATTAATTAATTAAAAAAAGATATTGAGAGCAAGTGAAGGCTTTTGAACAGCAGTGTCATGGGCAGTTCACTTGCCAAAAATTACCTTTAGCTTTTTTTAAAGCATTATCCATCTTTTAATCTAACATCTAAAGTAGAATTTTAAAAATATAACTGATTTTTATTTGAAGATCTTGGTAAAGTACCCAACATCACAGAGTTTTAAAGATATTAACTTCATAATCAGAGGATGTAGGTCTGAATCCAGGTCCTATTCCTTACAGCACAAACTTGGCAGGGGCCTTAGTTTCCTCATATGTAAAATCTGAGTCTTGGACTAAAGGACTAAGATGATTTTCAAATCAAAATTCTATTGTCCTTCTGAGAATTTGAAAGTTAATACAAATTATCTTCTAACTTACATTTTTTTCCCATTTGTTTAGTTTACTATTGCATTTGGCAATAAATAATAAGACTGTCAGAAAGTCAATTTTCACGGTTGAGAGCATTTCTGAATAAATGAATGATGAGTAGAGTTAATTTGTTAGGCTGCTGGTGCTACTAAAAGATAGACATATTTGGTGAAAAATCTAAATGTTTTCCCCCAAATCCAATAGGTAGATGATTACGGTTACTGAGCTATAGGAATGAGGAAAAAGTACAGGTAGCTGAGTACAGTTGGACAGAGTACTTGCTGGTATCTTGAAATTAGGATCTGGGTTCAGATATGAACTGAGACAGATCCTAAACAAGTCACTTAATGGCTACAAACTTTAGGCATCTCGAAAGGATCTCCCTAGGAAGTCATGAACACGTTGTGATTTGTGGAACACCTAAAGTTTTCCACATAAAAATCACAAATCCTTTATATAATGAAGAAATAAGCCAAGAAATGAGCATTTTTAAGAAGAGTCTGGAAAAACCACCAAAGAGCACACAGCACCAGAGAAGATGGTTTATAGGGCCAAATGAGTAACTGATGATAGTCCAGGAGTACATTTTCACTATGTATTCAGGCATTAAAGAAGGAATCTACATTTTATTTAATTAGAAACAGAAGTAATTAATCTTTCTCCTTCTCCCTCCCCCCCTTTTCAAAAAGTGAGGCTTTACCAGCTAAAATAATTATATTCCAATAAATAGAGCAAAAACAAATACCAGAGAAAGATACATTCCAGGACTGACTGTATCTTGATTAGTGTAATTAAAACTGCCTGAATTATTTTCTGGCCTGTGAAACTGATATTAGGGATATCACAGCGGGTAAAACAATAATTATAAACTTTTAAAAAACCCAAGAAACTGGCTAATTCTAAGAGTTCTTTCAGTTGACCCTGTCAACATTCTAAGCTCAATGATGTAACATATAAAATATCAAGTTGAATAATAAATCTTTATTATCACAACTATAGAATACTGAAACTTAAGCTTCTTCTAGGATAGCAGTAGCAAGTATAGCACATCATAGAGAGTCACAAAATTTGAAAACTGAAGAGAACTTTAGAAATTACTGGAGCAAAAACTCAAGGAACTTTTGTCACTTTGTAGGTTTCACTTTTGAGGCTTCCAGACCATTTCCCCTTAAGATGAGTATAAAAAAGGAGTTGACTTAAAAATCTTCACAATCTCCTCAAAACTGGCTATGGGAAAATGAATTTGATTAGGACCCAAAGATAAACAAGTCATTTAAATTTCAGACGCTAACTAAGGAGTTCCTCTCATTTAGACTTTGCTCTTCTATCACAGCATGGCTGGATTTGCAGAAGGCTACACACACTCACTAAGCTTGTTCGATGAACTCAAGACATGGCAGCTTGAGACCAATTTCTGGCTCTATCCCTGTCCTTCTTAGCTTAAAGGTCTCAGAAACTAAAAAGAAGAAACCAGACATCTTAGCCATCTTCCCCTTCCTCATCTTCTATCACTCAAGTGCCATCTGTCACTTTCTATTCTTTCTCCAGTTTCACATGACAAAGTGGCCTCAATCATCAGCAAGGCTAGAACTATTCTAACTTGTTTAAGTGATCTCATTCTGCCTCTTCTCCTTCAACAGACTGCTCCCCTCTGTCATCCCTACTTTGTCATTTATTTTCAATCTCTTCCTGTCTACTTGCTCATCTCCTACAGTCTACAAACATGCCCACCTCTCTCCCTCATCCTAAAAAAAAAACCAAAACAACAAAACCATTCACTTGACCCCTGCCCCCATTCCTACTATCATCTTAAATCTCTTCTTAAATTCCTTGAAAAGGCCATCTACTATAGGTGCTTCCACCTTTCTCTTACTCTCTTCTTAACCCCTTAAGATCCAGTTTCTGACATTCATTCCAATGAAACAGCCTTCTCTAAAGGCAGTAATGGTCTTAGTTGCCAAATCCGCAGAATCTTTTCTCGATCTTCATTATCCTTGAACTCTGCAATCTTTGACACCATTGATCACTCTCTCCTTGATACTCTGCTCTCCAGGTTTTTTCTGGTTTTCTTCCTATCTTTCCTTTGCTGGACACTCATCTAAATCATGCCCTCTCACCATAGGTATCCCTCAGGATTTGTCCAGGCTCTTGTCTTGTCCCTCTGTACTACTTGACTTGGTGATCTCATCAGCAACCATGTTACATCGATTTAATTACTATCTTTAAGCTGATGATTCTCAAATCTGTCTACCCCCAATCTCGCTACAAATTTCTAATCCTGAATTTCTGATTACTTTTCAGACATCCAAGTGAAGTCCAGTGAGCATCTTAAACTCAACATATCAAAAGCACAACTCATGATCTTCCCCCGAAATTTCCTCTAGCCCCCACCTTCCCTATTACTGTGGCAGGTAACACCACCCTCCTAGTCCCTCAGGCTCAAAACTTGGGAGCCGTCCTAGAGTCCTCACCCATCTCTCACTGCCCATATCCAAATTGTTGCCAAGGCCTGCTGATTTCACCTTTGCCACATCTCTCAAATACATCCCCTTCTCTCCTCTGACACTGCCACTAGACTGGTACAGGCTCTCATCACCTCATGCCCGGACTATTGCAACAGGCTAATGGTGGATCTGCTGGCCTCAAGTTTCTCCCCATTCCAATCCAACTTCCATTCTGTCATTAAAGTGATCTTCCTAAGCACAGCTGAGATCACATCACACTCTTACTCAATAAGGTTCAGTGGCTCTCTACAGCCTCCAGGAACAAATACAAAGTGCTGTTTGCCATTCATAACAAAGCGATATCCTCTATTTCCAGTCTTCTTACACCTCAGCTCTCCAATGCACAGTCTTTGATCTACTGACATTGGCCTCATCTCTCAGCCCTAGGCATTTTTTCTGGCTATCCTCCCCCTTTCCCCTCCTCCCAATGCCTCGAAATATCTCCTTGGTTTCAATTACTGCCCTCTGACTTCCTTTAAGTTCCTACTAAAATCCTCCTTTCTACAGGACACCCTCCTCAACCCCTCTGAATTCCATAGCCTTATCTAGGACAATTTTTTCCTATCTATCCTGTAGACAGTTTGCTTTATATATATTTGTTTGTAATCTCTCTCCATTAGATTGTGAGCTCCTTGAGGGCAGAACTGTCTTTTGCCTTTTTTTTTGTATTCCCAGTGCTTAGAACAATTCCTAGAATATAGTTGGCACTTAAAAAATGCTTATTGATTGATTGGCTCCAGCTTCTTTTCTTTATCTATTTTCAATTACAAGGTCTTTCAATTACAAATAACTGAAGGGAATGGGAGGGGAAGAATACTCCAAAAACACTGATTACATTCTAAGTATGACCATTTCTAAGGAACTGACCATTTTTAGTTGTAGAATTTGATAAGAAAGATAGGGCACGATGTAGACAAAGCTGAAAATTTGCTTAGAAAAAAAAATGACCTCTCTGTAAATGTACAAAGAATTTCCTTACTCCTGTCTGAATGGCTAAGGAAGCCTCATTCATGAAACAAATATTAAGGACTGTCTTCAAAATGAAGAAGCAAGAAATACAGAGAAGCAGCAGCAAGCCCTGCTCCGGTGAAGATTACAGACTAATAATACTTTAAATATGCTCAGGGTCCAAACTTTGATATTACCAAGATATAAACATTACTGTTATACTCTTCACTGGGAAGACTGATATTTGCATTCAGTTATTGAACATAATCGAGTTTTCCACAGCAACCAGTTACATATTCATAGACCACAAATGACACTTTCATATTCTTAGAGATTATCCCTTCTTCAACAATCCCCCAAAAGTAAGCATAAAACTTTGAAGATCTATTATAAAACAGCTTTAATATTAACTAGACTTAGATATACCAAAAACCAAAGCATATCTCATGAAACAAAATCACATGTAGTAATAAATGCCTGACAACACACTTTACTGAGTTCACTGTTAGTCCCGTACCTCCAGCATATTATAAAAGTTAATCAATGTGGGAGTGTAAAATTTGAAATATCACTTTACAAAAGAAAAAACTATGAAGCACCAAGGTGAAATCAGTACTATTGCTAGGAGTAATGCCAAGGTCAGGGTGAGCGAACAGTCTAATGTTAAGGCACTAACAATTTAAGAGAGACTCCATTTATTCTAAGTGAATAAATAAATGGCCAACAAACATCTCTTAAGCACTATGAGTCAGGAACTGTACTAAGCTCTGGAAATACAAAGAAAGACAAAAAGTAGTCCTTGCTTTCAAGACATTCACATTCCTAGGGGGGTCACAACATGTAAATAACTAGGTACATACAAGATAGAATGAAAAAACCGAGCCCCACTCTGATGCCCTAACAACTAGGGCAAACTACTTTCTTCCACAAAGGCTCACATGGGAAAGAAATATTAATTAACTGATGAAAAAAAACTGAAACCTCTAGTTTGGCTGAGGAAACCATTATTTCCCATTTCTAACACCAAAAATGAAAACTACATATATGCAACAACTTTAGGGAGTAAAATGTCAAGTATCAGTCTACCAGGCAGAATAGTAGTTATTTGCAATTTTTATCCTCAAACTTTAATAGGTCTATCACTAGCCATAAATTCTCAAAAGCCAGTTCATAATGTCTGAATGCTGATTCGAGGGCAGCTTCATAAAATTACCCACTAGATAAGTGCCTTAAAGACCAATACCTTCAAGGAAGATCTATGCCTATTTTATTTCCTCAGTGTCTTATCTAAAGGGTATGGGGAAAAAGAGTACTTGGGATTCTTAGGTAATCAGAAAACTATGTGGAGGGTAGATTAGGTAAGAACAGATTTGCTGAAAAAGAATGTGAAAGCAATGAAAAGAACTCTTGGCAAATCATTTCTTCTTCTAAGCCTCAGTTTCCTCATATGTAAAATGTCAGGAGTTGGATGATCTCTAAAGTTACTTCTTATAGAACCAAAGGAAGCTTCTTATCCTCGTCTTTGGGAAAAAAGTTCAAGGCCTAAGATCTAACAGTACTTTCTCTTCCCTTAAGGTAGGGGTTTTCATAACCTTTTTTGTGTTGTGGATCTCTGTGGCAGACTGGAGAAGCCTACAAACCTCTTCTAATAATATTATTTTTAAATTCACAAAATAAAAAGCATAGAATTACAAAAGAAATCAATTACACTGAAATAATTATTTAAAAAAAATAAGTTCAAAGACCCCAGGTTAAGAACTTCTTTCCAAAGAGTTAAGCAGGAACTTTTTTTAAAATGCCCATACCAAAGAGACAGAACTTAAAGGAATCAACTTTTCTCTTAACACAATTACAGAGAAGTAGCTAATCTTCCCTTTGCGCAGCTGGTGAATCAGATTACTAGATAAAATAATTATATTCCCATGGATAATTTTAAACACAATTATCTAAACAACATCAAGTTTGTTTGGACTTTTCTCACTACCAAAAGTAAAGTTAAGGCCTTTGGAGTCATCTGAGGTTATTTCAAAGATCTCAAGAATATAGATGCATTGCAGGAATAACTCTTGAATCTTTGACAAAACCAAGTTTTTCTTTACAATCACAATTTTGAATATTTCTATAAAAGTTTTATCTAAGTATGTGAAAACTGGTCCATCAGAATTCCTGGAAAACAAAGTAAATGGCCCTGTGGCACAAAAGTATAACTTTAAGTAGGAAATTCCAAAGCCCCCTAATCTAAGGACCAGAAAATGCTGCCATTACAGAAGTTAGAGACAATGCTATACCTGAGCTGCTTTCTTCTAGATTCACCTCCAGTCTCCCCTTCGCAGAAGGCTCAGTCCTCCCTACCCTAGAACCTTCCCCTTGCATGTTAACTTATACCTAGTCTCTATTTTGTAACAGTTATTTTTGCATGCTGTTTCCCTGTTCAACAGTGAAGACCTTCAGAAAGAGACTTTTTTTGCCTTTCTTTAAATCCCCATTATTTAGCATGCATCCAGCATACTGCAAGCACTTAATAAATGCTCACTGAGACCTTGCAGAGATTTTGTACCACTGGCTCTATTTGACAGCAATAATCAATATTACCCCCCCCCACAAAGAATCTTGTGACATAGTATATTATCCTCCCAATAACTGCTAAGGACACCAAGCTCAGTGAGTTTAGGATGTTGATTTCCTAACATGTGGCTGGCAGGTGGCAGGCTCGACCTTGAAACCACATTTTTAAATGCCCATTCCCGGGCTCCTTCCATATCACCTTGCTGTCTCTCATAAATATACTGTTCCTAATAAAAATAATATTTCAAATCTCCATTATCGCTGTGACAATTAGAATTGTACTAAATATTGACAGAATTGTACAATACAAATACAAATAGAATTGTATTAAATATCAAAGCCAGCCTCAGAACACTTCCTAGCTGTGTGATCTTTGTCACAAATCTATTGGTCTCAATTTCCTAACTGTAAAAATGGTGATACTAACAGTTGTTGTAAGGATCTAAAGAGAAAATATTTGTAAAAAACACTTAGCATAGCACCTAGCACACAACAGGTACTACCAAATGCTAGCTGTTAGGTAACAGCTAGCCAATGATGTGGAGCAGAGGTGTCAAATGTGCAGCCCTCCTTACCTCTGGGCAGAACCTGATTAAAATGCAATTGGGAAATTTTTGACAAAATAAACAAAAATACAACAAAATGTATTAATCTGTGGCTTTCTAATAAGTCAGCATGTGGCCTGCAGGGATCCACATCCATTTGACCAACTGACACAACTGATGTTGACAATATTATTTCAAAGTCAACAACCATTTAACAAAAGTTTCCAATGATATTCCTAGAGGCAAAAATGGAAAAAAGGATGTGTTGCTAATTTACTTAATACTAGTGAGGAAGTTCTAGCAACATACTAATCTAGGTTTTAAAAATAAGAACCACAAAACAAAGTCAGGAAAGACTTTAGATAGCCAAGCCCTTTGTTTTATAAAGGATGAAATCTGAAGCTAACAAAGATGAATTGACTGACCTAAGACACAACTGGTCAAGTGGCAGAGCCGGTTGCTAGAACCCAGTCCTCTTCACTCCCAGTCTGTTACTTTCTATTATACTGATACAGGATTCCATCTGGCTTTGTCCTCTCCCTTTTATCAATGACTTGGAGACAAAAAGTTGGGAGTAAGAGCAATACTGTGGATAAAAAAAGTTAGGATCTAAAAAGATAAACAGATCAAGACACAAAACTTGAAGTTAACAAGATAATACTTTATAAAGTAGGGTAAATGTAAAATCCTGAATAAATTTTTAAAAATCCAATAATTTATACAAATACAGGATCAGAGAGAAAGGTTTAAAGGAATTAACAGGAAAAAGTCCTGAGCAGTTTAGCTTATCTTAAAATACTAACTTGGGAAAAAGCTGACACTATAGTGACAGAGCAAGGGAGATAATACTATATTCATCCAATCTGTGACTATGAACTAAAGGTTCCCAGGTTTCTGATTCGATATCCAATTCCATTCTGATCCCATGGTCCCACTGATCAGGCCACATATGAAGTACAGTGTTTAAGTCTAGGTACCAAGACTGGAGTGAATTCATAAGTTTTACAGAATCTAGAGACAATGTTACACGAGCAAAAATGATTAGCCTGAAGAATAATAAGACAGAGAGGACACACAATCATAGGTTTAAAACTGGAAGGGACCTAGAGGTCATCTATGGTCATCAGGTAAGTCCCTGAAACACCAATGCCCCATGAACCACTGGCTCTGCTCCACCCCCCCAATCATCATCCAAGGAAGCAATCAATCTCTGTGAGGAAGAAGTCATCCATCCTCTGCCACCACCAACACCAAGTGCTGACCAACTGCCAACACTGGGCAGTAAACCTAAGATCCCAGGAAACAAAAGCTTGCCACTATCTCAGCATCCCTCCTCCCCCCATAACAGCAGACCTGCTTTCAAGTGTAACCTCTGACATCATCAAGGAAGCAAATCTTGTGGAGGTGTGATTGGCAACTGCTTCTGAAGGTACTCCAGCCCCATTCTTAGATAACCACAGCTACTTAAGACAAAAGAAAAAAAAAAGTTGTCAGTAACAAAAGTCCTTGGCACTGTCAAATGGCTCAACATAAGGTTTTATTAATGAAAATGACACTAAACATAATGCATAAAGATGATGCATATGTCTTGCTACTGCACTGTAAGGACTACAAGGCTTTTCTATCCAACCTGCAGTTGAAAGCTATGTTGTCTCCCCTTATTAAAGCTCCTTGAGAGCAGAAACTGCCTTACTTTTCTTTTTTCTATCCCCAGCACTTAGAAAAATTCTTTGTATAGTGTAAATAACAAGTTCCTTTTCATTCACTCAGCTACTTCAATGTTCTCATTCTACAGATGAGGACATGGAAGATCCAGAGAAATTAAGTGATTTGCCTAAGTTCATGAAGTAAAGTGGCAGAGCCTATATCCAATGCCCTTTCCACTGCACCATGCTGTCTTCAAATAGCCAAGTGTCTGGCAGAAAAGTCTTACTCTGCACAACTCCTAATGACAGAACTGGGACCAGTGGATACAAGTTACAGAGTCAGGTCTGAGACTCAAAATAAACAACATTAACAATTAAATTGGTCCAAAACTTCAATCAGCTAATCAAGTGAGCTCCCTGTCACTGGAAGATGTTTAAGCAGAAGCTAGATCTCTCAGAAATGCAGACAATTTCTCCTTTAAGTGGGAGATTGGACTTAAGGTTCTTTCCATGATGTATTAAGTCACACTTTATTATGCACCTCATTTTCCTGAATATAGTTTACTAAACAAATTGTGTTCACTTAGACTGTGAACTTCTTAGGGAAGGGACTGTCTTTTCCCTCCTTTCAGTATCCTTCAGTGCTTAGCACTTCGCCTGGCACAAAGAAGATGCTTAGTAAATGTTTACAGGTAACCCAATAAACATTTCATCAATAAAGTGGGAGAGGGACCACTAAAGTTCTACAGCTATAAATTCATCATCTTATGATTCTTAACCTCCATTTCAAGACACTTCTCAATCTGGTTCCAGACTATCTTTAATCTACTCTTTAATAAAGCTGCCCCCAGCCCCAATATTCTAACTTCCTTATGGGCCTGCCCCACTGAACAGCAGGCAAATGCTGATTTAACCCTACAATCTGGCTTTAACCACACCTCAGGCCCCCAGACTCAATACAGTCACACTGTCCCTAGGCTAACCACTGATCTCAGATCCAATTCACATATTTGAACAGGTGTGTTCTTGTACTGAACCACAATCACATCATCCATTTAACCCAGGATACCTAACTATCCATCTTGACCAGACAGGACCACAATAGGTAGCCAATCAGAAAGCTGCACGACCAAGATGTCTGACCACCAAACCATGGAAGGGACCTCTCCCCTATTACCTAATTCATGGACAAACCCCTCCTGCCTTTGTAATATTCATAATCCTCTTATGTAATTGGATCTTCACCCTATAAAAATCCATCTTGCTTTCTCTGAAGTTGCTAGTTCCTCTGGCAACTTAAGTTACATGAAGTGTCAATCTCAATAAATGCCTATACTTGGATTTGAGACTCTCATTCAAAACAGACTACTAGTTGTTCAACACCTTGTTCTGAATTCTACTTATTCCAATTATACTGTCCTTTGTCTCTTAAAATTTATGCACTCCCTTTTTAAATTTTCACCTCTGAATGCCAATCACTTGAGAAATGGCTGAACAAACTGTACTATGACTATGATGGAGTATTATTGTGCTTTAATAAATGAAGGGGATAGGGTCAGAAAAACTGGGAAAGACTTATATGAACTGATGCAAGTGAGTAGAACCAGGAAAACACTGTACACAGTAACAGCAATATTGTAGATGATCAACTGTGAATGACTTAGGTTTTCTTAGCAATGCAACATCCAAGACAATTCTGAATGACTTAGGATGAAAACTATCAATCCACCTTCAGAGAAGGAACTGGAGTCTGACTTCAAGCTGAAGCTTAAGTCTTTTATTTTCTTTCTTTTTATTGCCTTCTCTTTTGCAACATGGCTAATATGGAAATGTTATGTTATGCATGATTTTCCATGTATAACTGCTTATCACATATTTCTCGGTGGGTATGGGAGGAGTGCAAGGGAGAGAATGCAGAAGTAAACTTTTTTAATGTTAAAATAATAAATTTTAGGGAGAGAACGCAGAAGTAAACTTTTTTAATGTTAAAATAATAAATTTGAAATTATAAAAGAAAAAAGAAACCTTCACCTCTATTCACACAAAGCTTGTTTTTCAGTTGTTGCTCAGGACTTTTCTTGGCAAAGACATAAGAGTGCTTTGCCATTACCCTCTCTGGCTCATTTTACAGATAAAGAACTGGAGCAGACAGAACAGAGTTAAGTGACTTGACCAAGAACACATCGCTATTAACTGTGAGGCAGATTTGAATTCATGGAGGTTAAGTCTTCTTAATTCCAAGTCTAATGCTCTATCACTGGGCCACCTAGTTGCTCCAAAGCTTATATCAAACACCACCATGTCCTCCAGGAAGCCTTCCCTCTAACTGAAGGATCCTTGTCTCCTCCGCAATTTCTAAATTTTTTGTGGGGGGGGGGAGGTTGGATCCCTCCTTTGCTTTTAACCTTTCCATTAAAACTATAAGCTCCTTGAAGACAGGAACTAGGTCATTTTTTTTTTCCATCTTTGCATCCCAATTCTTGGCACAGTAAGTAGACTTAGGGCTGGAGAGAATCCTCCAACTAGTCCAATCCTCTCCCTTAAACAGATGAGGAAATCAAGGCCCAGAGATGTTAAGTGACTTTCCCCAAGGCCACACAAGGAAGTAAGGGGCTGGATTTGAACCCAGAACCTGTGACTTCAGAAACACTCTTTACTATACTAAATAAATGATGAACTGAAATGAATTTTCAGTTTTCTGTCAACAAGGCACTAAGTTACTTTTCTGAAGCTATCTAAATTTTCTACTAAGGCAAGGTCTGAGAATACTTTGTAAAGTTTCTGCAACTTCAGAGTCAGAGACTGCAGAGATCAGCCTACAGCTCTGAGGGGTTAGCGCCTCGGCTTGCCAACAGTCACTCGGCCAGTCTACTTCAAAGGTAGGACTCTAACTCAGCTTTTTGGCTCCCAGGTGAACCTTGCCACTCATTGTGTCACGACGCCTGTCTACATAACGGGCACTGCCTAATACCAATAAAGGGGTCACCCTTAGCCCTCAGCAACTAAACTTACTAGCCACCCAAGTAAGCCAACCCTCCTACCTGTTCCTGACCGCTAAGAGGTCCACCTCCAAAGTCACTCAAGGACTCACTCAGCAAGCATGCAGAAAGCACACACGTCGCGCGGAGGAAGAGTACGCTACCTTTCTGCACGTGAATGATGTCGGGAAAGTTGGCCAGATGCCCCTGATAGAGCGCTAACAGGTCCATGACCGGGTCCAGGTCCTGCCGGGGCTGCTCCGCGAAGAGCTCTCCGATGGCGTCGTAGGCGTCCCCGGTGAAGGCGATGGCCTGGTTCAGGCCCACGGAGAAGGCCTGCTGGTCCAGCTCGAAGGCCTGGCTCAGGCCCCGGAAGGCCTGGCCCACCTTCTGGTACTCCTTCTTGAAGCCGGTCACCTGCTTCCTGGCGAACTCGTTGGCCGTGTGGTTGAGCTGCAGGGCGCTGTCGTCCATCTTCTTGGTGAAGCTCTTGAAGCCGTCGATCTTGCTCTCCACCTCCTGCAGGTCCAGGGCGGCCGCCGAGGGGGTGCTCAGCGTCAGGAAGAAGTTGGCCCCCACCATCTCGTCCTTCTCCGCTTTCCTCTTGCCCTGCTTCCAGGCCTTCTCGTCCGTGCTGCTGCTGCAGGTCAGGAAGTGCTGGAAGACGTCGCACTGGGCCAGCACCGGGTGGCTGGCCATGTGGTTCATCCACCAGATGAGCCCCTTCCTGCGCTTGGAAATGAAGTCCTCCTCGAAGCGGCCCGTGGCCTGCTTCTCGGGCAGGTGCGGCACCGAGATCACCGGGAACTTCTCGGCCAGGCGCGCGTACAGCCAGTCGAAGTGCTTGTAGCGCCGGTGCACCGGCACCTGGGTGTGGGTGGGCACCAGCTTGTACGAGATGTAGCTCTTCATGCCCTTGAACTTGGTCTGCTTGGTGGGGTCGTCGATGGTGCACCCGAAGGGGTAGGGGTTCTCCTGCCACTCGGGGCCGTGGGGCCCCAGCACCACGCACAGCTTGTCCCCGTCCTTGACGAAGCCCGACGCCTCCCCCAGCACGAAGGCCTCGCCGCCCGACTTGACGAAGGTGGAGAAGCGGTTCAGGTTGCGGCTCACGGTGGCCGAGCTCTTGGCCCCCGACGGCGCGGGCGGGTGCGGGGCGTGCGCGTGGGCCGCGCCGCCCCGGGAGCCCAGGGACAGGTCGGAGCGCGTGGCCAGGCGGTAGCGGCCCGGCGCGCAGCCGCCGCCGGAGGACGAGCCGTCGTAGTCCGGGTAGGAGCCGCTGCCCAGCGCCCCGGGCTCGTCGGCCACGGTCGAGCTGTCGTCCCACTCGTCGTCCCAGTCGTCGTCGCTGCCCTGGCTGGGCTGGTAGCCGCCGTAGGGCGAGGGCTGCGGGGCGCCGCCGTACGGGTAGCCCGCGGCGGCCGGGGGCTGGAAGCCGTCGGGCGGCGGCGGCTTGAAGGAGCTGGCCAGCCCCAGCGCCAGCGGCGCGGCCGAGGACGCCCCCGAGGCGGCGGCGGGCGGCGGCAGCGGCTCGAAGCCGCCCGGGGGCACGTTGGCGTAGCGGGCCGCCGGGCCGTGGCTGTCGCCGCCGGGCGCGCTCGGGGGCTCCGGGGCGCGGATCACCTGCACGTAGGAGGCCGGGAAGAGCCCGCGGTCGCCGCGGCTGTTGACCCCCTCCAGCCAGCCCTCGATGTCCTGCTCGCTGCACAGGCTCAGCACCTCGTGCTCGCGCAGGGAGATCTCGCCCGGGTTCTCGGACCTGAAGTCGTACAGCGCCCGGGCGCGCAGCGCCATGGCCCCGGCGCCCTCCGCCCGCCCGTCCGGGGTCCTCCGCCGCGCGTCAGAGGCGGGCTCCGCGGCGCCCGGCGGCGCCGCCCGTCCCGTCTGGCCCCGGCGCTCGGCTGCGCTCGGCGGCTGCGCCCGCTGCGCTCAGGCTCCCCTCGCAGCGGCGGCGGCGGCAACAGCTCCAGCCACGGCGCTCCGTCCCCGCTTCTCCGCCGCCGCCGCGGGCTCTGGGGGCGGGGGCGCCACAGCCTCCCACGTCCCCAGCTTTGCTAATCCACGGCCGAGAGCGGCGGGGCCAGGGGAGAGCAAGCGATCGCAGAGCCGCTCCCTTGCGGCGTCCGCCCGCTCGCTCGCAGGCGGCGGCGGGAAGGTTCTCAGGCCGCGGCTGCCCCCTGCTGTCCAAACCCTGCGCCGGGTCGGAGGGAGCGGAGGGCTTTCCTGTGGATCGTTCCTGGGTGCCAAGGACCCGTTTAACTGCCTGGCTAAAATGTTTGTTTGAAACAAAGCCCTTCCATGTAAACCTAATTAACTTATAATTTAATCTACGTGTGAAAAAAATTAACAAGGAAAGCAAGTAGCAAGCTCTCTTATTGATATTGACTAAGCAGCCTTCTGGGAGGGGTCCGATGATTGAATTAGCGAGTGACGAGGTCGTAGTGGTGCAGATTTAACTACCCCTTATCCTGGGTTCTCAGCCCGGGTCCGCCAGCGGCCCTGTCATGGACTTCAGGGGGTCATGAACTTGGATGGAAAAAAACAATACACGCATTCCTTTAACTTCTTGAAATCTAGCGTCTCCTTCAGTTATTTAAAAAACATTTTTCAAAAGGATCTATGACACAAAATGATCCAGAAAGAAAGGGGGAGGGGCAGAGATCAGACAATGGACAAGAGAATGGGTCGGTGTTAGTGAACTGATAGCTTACATTTTTCTAATCCTCTGCAAAGTACTGCATACATTTATATATAATTTATATTTGTAGGTATTTATGTGTACATTTATATTTACTATATATATTTCTGTGTATACACGCACATACATATATATGCATCATATATACACACATATACATACATATATGAGATTATACTGCCTATAATCTAATTTAGAGTAGAGAAGGGGGTACCTCTTGGTATGAATGGGTCCGTTTCCTCATTCTTAAATGAGAAAATTGAACCCCATAATTTATAAGGTAACTTGCAGTGCTAAGTTCTACCAGTTACTTAATGTCACCCCTTCCCCCAGAGGACTGTTTCCTCATCTGTGTAATGAAGGGTTAGACTACATGGCCTCTGAGGTCCCTTTCAGCTCTTGATCTATAGTCCTATGAACAATGATGGATGACTTGTGGCTGGCTAGTGCTGTCCAAATAGGTCAGCATCCTTTCACAACCTACTTACACACAACAATCTGTTTCTTTGTGGTCTGGACTGCCACAGGGTTACTTTGGGCTATAG
>CM053769.1:650817385-650924066 GCA_028658325.1 Potorous gilbertii | reverse complement strand
TTCGCATGTCTCTCCAATTAGTCTATGGGTGCACTGAGTGCAGAAACTGTTTTTTTGTCTCTCTTTGTATCCCCAGTATTTAGCACAATGTCTGGCCCATCATAGAGGCTTAATAATAAATGCTTACTGACTGGCAGTTGTCTAATTATTTCATGCATATTAGTCTTTTCCTTCTGACTGTGGTTTATTATTCATTCTCGAAGAGGACCACGACATCAAGAAGGTGATGCTATGACTTGCAAGTTAATTGGATTTAAGTGAGGGAGGGCTCTGCAAAGTCATGAGCCTTACTTTTTCCTCCAGAGTCATCTAGGTTCACCGGCAAGATATAGATCAGGACACTTGCAGATGGTCCAGGATGCAGTGGGAGTCCTTGGCCTTTTATACAAATAAGGATAGGGTCATGTACTTCAGAACTGAAGATGTTTAGCCTAGAGAAAAGAAGACTTACTGGAGACAGGACAGATGTCTTAAAGGATCCAGAGGGCTTTCATGCGGAAGAGAGAGAATAGGCTTGTTCTGCTTGGTCCCCAAGAGAACTAGGAAGTGGTAAGTTTCAGAATGGGGCATTTAAGTTTAATGTCAGGAAAAACTTCCTAAGAAGTAGAGCAATTCAAAAGCAAGATGAGTTGTCTCAGGAGGGAAAGGGTGTCCTTCAACACTAGAGATGTCTTTAAGCAAAGGCTGGAGAACCATTTGTCAGGTATACTGCAGAGGGAACTCTTGTCTGAGAGCATCCCAGGTTTGGGACTCAGTAATCCTAAAAATAACAAGAATTATAACTCACATTTCTACATTACTTTACAATTTAGGGAGTGCTTTTCTCATGGAAAGTTCCTAATATTTAGAGAAATCCAAAAAGGCTATGTATGGGCCATCTTGAGAGCTAATGAGTTCACCATGAGCAGAAGTATTCATCCAAGAACAAAAGGACCACTTGTCAGGGAGAGTATATATTTCAGGTGGGCATTGGACTAAATGAATTTACCTGCTTACTATTTGTAACTAAAGTCACTAAAATTTCCCATGCCTCAGTTTCTCATTTATAAAAAATGGGGTTTGGAGAAGAAGGCTTCTAAGGTCCCTTTAAATTTTAATTTAGATTTTAAATCTTATGATCCTATAAACTCTAAGGTGCCTTTCCACTCTTGAGTGTTCATGCCACTGATGGTGAGCAGAGCCTGGAGTCTGGGCCTGGAGTCAAGAAAACCTAAGTTCAAATATAGTCTCAGACACTTTGAGGGCAAGTCACTTAACCTCTGTCTGCGCTGCGCCCTCCCCCTCACCCCCACTTCCAGTTTCCTCATCTATAAAATGAGGAATATCACCTACTTCCTAGTAGTTGTGAAAATCAAATGAGAAAATATTTGTATTCTTTTGCAAACCTGAAAGCACTACATAAATACAAAGTATTTGTATATCCCCTACCCTCACTGCCCACCCCAGCAAGTACTTCGAAATGACAAGCACAGTTAAGTGTGGAATAAATTCGTGCTGATTAGATTACGGCTCAGGTACCTTCTGAAGTCTTTAGGCAGCCGAGAGGGCCCATGTATCAGCTGCGTAACCCTGTTTGCCTCAGTTTCCCTATCTGTAAAATGAGCTGGAGAAGGAAATGGCAAATCATTCTAGGATCTTTGCCAAGAAAACCCCAAATGAGGTGACCAAGGTCAGA
Source organism: Potorous gilbertii (assembly GCA_028658325.1). Lineage (NCBI taxonomy): Eukaryota > Metazoa > Chordata > Mammalia > Diprotodontia > Potoroidae > Potorous > Potorous gilbertii. The sequence goes on along the minus strand of CM053769.1, from coordinate 650,922,391 downwards.
CACAACTGACAACCTGAATAAAAAAGGCGTTCATTTCCCCTATTCACCTTGGCCACGCATATTCTTAGAGTTGGCAAGACCTTCTGGAAGAGTATGGATATATGTGACCTTGGTAGACTATGCCTACCAAGAAGCATCGATGACCCATTTCAGTCGGTATTATTTTTATTACTGGCATGAAGGAATGTCTTCTTACAGGTACCGTGCATTCACTTAGGTCTCTTAGATGCTTATTGGGTGGTACAGTGGACCTGGGACTTGTAGGCAGACGACACGGGTTCAGGTCATGGTTACACCATCACTTGCTAGCTAGGAAACCTGAGCAAGTCACTTGACCCTGTGAGACTCCTACCTTTCATCTATAAAATGGTGGTGATCATCCTTGCACAATCTACCTCAAAATGCTGTTTGTTGTAAGGATGAACGGGAATAATCGATGGGAAAATGCTCTATAAACAGCCAAGTGCTCTAGAAACTATGTTTGTCTCTATTGCATTTGAAATATTGACTAGAGCAGCCTCAAGCCTACATGTGGCCTTCTAGGTCCTCAAGGACAGCCTTTTGACTGAATCCAAATGGAGCTAGAGTGCCACACGTGGCCTCAAGGTCCCCAGACCAGAGTGAAGTCAAACCAACCAAGATCGTACTTCCATCCTGAGTGGCTACCACCACATTAATTTCACTACTAATTAATATTAATATTAAAATTAATCTCATAACTAATTAATCATCATTAAACTCATTTCTCTCCAGGAGTGCAGGGAGAACAAAACAGATCCTTCCTCATCTCAGTCTCACACTCCATGCCCCTGTCAGCCATATGACCTATTCCCTAAATACATCGAGACAAAGGCAATGTGGAAACTAAAGACAAACTGAATTCTGCCACATCAGCCTGAGCAGGGGCTGTGCCGGGTCAAAGGTGGTAGTCTGGTGAAGTTCTGCTATTTTCATTCAACTTCATGCTCACTCAAATAGTATGCAATTTTTCCATCTTTCCATCTACTGTTTACTCAACTCAGAGGCCAATAGTGAGGATATTTCAGAATTGAAAAGTAAACACACATCAAGAAAGGAAAACATATTTTCCCCTTAAAATTCAGCATAGTTATCTTTTTAATCACAGTAATTACTCATGTGCATATAGCTCTAAGGTCTCCAAAGTGCTTTTCTCACAAGAACCCTGCAGAGTGGGCAGTGCAAGGGTTGTTAACCATGCTTTACAGTCATTTCAGTGATGCTTGACTCTTTGTGACCCCATTTGGGGTTTTCTTGGCAAAGAGAATGGAAGAGTTTGCCACTTCCTTCTTCAGCTCATTCTACAGATGAGAAAACTGAATCAAAAAGAGTTAAGTGACTTGCCCAGGGTCACATAGCCAGTAAACAGCTGAGGCTAGCTTTGAACTCAGCAAGAGTGGTTTTCCTGACTCAAGGACTGCTGCACTAACCACTGTGCCCCTAGCTGCTGTACAGATGAGGAAACTGAAGAATAAATAAATAACATGACTTATTCACAGTCACAGAACTAGGACCTGTTGGAGCCAGGATTCAAACCCGGGCCTCATGCCCCCTAGTCCAGACGTCTCTCTACCAAACCTCAATGCTTCTCTATGCATGGTATAAACCTTCAAGAATGTCTGGATACACAGGAATAGCCAACAATAACATTTCTTGCAGGCATAACTCTGGTTACACAGGTTCCCAATGTGGCTGAAAAATCAACCAAATCCTTTTACCCCGCTTTGAAATCATTCCTCTTAGAATCACAGCATCCTAGAACTCGCAAAGATCTCAGAAACCATCTAGAGGTCTAAACTCTACCTTTTACCATGGTGCAATGGGTAGAGCACTAGACCTTTAGGCGCAAGATACGAGTTCAAATCTAGCCTCAGACACTGACTGTGTGGCCCTGAACAAGTCAATTAGCCTCCATCTGTTTCAATTTCCTCACCAGCACAATAGGGATAACAATATTTACTTCCCAGAACAGTTGTAAGGATAAAGTGAGATGATATTTGTAAAGTGTATTGTGACCCCTAATTCTATAATTCCAGCTACTATAATAGTAATTACGCATTGTTCTTAAAATTATAATTAAATTATAACATAAATCGTTTAAAATTATAACTGTTACGGCAGCTAGAAGGATGATGATGATGATGATGAAAACATGGTTCAGGAAGGGAAAGAGATTTCCCCAAGGGAAACTTGTTCAAATTAGGTAATAGTCCTCCTGGTTGTGAACTGTTTCTCATGGTGACACGTGCTCTCTCCCATACTGTGCTTAACCCTCCACATATGTTAATAAAACAACAAGTGCTAAGCCACCTGCCTTCCTATTATACTAGAAACCACTAAAAAGGGAGTCCAAACTCTGTTTAATCATTTGATGCCACATGAGGGCCCCTGAAAATCTTCTGATTTTAAGCACATCACCACTACAACTGGCAAAGAAGTTCCATCCACTCAACTGTAAAAGCATGGGAAAGAGGAAGATGGGAGACTTCTATCAGAGGGAGGTCACATCAGAATTAGGGTACTTACCGCTTGTTGTGTAAATGCAGAAATATCCTGTATGTCATGGCCAGAGTCTCGTGTAATGAGCCTCCCAAGTTTGGGGGAACTCAGAATGGTGAAAGTGATTGTTCGGTTTCCCCAACTGTCCCCATCATTGGTCTCAGCTTTCAGGACATGAGACGTAATGGGTTTTGTGGAACCTAAGAGACAAACCAAGATAAAAATGTAGACACGGTAAGGCCCCATCATAACACAGCACTCCCTCTAAAAGGCTCCTACTGGATGATCCCATTCATTCACTTACCCTTTCTGCAACTCAGGAGCAGGGAAAGTATTCTATTGCCTCTCTTTAAAAGACATTTCTATTTCAGTATTTCTAAAAGCTGTGATTTCATTAGTACCGTGCAGATAGATCACTGTTCTTCTGTCCCTTACTTAGTAAATGGTATTCATGAGTGGCTAGGACCAGGGAAAATATCATCACTATGTGGTCAAACCCTAAGTCTAGAGAGTGATGAGATTCTCCAAATATTTAGGCCCTTTATTTCCCAATACCAAATGTATTTCCAAATATTTCCAAGATGTCTCTAAATATTTAGGCTCCAAATTAAGGCCCTTCCCAGTCTGGTAGGGCCTGGCAGCATTTGGGCTCTGCTGGCACAGCCTTCAAGAACCCAAGGTCATGAGAGATCAGAGGCAGACTTTATTATGTTTTGTTATTAAGTTAACATTTATATAGTACCTACTATATGCCAGGCACTGTACTGTGTTTTAGTAATACTATCTTATTTGATTGTCATAACAACCCTAGGAAGTAGGCACCATCATGATGCCCATTTTGTAACTGAGAAAACTGAGGCAAACAGGTTAAGTGACTTGCCCAAGGTCACACAGCTAGTAAGTTTCTGAGGTCAGATATGAACTCAGGTCTTCCTGACTTCAGGCTCTACCCACTGTACCACCTAGCTGATTCCTAAACGGATTCCAAATGGCATTTATCATATTTCAGGATGGCCAGGTTGTAAAGGAAATTCATATCTTTCAACACACAACCCAAGATTTTAGCTACTTTACTCTTTTATAGGAAAATAATGCCTTTTGTGGGAGTTGTACACACAGTAGGTGCTCTGTAAACACTTGCTGACTAACCTTAATGCCATAAACAAAGCTTTTAAATGACAGTGTCGGTTCATCTATTTCATTAAAACCACTTTAATTCAAGGGAGCAGGTGTTTCCCACTGTGGAGGGAGGGCCAGACTTGCTGCTTAAACCTAACCACAAATCTAAGAGCCTAAAACAAGACAGTGGCTATTATGCTGGTAAGACTCTGGGGCTGAAGCCTTGTAAACACTTGAAAGTATTCTTTCTCAGTCCTCCACTTAAAAATGCCTTTGACCTCTAAGATAAGGAGTTCCATCCTGGGAATAGAGGTGGGAATGATGGCTGAGAGTATCACAGGCTTAGGAATACTCCAGCTCTACACTGGTTAAAACCTTTATACATCACATTTCCTATTGCAAACGGCCTACTGGGCCCCTTTGCTTCTGTACCACTGCCATCTGCAGGCCTGCAGAACTGATGGAGGCAGGCATGAGAAGAGGGTGCCTCGAGGCTGGGTGGGATCACGTGGCTCACTGCCCCTGGCCAAGTTTCACAAGGTCAAAACCAGGTCTGAATTCTACACTTCCTAGACATCAACCAACCTCATTATTCCAGCCCCCGCATTTATGCAGGAGGGGCACCCACTGGCCCAAGCTTCCCTCTTCTGCTTTTTCCCTTTTGTCTTCCTATCTCACTGTTAACCACAATCACCAAGTCAGGACAATTGATCTGTAGGGCCGGGAAGGCAGCTGTTGCCAATAACCTTAATGAAGGCAGCAGCCTCTGCCCCTGCAGCAGCCCAGGCTGTCTAGAGCAGCCTAGCAAAGCAGAACTCCCCCAGGTTTCTGGGTTAGGGTTTCTAAAGCTGACCCAGGCCTAAGCAGCACGTTTTGTCGGGGTATGCACTCAGGGAATTATTTTGTTTTAAGATGAATTTTATTCATCAAGCTAAAGGAACTAAGCAACTCTGATTTTTATAAAAATTATTTAAAAAATAAAACTTTGCAAAGCTCTCCTCTTAAATCAAACTCTTCCGTTAAAATCCAGAATGACCTTTTCAGCCTTTTTTTTTCTAAAAAGAAATCTTCGTACCTGTTTCTTGCTCTCCTCTCTTCTCCTCCTCCCACCCAATGAGAAAAGGAAACAAGTATTTATTAAGTACCTACTATGTGCCAGGCACTGTGTGTGCAAAGCCCTTGACAAATATTTCAATGGATGCTCACCACACCCCTGGGAGGCAAGGGCAGTTGTTATTGTGCTCATTTCACAGATCAGAAAGTAGAGGCAAACAGAGGTTAACTTGCCCAGGGTCACACAGTTTGGAAGTGTGTGCTGAATTAGAGCACAAGTCTTCCTTACTCCAGGCCCAGCGCTCTATCTCCTGAACCACCTGTGGGGTGGGGAAACCAGACTCAAGGCCACTCTAGGTCCTCAAGTGTGGCCCTTTGACTGAATCCAAACTTTACAAACTAGATGCACTGAAGTTCATCAAATTTAAACTTTTTTTTTTTGGCCTTTCTTGTCTGTACCAACCAGAACACCAGGATAGGGTGCTATAGGTAGAATCAAAGGAAAATGGCCACAAGAATCAAAGGAAAATGGCCAGAGAAATCAAAGTGGGGGAGGGAAGAGTCAAGTAGAATTTTTATTTTTCTTGTCCTGGCTGTGGCAGGTTAGAGTAAGGAGGATGTCTCCAGGGTAGAGGCTAGGGCCTGATGCCAACAGGATCTGGACAAACAGAAGCACCACCAAGAGTAGGCAACACCTCTTCTGGAAGACAGTGTTAGCATGCCTATACGGTGGGGTGACCCTGTCCTTATTTCTTTGTCCTTCCTTTAAACCTAAAAGCCATTTTAGGTAAATAAGTGTGAAGAAAGAAAAGAGGAGAGGTAGTGGCTGACTATAGGAACTAGGAGTGTCCAGAACCTGGTAAGGTCACTCCAGCAGGTTCCCATCATAGCCAGAGAGCAGGCTTTCCTTATTCTAGGCCCAGGGCTCTATTATTCACCTAGTTGATACCTAAATGGATACAGAATGGCATCTCGAACGTTGTAGGATATATAGCCTGGCTATCCATATCTCTCAAGAGACAGTCCAGGATTTTAGCCACTTTCTTCCTTTGTAGGAGTAATGCCTTTTGTGGGAGCTATGCACACAGTAAGTGCTCTGCAAATACTTGTTAATTGATTGTTCTTAATGCTATATCCTACACATATTCCTTTGAGTGCTGAGTATAGTAATAGCAGGGTGAGTGAGACTTCTGTGTCCAGATGAGGGGTTCTTAATATATTTAAGATATATTATTTTAATTTATAGTTATGTTAATATGATAAATATATTAATATAATATAATTTATATTGCTAATTAGTGTATTTATTAATTTAAAATAAATTAATAAAACACAAAACAAATATAACTAATATAACTCCTCTTAATTGTGTATATGTCATAAATCCCTTGGGTAGTTAGGTGAAGTCTTTGGCCTCCTTCTTAAGAAAATGTTTTTAAATTACTGAAGGTAATTCTAAATTTTTAAAGATAAGAGGAAATAAGAATGTAATGTTTTTTTCCATTCAAATTCACCACTCTCCTAAAATCCAAGTGGTCTATGAATTTCAGACTAAGAGCTCCTTTTTAGAGAATCTGGTTACCTGAGTGGCTTTTGCTATATCTGTATTTGTACTTCTGTGATCTGTGCATGTGTCCGTAAAGAGCTATATTACAAGTTGCCAGAATTCTTAAAATATAGTATACACCAAATGCTGGGGAGAGACGATAATGTATCCTAAAACCAGGGGCTGCCTAAGTCCTTCTGTACCCTCTCTTATTTGCTCGAGTATCTATGCCAGCAGTCACAGGATCCTGACTCTCAGAAAGCAGGAGGTCCTGGGGTAGCAGAGCACTGGACTCCGAGTCAGGACAGACCTTGATTCAGAACCCACCATGGTCACATTAGCTACGTGTCTCCGGCCAGCTCACTTCACAAGTGGACAGCCTCAATCTCCCTGTCTGTAAAATGGTGTAATAATAGCACCTCTATCACAGGGTTCTAGTGAGAAACAAATAAGAATGTAAAGCCCTTTGCAGTAAAATCTTAAAGCTTTATATAAACATCAGCTATTAACTTCCATATGGTTTCTTCATTCCCTACTCCTTTGTAACATGCTCAGTATTCCATTCTCTTCCCCTCTCACCTCCTAAAAGTCTAGGACCTATGCCCATATTAGGGGTCAGAACTACTTTTTAACCTAAGCTTGTCTCCATACCAGGTGGGTGAATGCCCTATCTGAGGACCCCTTTTTTGTCAGATAAGACATTGAGAAGAGGCAAAGCATGGAACCAGAGGTCCAGAAGGTCTCCATTCCAGACTCACACTTGCCACATGTGCTGGCTAAGTTATCTCAAACAATGCTCTCCTTGGTACAATGAGTCTACCTGGGCATATTCAGTGTATAAGAATGATTCCCTCCAGGTCCTTTTAGTTACCATACCACATTCCCTCTGGGGGATCTGTTCAAAGTGCCTGCTGACTTTGAAAGACTTCAGACCTCTGACCAATACAATAACCAACCTGATTTCACAGGACTGATGATGAAGAATGCTACCCATCTCCTAGCAGGGAAGCATCAGGTAGGACTTAAGTAGATAACTACTATCACGACAACCAGTATGTATCCTAATAGCGTAGATGACATTATAGCAGGAATCCTCTCTCACCGCCATCATTACATGGTAGCTATTGGATGTACTTAGAGTGTCAATGAGTAATAAACCCACATTCACTTAACTAGTAATAATAGCTAATAAAAACAGCTAGCACTTAGATAATGCTTTAAAATTTGCAAAGTTCAAGGGAGGTAGGTGCTGTAAGTATTCCCATTTTATAGGGTGAAGGAACTGAGGTACGTAGATGTTCAGTGACTTGTCGAGTGTGAGGTTATATTTAAACCCAGGTCACCCTGATCCCAGGTCCAGCCCCCTATCCACTGTGCCACCCAGCTGCCCCCAAGGTTGGTGGTAACCTTGACAACAACAGGGAAGTGAGGAAGAGAGAAAAGTTTGATGAGAAAGATAGAGTTCCGTTTAGGACATGTTGAGTTTAAGACGTGTACAAGACATTCAGTTCCATCTGATGGACAAATGGAGATACTAGACTGGAGTCTGGAAGAGAAATCAGGGCTGAGAAAGTAGAATGGAGAGCCATTTGTATAGAGATGAAAATCAAAATCCACAGAATGTTTGGTCTTAGCGATAGATCAATGAGCCTGAGTTTAGATCTCGCCTCTGATGCTGACTGTGTGACCCAGGGCAAGTCACTTGACCTCAGTTTCCTCAGTTGTAAAAAAGGGGGTTTAGCATTAACCTCCCTGGGTTGTTTTAGGATCAAAAGATCCTAAAGCACATTTCACAGTGACTGGCACATAATAGGCACTTAATAAATGTTAGTTTCCTTCCTTCCTTGTAGAAGTTCATATTCTAATGACATCATTTTCACCAAACTCTCAAGGTTAATCTGTTATCCAGACTTTTAAAAATAGTGCCAAGTACAGTTTGGGCAGAAATGAGACGCAGGCCTTAAGGGCACAGTGTGTTCTAACATGCTAGTTTTGGTTTTTTTTCAAATTCACAAAATCTCAAATGAATTCTATAAGAGGAAGGGAAGGGCAAGGAAAGAAGCATTTACTAAGTGCCTGTTATGTACTGGATACTAAGCACTTTACAAATATCTCATTTGAAACTCACAATAACCACATGACATAGGTGCTATTATTACGCCATCTTATACTTGAGGGAAACTGGGACCAACAGGGTTAAATGACCGCACAGAGTCACACAGCTAGTAAGTGTCTGGGGCCACATTTGAACTTAGGTCTTCCTGACTGGTTCAGTGCTCTATCTATTTTGTCACCTTATAGGTTCTAGGGGTGGAGAACTTGTGGCCTCAAGGCCACATGTGACTCTCTAGGTCCTCAAGTGTGGCCCTTTGACTGACTCTAAACTTCACAGAAGTTGTTCTAGCAAATTTCTTTGACTCACATCTGTACTGACAAATTGTGCTGATGCTTCCCTATATGAGACAAGGAAAAGACAAAACTACAAATCAGGCTATGGAGGTGTATGGTAACCAGTGGAACAAGGATAAGAATTTTTCTTGCTTCCTGTGCATTGTAACTGATTAACAGCCACAGTTCTCATCTTCAAGGAATGTACATTCTAAAATGGGCAAACAATGTGAAAGTAAAGAAGGGGGTTTAATGGAAAAAATGTTGGATCTAGAGATGGAGATCTGAGTTCAAATCTTGACTTGGACATTTATCAGCTGTGTGACCTTGGGCAAATCACTTCAACTCTCTGGGACTCAGTTTTCTTAGCTATAAAATGAGAGGGGCTGGATTAAATGACCTTAAAAATCCCTACCAGCTCTAAATCTATTAAATTACTTAGTAGATAGTAAATTAACTACTTTATCTTGCCTTGTACAAGCCAATCAAGCACACTGATTATTGTTTCCTATAAAAACTCGTTTCAATCTACACTCACCAAAAAGGTGTTCTCCTTCCTGTCCCAAATGGAAAAAAAAATAACACCATCTGGGTGAGTTGAGGTGGAACACAGTATTCCCTCACCCATTTCTCTGCTCCCACAGCCCCATGTGAACAGCCACTAAGAGATCCCTGTTGTGGGAAGGTAACCTCTATCCACCAGCTGTGGCTGTAAACAGCAAGATGGGGAAATGACCACAGAAGCCAAGGATCAGTCATTTATGGACTGCTGTAGGTGCTAGGGTGCAAAAGATTACTATTCCACTCCACCTAGTGTCAAAATTGATTCTCAGTTTAGGAAAAGTGTTGCTAAAGTGTTTTTAAAAAAAAACAAAACACAAAAACTTAAAAGGTCTACTTATATGTTATAATATATGTACAAAAGTCTGAATGGATTTTGGTGTTATCTTTATGATTTGGTGTGAATTTCTCATTTAAATTAAAGGAAGGTTAAAATAATTACTTCTTATATGGTTAGGGAAGACTGGAGGAAAAAAATGTGATTTCAAGAGGAAGAACTCTTTTGTGTGTGTGTTTCTGAGGTTTTTCTTGGAGGGGGGGAAAGTAAGACAATGACTTGCCCAAGGTCACACAGTTAGTATGTGTCACATATCTGTGGCTGGATTTGAACTCAGATCCCCCTAACTCCAGGGCCTGTGTTCTATTCACTGCACCACCTAGCTGCCCCAAGAGGAAAGACTCTTAAGAGGTCAGAGAAGGAAAGGACATTCAGATATAAGGCATGGTAGATATTTTAGGTTATATGCAGAAACTATGAAATATCTGAAGGTGAGGGAAGAATTCTGGTCATTTTTTTCTTTTTGTATCTATTTTTATGAATGAGTAACAGAAATGCAAAGGGCTTGGCTCTCTATAATGGCCTTGTAACTTTCTCTTTAAATGTACTAAATGAATAAAATAGAATTCAAAATGTGGCCAGAACACAATGAAGACATCTAAATGAATGTGAACATCTGTAACCTTGGGCAAAAGACATAATCTTTTGGGGACTCAAGCTCTCCTTCTGCAAAATGGAAGCAGTATGGTGCAAAATGCTAACCCTTGAATTAGAGGACCAAATCCCGCTTAAACCATTAAATAACTATGTAAATCTGGGCAAAGTCTTTTGATCTCCCTGGACCTTAGATTCCTCATATATAAAATGACAGGGTTGCACGAGGTGACCTTTGAGGTCCCTTCTACCTTCAGAATTACAATCTTATAACTAAGTCATGATTAAGTTATTTCAAAAGTCTCCTCTTCAGTTCAAGGATCTTTCAGAACACTTTGTTTTTACAGTGGATTTTCTACTGTCATCAGTGGTCATCAGTGTAGAGATACTTCACTACTCAGAAGTAATTTTCTCATTATTATTTTTTTAAACTAAAACCAGCTTTTCTTCCTGATACATTGTTTCTGTCTATGGCACCACAATTCCTTTTGGTCACTCACCCAGGCTAATAACCTTGAAGTCCACTTTGACTCCTCCTCCTTCACCTCCCTTCCCCACCCATTTTAATCAGTAACCAAGGCTAGTTGATTCTATCTCTCCACATTCCTCCCATCTGTTCTCCCTATTCATCCCCACTGACACTGCCTTAGTTTAGAATTTTTCCTCCTTTCCTCCTCCAGTCCCTTAGTTCTAAGCTGATAAAACAACTGACAGATTATTTTTTCTAATGCACAGCTCATTATCCTAGTCAAACTCTTAAGAGCTCTACATTAATGACTTACTGAATAATGCAGAGTCCTTGGCCAAATCAATAAACATTCCTTAAGCTCTACTTTACGTCAGGCACTGTGCTAAGCAATAAGGGATATAAAGGCAAAAAAAAAAAAATGTCCCTGCCCTCAAGGAGCTCAGTCTAATGGGGGAGAATATGTGCAAACAACTATGTACAAACATGATATATATAGGAGATATTGGAAATAATCTTCCAAGGAAGGCATTAGTGAGAAGGATTGGGAATCTCGCAGAAGGTGGGAGTCTACTGAGACATGGCAGAAATGAGACAGAGTTGAGGAGGAAGAGCATTCCAGGAATGGGGAACAGCCAATGAAACGGCGTAGAGTCTGGACATAGAGTAGCCTGTTTAAGGAACATCAGGAAGGCCAGTGTCACCAGCCCAACCCCACAGTTACATGGAGAGAAGTAAGACATGTGACGACTGGAAACATAAGAAGGGTCTTGCTGCAGTCCCCTTTTCCAGCTGAATAAGACTACTCTCCATGATGTACTCAATGCTCTAGCTACACTGGACTACTTGACATCACCTGAACATTTCTTCAACCTTCCCACCTCTGTGTGTTTGCTAATCATCTCCTACACCCAAAATGCCCTATCCACCCTTCTCACCTAATTCTAAGCTCAGTTCAAACTCTCCCTCTTCCATAAAGCATTTAATCTCCATTAGAGGTCAGTTAGTCTACCTGATCTCTGGTATATTCTAAGCTTTCTGAGGACAGAGATTACATCTTATTGATCTTTGTATCTGTCCTAGCACCAAGCACAGTACTGGACGCAGAAGGAATTTAATAAGAGTATGGATCACAGATAAAGAACTGTCAAGGACCCGGACCCCAAAACCTGCTATTGTACAGATGAGGACACTGAGGTCCAGGGAGGTGAAGAATCTTGCCCAAGAACACACTGCAAGTAAGTGGCAGAGTCAGCATTCGAACCCAGGCCCTCCCCCATCAAATAAAGTGCCTTTTGTATGCTTAAATATATGCTGAAATGATATGGGGGGATAAGGATGGGAAGGAAAGGCTAGGAAAAGGACAATAAGACTTGTTTTGGCTAAATTCCTATAAAGAAAAAAAATATCCTGCCTTTATGTTCAAAACAGAGACATAGGAAAATATGTGCACAATTCACCAGCTTTCTCCATGACAAAATATAGCACATTCTGACTATGTAAATGGAGAATTCTAATCAAATGGAATGCATAAAACTTAGGCCTGAAAATTTCCTTCCCTTAAAGTCTTACCTGGAAAGACTCCCAGCCCTTTATTTGTTTCCAGACTGAGGACCAACGATTGAGCTATGATGCTAAAAATCTGTCGGGGTGCAAAGTTCAAGCCATCAGTAACCTGAAAGCTAAAGCCACCAGACATCGCTCCTGCAAGAGGAAAGATGACATCCTTGTCACTTCAGTTAATCAACAAAAACAAACTCCTACAAATCATTCTCTTGTCTGTTAAAGGAGAAAGAATGGGGCAAACAGTACACAAAGCTAAGTACCGTAGTTTTTTAAAAGGTACTTTTAAAAAAAGGCATAACTGAAGGTTTGAATAGTATACATGTGGATACATGCATGTAAATCTACATGCACAGAGCCATGTATATAAATCTACATACATGCACACACACACTTTTACATATTGTGGGAACTTAGTAGGGCAAGCAGTCAATATGTAAACCCTTCGTAGGGAAGTCACTAGCACTGAGCACTAAGATTTTAAAAATAGACGCAGAGCATCTTAGGCAAGCTAGAAGGCACCTCAGAGGTCATCTAGTCTAAACCTTTTATTATTTTAAAGATGAGGAAATGGAGCCCTGGAAGGTTAAATGATTTCCCCAAGGTCATAAAGTTGAGGAAGAATTTGAACCCAGGCCCTATGAATCCAAAGCCAGAAAGTTTTCCAAGAACATATGTTATTTGAACTACAAACATAAGGCCAAGTACTGGCACTTCTGGGTTAGACATTGTTAGTATAAATAATTAATAATAACTACAGAATACAAGAAACAGGGCAAGGGGAAGGGAGGAGGGAAAGATTATATGGGAAAATTTTAAAGACTGCTAGGTAGCAGTTCTAATGGTTTATCAATCTCAATTTAGCTGTTTCTACTAAATACACATACCAAAGGAGATGGATTATCTCCCTTAATCCTGTGAGGGGATCAGTGATCTTTCCAAAGTTATAAATTAACATCTAAGCAAAGCTGTATCTGAGAATGAGAGCCTAGACTAATGACTTCCTCCAGGAGAATTTTACTAGTCTTTTCCTGAAAGTTCAAGTCAAAGAAAAAATTTACAAATGTAAATATTTACATTATATTCATCCCCTAAGAAATACTCATTTAACAGCAGGCTTGGAAACACCGTATTTTTTGTCTCACATGCTTACTTGCTCTCTAGGTCACTGTGTAGCAAAGATATAGGGAAGGCATCATCAGGCACGGCAGCTCCATCATGAGCATGTATTTGGTTATTAAAATTATTTTGTAAAGGCGACTCACTAGTATAACAGGCCTCTCTAGTTCTCATCATCCAATCAAGCCAAGGTAGTTCTTCTTGCCATATAAAAAGGTTATAGGCTATTAAAAAATCCTACGTAAACTCAAAAGTTCTCTAATAAAAGTGAGAAGCCTGTGTTTCATCTACTGGAGAGCAAGAAACCAGTCATATGTTGTATTTACAAAGTACGATGGAGCGCAGAAGGCTGTATATAATGAAGCTTGAAATTAAAGTGACTCCTCGTTATCATTTTGTATTCAGGGCATTTTATGAATACAAAAACAAAATGGGGACCAGTCAAAAAAAAAAAAAAGAACTACATCAAGACAGATGCTGCAATATGATACAAGACACAACATGGTGCCCAGGCTAATTAGAACAAAAATTAAGGTAAAGGAGAAGATATGAAAGCTGTGTGGTCCTGTGGTTAGAGAACAGATGGGAACCTAAGGGGGCACACAACCCCATCCAGATTCAAGCTTTCTGTGTGATCCCTAAGTAAGTCACTTAGCCTCCCAAGTCTTGCTTTCATCAAGCAACTTGGGAGGCAATGTGGAATAATGAATTAGATTAATGGCAAAGCACTTTGCAAATATAAAATGGTAAGGAGGCAAATGAAGAAAAACTCTTTTACTGGGTGGCAGATAATGGATGATGCACCAGTGGGTTGGACAGCTGTTCTAAGCAAGACATTTATGGTTAAGAGCCAATCCATTACATTTTCAGAGCGAATGTGAGGGCTGCTAAGAGCATTCAATGTGGGGTGGAGCCCATGTTTTACTTTCCTCAATCACTTATGACCTTTATGTCCAACTGTTATAAAAAATGAAAAGTGATCTTGTCTCCTGGCTAAAAGCTAAACTGAATGTTGACATCTTGAAATATTAGTCAACTCTCTGAAGGTTTTTAATTGGGAAGTTGCATCAAGATGCTTACTCAGGAGAAATTTTTAAGGATTTAACATCTCTTGTGCATATAGCATAATCCTAGGATAGCATTAATGCTACCAAGGCCCAATGTTTCTCACACCAAGATGCAGACATCTTGGAAGCTATAAATACTGCAGCCTGCATCTGCTATGTATTTTGTATTATGTTTCAAACTTTGGGCTATAGTCATATTAGTGCAACTCATGGTTAATAAAGACAATTGAGAAAATTGTTCCCCATCTTCTTTTATTTCACAAAAGAAAAAATAGTTTAAGTTCTTTAAAGGTAAACAGTTTTGCACAAGTATTACATGTTAGTAGAAGGGACTAGGTGAATAGATGACTCTAGATGTGTTTATTAATGGAAGGAAGCAGTAGTGCAGACAATCCCCAAAGACAGATAATGCAACCCTTGTATTAGGCTTCAAAAGCTGTTTTACACATATTTGAATATGGGATATAATGTGGGAATTTGCATTTCCAAATAAGATAATCAAAAACACACCAATCTGACTCAAAATCCTTCCCATTCTGCTAAGTCTTCCTCCCCTCCTCTACTTCCACCTCCCGTTCCTTCCCCCCACTTCCCATCACATCACAGATTTCAAACTAATTTAAAATGCTTGCCTAAAGTCAAATTGGACTTTCTCCACAGACCAGTGAGTCCAAATCATCCTTAGGGTAGGGAAATAATTGTTTTGGCTTAAAAGGCTTTCTTTTCTACCTTCTGCTGGTCATCAAAGTATTTAAATTAAAAAGTAGGGAGGGAAAGTAAATAACAAAGTTGGTAAAAATTTGAATGCAAGTTTGCAAATAACTATATCCTTCCCCCCAAAATTATCTGTAACATTACTAAAAATTATTGCATGGTTCTTAGTACACATCCTAGAAAGGATTTAGGTGGCCTATATTCTTTAGTCTATGAGAAAGACAATTCATTTAAATGTTAGGTAAAAATCCAATAAAAATGCATTTTAAAATTAAAGTAATACTTTTTGAAGTATTACTTTTTCCCCCTTTAACTACATACCGGTATGCACAAACACTAGTTGACCCTCACTGATGTCAGCTTGGGTGAAATTCATGATGCTTGTATTTGGAAAAGATTTCAGAGCCAAGTGACCATTGCTGGGAAGAGTGACAGAGTACAACAGTTCCCTTGGTGAGGAATCAATGTCTTCTGCACAGAGATCATTTGGGGTTATTTCAGTAACAGAATTCACCCAAACCTAAAAAATAAAAGCAACCACATATCTTGTATGGATTGAATCATCTTTCTAAAATGGCAAACTGTATCCCTCCCCACCCCCAGATCAATGACTTTAAAATTTCAAGGCAGAACAATATTGAGACTTCCTACCATGCAAAAACATGTTTAACAAACACAGCAACATGTCACGTGTTTTATCTGACATTTTAAATACAGTATAGAGTTTCAATCAAAATTATACATACTCGAGTGAATGATACAGCATCACATAATCACCATCTAAGAGAATTAGTCGGGGTCTTCATAGCCATCTAATCTAACCCAAGAACGACTGGAATGCCCACTATGATAGGCCTGACAAAGACAGCCTCTGTTTGTGAACTTAAAAGGAAGGAGAATCCACCATTTCTCCAGGCACCCAATTCCACTTTTTGTTACTCTATTAGAAGATTTTTTCTGATATCAAGACTAAATCTGCTTCTACAACTTCCAAGTTGTGTTCCTGACTCTGCCCTCTGGCCAAATGAAATGTGTAGTTCCTCCTCCATGTGTCATCCCTTCACATACTTGAAGATGGGCAACATATCTTCCTTGAGTTTTCTCTTCTCCACACTAAGCATCCCCAATTCCTTTAACTGATATCTAATGGCATATGAGGTCTTTTGGCAGTCAGATGGTCCAATGGATATAGTGCTGAGCCTGGAGAACTGTGATTAAAGATCTCAGACACTTTACTAACTCTGGGACCCCAGGCAAATCCCTTAACTTCTGTTGGCCTCAGTTTCCTCAAATGTAAAATGAGAATCATAACAGCATCCACCTCCTAGGGTTGTTGTGACAATCGAATGAAATAACATATGTGAAGCACCAAGCACAGCACCTGGCACCAAGTAAGAGCTTAATGAATGTTTGTTCCCTGGGGGACTCAAAAAATGACCACTCTCCTGAGCCCTGTGCTTTCTGCACTGTGACCATCTTCCCCACCTAGATATCCAATTACCTTCTGAGGTAATTCAAAATGATATACATTTATTGAGTACCTTACTCATCCTGTTGTAGGCAGCATACGCACTGTTACTTAGGAAGTTGTTGACCATAACAATGGCAGATGTTTCTCCATTTTGGAATGGGTCTATACCCTGGTACAACTTGCATCATTCCGACTCTACCCAAGTCCACTGTCTGATCTGTAGGCTATGCAAGGATTCTCCCAGCCCCATCCATTTTGTGGTTAGGAGAACCCCATGTATTTAATTGCTAGATTCCAATTTGGGGAAAAATATTGGTGATGTACTATGACCCCAAAAACCTCTTGGGCCCCCTGGAGTCACTAGGGCACCTGCTAGAGGCCCTGCCATGATTCTCATGGATTTATGAATGAATTAAGCACCCACTGTTTGTAAGTATCATGCCAAGTGCTGGGGATGCAAATGCAAAAGAAAGAGAGACCCTGCCTTCAAAGAAAAACAAATTAAAAAACAAATAAGCGTTTGCTCCCTCTCTCTTCCCTTTACCATCCAGGATGCCACATGTATTCCTAATATTTACTATATATTCATTCCTACGTATTTATTCCTAATAACAATTATGCTGTTAAAATATGGCAGCATAGGGGGCAGCATGGTGGCCCAGTGGATAGAGCACCAGTCCTGGAGTCAGGAGGACTGCAGTACAAATCCAACCTCAGAGACTTATGAACTGTGTGATCCTGATCAAGTCACTTAAAGCTAACTGCCTCTCAAAAAAAAAGGAAAGGAAAAGAAAGGAAAGAAAAAGTGCAGCATGTAATCTAAGGAAGAAAATATTCATCCATTTCTATGCTTTCTTGAGAACAATACTACTGACTGACACTCATGTTTCTACATGTCCTCTTAAGATCACAGGACTTGGCAGAGTTTGAAGCATCAGGATCTTAGATGTTGCTCAGTTCAGCTTCCTCATTGTGCAGAAGAGTAAACAGATTCAAAGAGGGGGGTGACTCACCCTGCATCACTATACAAGGTGGCCTTTGCATCCTCCTCACCCTCTAGATAAAGGAGCATTCATAAAAACTCTTCTTACCTTGAAGTAAGATTACACAGGGTGATTGATACAGAGCCAGAAGAATCCTTAGAAAGTCTAGTCCTATACCATTATGTTACAAAAGAGGAAAATGAGCCTCACACAAGTTAACTACTTTCCCAAAATTATACATATGTGGCAGAATACAAGTTAGTTAAGATTAAATGTCTATCTCCAGTGTCTAGGGAAAAATGTTTTTCTGTTTTCCAATATCAAACATTTCAAAATCTACTTGTGCTGTTTGAACTCAGTTTCTTTCTCTGTGAAATGGACAAGTTGATCCAAATTATCTCTGGGTACTCTTTTTAGCTTTGATGAGTCTGAATTATTTCAACATGGTGTTCAACATTTTAAATTTTTATTTTTTACCTATATTTACCTTAGATCACATGATACATGGAGGAGGCATGTGATGCACTGGAAAGAACATGGCACTCTTAGAAGATCTGAGTTCAAACCTTACTTCTGCTTTCTGGACCTGTTTCCTCATCTGTAAAATTAGGGATCTGTACTAGAAGACCCCAACTGTCTTTTCTAGCTCTGTGGCATTAATGCCAATTAGTGGTCATATCACAAAATAGCTTAAGTGGTCACATTTATAAATATCTTAACATTCAAATTGCACATACAAAGGCATTTCTGGAGAGGTGAGGAGCACTGAAGGAGAAATCAAGGAAGGCTTCCTGTAGGTGATGGTACATGGACTGAAAAAAAGAAGTGTGAGGTAAAGTTATAAGATTGAATCTGTGAAGTTTAGCAGTTTAAAAAGAGATGGCTTAAAAATGTTTTGGGCAAAGGGAATGTCAGACAGTTTGGGATTCTAAGAGGTAGAGACAAAAAGGAAGAATATTCCAGGTATCAGGGCTGGGGGGATTGGGGAGGGGGCAGCCTGCACAAAAGGCACTTGAGAGAAAACGGATAAAATGTCAAGTGTGGGGAGTACCATGTAGGCCAGGTAGGCCAGAGCATAGGGAGGATGAAGGGGATGATGTTCAGTCGTGTCCAACTCCTTGTGACCCCATTTGGGGTTTTTCTTGGCAAAGATATGGGAATAGTTTGCCATTTACTTCTCCAGGCACACTGATTTAGGTACCTTGCCCAGGGTCACCCAGCTAGTAAGTATCTGAGGTTGGATTTGAACTCAGGAAGATGAGTCTTCCTGACTCTAGGACTGGCACATTATCACTGCACCACCTAGCTGCCAAACTTACATGACTTACTTAAGATCAAAGAGATATGTAGCAGAAGTGAGACTGAACCTAGGTCTTCTGATTGTATATCTAATCATTAGATTAGAGATTTAAAGTTGGAAGGAAGCTCAGATGTCATCTGGTACAACCCTCCTATTTTAATGTCAACCAATCAACCAGCATTCATTAAAATCCAATGATGTGTGCTATGTGCCAGAGACACAAAAAACATAAAATAGAGTTCCTGCTGTAAGGAAGCTCACCGTCCAACAGAGCAGACAGCATGCTAACAAATAAATTATATATTTAAAAATATATAAATCATATATCATGATGTATGTTACATATTTAATATATCATGTTATATATAAGTATAAGATTATCTATATAATTATATTATACGTACACATGTGCACATGTGCATATGCATATAAATACATATATGTATACATATACATGCAAATGCAAATATACAAGTATGTGTATATAAAAAAAAGAATGAAGAGATAGATGGCCTATTAGGCCCCTTTCACAGCTCTAAGATTCCGTACTGTCTGATAATAAAGTAAGAAGGATGTATCTGAGGGTGTGAAAGTGTATGTGTGTGTGTGTGTGTGTGTGTGTGTGTGTGTGTGTGTGTGTGTGTGTGTCTCTGTGTTTCACATATTTTCTACTGTCAAGTCCCAGAGAGTCCCAGGAAGTCTAGAATAGGCTTGTCAGAGAGACCTGGGCAGACTTCAGGGCTTTGCTGGATTCTGTGCTTATTGCCTCAGACTACTTTCAGATTGCGAAAGATTTTCCTCAAAGGCAGGCAGAGTAAAGGAGAAAATAAACATATTCATGTAGGGAAAGTCACCTAGGGAACCAGACTTGACAGAATTGCTCTGTTACCAGAAAGTCTCATCTCACTCTCTTGTAAGCTGTCTTACCAACACAGACAGCTCAGCCTGGGTTCCCCCTGATTTTATATGTTGCCTACAGAAAGAGTGGGAGGGGGCTGACAGAGAGACTCATTGAGGGAACTGGCACCGCTGCCTCCTCCTCACTTCTCATGGTCCTGGAGTCCATCCATACTAGTGACAAAAGATGACCATTTTCCACCTTCAGAAGAATGTACGACAAGACTCTCGAAGACACATGCTCAAAAGCCACAGTCTAATCACTGAAATTATATAAGTAGCATTTAGGTTATTGTTAGTTCCAGGCAAATTGTGAGTAAATCCTTCTAATTGCTGGGTGTGAAATACAAGGCCCATTACCTATCATTCACATGAAATAAATACATAGGAGAGTGCTCCTTTTTTTGGGGGGGGGGAGTGAAAGAGGGAGGGAGGAGACCAGACTTATGAACTCTTTGTTACAGAGAATCTAGGTGAAGAAACTCCCCTACCAACGCAGACTGACCCTTGCTCTGCAAAAAAAAAACAAAAACAAAAACCTAGAAGAGTTGCTCGAGGCACCGA
Organism: Potorous gilbertii; assembly: GCA_028658325.1. Taxonomy (NCBI): domain Eukaryota; kingdom Metazoa; phylum Chordata; class Mammalia; order Diprotodontia; family Potoroidae; genus Potorous; species Potorous gilbertii. The sequence continues at coordinate 650,902,132 of CM053769.1, read as the reverse complement.
GAGGTTAAAGGACATACAAACAGTAGTATATGTAGAAGGCAGATCTCAAACTCACATCTTCCTGATTTTGAAGTTCACTCTTGCTTCTGAATCTCTTAAAGGGTCTCCAAGTCAGTGGGGATGTAGTTTAATTTTTAATTTGAATCAACCCAGTTAAATTCTGCTGCTTGAAAAAGAAAAAAAAATACAACATTCTACTTAACAAAATTCCAAGTCTCCTAGTCCCTCTTCTCACTCTACAAGAGGCCTTTCAAGTCCAATTCAAATATCTTATCCTCACTTGTTTGGGCACTCAAATGGATTCTGGAAACTATTAATACCATATCCTCCCAACTCCACTCCAATGATTGGCAGAAACTAATTTTTTCCAAAGCTACACATATAAAAACTAAATGAAGTATGTTTTCCACTGCAGGCCTTCTACAGAGATATTGTCTTTTTTTTTTTTTTAACTGTTCTAGTCTCGGCATACAACCATCTCCTTGAAAGGAAAGGAAATCTGAACCCCTAAACCAAAGAATCAGGAACGACTATTTTTCATTCTAATCTCTCCAGAAACATTTACTTGACTTTAAAAGTTCAATATATCATCCACCACAGTCCTTCTCTAATGTCTAATTTTCATTCTAATTCCTTTGGAAACACTTAACCCATTTAACTTAAGCATCTTCTCTGATGCCTGACCATAGTGTGGAGGTGATCTCAAAGGTTCTGTCAATGCTGCACATGGACTGGCTGGTCCTACCTACCTGAAAAGGACTTAACTATGGGCCCAGTGATGGAATATATGTTTATTATCCTAGGAACAGACTAGCTAAGTGTGGAGAAGTTTATTATCAGAAATGCAATCATCAGGTGATTTTCTTCCTTCCTTTTCTTCTTTCCTTTCTTTTTTCCTTCCCTTCTTTCTTTCCCTTCCTTTCTTTCTTTTTAAAGATTCCAGTAATTCAATGAGCCGCTTGCTAAGCCACTGAAGATTTATGAGCTGAGTAGACAGAGAACTCGTATCAATGACACAGGTCTTCTGCAGTATTAAAGAAGCTCCAATTATACCAGAATACCTTGAGGTTGGTTCCTGCTTTTTACATCTGATGTCCAGGTTACAGATCTTCAGGGAGGCAAAAGGATGAAAAGAAAAAAATCACCTAAGACTTCTATGAAACTAAGAAGTAACTGTGCAAGGATGTGAAACGTGAAAAATTTAAATATCATTTTGATTTTCAAGTTCCCTGAAAGTATTAAATTTCTTAGTAGATAGGGATTAAGGTTTGAATATTTCTCTTTTTTGTACATAGATGATTTCATGTTGTCTCCTCCACTGGACTATAAACTCATTGAGAGCAGAAAATAAATGTCTTTAATCTTTCTATCCCTAGTACTTACCACAGTATTTGGCATGTAGTAGGTACTTAACAAATGCTTACTGACTGACAGATGCTTTTTAAGAAGACCTTACTAAAATATTTTAAGGGAGCTAAGTTTTCATTCATAAAGATTTCATTGGTAGGTAGTCTCTGTACTGTTAAGACTTAAGAGAATCATTTAAAACAAATAAAAGCATTTAAAACTCTCCTATTTTTACAACTACATTGGGATAGTAGCATATTTACTCACAGAAAAAATATCAAACGCCTGCAAGTCTATTGCCCCACTTTGAACAAGCACATAGTTACATGCTTATGGTTATGCCATGGTTCTAGGGTTATGTTTATAGGCTCAAATTGCTGATTTTATTAATAAGCAGTATTCCTTGAAAGTAATCAGAAGTTTCTACTCCCCATATAAATATTAGAGTCATCTATAAAATAGGAAAATGTAGCCCCCTTGTGGATACAGAAAGACAGTTTTATATAAAGCCTATCTATCACTTTCATCCATAAACAAGACCAATCCAATAAATGTACAGAATTTACTCTGGGAAAGGAAGGCCCATTGTACAACTGCTGAATAGTTTATCAAGATGTAAATGATTTCCCAGGAAGCTAGAAATGGATGGAGTCACACATCTGTCAGCCATAAATTCTGCTATTCAAAGAGACTTTCAACATGGAGAAGAAAAATAACCTGTATTTATAAGCTAGCAGCTTACTAGAAGGACCAGGTATGTCAAATGACACCATTTAAAAAAAATTCTATACTTTTTCCTGTCAGTGCAAAGGTACTTTTAAAAAATATATTTATTGATTTATTTACTTTTCATTTTCCACATTCACTTTTATAAGATTTTGGGTTCTAAATTTCTCTCCTCCATTCCTTCCCTTCTCCCCAAGAAGACATGTAATCTGATATAGGCTACACACATATAATCATATTAAACAGATTTCCACGTTAGTCATGTTGTGAAGGAAAAAAAAATACGAGAAAGGAAAAAAACAAAAAAAAGAGAAAATGTATACTTTAATCTTTTTTGAGACTCCATAGTTCTTTGTCTGGATAGCATTTTCCATCATGAGTCTTTCGGAATTGTCTTAGATCACTGCATTGCTGAGAAGATCTAAGTCTAACAAAGTTAGTCATTGAACAATGTTGCTGTAACTATGTACAACGTTCTTTTGGTTCTGCAAGTCTTACCAGGTTTTTCTGAAATCCACCTGCTCACCATTTCTTATGGAACAACAGTATTCAATCACATTCATATGCCATAACTTTTTCAGTCATTCTGCAATTGATGGACATCCCCTCAATTTCTAATTCTCTGCCACCACAAAAAGATTTGCTAGAAATGTTTTTGTACATGTGGGTCCTTTTCCCTTTCAAAGATACTTTTAATAATGATAATGTTATAATTTTACTTTGAAATAAAAAAAATTCATCTTGTTATCTCTAATTTCTTTGCCTTATGGATAAAAAAAAATGCACTGTCAATTTGGCACAGCTTGGTTCTTCAAGGTATTCTTAAAGTCCGGTCCTCTTTGTGTTAAACACAAATCAAGGGACCCAAGTCCTGCTCCGAGCTCAGCTATGCTAGGGCTTATAAACCAGTCTAAGTGCCCTTAGCCAGCAAGCGCTCTTCTCTGCATAAGACAGAGACAGACCCTGGCCAGATTCTGGCTGCCTCCATGTGAAGACTACGGATTAACAAATAAAAGAAAGGGGTTGGCAATTACATGACTGCTTGAACTACTTGAGAAAATGCTAAAAGGCCAGATATTAGAATAAGTAGCATGGTAATGAATATATAACATGATGTGAGATTCTGAAAAGTAAAAATATTCTTCTGTGCTAACCTCAAGTTTTGACCTTTAGCTATATTTTATGGGATCACGGGTTGAGTTCAAAGGGACCTCAAGGGACATCTAGTATAAGACTCTCATTTTACAGAGGGGTCAGTTTAGTGCCTTGTCCAAGGTGCCAAGTGGCAAGACTTGAACTCAGGCTGTTTAGTTCCAAATCTAGTGCTCTAGGGAAGTAAAGCATAGCCTTAGAGGAGCTTTTTGCTTTTGGAAAAAATGGAAAAAGAACACTTCTAGTCTCTTGTGGTTGGCAAAGTTAGCTCTCAGGATAAGCTGACTGATAAACTTGATAGTTTATCACTCTATTAGGTTGTTCCAGTCCAGAAAATGCTTTACATCTCACCCATCTCTTCATGTGGTCCATGCTGCCACTGGTTCTGTTACATACTGCCCCTCTCTCATGCCAATTCTATTTCCTACATCCAGTGCTTCTGGAAAAGTCATGTCAATCAGCTACTCTATGGATCAATGTATCACCCTGAGGACTCCTCACACCCAAATGCCCTTCCTTGCCCACTATTCCCTTACTTGTGTCACCTTTCTATTAGCACCTAAGATCTGTCTCACTATTATATTTGTACTCCTAGTGCAGAGCATGGGGACTGGGACAAAAGAAGCATTAAATCTCGCTCCCTCTTTCTTCCTTTGCCCTCAAGTAGCTTAAATTTTCATGGGAAGAGATAAGACAGACACATGGACTGACTTCCAATGTGTGAATTCCAGGTCTGGAAGGAGGTTTTAGGACAGAGAGCTGGAGCATGGTATAAGAAAGCCCAGAGCACAGCTTGGAGAGGAATGCAATGTTTCATTCTTACATTTAGCATCTCGGAAAAGACAGGACAGAGATCTAGGGGGAGATGCTGTGGAACCTGGTCTCTGATTTCACAGGTAAACGGAACTTTCAAATGATGAGATTCTTTCCATAAATGCCTACTTGGTACCTTCTCGGCAACTAAGCCTTGGAGAACTGCCTAGGGGCACTGAGATTTGCCCAGGATCAAACAGCCAGTATGTATCAAAGGCAAGATTTGAATTCATATCTTCTGAACTCTGAATCCATAGATTTTTCCTTTACACTATGCTACCTTAAAGGAGACATAAAACATTTTAAAAAGAACAGATTTTTAGAAATACTTATGTCCTTGGCCTCGAGACCACATGTGGCCCTCTATGTCCTCAAATGTGGCCCTTGGACGAAATCCAACCTCACAGAACATTTGGATTCTATCCAAGGTCCCCATGTGAGGACCTAAAGGGACACAGGTTCGCAGAGAATCCAAAATTTGTCTAGGGATCAGGGAGACTGCCTGAAATCTGCTTTCGTATTTTGCAAGGTCAAAACTAAACTTATGCTGAGTCTTAAAACAGACATTTTAATGAAAACCAATTATAATAACACATACAACATGCAGCATGGATGAGGGATTTTCATTCTCAAGACAGAAAGAGGAAAAGAAATCAAATGTTTGAGAAAATCATGGAAATTATGAAAATTATGAAATTATGGAAAAAAGTGAAAATAACAGTAACTACTTACCCATATTCTTACACTCTCATCTCATATACAAAATCTTTATGAAAATAACTGATGCTTATGCATTCAGGACTTGGAGATGGTATAAAAAGGAAAGAGGCAGGCTCTGGTGAATAATGTTCTTCAGCAGTCTACCTCTTTACAATAATAAAACTGACTCAAGCATGTAAAGAAAAGAAGGTTTCACTATGGTGATTGGTGAATGACTACAAAAGAACATTTGAGCAAATATGCTACCTTAAGGGCTCCCCTCTAACAAGGTATCAACCACAAATGTCAAAATCATCTAAGATTTCTTCAAAGATGTAAGAAGAGATATATCGAGTCAGGTATAAAATAGTGATATGTAAGTTAGCCACTGAGCATGAGGGAAACACAGAGAACATTATCATATAACCCACAAGTCTCTCCCTACTTCAGTCCATCCTCCTCTCGGCAGTCAGTGATTTTCCTAAAGTGTAAGTGTGACCACGTCACTCCACCCACTCCCTACTTCCCCCCAACCCACTACTAAATATATTCCAGTGGTTCTCTATCACCTTGAGGATCCCAGCCCTTGAAAACCTCCCCTCTCCCACATTTCCAGTTTTATTTTTCATTACTTCCCCCTCATACTTAGTCTAAGATCCAGTGATATCAGTCCCCTCGTTCTTCCTCAAATAAGACCCTCCATCTCCCGACTGGGGATTTTTACTGGCTGTCCTCCATCCCCGGAATTCTCTCCCTCCTCAGCCCTGCCTCCTAGCTTCCTCAAGTCCCAGTTAAAACTCCACCTTCTCCTGGAAGTCCCTCCTGATAACCCTTATTTTGAGTGCTTTCCTCTATTATTTTCAATTTATCCTACATAGAGTTTGTGTGTACATAATGCTTATTGACTAACTGACAAGTCACCATGTCAGCTACAGAGAGGTCAAGAAGGATGATATATCCTGCCTCTTGGTATTTTGTGTTTTCCATGGAAAAAATTAAGGAGAAAAACAAACAAACAAGAGTTTAACTTTTTCAAGAGAAGAAACTCAGAACAATTTACTGAGAAACTAAGGCAGTAATTCCAATGACCACAACTCTACATACACATTTGTTTAGGTTTATTTAAAACACTCAAATTCACTGCTTTTTCTCCTCTTCCCTGAATAGACTAGATTTAGAGTCAGAGATTCATCAGATAGAGCACTGAGCCTGGAGTAAGGAAGATAAAATTCTTGATATTGGTTTGCTTAAGTTTTTCAGGAGAATTTCTCAGCTGCCTCCCTTCCCCCTATTCCAAACCAAAAAACTTTCCATTAGCACTATGGATATCAGTCGATTAAAAACTCTTGACCTGCACCAACTCTGACTCCACCCAGAAGTTAGGGAAAAAAGGGTTCATGAGAAAGCATCTTGAAATACAGAAAGCATGATTATATCCAAAAGGGAAAGAGCATATAAGCAAACTGGAGTATAAAAGCATTCCACAGATAAAACATTTGTGTATCCATTGGTTTTTTTCTCAGCAGAATATAAGCACCTTAATGGAGGGTATTATTCTAAGGTTTTTTGTCTGAATCCCCAGTGACTAGCACATAGTAGGTGATTAATAAATTCTTGCTGAACTGTTAAATTCTATAGTTTCCCATTAACCCACTTCTGGTATTTCTCCAAAAGTATACATATAAGAGCTCTATTCCTCAAAGGGGAATATGAACGGGAGACATAGGAGACAAATTAGTACAGCTCCTATTCTATTAATTTAGATCCTGACCTAGGAATGGTACACATACTGGAGAACTACAGAATACCATCAAGTATAGAAAAAGACATTCTTCAATAAAAATAAACATTTAAAGAGGTAGTCATTTAAATCATATACTTCAGGGAAATCCCTCCCTGGATCCCCATTCCCCAAAAGTATATATAATATATATACATATACATATATATATGAAAGTATATATATTAAATATAGACGAGTGCAAAAAGATTCACTTTGTAAAAAGTCCAAAAGCCTTGCCACAGGAGCATTTTAATAGAATGGAATTTTAATTTATTCCATCACTGTCTACAATTGTTGTAGTTCAGTTGTTTCCAACTATTTATGACCCTATTTTGGGTTTTCTTGGCAAAGATACTGGAGTGGATTGTCATTTCCTTCTCCAGCTCATTTGACAGTTGAGGAAACGGAGGTGGTTATGTGACTTGCCCAGGGTCACACAGCTAGTAAGTGTCTGAGGTCAGATGAGTCTATCTCCAGGCCCAGCACTTTTCACCATGATATCCTCGTCAAGAAGACAGCAAAATACAGTAAATGCTATAAGACAAGTACAAATTGGCTTCAGGAGAGGGACATAATCCATCATTTTCTCATTTAAAACCTCCAAATGGTTCTAGAAACAAGCTTATGACAAGTCTGATTAATTTCTCCCAGATCAGCCGAAAGTAGACATAAAATAATCATTACCCAGCTTCTTTCTAACTCAGGATGACAGAGTTATGATGTTAGAAGGGGATGTAAATAGGTCACCTTCCCAAACCCCTATTCAAAGTTTGGATCCCCTCCTCATCCTCAACAAGCAGTCTCTCTGGCTCAAAAGCTGCCCATCCTTCCTCAAGTCTCCCCCTCAGCCCCAAAAGCAGATAATCCAGCTTCCGTCTTCCCTGAGAAGACCAAGACCATCTGACTTGAGTTGTTTCAATGCCCCTCCTCTACGCTTTAAAAACAACTCAGAAGCATGATTCATTCCTTCCAATATTAACTACCTCTTATATGTAGAACACGGTGCTAGGCACCGGGGAAGATATGAAGTCCCTGCTCTTGTAGAAATTACAATATGTAAGACACAAACATGGATCACAGATTTAGAGTATGAAGGGAGATAGATACCTTATAGACTACCTTTTCCAAATCCTTCATTTTATGGATAAGGAAACTGAGTCTCAGAGAGGCTGAGTGACTTGGCTAGAGTTACACAGCTATTAAATGTCTGAAGCAGGATTCACACTCAGGCCTTCCTGACTCTTAAGTCCAACACTCTATCTTCTATACTGCATTGCCATGAAATTACTATATGATAAACTCCTAACTTAGAAACATGCATGTTTATATTTATATTTAAAATAAACAGACCAGATGAAGAAAGCAGAGGCAACAAACTCACTGCCCTATCACTTGTAAGTGGGTCCCTCAAAATGTTTAACAAAATAAATAAAAATTCAATACCACATTGGTAATGTTCCCTTGTGGCTTTCTAAGTCAATATGGGCAGTTAGTTGGCATAGTAAAGAGAGTGTCAGACCTGGAGTTAGGAAGACTGATCTTCCTGAGTTCAAACCTGGTTTTAGATACTTCTTAGCTATGTGACCCTGGGCAAGTCCCTTGACCCTGTTTGCCTCAGTTTCCTCATCTGTAAAATGAACTGGAGAAGGAAATGGCAAACCACTCTAGTCCCTCTGCTAAGAAAACCTCAAATGGGATCACAAAGACACAAATGAAAAACAACTGAACAACAACGAGAAATGTATTTTTATTTATTTTGTTAAACATTTCCCAGTAACATTTTCATCTGGTTAGATGCTGGCCTAATGCTATTTTTGACATCCTGATGCCAGGCAGCTCTAAGTTTTGGAAAAGATAATGACTTCCATGGATAGAGAGAATTTCCTTACCAAGACACCCCTACAGCAATAGCATCCCAGGTCTGGTCCCTTTTTCCTACTCCTAATTTTAGGAAATAAACAAGAGCAAAACTCAAATTTTCTTGCAAATCTGTTCAAGACCTATCACTTCTTACTCTTTTGTATCTATACTGATCTTTAAGATCTATACTGAACACTGTTAAATGCAGTCAGATAGGGATTGGTTATGTTACTGGATGTATGCGTTAACTGAGATCATTTAAAACAGTCACTCCAAAAGCTATCTGAGATGCACTCTATCATCTCTAGAATTATCTCTAGGAGCTTTTTAACTTTGCTGATCACAGGCTTCAGTGGCCTAACGTGGTGGTGAGCTAGGAGATTAATGTGTCATCAGCAAGTTAACTGATAAAGCAATGCGCATAATACATACGTAAGAGATGATTTAACTGTGACATAAAGGAAAATACACATTCTAGATTCATCTGTCCACACTAGCTGTATATTGTGCAACACCCAATGAATTCTAAGACAAAACAGAGGGGTGTCTTCATGGCTTTTGGCAAGAGTTGGCCACTGACCACAAAAGTCTGCCTTTTATTTCCCTCATAGACAATGCAAAGGGCAAACTTCAGAAACTAAAGTACTGTGCATGCAATTTTAAAGAAAATAGACTGACAGCGGGGCTTAGTCTGGAAAAAGTACAGAAGAAAATAGCCTTCTCTCAGGAGGACAAGGACAAAGACAGCAGGTGGTGTGAGAAGGGGAGGAAGATGCGAATCCTCTGGCAGTCTGGTGAAGCCTATGGACCCCTTCTCAGAAGAACATTTTTAAATGGTTGAAGGAAATGCTAAATTTCAATTAGTGGTTAATGGAAATCAAGATGTTTTTCCATGCAAACTCACAGACTCCCTGAAACCTGACAACTCTAGCTTAGGAACTCAACTATAAAAGAATTAGTTGGGTTTGTTTTTTTTTCTGGGGATGGTGATGGTGAAGCTATTGGCGTTAAGTGACTGGTCCAAAGTCACACAGCTAGTAAGTATCTGAAGCCAGATTTGAACTCAGGTCCTCCTGACTAGAGGGCCATCCACTGCACCACCTAGCTTCCCCCAAAGGGTTAGTTTTTAAAGTTCTATATCATTCCAACCAATTTTCAGAGATGGGCAGAATTTATAGATTCACATGTTAAAAAAACTACTGATCATAGGAAAAAAGTTCAAATTCTTTGGCCTGACACTCATGACCGAAGAATGGTGGATGAGAAGACACAGGATCTAAGTTCTAATCAGAGGTGTGTGGGGATAAAAGGTAGGCGTGACATGCGTTTAAATTTAATCTGCTTTATTAACCCTTTCTCAATCACAATCTAAAGTCTAGGTGATCAATAAAACAATGACAAGTCCTGATGTGCAGCATTTTCCAATTTTCGAGGTTTAAATGCACATACTGAAAATTTAATTACCAGTTTTCGCAAACTGATTTGAGACAGTTCCAGCACACCCTAGGTCTAGTTCTTCATCTGTTCAGTGCTAATGTATAGCCATTGGGATGTTGATTTACCTTTAAAATTAATTTAAATTAATTTAAATTTAATTTAAAAATTAAGAGTACTGAATTTGATGACCTCTAAAATCCCACTGCAGCTCTGTAATGGTCAAGCCTGACTTGACTCAGTTTAAGTTTGGAATTGGAATGAGAGAAGACACTCGTTAAGTCATTCAACAATTATAACAAGAAGAGGTTAACCTAGACAAAACACAGAAAGGATATTCAACAGGGATTCTGCAGCGCTTAGTTTTTGTAGATGTAGCCCCATTTACTTCCATATGAAAACGAATGTGGTCAGCTGCCCTTCATTCTCCTACCTAGTGCATTTTCATATGTTATTCCCTGTTTCTAAAGTCTATTCATCCTTCAAGACAAAGTTCAAATCTCACTTCATCCATGAAGACTGCCCAGACCACCCAGTCAGAGGACAGTGGTTTCTCCTGCCTTCAAATACTTGCAGTACAACATACATTCTTCTTTACCAATCACTTAACTTTCTCTTCTGTTGTAATGTCACTCTTTTACTAGGCTGTCATCCCCTTGAAAGCAGGGATTATGTCTTCTACTTTTCTTCCTCTCCCACAGTGCCTAGATGTAGGTATTAAGCACTCAGGAAATATTTGCAGACTGATATTATTGTTTTTATGACAACTACATGTATTCCCAAGTCATGTTCGCTATTAATAAATATTTACAAAGAAAACCAAGTTAGGAGACCTAGTGTTTATATTAAAAAATCAAAAGTATGTCATACTTACCCGCAATATTTTATTGGCTACTATGACTGGAGCCTCATCATTTACTGGTTGAACCGTCACAAAAAGAGTTTGGGGCAAACTCTGTTTCCCAAGTTCTGTGCTATTCACAAAGACTGTAAAGCTGTCGAGTAGTTCTTCACTCCCATCATGAACATAGTAAATTAATTCTTTTTCCACCTAAGATCAAAAACAATAAGCCAACAATTTAAGGGAATATATTTTTTAAAAGCTAAGATCCCAGTTGGATTTCTTTTTTTTGCTTCTCTCCAAAACAATGAAACCCCTTCATCCCTTCCAGGATTACTCAAATCAAGTTTAATTTGTAATAATAGGCTGTGTGTATGTTTTCTGAAATAACACTGGGCCCCAGACACACAGGAAAGCTTAAGGACTACCTTTCTTCTACCAAAATTTATTTTTAAAAGGACTAGGAAATGTGGTGTAACAAAAGGAATTGAGCAGAGGATCTAGAAAGAAAGGCCCATGTCCCAGGTTTGCTAACGACTAGCTGCATGACCTTGGGCAAGTCAAAACCAAGCCATGTATCTGGGCTACAGTGTCTTCATCTATCATGAGGTTAGGTTAGAATTATAGAGCTTTAGAGTAGAAAAAGAATTTAGAGTTCATTTAGTTTAATCTTTCTTTCTAATTTTTCCTTATGAACTAGATATTCATTAACTAACCTGAACATTTTCATATACAAAAACTAGAAAATGAGAACTGCACATGAAATTACAAATCGACTCCATATAGCACTTAGATTTTTTTATATTAAATATAAAATATATATAAAATAAATGTTTCCCTAACATATAATAAATAAAGAATAATATAAATATTAAATATATTAAAATATATATTAAAGTAATAACACTGCCCTGCTTGTCTGCATTCCCCTCTGAACACCATATTTATTTCCTCTGTGAGCTTTTTAAATGTCTCAACACCATTTTTCTTCATTCCTATTTCTACCTCCCCTATTCAGTCTTCCTAGGCTCCCTCCTTATCTCCTGAAATTAAAGCAAACACAGTAGCTGTGAGACCTTGGGCAAGTCATTTAATCTCTGCCTGCCTCAGTTTCCTCAACTGTAAAAATGAGGATAATAGAATATACTTTTAAGTGTTGTTGTAAGAATCAAATGAGATCATATTTGTAAAGTGCTTAGCACATATAATGCATAGCACATAGTAGGCTCTATATAAATGCTTATTCCTTTTCCTTTCCCCTTTCAGCAAGATCTTCAGCATTAAAACGACCACTGACAGAGAGCTCCCTGCTTTCTGATGTAGCTTATTCCATTTTGGACGACTTTTAACTATTAGAAAGGGTTTTATTTTTGATTTTTTTTTTTATCATAGTAGCCCAGTACATATAGAATCAGGTCTGGAGTCAGTTAGACTCCTCTCCCTGAGTTCAAACCTGGCCTCATACACTTACTAGCTGTGTGATCCTGGACAATACACTTAATCCTGTCTGCCTCAGTTTCCTCATTTATAAAATAAGCTAGAGAAGGAAATGGCAAACTATTTCAGTATCTTTGCCCATAAAACCTCAATGGAGGTCATGAAGAGTCAGACACGGTTGAAATGACTGAACAACAAATGTTGAAATCTTTTTCCTTTAAGAATGGTTTCAGAAAACCTGGGAAAGTGTCTATGAACTGCTGTAAAACAAAGTGACCAGAACCAGGAGAGCGCTTTATAGCATGACAGCAATACCAGAAATATAATATCCTGTGAAAGACTTAGTAACTCTGATGAATACATCTACCCAAAGTCCAAAGAACTCATGACGAAAAATGCAATCCACCTCTAGACAGAGAACTAACAGACTCGAAGTGAAGACTAAAATGTATTTTTGTCCTCTTTCTTTCCTTTTGTCACCCAGAACCCAGCTAATGCAGAAACAGAGTTTATACTATTTCATATACATAAAGGCTATAGTTCTTGCCTTCTCAATGGGTGAAGGAGGGGATGTAAAGAGGGAGAGAATTTGTAACTGAAAATGAAAATAAAATCTTCTCCCTTTAACTACACATTGGTACTAGGGGTTAGCCTCTAAAGCATTTCCAAGTCATTCTACGCCCTCTTCGCTATGAAAGCCCTCTTACATCTGCCACATCTCTCATAATTCTCTTGCCCTCAGTTCTCTCCACCATTTCTTATATGTCACATTTCTCTGATTCTCTCATCACTAGGTTTGCCCTCCATGAGAAATGCTACAGTTGCTTATCTCCCTCTTAAAGGGTAGCCAAAAAATCAGACAGAATGTTCTAGATTAATGGCGTCAGACTCACATAGAGAAACAGATCCCTACCAGCTACATATTGACTTAGAAAGCCACAAATTAATATAATCTATGTTGCAATATATATTTGGTTTGTTGCCATTATTGCTGTTAAACACTTACCAATTACATTTTAATTTGATTTCCAACGCTGAGTTGGACACCTCCGCTCTAGATGGGGTCTAACCAATCCAGAATAGAATAAGATTATTACATCTTTGACCGCAAGTCACATTTTAAGCCACTGATAAATGATCATTTGGATTAAGAAAATGATGACTGCATATGAAATTACAAATCTACATTAAATAAAATGTTAGTAACAACACTTCCCTGCTTATCTGTGCTCCCCTTTGAATTCCATTTTTATTTTTTCTGTGTACTTTTGAAATGTTTCATCAGTATCCTTTTTTTTGAATGTTCACAGTAGGCTATTGCCTAATATTTAGCCTGTGGTCAGTAAAAATGCCACAGCCACCAAACCAAGACTTCTACATCCTGTATTTGTGCAACTGACTTTTAGAACTAAAATATACAACAACATTTTTATCTCTGCTAAATTTTTTTTTCTTGAGAGGCAGCATGGCACCATGTGGAAAGAGTCAGTCTTATAACCAGATATATCCAGGTTTAAGTCCTACTCCTGACACATAGTCAGTGTGTGACTATGGGTAGGTTATAACTTCTTACCACCCTAGGCTACTCTCCAAGACTACTACTGGAAATCCAGTAGCTGATCCTCCCTGGAAGAATCTTCAACACCAGAAATTCCTTAATGCCAGGTCCAGACTAAAAAATACATACCTATACTTAATAATATATATTAATATAAACATGCTAAGCATGTAAGTATATTAAATATAAATATATAATTATAAACCAATTATAAAATATAAGTATATTAAATAATAAATTGATATATATATATATATATATATAAACTCACTAGCAGATCTATCTGCATATATGTATACCCTGGCAGATCTATTCCATTTTCCTATTCATTTGGTGTCATATTTTCATTGACCGTGTTTTGAAAATTGACCTCATTCATACCCAACATCTCTGAAGGCATGTTTCTCCAGAACTTTCTTTTGGATATTTTCTGAGTCAATAATACTCCTCCCTCATGTTTTGCAAATATGTGTGTATCTAGGAAAGTTATATTTTGATCTTTTGGGTCCACTGTCCTACCCTATCAAAATTCAAAATAATAGCAAGTGTGACATCTGTGTAAATCTGCTAGTTTTTTATTAATGTCAATGATTAAAAAAAACACCAGGGTCAAAAACAGAACTTCAATGATTTGTACTTTTCACTACTCTCACAATCTCAGAATTTGATAGGCTGACAAAGAGTTTATCAAAGCCAGCTAAAGTCACTAACTTTTAAAGGTGAAGCCACATTATTTGAGAATTTGCTTATTTCCATTAAAACAGTTGAAATACTTCAGCAACTCAACAACTTCAATTCCTATTTGTCTATCATGTGTGTTCAAGTTACCTGCTTTGACTCCAATTATTTGTTTCCAAGAGTATTTATAGATATATCTACACAATGAAATATATATGAGTCTCGGAGGGGAAATGTTGCTTCTTCTACAGAGTTGTTACATGAATTCACTTGGGGAAAGAAAATGTACTTCATGGAGAAAAAAAACTGGTTTTCCAATTCAATGCCTCCCCCTTTTTTCCAATATAATCTGTTCCAGGACCTACTCAAATCCTAGCCAGCTAAGTGGTGCAGTAGACAGAGCACCAGTGCAGGAGTCAAGGACCTGAGTTCAAATCTCACCTCAGACACTTGACACTCACTAGCTTTGTGACCTTGGGCAAGTCATTTAACCCCAATTGCCTCACCCTGAGTCATCTCCAGTCAGCCTGATGAATATCTGGTCACTGGATTCAGATGGCTGTGGAGGAGAAGTGAGGCTGGTGACCTGCACAGCCCTCCCTCATTCAAAACAAAGTCAAGTGCAAGTTATGTCATTATTTCTCTGATGGCATGGTCTTCTTCAGCAATGAAGGACGGAAAACACGCTCAAACCCTAGGACTTTCAGGGAATCTTTCCTCTTTGCACCTAGCCATAGACAATTCCTCCCTCATTCTGAATTCTTGGAGCACCCTATACAATTAATTATTTGTCACATTCTACTTTGCATTTTGGTTGTGTATACATTCTACCTCCCAAGCTAGATTTTAAGCTCCTTGAAGCTGGGGACCCTCAAGCACATACCACACACAGTTCTTAGCAGACAGTAGGTACTAATTCATTAATAGTAACTGAATTATTTAAGTGAATTTATACTTGTCAAGATGTTTCTTTTAACCATTGGAAATGGTTAAAATAGCCCAGAAATTTTATCAAAACTTAGGATAACTCTAGGTAATCAACATCAAAATCTTTACAACTGTTTCCCCTCCAGTCCTGCCAACAATTCTCAACAACAAAAGGGAGCAGCCAGAACCTTCCCTGTTGCAGTTCTCTGAAAGTACATCTAGTAAGATTCCTAGGGTCACTTGAATTACTGAAATTGGAGTTTCAAATGCTTTAAAATCTGGATACCAAGGGCATTTCCTACAGAGATAGAAGTATGAGACTGGATGAGATGAGACTGGAAAAAGAAGTAACTAATGGTACCTCTATTTGTTACTATGACATGTTGTTCCAACATTCCAGTTCAACACCCTATGACCTCATTTGGAGTTTTCTTGGCAAAGATACCAGTGTGGTTGGCATTTTTTTCTCCAGCTCATTTTATAGATGAGGAGACTGGGGCAAAAAGAATTAAGTGACTTACTCAGGGTCACACAGCTAGTAAGTGTCAGACTTGAACTCAAGAAGATGAGTCTTCCTGACTTCAAGCCTCAGCACTCTACCCACTGCACCACCTAGCTGCCCCTACTAGGGCCCATCCTTCCTATATTCAATTGAAAAAGAATTTATCAGATGCTATGCTATGCATTGGAGATACAAAAACAGAAAAAAGAATTTACATTCTAAGAAGAATATATTATAAGTGAGATTCAGATATCACCTACAGTGAAACACAACTACCTGAATATACAAACTCAATTATCTAGGCTTTTGTTCTGAAAGAGAAACTAAGGAATGAAAGCCAGTGGCCAGGCAGACAGTAACTGAGCAGCAAAGACAGCACCACAAATCAATGTCAGAGGTTAATGGTTTTTAGGACTCTGATGTAAGAAACAGATTACAGTCACAACAAAGAATTATTTTAATTCTTACTTAAATGATAAGTTATTTAAGCAATTTTTTCCCACCCCACCCTAACATGGACAGAGGTAGTGCCAAAAGATCCTTACCTGTTTTCTGGTAAACTTTATTAGTCTTATTCTTGGAAAATGAGAATTTTTAATATAACCATGCTTTGGTGATTCAACTAGGACAAATTCACAGTTGACTCCCACAAAGTGGTGATTTGGAATTTTCAGGAAGTCCTTTAAAAGAGCTCTGGAGCCACCTTCTAGTACTGTGAAGTTCTGTATGACCAAAGGAATCAGCCTAGGAACAATATCCACCAAGATTTCTATACCACTGATGGCCTGGACACCATTTGTCACATCCAGCAGAAATCGATCTTGCTGTTGGTCAGAAGCTGTCTGGTCATAATGGATATGACCATTATCAATATCTTGTTGAGTAAACGATGAAGGAGAATTCTCATCAGCATCTAAGTCATCTCCTGGGATAAATTTTCGGAGCTGTCCATGTACTGGGGGGCTCTTAATGATGAACACTATCTCTGATGGAGAATTATTTTCATGTACAGCCTCAAGTGCAGATATACACAAAAACACACACATAGAAAAGAATCACATTAAAATGGAGACAGGCAGATTCTTTAAACTACTCATAAAAACCTTGGGGACAATTTCTCTGGGTCTGTTTCTTCAAAAAGAAAAAAAAAGCTAAATCAGATGGCTTCTGAGGAGTCCTCTCCAGTTCTAAATCTATGATCATAGGGTCAAAATGCATGAATGGGCTAATTTATAGCATTAACCTGAGAACCTAATCCAATCTATACAGGAAACTACAAGATTCACAAAGTTGTCCCTAACCTTCTTCTCAATTATCTCAAAAAGAAAAAATAAAGA
This sequence comes from Potorous gilbertii, assembly GCA_028658325.1. Classification (NCBI taxonomy): domain Eukaryota; kingdom Metazoa; phylum Chordata; class Mammalia; order Diprotodontia; family Potoroidae; genus Potorous; species Potorous gilbertii. The sequence continues at coordinate 650,885,038 of CM053769.1, read as the reverse complement.
GAGAAATCTCTGGAACAAACTATAAGCTTTATAACTAACTGATGTTGCCCCTCCACTCCCCACTCAATAAACTCAGTGGCTCTCTAGTGCCTTCAGAACCACATACAAAATAACCCAGTCCCCTCCTTTCTGGTCTTCTTCTACCTTTGTCCCCAAGGGAGTCTGGCCTCCTGGCTGTTCATGAATGAGACACTCCATCTCCAGGCTCTTCTCATTTTCTCTGGTTGCCTCCATGCCTGGAACACTCTCTCTCCCCCACTCCTACTGACTTTGTTGGCTTCCTTTAATTTCCAACTAAATTCTCACCTTCTACAGGAAGCCTCCAACCCAGTGCTTTCCCTCTTTTAAATATTTCCTATCGATCCTGTCTATTCCTTGCTTTGTATATTTTTGTTTCTATATTGTCTCTCTCACTAGATTGTACATTCCTTGAGGGCAGGGGCCATCTTCTACTTCATGTTGTATCCTTGGTGCTTGGCAAAGTTCCTGCCACAAGTCAGGCACTGAATAAATGTTAAATGAATTGAATTTAATTAAAAACAAAACAAAAATCTATGATTCCCTAAAAACTGGAATCAAGCCTTATTATTCTTTTCATTCAATTTCAACAAACAGTTGTTGAAATGTCTATTAAAAACTTGTTAACAGTTTTTCAAATTTTTAAAAAATTTAATATGAAAGCAACACTTGGTTTTCAGGTAATAAACTGGGCTCTACCATGGCGATCCATGTGAGACCCCTGGTGGTGGTTACGTAAATGTCACTAACCGATGATGCAGAAAAATTAGAAGGAATTGGCAAGAACTCCCAGGCCTCATGTCCATTTATTCCAAACTTAGGATGATTCAACTGCTAGGACTAGACTTCTCTACTCACTATTTCATTTCCACCTGCCTTATAATAAAACATGTATGCAGAGAATAGAGGTGGGAAAGAGGGACACCCAAGGCCATCGGATACAATATTCTCATTTTCCAGATGATGAAAATGAGGTCCATGGAGCTCGAGTGACTTTAACCAAGGTCACAACCCAAGGAATCATTGTTAGGAGTGATATTTGAACCCAGGGACACAGAGGAGATGAATAATTGCCTATTTTCATTGTCATCTCTCATAAACCACAGTTCTTATAGATTTCTAGCTTCAAAGAGCTTTTATAGATCCTTATATAATCTTTTAATCAGCAAGGATATGCTGGCTAATCCTCAGATATTAATGGAAAGAAGAGGGAAAGAGCAGGATTTCTTCTGGTAGTGGAGAACTTTCATCTCTATGACGTCCCTTTTGCTCTGATGGTGTGGGAAATCCTGAGCGGTCAACCTTCAGAGCTCTGTACGTCACATTTTGTGGCTGCCTAACTAGGAGGAGAAATTATGTTATTTTTACTATTTTTAGAAATTTAGAAAAATTCAAATTTCTTAAAATGATCTAAGTTTTGTAAACATGAAGTTGTTACATCAATGTATCTTGAGACAAAATGAATTTTGCTGTCATCAAACCTAAATAAAAATATCTTAATAAGTATTCCCTTCCATCTTAGGAATTTCTTCTCTTTTCAATAATGGGAAAACTCCCCAAATGAACAGTGTTGAAAACCTGGAACTTTCTCATCATATCTATATGACACCCTTCCCTTACTAAAGGTCACGGCTTCAGGACAAGAGTTAATTGGAGCATTGTGCAATTACAGGACTCTTAATACTCAGATAATGGAACAAGGAAAGATGTTTGAATTTGATAAAATTAAACTGCATGCAGTTATTTATCTTCTACCCTAATTGTCTGAGTTTGTTTCTAATGTAAACTACTATAATTTTAAATAAATATAATTTAAAAAACTTTCATAGGTATCAGAAATTCAGACTAAATTTACTTTGCAAATTAAAAAATATAGTTAATTGGAATTAATATCTAAACATCTTCCAAGACCCATAAGAATATGCCTAAGAGACCAGTCCCTGTGGCTGTGGGAGAGTGAGCATGGTTGGTGTTATGGATTCACCCATGTACACTAAACATACCTGAAGCTTTCTTCTACTGAGTTTCACTGATTTTCCTTCTTCAACTAAAAGGTTCTCGCTGTGAACAACTTTGGGGGGATATTGGTGGCTTTCCAAGTATACCTGGACATGAATCCCAACATCCAAGTGTGTATCTTTAACTTTTGCAGTCAAATTGAACATATCGGCAAGATAGTGGTTGTCATCATGTCTGTAAATCACATGTCCTTGCTTTAAATCCTTCTGGGAAAATGAAGCTGATGGTCTATTTCTCACTAAGATTCTGCCATATTTTGGAAGCAAAAAGATCTCATACTTGATCTCAGTGTCACTTCTGATGTCATGATTTGTGGTAACACTAAGGTTAGCAGTTGTGAGAGGTTCTCCTCTTCCTTGTAGGACAAGCAATCCTGTGTTGTTGGCTATCCGCAGATAAGGCTCTGAAGCACTGACCTCTAAAAGGGAGGAAGTGTAGTGGGTGCCATCCGTGACAAACAGCACAAATCGGGCATTGTCTGCACCATGATGCCTGAACAACACAGACCCTTCCTCTAGGTCTTCTTGCTTGAACTGGTAGAGCTTTTGGTTGGGATCACTAGCTAATACCAGATCACCATTTGGAATGCCCCGCCTGGTGTACAGCAATTGTCTATCATTAAAATCTGAATCAGGGTCATGGTAACAAAGATCCATCAAGGTCAATAAGCGCTGACCATTTCTAATCACATGAAATACTTTATCCACCACACGTATAGGCTTCTCATCATTTTTCAGTTTCACAGAAACATTTACTTTGATTTCAGGACCCACCCTGGTTTCCTTGTCTCCTGGTCCTTTGGTAGATGCCATAACAACGAACTCATCACACATGGTTTCAGAGTCATCATGGACATACATCAAACGTTCACCAACAATATCTTGATTAGTGAAAGTAGTTACATTATCATTACTTTCCAGTGAATCTGAAGAGTTAATAAGTTTCAGTTTCCCATGTTGAGGGCTCTTGGTGATTTTATAATGGAAAACCTGATTACCCAAAGTTCTCACAAATAATTCTGATTTGGTGATTAACTTCCCTTCCCCTTCAGTCACAGAAAATCCTTTATTGGTTAAAACAATGTGATTGAGATCTGCTCTGATATTTATTGTGAAGCTATAAACCTTTGATTCTACGTAGCTGGTACAAATCAAGAATCTGAATGAATCCTGCGTGTTTTCCTGTGACTTCTCAAGTAGCTGATAAGCAACTTCATTATCTATGATATTTTTTTGGCTGAAGGTGGAGTTTAGTTTTAAAATACTGCTTCCAAGCAGCAGTTTTCCTTTCTTAGGTAAGGAGAGTAACTTAAAATGAAGTTCACTCTCAAATACCTTCATACTCTCCATCCTAATCATTAAGTGATCTGAAGTTAATATTTTTTTATCCACTGTATCAATATCTAGAGGACCACTTTTCACTAATTTATATTTCAGCCAATGTATGGTTATGGGAAACATGAGTTCTTTACTGACTTTATTTTCAATGCTAATTTTAAATGTAAAATGATCCGTGACATTTTGCAGTTGAAATTCTTTAAAGGTACTAAAGTACCTTATCCGATCTCGATCAATAGAACGTTGAGAAAAAGTGTTGATGACCTTCCATTCCCCACTGGAGCTTCGTCTTTGAATCTGACCAAAATGAGGATGTTGGATAATGTCATAGCGTATCTCCATCTCTTGCTCCCCAGCCTTAAGCTGTACTGACAGGTTGCTCCGGGTAATCAGAACCATGCTGCCCTGTTGAACAGCCACACCAGTGTTATTTATCACTTCATAATCCCAAGGAATGGTCTTGACTCGTAATACAATTGTATTACTAACCAACTCCCCATCACTTACTCGTAGAACAATACGGGAATTCTGGAGCCCATGATGCACATAGAAAATTCTTCCATGTTTTAAATCCTCATTTGTAAATGTATTAATTATTTTTCCAGGATGTTTAGAGTTTTCTAAATATCCAGTATCAGCATTGAAGTTCCCAAGTACTGAAAAAGTCAGGTCCAATGGGTTGGTATCTGGATCCGACACCTTTATCATGTTAGATGTCAATTGTTTCTTAGAGTTCTCTAACAGAAGAAGCAAATTTCCTTCTGGAAGTGAAAGCTCTGGGGGATCATTTACTGGATTGATAGTAATGTTAAACACATATTGATCATTTCCTTGCAGATGGAAAGGAATTTCCTTCTCTTTGTTGACAGAGACAGAGAATACAAAGTGATCTTTGGTGCTCTCAGAGCCATCATGGACATACAAAACCCTTTCCTGCCACAAATCTAACATTGTAAAAGTTGCTTCCACCTGAGATTCAAGTGCAACATCTAATCTCAAGTCTCCATGAATAGGGTTTTCCTTAATTTGAAACAGGACTTGAGAATGAGGAATTTCTAATTCCTTAAATTGCAAATTCATCCTCACATGTTTACTTTCAATTGGAGCATGTCCACCTTCCTGAACTACCAAGTTATTCAAAACCAAGAAATTATTGCTGTCCTCCTGATGGGAAGATTTGAACCTTTCAGGCAGAATGCTAGAAGAGGGAGCTGTTGTCTGAAATGTCATTTTTTCAATCATTGCTGCAGAAATACTTGAACTATCACCACTTCTAGTATTACAACCAGCTGAAATATCTTTAGAAACAAGGGCATTCTTTAGTGATAGTTTTTCCAAGTTAACCTTCAGGTCTTTTAAGCAGCCTTTGAAGGAGCCACCTCTGGCAGATTTCCTAGAAACAAGGCTAAACTTTAACTTCTTTATTTCTGACCGGGCACTGTTATCAACACCTCCCACAAAGAGAGGACCTTTACATTCAAATGCCCTGCTGTGCAGAGGCAGGGGTATTGTGACTCTTTCTTCATCGACCAGCAAGCTGAAATACGTACTGGTGAACTCAAGTTGAACAAAGTGCCACTCATGGTCGTTAATGAAGCTAAGGGAAGGAAGTTCCATTTTAGTTCGATTCCTTCCAACATGTGCCTTAATCAGTCCAGCTTCTATTTCCAAAGCAACAAAGTCCCCTGATCTTCCAGACTGATAGAGGAGCAAACCCTGGTCAGTTCCTGTCTGAAAAGTGAATTCCCAGAGTCCTTCTCCCTTGGTGTTCCACCCTGGGAAGGCAACATAAGATTTGGAGCTAAAGAAATTGACAGCTTCATTTTTACCTGCAAAGAATTCATCACTGCATCCCAATGATACCTCATGAACTTTCTTAAATCCAGGGTAAGACCTGAGGGAGTTCAGAATGTCATGTTGGTTAAATATCACCTCCTCCATACATCCTCGGAAATTAGAGTGTCCTTTGTCCAAGTAAGGAACATCAAGATCGCCGCTCCCTCCAACGTATATTCCTTGCTGAATATTCAATCCATGTATCTTCCCTGATATTATTCCACTGGTCCTATAGAGTTTGTCAACCATCACAGTGACAGTATCACTGGCACGATGTAATTCAACCACATGCCAAGCCAGGTCATCCAGGCGTGATTTTTGTTGAGAATGTAGCACTAATTCACCTATACCCAAATTCACTCTCACCTGGAAAAATGGAGACTAGAATTAGCCAATCACATCTCTCTATCTTTAATATTTTTGTATTTATATTTATAGTTGAGCACTAAGCATACAGGGGCTCTTTACAAAAACAGCACAATAAAACTGGATGCTATCATGACTCTTCCATTTTTTATAACCTAAACGGCAAGTAAAGTAAGGCCAAACTTCAGAATTATAACTATTGAGATAGTCTGTTAAAAGCAGATGGTGCTATGAACATTGTAGTCAGCATATAATAGTAATGGTGATACTAACTAGCATTTATTACAATGCTCTAAAGTTTCCAAAGAACTTTCACAAATGTTATCTCATTTTTTTCTCCCAAGAATCCTGGAGATAGGTACTATTATAGATGGGGAAACTGAGGCAGCAACAGTTAAGTGACTTGACCAGGGTGCCAAAGTAAGTGTCTGAGGCTGGATCTGAACTCGGTCTTCCTGACTCCAAGTTCAGCCCTCTATATACTGTATCACCCAGCTCTCTATTCCCAACAGAATAAAAGTATTAAACAGTTTTTATTTTTTTCCTTTTTCCATGACTGTATCCTTTTTAAAAGTTATGTTAAGCACCCCACACTGTCTACCATATTTGTGAACACATATAAATATGTTTATCATATGTAATATATCCATTATGTTTTCCATGTACATAAATGTATTTATTATGTTATATAATATTGTTGTTGTTATTGAGTCATTTCAGTCATGTCCAACTCTCCGTGGCACCATTTTGGGTTTTCTTGGCAAAGATACCAGAGTGGTTTGCCATTTCCTTCTCCAGCTCATTTTACAGATGAGAAAACCAAGGCAAATAAGGATAAGTGACTTGCCTAGGGTCACATAGCTAGTAAATGTCTGAAATCGAATTTGAACTCCTGATTCCAGAATTCTTATCTATTGTGTCACCCGTCCCCTGTTATATATACATATAAATGAAACTATTATATGTTATGTTTATATATGATAAATATAAATTTTTATCTACAGAATCTATTCATTGTTATATATAGAAATAAAAATTGATTATATAATATATATTCATTGTCATATAATAGATACAACTGATTATATATAATATATTCATTATGTTATATGCATACAAATAAAAAGACTATATATAATATTTATTCATTGTTATATATATAGATATATACACAAATATACATATTTTAAAGAAATGCACCCGTAGGTTTCCTGAAATGAGTTCCACTGCACAATAATCATCTTTTCCAGCCGCTAGAAAAAGTAATCCATGTGATTTGCTGGTCTGAAATTTTAAGTGAAGGGATAATTCCGGAGAAGCTTCTATGATGTTCAGTTCCACAAAGCTTTCACCAAAAAAAGATGCTACAAAAAAAAAGATAAGAATGGCTTTTCTGAGTCATGTTGAAACGCACAATTTGTAAAGATATTAATAATACAGGAAAGCAGAGTTTTTATTGACCTCTTTAAAATCTGCTTTACAAAAGAAAAAGTAACACACCGAATTTATCGTACAGCATGTCCCACAAGAATGAGTAAGGTTACATATACAGTAACACTTTTGGGATAACTTGAATTCCCCTGCCTTGCACAGAGGCACTTATTAGGTACAATGTCCCTAAGCTGTGATCTGAAGCTCAGTCTTCCTGCCTCCAGGTTTAGAGTCCTCTTTGTGACACCACATAGTATTACAGCAGTAAAAGTAAGTATATGCTACCCTACACCACCTTCTCCTCAAGGAATCGTTTACTCAAAATTTTTCAAGCTGAAAGGAACCTTCTTACTTCCTTATTTTGCAAATCAAATGGCTGAGGCTGAGACAAGCTAAAAGATTTGATCACGGTCATACAACGGCAGAGCCAGAAAAATAATTTTACCCTGATTCCCTTTCTAGTCCTCTTTGCACTAAAAAAAAAAAAAGATTCTGAATGAAAACATTCTACAATTACCTGATTTGAAGAGTGAATGAAAGTCCCACTGCACACCCCGCAAAAAACTTAATGTGATTTCTGCTGTATTAACAAAAGTATAATGGATAGAAGAAGAGGAGGGTTAATTTTGCAGGGCTCTGTCCTGGTCCAGACCACATCTGGAATCTTGTGCTCAATTCTGGGCACCACATTTAGGAAAAAACATCTATTAGCTGAAGAATGCCTAGATCAGAAATTTTTCACTCCCCCCCATTTTTTTTTTAAACAATCATGGACCCCCTTCAGTAATCTGGTAAAACACAGGGATCCTCCTCAGAATAACTTTTAAATGTGTAAGATAAAACACATGGGATTACAAAGGAAACCAATTATATGGAAAGGCAATTATCAAAATAGAAAAAAAACTTTTAAGTTTACAGATCTCATATTTAGAACCTGTGATCTATAGGGGAATACACATTTATTAAATGCCTACTATATGCCGGGCACTGTCATCTCATTTTTACAAATGTCATCTTATTTGTCATCATAACATTGGGAAGTAGATGCTATTAATTATCTCCATTTTACAGCCAAAGAAACTGAGGCAAACAGTAGTTAAGTGACTTGTCCAGGGTATTTAGTAAGTGCCAAGGCCAACTTTCAAGTCAAACTGACCCTACGCTCTATCCACTGTGTCACCTAGAAGAAGGGGAATAAGCTAAGACTTAAATAGGCAGACCTGGATAAAGGGCAGGCTACCAGACTACATATATTATAGTGACTGCACATAAGAAAGAGATCTGATTTTCCTGGCCCAGGAGTAATGCATGGAAGCTGCAGAGAGACAGATTTTGTCTTAACTTAAGGGAAAAATTCCCAACAATTAGAATTCCAAAATTGTAATGGGCTACATCAGGAAGCATGCCAGTCACTAGAGGTCCTCAAGTGGAATTTGGATGATCACAGGGGATGCGCTGGGGAATATTCATATTCAGGAATTGGACCAGATGACCTCTAAGGCCCTTTACACTCTGAGATTCCATGACTCCACTCTGTCCGACACAAGGATGGAAAGGGGGGAGGGTGGGAGAAAGGGTAGAGGAGTCAAATAAACAACTTCTCTTCACTCTGTAAAAACATTTTTTAAAAAATCCTGTAATAGCTCCAAAAACATTGCAAAGTGAAATGAGGCATCAACCCCCTGGAATTCTTACACTTCTCCACCCACCCACCCACCATATTTGATAAGTCCAGCGTGGTACACTGTTGCATTTGCAAAACCAGGAAATGTTTTCTAAATCATAAGATCCGCTCCTCAGAATGACTAAGTAATGTTTATTAATAATACCACTATGTTTTCCTATATCTTACCTCACTGGCAGCAATTCAAACACCGCCTAAGCTGGTAGCAGAAAAATCTGCTGCCTCTGGATAGTTTAATGACAACTATGTCCTGGACCAGGTTATTCAGTCTTGTGGATGACGAATTCCAACCATCTCAACTGGCAATAATTTTGGAGATCCCCACTGAAAAACTTAACATCTGGGGTGGGGGAGTTAGGGAATAAGCATTTAAAAAGCACCTATGTGCCGCACATAGTGCTAAGTGATTTAGAATGCTTTGACCATCACAACAACTCTAGAAGGTAGTTGCTATTATCCTTATTTAACAGTTGAAGAAACTATGTTAAACAGAGGTTAAATGATTCATCCAGGGTCACACAACTGGTAAGTATCTAAGGCTAGATTTATACTAGGTCTTTCTAACACCAGGACTAGTGCTCCAACCGCTGTACTATAGAAAAAGAACCAAAGAAGTAATAAACTACTCAGAAATGTCACTCTTTTATTACATGAATTCTTTTTTGAGAAAAGATCTGGAAAGGGCAGGGCAAGCACCCAGAAACACAATTTTTAAAAAATGAAACTGATCAATCTTTAATAGATAGGAGGCAACTGGTTACCAATGTGGGTGCCACTTCTGAATCACCTTCCTACACAGGTAGGTCACAGACTAATTAAAGCAAAAATCAAAATCGAAACACTCCATTAGAAGACTAAAGATAAGAATGTAGTGATGAATAGGCATAGGTTCCCAAAGTGGACCTTGGATGGGGGGGCACTGGAACAATCCAGGGGACAGCAGTATCTTTAGGTGTAATTGGGGGCGTTAATTAAAAATAAGGGGGCAGTGGAAGCATGAGGAAAGAAGAGAATTTTGTAAAACTGTTCATACATATTTCATTTGTTGTGTGAGAGTTAAAAGTCATAGTGATTACACTATTTTCCAAATACATAAAATGCAAGTTATAAACCATCATTGGTCAAGTTCGCTGACAGGTCTTAACAAGCAAGTGCTGGCAGGTGAGTATGTCACACATTGTTGGGAAGTCCAGCTGGCATCAGCAGGAATATGTTCACGTAATGAATTGTTTACAATATGATACTATCAGTTACATGATACAATACTGTATCACCAAAATTTCAATGCAGGAAAAACCCCCACAAATTTACAACCACTTATTAAATTTAAGATGTCATTTTTCTAAAAAAAAAATTTACATTTTTAAAAAATGATGCAAATAAAAAAAAAGTTAAAGTAGATTTCCAGGGATACACTGAGTAATTTTTTTAAAGGAAGTGGCAGACCAAATAAGTTTGGGAACCTCTAGGCTAGCTGGTCTCTGGGATACCTCTAAATCTACGATCCTATCATTCTAAGAAGACACAGTATCACTGACATAAGAAGAAGGAACATAATCAAGGAATAAAAGCATTCAAGGGTTGCATTGGTATTCAAAAGGTGTTAAAAGAAGTAGATAAATGGTATCGAGCATGATAAGCACTTCTTCATGGCTCTTCCTGATTCCAAGTTCAATACTCCATTATTTCAATTATTCCATTATCCCACAAGAGTGTTGTTGACCTGGAGAGCAGAGACCAGATCCCAGGGAAGACTCTTATGAGAAACCCTAAGGGCTCTGGTCTTTTTTGATTTATTTTTGTCAGAGAACCATCCTAAAATATTGTCTTCTACCTATTAGAATAAGAGAACTTAATAAATGCTTTTGCATTTGTTTCATTTAATATGGATCATGGTTACCATTAATATCATCTAAACATACATATACATTATATGTATTATACATACATACATACATACATACACACATATTTGTGGCTGTTCAGTTGTTTTCAGTCACATCTGACTTTTCATAACTCCATTTGGGGTGTTCTTCGGCAAAGATACTGGAGTAGTTTACCATTTACCCACTCCAGCTTATTTTACAGATGAAAAAACTGAAGCAGTTTTAAGTGATTTCCCCAGTGTCACTCAACTAGTGTCTGAGGCCAGATTTGAACTCATGACAATGAATCTTCATGACACCAGGCCTGGCATTCTATCCACTGTACCATCTAACTGCCCCCACCCCGACACACACACACATTCACTCACTCACTAAACAAAAGCACTGTGCCACTAATAGTTGGTTTTAACTTGTTTTTTTCTGTTTTGTTTTATAATTTCCAAAATTGCATCTGTGTGCAAAAAAAGTGGAGCTGCAGCTGCTTATAGAATGTGGAATCATCCAAATGGAATCTGGGAGTAACTAATGTGATATTTACCTCATCTAACATTCTTAAACTTTTCTTACATAGTTGGTAATGATAAGAGAAGCAAATGCTTTATAGGTACTCTAGGGGTAAAGATTTGGAAATGAGCAGGGGAAGGGGAGAAGGGGGAAAGGGTGGTAGTTTTTACATTTGGTTTTATTTCTAAAAAATGATACCACTCAAAATTTACATGGGGGGGCATCACAAGAAAGGGATTTTAGGTAGCTTTTTAAAAAACTGCCTTTGGGCCATGGGCTTCTGTCCTAACTGTACTTTCATAATAGGCACTTTTCTGTTAATTCTATAGAGTGTTTGTTACACAATGACTGTGGTGATGAGAATTAAGTCTAAGCTATTTTCATAAACCAGTTTCTTGGAATGAACCAAGCAAGGTTAACCCAGACAATCTGGACAACATGCATTCTTTAGCTATGTGATTTTCCTACGTGGATTGTTAAATCCATCCCTTTTATGTGACTGAGGAGGCCCTGTAATGTCTTGATTTAGACATGAGAGAAATGATTATTAATAACCAACGGTTCGAGGAGATCCAGAGCTCCCCACTTTTTCTAAAGGCCTGATTTCAAAAGTTCAGTCTCTTGAAGGGCATTATTGATAATGAGATTGGATTAATATTCTTAACAATCTTGTTTAGACCCCACTTAGGTGGGAAGGCTATTGTGTTCTACTTAGGTTGGGTAGGGATAAATTCTTTGAATAGACTGCCCAAGACTGGGGGTGGTCTTAGTATAGGGAGACTCTCTCTTTGATGTGATGCCCCTCAGCCCCTCATTGATTACTCCGGGAATACTCCTTATTCAAAGGGCATATAAGTGTGAGCCTGCCACCATGATTGCCTTTGGGATTTGAGAATGTTACTGGTCCTTTTATTAAAATGCTGTCATTATTAATAAAATGACTATACTGCCCAAAAATTATATCTCTTGACCTTTTTCAATATCACAGAAACTTAGCTCTTATTTTATTACAAGATAGCTATGCGAAGCTGTGGGTAAAGTGTTGTACCTGGAGTCAGGAAGACTTGAATTAAAATCCTGTCTCAAACCCTTACTATGTGACCCTAGACAAGTGTCCTAACCTTTCAGCTTCAGTTTCTGCCTCTGTAAAATGGGGATGATATTAGCACCTATCTCACAGGGTTGTTGTGAAGACAAAATGAGAAAATATTTGTAAATATTTTGTGTTTACATAAACCTTAAAATGCTATATAAATGCAAGCTATTAAGATTATTATTTCACTTGGGATTAGAACTAGTTTTGAACATGAATCTCTTGCTTCACCTGTGAGCTTTCCTTTAAAATTTGTGGAATGTTATTGTAATAGAGTTTTTATAACATGCTAAAATATATGTATATAAACTATATATGCAACAAAACATTTCTGCATCTTATCCAAAGAATTATGCCCCACTTCTGACACCTACTGGTTCTATGACTGAAACCAAGTCACAACCTCTAAGTGCTCTGATCAACTCTCTAGCAGTCAAAGAAGATGCTGGCATACATCTGGTAGATGGAGTCTGTTCATCCAGAAGTTCCCACTATCAATGAAATTTCAGAACCCTATTGTGAAAATACCAAAATTAATATTACCTCTGATTTGTTTTCTACTATATTGATAGTACAATGTAACTGATTATTATATGTAATTGCATTCACCTGGTTTGAGTTTAGCATGGCAATCCAGCTGAGTAAAAGGTTGGTATCTCTCATGCCAGTATCCCCTAGGATACTTCATGGACATCTGTTTGCTAACCCCACAAAATTACCATCCCCAAAAAGATATGGACTGTCCTTCTGTTTTTATGTAGTTAAGGGAGACTATGTCTGTTAGTTATAATTCCGTAGCAAAGACTACAGGATATAGATAGGCATCCATAAAACAATTAACATTTCTTAATTGTTAGAGAGGGAGTGATTAGCCTTACCTGAATGCCAGCTTGCCTTTCTCAATACAACCAGTGGCAATGTTCTTGCCCCAACTCCACAACCTATCACTTTTTCTCCATGTCTAACAAGACCCCTTCTTTGATGCATGTTAATAAAGGGGGCCCCTCCTTCTCCGGAGGGTCACGAGCCTTACAGACGTAGCCAGTCTGACCTGCTTTGTTAACAATTACATGCATTTTTCTCTGGAACATTTCTCAGCTTACCTTTATTACACTTTATTTGCCATACTACATATTATCCTATCCAAATACATACATACTACATATTATCCTATCCAAAGAGTTTTGGGGGTAGAAATTAACTCAGACATCTACCAATAATATCACCCTCTCTAATTTGTTGGAAGTAACCTTACTTCCAAGTATTCAACAGTATTAAGCAAGAAAATTTAGTCTTCTAACCTTTTACATCTGGACTGAAGAGTAATGAGGCAAGCAAATGTTTGACCTTGACTGGGCATTGGAAATATCTGTTGGATGGCTGCATTGTGAGCGGCCAACCAGGCATCCAACAGGCAGGAGTTAGGAAGAAAGGGTTTGCCTAAACATGCACAGGGCAGACTTCTACCTCTACCCACCTGCTCTCTGCAGACACACCACAGACATAAACAATATGAGCTGCCCTCATCCTTGAGGGTATGTTAGGGTAGCTGGTTCTGCTATAGTAAGTCAGTTTCAATTAATTCCCCAGGGGATCTGTCCTGCTGTACAGTTCAAGTCTTTATTTTTCATTAGGGTAGCTAGATGACATTCAAGACAGGCACACTGCATAAAAAAGTTAGTTCTATTTAAAAAAAAAAGATTGGAGAAGTTACCTATTAAGAGAACAGAAAGTCTGGAATTCAGGGGAACTCTCTGGGTAGAGTCAATTTTATATATACATTGATATGTATGTTGTTTCTCTAGAGAAAATAGAAGCTTGCGGAGGGCAAGACAAATCCTCTTAGATTGAAAACAAATAAAAAGATGGCTGAGAAGCAGCCTGAATAAAAAAACAAGGAGGTTTCCAGTTAACAGAAAGAGAATGGGAAAAAAATCTTGAAGTTTCAAAAAATTTAGCCCAGCTTCTGCAAATTCAGTCACAGTTCTGTTGATCATCCTACTCCTGTCTCCAGAGGGTCAGAGATACTTGTCTTCTGAACCTTCAGACTCTAGACTTAAACAATTAAGAGCACTGGCTTTTGAGTCAGAGGATCTGGGTTCAGATCCTGGCTGTGCCATTGGTACTTATGTCACCTTGGACAAGTCACTTAAATTTCTCTGGGCCTCAGTTTCTTCTGATGTAAAACAGGGGAAGGTAGATATCTTCTAAGGTTCTTTCCAATGCTAGATCTAGTATTCTCCTTTCTACACATTATGGCCAAGGTTCAGTAATTTCCCACTGTTCTATTCCTTTGAGGATGATCTCTTACTTTCTCCTATGATCTTTCATTCAAAATCTGTGGAGTGTCCTTGCTTTGTATAGCATAATTTTTAAAAAAGAAAAGAAGGAAAGAAGAAAAAAACTATACATGCAACAAAACAGTTTTGCATCTTATCCAAAAAGCTAAGTGAAAATCTGCATTCCTTTTCTAGATGTAGAACAGGGATTTTTTTTTTAAATCCATGCATATCTAATAGTTGTCCCTCTATCCAGATCTTAAACTAGAATTTAAGATTCCAGAGGAGGAATTAACAACCTTTCCCATCTCCCTCTCAGTTTCTTACCATATTGTTTGCATCTAGTACTCTAGGCAGCTAGATGGCCCAGTGGATAGAGCTCTGAGCCTGGAATCAGGAAGACCAGAGTCAAATGTAGCCTCAAACACTTAACCTGGGCAAGTCACTTAACCCTGTTTGCCTCAGTTTCCTCACCTGTAGAACGAAGTGGAGTAGGAAATGACCAACCACTCCAGTATCTTTGCCAAGAAAACCCCAAATGGGGTCATGATGAGTCAGACAAAACTGAACAACACTGTAGGCCCCTCTTCTTCAGTTCCCCATCCTACATCTTCTTTCATCCCCTAGTCCTCTGACTTTTAGATACAAACTCAGAGCCCTTCCGATGACTTGGTGGGTAAAGGTCTCCATAGTTATTAGTGTGTACAAGCAGCTTCCCTCCTCCCTATCAGACTATCTCACTAAAAGATGAATTTTAAACTATTAATGTCTGAATTTTGGTTACCCATGGAGGTCTCTTTCATTTATCACACTTGCCACTATATAACTGTCTCTTAAAGTGTTATTTTACCAATTACCACTGATTGGGTGGAGTATGCCTCTGTCCCTCACGAAATGGAATACTGATTATGTAATCAAAGCAATGTATGGGGACAGAGGCAGAAGGTTCAACAGACCCTTAAATTCCCTAGGCTCATTCTCTTCTTTCCCCAACCCCTCCACCTTTTCTCTCTCCCTCCATGTCCACCCTCAGTGCTTATGTTCCCCACTAATGGACACAGACATGCATATCTGTTGGTTGATGAAGCAGAAAGATTTCTAGATTTGGCTCTGAAACCTAATGTTGCGTCCAGTTACCTGGGGTTAAATTTCCAGTACCAGAGACAAAATGGCTGCTGAGAAGTCTGATCCCTGCCTACACACAGACCCTTTCAGTTCTAACATTCTAACCTAGCAATCCTTAAACTTTTTGATCTCAGTACGTCCTTCACAGTCTTAAAAATTAATGAGTACCCCTTTTATATACCTTTTTTTTTGAGGCAATCAGGGTTAAGTAACTTGCCCAGGGCTACATAGCTAGTATCTGAGGCCACATTTGAACTCAGATCTTCCTGACTCCAGGGGCAGTGCTCCAACCACTGATCCCCCGAGCTTCCCCTTCTTTTGTATCTCTTTAAAATTATTGGGGATCCCAAAGTGCTTTTGTTAACATGGATTCCACCTATCAATATTTACTGGATTAAAAATTAAAACATACATTTTCAAATTACTTTTTTATTAAATCATTTAAAATAGCAACAGCAAACCTATTACATGTCAACATAACATTTTTACAGAAAATTGTATTTTCTAAAGCAAAAATAATTAGTAACAAGAGTGGCATTGGTTTTCACATTTTCACAAATCTTTTCAATATCTAGCTAAGAAAAGACAGCTCATCTCTGCTTCTGCACTCAATCTATCACAATATGTTGTTAAGACAAAAGTATATGAAGAAAATTCAGCCTCATACAGATAAGTAAATAGAATAGGGAAGAGAATTCTAACAGGTTACTAACATTCTAGTTATTATGAAAGTAGTTTTCGACTTCTTGGATCCACTGAAAGGGTCTCAGGACCTTCAGGGAGGCTTGGAAACTGATGCTGGGAAAGACTGAAGGCAAAAGGAAAAGGGGATAGCAGAGGGATGAGATGGATAGACAGTGTCATGGAAACAACAAACATGAATTTGGACAGACTTCAGGAAATAGTGGAGGATAGAAGGACCTGATGTGATGTGGTACATGGGGTGTAAAAGAGCTGGACATGATTGAATGACCAAACAAGTCCAGCCCAATGTTCAGATACTCAACATACTAGACCAGGGGTATAAATGCTTATGATAACACTGTCAACAGTAATCATTAGAGGCACACTACCACTAAATGCTCTGAAAAGTCTAGTATAACATATGATTAGACAGATAATACAGAAATTAGACTTCTCTCCAGAGTCCAGGCTGCATACACATGAAAAAACCTCAAGTGACTCAGAAGCCTCAATCTGAATACCACTGCATTAGATAAAAGTAACTTTTAATAGTAAATTAAAATGTGTTTTACGGGAGAAATGTCCTATGCTTATCAAGAATTGTGAACTCAGTTCACAAGAGACTTTTCCATTTGGTTTATCAAGGCACCAGCTTAAATACAAGCAGGGAATCAATGCAGTGATTAATTCCTTGAGTGAGGAACTGCAGAGTGAGAAATTCCTCAACCAACAGAAGATGCAACCCATCTATAACTTAGTATGTAACATCGAGGGAGTAGCTCAACACCTAGTGAAGTGACTTACACAGTTACTAAATGTCAGAGGTCAGATGTTAATCCAAGTCTTCCTGACTTTAAATCCAGCAGTTTCATTCTATCTGTCCTGCCTATATAAAGTGATTTTCACCCCAATTATAAATCTATTGTTCCCTCTAAATTATATAGTATGGTCGGTTCTGTCTCCAATATTCCATTTGTAGCCTCAGTATTAGGAATGCAAGCTATTTTAACCCAAATGCTGAGGAATTTCTTACTCTAGTAAGTCCTTTACACCCATATTATATATGAGTATTTACCTGGCTGCCAAAACGTAAAAGGACACTAACTGATTCTTTAGTCCCAAACCATGCTCCGTTGCTGCAGTCCTTATAGACTGACTGACCAATCAGATGCTGGGCATGCCCCTTCTCTGCCTTCTGTTCTAACAGGCACAACCAGGTTCCCCTCAGTAACAGACTTATCTTGGTGACCATAGAAATTTCCCTGACTTCACAAACGTACCTCAACTTGATTGATCCTGACCCATGCTGGTCAGCTCCATTGGTTCCAGCTCCTTTCCTCTAACACAACTGAACCATGAGAAGTGAGAGAAGGTGGAAATTAATTAAGAGGTTAAGGAAGGAGGAGGAGCTGTAAAAATGGGCAGTAGAATGCAGAGGATATATTTTTTTAAATATAATCAGGATTGGGATAAGGAAGAGAGAAGGATGAAAACAGCTGAGAAGTTAAAATAATGAAGAACAGGGGAAAGAGGAAGATGAGTGTTAAAGCAGAGAATCATGGGCTCTGAAATCAGAGGACCTGAGTTCAAATCCCACCTCAGAGAATAACTACCTGAGTAACTTTGAAGGAGTTATTTGATCGCCCTCACTCTCCATTTTCTCACCTCTAAAGTCAGAGGTTCTTAACATCTCCATGTTAAGAACTTGTTCCGTGAACTTCTTTTCTTAATATTTTGATCAACTATATTTCAATGTGATTGGTTGCTATGTAATCCTTTGAATTTTGTTTTATGCATTTAAGAACATTCTGAGAAGGAGTCCATAGGCTTCAATTACCAAAGGAGTCTATGACCAAAAATGTTAAGAATCCCTAGACTAGATGATCTCTTAAGTCCTTTTCAGTTAAGATACGTGGGCAAAGAGATACTTCCAAAACAATAGGGAAGGGGGAAGGACGTCGAAGGGGAAAGGGAAGGGGAAGGGAACTGTAAACCAAAGCAACAAAAATCATACACATCTAATAAACAAAGTCAGTTTTAAGCCTCCATTATCTAGTTTCAAGGTAAGAATCATTTAGAGTTGGAAGCGACATCAAAGTTCCTCTAATCCAAGCCACTCATTTAACAGATGGAAAAACAGGCTAAGAAAACCTGACTTGCCCAAGGTCATACTGGTAGTAAGTGTCGAGGAAGGATTTAAATTCAAGTGCTTTGACACCAAATCCAGTATTTAATCAATTAACAAATATTTGTTAGGCACTTACTGTGAGCCAAGTACTATGCTAGGTATTGAGGATAAAGATACAAAAAATGAAAAATCCCTAAATAGAATATGCTTACATACTAAAATAAGTACACGCAAAAATACAGAAAGCATAAAGTTAAAAATACATATATATGCATATGTGTGAATACAAAAAGAAGTTAAATACAAGGTAATATGGATGGAAAGGTACTAAAAAATTTAAGGGTGGGGTTAGAAAAGGCTTCATGTAGAAAATGGTGTCTGAGTTGCATCTGAATGGAAGAGAGAGATGAATAAGGCAGAGAGAGGGAGAGAGTGCCTTCCAGGGTCTGCCAGTGCAAAGGCACAGCGATGGAAGTCAAAGCATCCTGAGAAAAGAACAGTAAGACCACCAGTCTGGCCAGATTCAAAAAATGTGGGAAGTAACATCCAAAGAGGATGGAAAGGTAGGTAGCTAAACAGAGTAACTCCTCTAATGCTAATCCTAACCCTTCTCCCACAAAACACCTAGTGTGGTTGTAAATAGTTAACTCCACCATCTTTGTAAGCTAATGAAATTGTGAATCAGCCATTTACATCTCATTTTTAATCATGTCAGTTCTTAAGTATCTTCTTAGATTGCTGATTTCTTTTTCTCTCTAAAGAAAGTGGAGAAATTAATTTAGATGTTTGCAATAAAATGAATTAATTTTACTCTGAGATTTTTACCATCAAATTCAAAAATCCCTTTAAATTTCCCCAAAGGGGAAGAATTTATGTGTGTGCTTCCTGGACAGCTTCATTCTCTGCACTTGGTACACTGGAAACTAATTTATTTAGAAATACTAGCGCAAAGTTTTATTTTTCCCCACCCCTAAGACTTTAAAATGTGAGGGGGGAAAGAGTATTGGCTAGTAGAAATTGATGTTTTATCCTGGAAGCAACAGGAAGCCACTGGAGTTGGTTGAGTAGGGGAGTCCTATGGTTAGATCTGTGCTTAAGGAAAATTACTTGGACTGCATTGTACTGGCTGGACAGATTTGATAAGGGGAGATGAATAGAAAGATACTGTAATAATCTAGGTGAGAGATGAAGAGGCTATCCCTAAGAGGATAGCTGTATGAATACAGCAAAGGGGTTGGATGTAAAAGATGTTGTGAAGATAGAAATGTTAAAATTTGGCCACTGATTGGATATGTGGGGTAAGGGACAGTAAAGAGTGATGACAAGATAATGTGACACTGGAAGGATGATGGAACCTTCAGGAGAAATAGAGAAGTTTAGAAAATGGGAAAGTTTCGGGAGAAAGATATTGAGTACAATTTTAGAAGGACTGAGTTTCAAATCTTTCTTGGATATCCAGTTTGAAATGTTTACAAGGCAGGTGGTGATATGAGACTGAAGCTCAGGGGAGACACTGGGATTGGATATGTAGACCTGGAATCATCTGCAAACAGATGCTAGTTAAACTCTGGGAAGTTTCAAAGGGAGCCTAGAAAGGGACAAGGGAGAAGAGGAGTTGGGACAGAACCTTGAGAAATACTCAGGAGGTGTGATGATGAGCCATCAAAGGAAAACTGGGGGAAAAAGCTGATAGCTAAAAGAGGTGAAGCAGAAGAAAGGTCACAAAAGCCAACAAGTACCCAGGAGGTGGTGGTTAAAAGTATCAAACGCAGCAGATAGGGTAAGAGGGATAAAGACTGAGAAAAGACCATCTCATCAATGGCAATTTTGGGGAGAGCACGGTTTCAGATAAGTGATCCCATCTAGACGGTAAAAGTTTGAGGGGAGAAAATGCAAGTAGCAACCTTAGACAACTTTTTCAAGAATTTGCCTTAGAAATTCCATTTTGCCATGCTGCCTCTAACCACATGATGGAACATGTTGCACATTCTTAGGAAAATGATGAAACTGAGAAGATCCTCCACTCAAGTCCTGCTCCAGTGCCTCATGGTGCTGTAAACTGGTGATTCTGGATTCTTAAAAGACTGAGCAAAAGGAAAGTAACCTCCAATCTGGAAAGGCTTCCTCTACAATCTGTCATTGGTCTGTTAAAGCCAATCCTGGTCAATTTCAGAAAGGCTCATTAGCAGGTTAAACTCTGGGTATAATTATTATTTATTATTATTTTTGCCACAGACCTCTACAGTAGAGGAGATTAATTATGGACCCTTAACACAGTGAATTGGACAAGGTTAACAGCTACTGTATTTACATCTAAAGCTTAAACTACGTTGACCAGGATTAACACAAAAATAATACGAAGCCTCAGATTTCCAATTCCCTCTTCAAACTTCCAAAATCTCTCTATCCTGTACACCCTGAATTTCAAAATTGAGGTACAGGGGTGGAGAAACCACAATGCTCCCCGTTCAATAATGCACCATTTCACAGTAGTTAAACTGAAATGCGAGGAGAGAAATTTTGACGCGAAAGGAGGGTGAACCAAGCGGGGCCGGGCCAACGCCAAAAAGGAAATTAGGTCCTTTCTTTGGGGCAAAACTCCACCACGCCACAGGAGTCACGCGCGGCTTTTCCAGTTCGGTGTTTCCATACAGAACTGGTGGAAGGCCCAGGGCACACAGCTGCCTGCCCGCCTTCCCTTGGCGTGAAATCTGAAGTTCTACCGCCGGCCCGGTGTCGGAAGAGCAAGGGCAAGTTCGGTCAGGTGCGGTGCGAGCCGGTGTGGTACTGGGCAAGTCCAGTGCCCACCACCTTCGGGGGCCTTTCTGGGCCTCAGTTTCCCCGCGTGTAAGACGGGGAAGAGGGGGCCCCTCCAGCTCTTAGTCTAATGCTAAGAGAAGGTTCTGCCTGTTACCCCAGCATGCCCAGGACACCATCTGGGACTAGGAGATCGCTTTCAAAATGCACCCATCGAGTGCCCCTCGTGGCCCCCCGTCCCGCGGGGTGAGGCTGGCCCACGCGGCCTCCCCCCCGGCAGCCCCAGCCCGGCCCCCCACCCTTCCCCGGGCGCCGCGAGCCCGCGCTCCGGGCCGTGCAAGAGTTACGGTCCGGGGTCCTGAAGTGACCAGCAAGGCCTCGGAGCTGTCCCCTGGCAGCGCTTCCCCCGGGCGGGCACCTGTCCCCAGCCCGCCTCCCCGGCCCCAGCCCCTCTGGCTCCCCGGGTTCCCCGCTCCGGGCCCGGCCGGCGCCAGCAGGGCTCCCGGGGAGGCCAAGGGCCGGGGAGGGGAGCAGCCCGTACCTCCGAGAGCCTGCCGCGTCCAGAAGAGCCCCAGGAAGGCGGCGAGGACGGCGAGGAGGCTGGCCGGGGGCCCCTTCATCCCGCCGGGAAGCGCCCCCCGAGCCCGGGGCACCTGCAATCGCGGGCGGCAGCCCCGGTACCTGCGCGGCTCGGGCCCTCCCCAGCGGGCGCCCAGACCGAGCGGCGCGGGTCAGAGCGGGCCGGGCCGAGGGGAGCCGCCCCCTCTCAGCTCCGGGCCGGCCCGGGCGGTGGGCGGAGGAAAGGGGGCAACGGACGCGGTCTGTGAGCTGCAGCTGTGGTGCTGTCAGGCCTGGCCACCGGCAGCCATCGCCGGAGAGGTCCCCCTGGAGGCTTGGGCTGTTTGGGGCGCCCGTCCTGGGCATTAGCCCCGGAGTAGCCCGTGGAGAGGAGAGGTCTGCCGGGGCCTTCGCCCAGACCTAGCGCCCACGGGCCCTGGCGCACGGGTGCACCTCATCAGGCTGACTCATTCCTACAAGGTTTGCTTGAGCATCGGTGGGTGCATAACCTTAACATTTGGTGGCAGAGGTGGCCCCTGGCTCTCAGCTGTTAAATGTTCTCTGAGTCTGGTAAGACTTAAACCCCGTAAAAGCCTGGGGTTGTTTTTTAAATCATCAGTAACTTGTAGCAAACTCCTGGTCGTCAGCAAGAATTTATTAAGCACCTGCTATACTCCAGGCACTGTGTTAATGGATGGACAAAGTTTTGTCCCTCAAGGAAATCCCATTGGCATGGAGGAGACAACATGCACCAGCTATGTGCAAATAAGATAGACACGTGTAGAAATATCTATATAATGCATCTATCTATCTATCCAGATCTGTCTATCTTTCTATCTGTGTCCCTCTAATCTTTTTTTTTACTGAAGACTAGGTGAATCAGTTAACTTTTCAGCGCCCCAGGCAACGCATTAGAAATTGCAAGGAAGGTGCCAGCTTGGTAGATTTCACCATGAGGCTCCTTCCTGCCTTTCCAATCTGCGTGCACCATACTCCCCTCCTGAAACAAAACATCATACTAAGGGAGTGGACATTGAGTGAAAAGGCAGAGTCCTACCTAACCACTAACTACTGAGAGGTTAAGTGGTCTTAGTTGAAGACCGCCTCAACAATACAAGACAGTATTTTATTCTAGTAAACCAAATAAAAAGAATTATAAACCTTCAAAGAGGTAGATATCTCTGGTCTGGTCTGGTCTGGTGAGGGAAATCTTTATAAAGAAGAGACATGAACTGAGTCAAACCTATGGCTAGTACTTGGTTAAGGAAAGAGAAAGGTGTGGGATGGGGGGTGCCATTTTTGCCAGTGACAACAGTACCCTCTAAATGACTTAGCATGTCAAACCAGAATCTCAAAGTTGGAAAACACCTTAGAAATATTCTTCTAGTGGAAAGAATATTGTATGGGAAAATCAGAGGATTCAGTTTTCAATATCCATGTTTTGCCACAAGTTGTTTAGCCTTGATTAAATCTTTTAACCTCTTTGGGTATCAGTTTTGTCATTTTTGAAATGAGAGAATTAGACTAAATGATGGGCCTAAATGAGCTCTAGGTACCCGGGCTAGGAGTTCTCACGACAACTCCTTTGAACAAGCTACAGTTTGCTGATTATTTTCTAAAATGCAGTACCTTGAACTGAATACAATACTCCATAATGTTGTTACAGGTGAAATATCTCCTCTCTGACTTCATATTGCTGCCAAAATATCAACTAGGTGGCACAGTAGATAGAGCACTGAACCTGGAATCAAGAAGACTCATCTTCCTAAGTTCAAATCTGGCCTCACACACTTACTGGCTGTTTGACTTTAGGCAAGTCATTTCACCCTATTTGTCTCAGTTTCCTCACCTGTAAAATGAACTGAAGAAGGAAATAGGAAACCACTTGAGCATCTCTGCCAAAAAAAACCCACCCTAAATGGGGTCACAGAGAGTCAGACATGACACAAATGACTGAAAACAACAATAAATTGGGGCAGCTGAGTGGTGCAGTGGATAGAGCACCAGAATAGGAGTCAGGAGGACCTGAGTTCAAATCTCACCTCAGACACTTGACACTCACTAGCTGTGTGACCTTGGGCAAGTCACTTAACCCTAGTTTCCTCATCCTGGGTCATCTCCAGTCATCCTGACGAATATCTGGTCACTGGATTCAGATGGCTGTGGAGGAGAAGTGAGGCTGGTGACCTGCACCGCCCTCCCTCATTTAAAAAACAAAGTCAAGTGCAAGTCATGTCATTATTTCTCTGAGGACATGGTCTTCTTCGACAGCAAAGGACAAATACACAATTGCTGCTAAAATATATTTACCACAATGCAGAAACTATAAAGGTAAAAACCTAGCTTTTATTATTAGGTTCAAGCATAGGTTCAAACCTCAGAGAAAAAATAAAACAAAACAAACCTGAATGACCATTAGGATTCTAATGTAGGCAAGATTACATCAGAGTGACAGAGAACTACTTCTGTTATATATTGATGCCTTGTACATTTCTCTTAGGTCATAAAAGTTAAAAAGACAGATTTATAATAGCATACTTCCCTAAATGTCATAAAAGTTGAACAAACAGTTAAAAATGTCAAAATATCATACATCTCTTAAATAAAATCTCTAGGTAAAATAAGTCAAGTTACAGATTAAACTACATCGAGTGGTTTCACAAATAGACTCAATTGAGGGAAAAGATTTACATGTCTCCAAGGGGTCAAGAACGTTTGAGATTCTTCTTTTGGTTTTTTATCTGAGGAAAATATAAGGCCTTAAGTAAATTTTCACATCCTATGGAATAAGTTTAAGGAAACTCAGCAACCTCTCAACTAAATGAAAATACCTTGACTTTAACATTATTATTCCATGGGTCAGGTTTTGGTCAAGTGAGGTTAGTATTAACAGAAGATGGACCATTAGTCAGCCAAAATTTGCAGGAAGAATGGTCCTTACCCCTGAATAATAACAATTAATAAAAAATTCACTGAACACAGATGTAGTATGATCAGTGCAGAATACTATCTATTAATGCAGTCTACAATTGCCGCATACTTTCACAATCATACAACATTTTATAATTTTCAAAGGGCTTCCATATACCTTTACATATACCTTATTTCATTTGACCTAAACAGCAACACAAGGAATATGAAACCCAGAGAGGTGATCCAATTCCTGTATACTCTTCTCTTGGCACTTTGCTCATGGTGGGGATGAAATTAAAGCTTGGAGGTTATATGCAAGCATCAAACCCACATCCTTGGTCTCATTAACATGCATCAACTAAATAAAGTTGAATAAGTCCAGTGGGGGAAGGATAAAGTCAGCATTTAGACCTCCACTACAGCTGCCTCCTCCTCTGTCCTGCCTTCTGGGCTCACCCTTCATCCATTTCATCCTGAAACTTTCTCAAGTCCCAGCTTTGTTTAGCAGTCTAAACTTGAAAGACATGGCATCTGACTAAATGCTAAATAACTTTGCCTAACCCACAAGCATGTTAACACCAGTGAATTTGACCATCCCAGTCAATAACACCAAATCTCCAATGTTTGTGCATTTGTACAGTGATTGCCAAGTGTTTATCCCTACTATTTTCCCCAAATATAAACAGTTGCAGTTGAGAAAACAACAAAGCTACATGTTGTTTCCTTGAGAAGACTGTCTTTTACCTTTCTTGGTATCCCTAGTGCTTAGCACAATGCCCAGCACATAGTATGTGCTTAATAAATACTGATTGACTGAAATTTAATTAGCCTGGTAAGGAAGACTGTACCAGCTGGTAGCAACTTCAATTTATTAAGATACAGATTGAATTTTTAAAGCTTTTTAGGCTTACTGAGAGCCCACAGCCAATCAGTGGCATTCCAAGGTCAAAAGGAAAAGGGGTAGAGAGTCCTAACAGTTAATAAAGGTCAGATTTGTTCCTCTGAGAAAACGAATTTCTCTGTGGCTAGTAATCTTTAATACAGTAGAGACCTCTTTCAGCAGAGAATCAGTCTGGCTCACCTTATTACCAGTAGGAAGGGAAATAAAGGATACCCTGAGGGTCTTTATTAACATAACTTGGTAGTTCTGTTTCTTTGACCTCTGAAGGGGTTGCTCTGTATCTGGGGAGATGCTTCTCCAAAGCTCACAGTATTCATGTTTATCCTCCTCCAAAAAGGCAACAAGGATGTTGACAAGATGTCAGCTCTTGATATGTCCTACTATTTTCCCAAATTTAAAAATTTACAGTTAGGAAGATGACACTGTTGGTACCTTGAAGGTGTCAGGAGTGAGTGATTACCCATTTCTTCAATTATTCTTCATAATGACTTGGAGAGATTGCATCTAATACAAAGCCTCCCTAAATGTCCAGTGGATCTTTGCTTAATTGAATTGAGTGTCACACACACTCTCACATGTGTATGTGCACACATGCACACACTTGCTCACTTGCTCACTCTGGTGAGTAGAGGTGTAAATTCAGAGCAGATAGGTGGTACAAGACAGGTGGTATAGTGGATAGAGTACTACCCTTGGAGTCAGAAAGACTCATCTTCAAGAGTTCAAATCTGGCATCAGATACTTACTAGCTATAAGTCACTGAAGCCTGTTGGCCTCAGTTCCTCATCTGTGAAATGAGCTGGAGAAGGAAATGCAAATCACTCCAATATCTCTGCCAAGAAAACCCCAAATAGGGTCACAAAGAATCTGACATGACTGGAAAAACGACTTAACAACTGTCTGGCTTCAGTTCTAGTATTTCATGCATTGCTCTACCTAGCTACCTAGATTAGAAGAAAGGTAAGGTGAAACAACTCATGCCAGTTGAGCTGGGTGCTGGAGAAGACTTTTGAGAGTCCCTTGGACAACAAGGAGATCAAATTAGTGAATACATAAAGAAATTAATTCAGATTATTCACTGCAAGGTCAAATGTTGAAGCTTGAATACTTTGGCCATATGATGAGAACAACTCATTGGAAAAGACTGATGTTAGGAAAGATTAGAGGCAAAAGTAAAAGGGAATGGCAGAAAATGTGATAGATAGATGGAGTCATGGAAACAATGAACATGAACTTGGACAGATTTTGAGAGATAGTAGAGGATAGGAGGGCCTGAACTGAACAAGTGAACAACAACAGGTGTCATTGGAGACAGCTGTGTTCAGTTCTTTGTGTCTTCTTATCACCCAGAGCAAAGTGTACCATGTATACTTGATAAATGATTGATTTTGTCACAGTGAGGGAAAGGTGTGGCTGGATGGTGACAACTTTCAGAGCTCAGAAATAACTACTCCAGTCAAGAAATCTTCTCAGCTAAGAGGTCTTCTCATCTGCCTTGCTGCTTTGAAAAGAGTAATAATTTGCCTGCTGAGGAATCATAAATAAAAAAATGAAAGCACAAAAGAGAAATATTTAATTATTTAACACTTCTTAGAATGCTTCAAGTTTTTCATATATGTAGGCATTTGTTAAATTAATCAAATGAGTATATATAAAGTACATATATATGCAAATAAGTATATATAAAGCACTTTAAGTACTACAAAATGTGAGCTATTATAAATGACGAACATTTTCTGAGCATCTATGCTGGGCATTAGGACCATGGCAGGGATGAATTAAGGTACGGTCCCTGAAATTAAAAAAAAAGAAACTTTCCACATTATTATCTCTTCCATTAGAATATGATCTCCTTGACGGCAGGGACTGTCTTACTATCGCATTCCCAGTGTTTTGCACATGGTAAATGCTTCATTCATTAATTTATGTATTCATTCACTTAGTATAAAGAGCTTACCTGCTCATAGTGGCCTTATAAGTCTCCATAGTAAGCAAATAAGTATCATCATTATTGGAAAGTATATATTTAAGACTAATACTGGGGGTATAAAGAAGCATAAATTTCAAGGGACATACAATCTAGTTGGGAAGATACAGTCATCTACATAAAAAAGACAAACAATATATGATAGCAAAAGCTAAGTACACATGAATGTTGTGTTCGTCCTTCGTTTTCGAAGAAGACCATGCCATCAGAGAAATGATGACATGACTTGCACTTGACTTTGTTTTGAGTGAGGGAGAGCTGTGTAAGGTCACTAA
This sequence comes from Potorous gilbertii, assembly GCA_028658325.1. NCBI lineage: Eukaryota > Metazoa > Chordata > Mammalia > Diprotodontia > Potoroidae > Potorous > Potorous gilbertii. The sequence goes on along the minus strand of CM053769.1, from coordinate 650,857,257 downwards.
CCTCACTTTCTCCTCCTGAGCCATTTGGATCCAGTGACTCATTAGGATGACTGGAGACAGTCCAGGATGCAATGGGACACCTTGGCCTTTTTAGGGTAGGATGTTTCAGGTACTAACTACTGACACTAAATGATACATGAATTTTTATTTTTGATAGGTTCTCACCAGATGAATAACATAGAAGTAAATGCTGCAAGAGTGTAGGGGACATCAACTATACGGGGATCGGGGATGGCCTGATGGAACAGATAGAAGTACAACTACCCAGTTCTTCAACTTAAACTACCCAGTTCTTAACTTAAAAAAAAGGTAAAATTTGCGTACAAATTGTGAGCAGGAAGGAGGATATCCAGTTAAGGAAAAAAGCTGGAATTGACATGTAAGGTCCTAGGTTGGGGTAAGAGAATTTCATTTACTTAAGAAGTGCAGGTCAGTAAAACTAGCTAGAGTCTGCAAAATCAAACAGAAACATCAACCATAGCTATGATGTTAACTGGTTAGTTCCTGCTCTGTCTGCAAATTTCCAGCTTGAGGTAACAGTTACACTCAGTATTTCTCACCTAGTTTCCTGTTTTGCCTAATATAGATCTTTCTGTCTATTCTTTGTTCTATAAATTATCTTCATCCCTTTGAATTACTCTCTGATATTCCATTATACCCATCCTGACCATGTAATCAAAATCTATTTAAGGTTGCTAAAATACTGCTCAGGGCTCGTTGCTTTTTGTATATAGTGAGTCTATGCTCTGAGCATAATAAACTGGTTTTTCTATCTTTGGGTTATCGATTGCATAATTGGCAGCAGTTCCAATCAGTGAGTGCTCAGACAATTTTTGTCACAGGGAACAAGAAGTAGATCAGTTGGGCTAGGGTTTCATTTTTGTAGGGTAGTATAGGAGAGTGGAAGATGGAGGTCAGTTTATGAAATGCCTTGAATACCAGCCTAAGTAGCTTGTCCTCTGCCCTGTGGATAGTGGAAAGTCATTTAAAAAAATTTAGCAGAATAGCAATATGAAAGAATTTGACAGTGAGAAAGTGTACATCTAGCCTATCCCATATATAGAAGGAATCTCCAGCATCACATACCCAGTTAGGGGTTGCTCAGCCTTTCCTCAAAGATCTCTAGTAAGAAGGAACCCACCATTCCTCAAGGCAGCCTATTTGCTGACATCAAGTTGCAGGTCGTAGGAAACTATCAGAAATGACAGGAACAAAGGATGTTCATGAAGTCTTTGTCTGTCCATTTGAAAAGATGCAACGCATTGTATTTGTCCAATTATAGGCTGCCCTAAAATACAGGGCGCACCTTTGAAATTAAATATATATCAAAGCAATGGCTATCTTTCATGTATACTTTCTTTATATATATTTGTTTGTGTGCTGTCTTCCCTGTAAGATTGTGAGCTCCTTGAAGACAGGAACTATCTTTTACTTCTTTTTGTATCCCCAGCGCTTATCACAGTACCTGGCACATAGATAGGAATTTAATAAATATTGATTTATTGACTGATGGATGGGTCTTCCTAACTTCAGGCCCAATCTCTCTCCATTGCACTCGACACATACTTTTAAGTTTAACCTGCATTATTTAAACTTTCTTAAGTCCAGACAATCAACCAAACGATAAATAAAGCTATGTTTTATAATTTGCCAATTTCCAAGGTATAAATGCTCACTGAAAATTTAACAGTTGACTCTCATAAACTGGCAGAGCTGGCTTGAGCATGACCACTGCCCTAAACTAACAAAATTTAGCTGGAGGCAAATAGATATTATTCTAGCCTGACATTTTTTTTCTCCTGTCTAGAATCAGCCTCCTTTAGAGAAGGGCTGACAAAGAAGGCTTTAGAGATGCTTAGATCCACATCTAGACAGACCTATGGGAACACATATAAGCTACATGGGCAACATCTACAGCCTAATAATTTGACTTAGCAGAAAGCTGATTACCAATGTGAATATCACTTCAGAATCACTCGTCTCTGTACAATCTGGTGATCAGCTGCTTAAAGCAAAGGTCAAAGTCACCAACAAATTTGAAGAAAAGACAATGAAAGAAGTCATTTCATGCAATTATTAGAGTTTCATTCCAATCTAATTAAGCAAAGCTATGAACAAAAGGAAAATGGATAAAAGTTAAAACACTGACTCAATCACCATTTCTTCAGGGACCTTAATGAATATAAAAGACTTCTATAATGAGGAAGATATAAGAGCTCAGAAACTGCCTCAACCAGCAAGTATTTGATCTCCATGCCAGTCTGAGAGAAGTGGCATCCAAAGGGAACATGCATGAGTCTAGAGAACAAGCTCATTTGCAAAACATCACAGAGCAGGATGACAGAGGATTATAAATGGTATTGACCCACAAAAAACAAAACCATTGATGAAAAATGCTAGTCAGTAAAACGTTTGTCACGAGAAACAATCCAGATCATCCCAAGAACAATTACAGATGAAACTGGAAGGAGGAAAATAAATGGATACGAAATAGATAAGATTGGCTAGCATTCTATAATTTTTTAAAATCTCTTATTACCACACTATGATTCTAAGCCCTCAGTGACCCAATGGGCCGTATATGAGGGAGTGGAAATGGTATATAAAAAGATGAAGTCAGGAAGGACTGTGGGACTAGACTAAGTAAATAAAAAAGAAAACCCTGCTGGAAGCAACAGAATTTTAAGGCATTCAGAAAATAATCAGCAAAATGTGAATCAAAATAATTTTGCAGTTTCCCTTCATATCCAGAAAATTTGCAAAGATGATAAAAACATGAATAGACTGTGTGGGAGGGGTTGTAGAATATTGGACACTTGAATATGCTGTTGGTGGGGTGGTGAATAGGTGCAACAACTCTGGAAAGTAATTTGGAATATGCTAAGAAACTGATGAAAATGTCTTAACTTTTCGACCAAAAGATCCCACTGTTAGGCATCTGCCGCAGGAGGGCAATGAAGAAAAAAGAGAGGAGAAAAAAGGCCCCATCTATAGCAAAATATTTTAGTAGCATTTTTTTTTAGTAATAGCAAAGAACTGGAAACAAAGGAGATGCTCACTAAATGGGAAATGACTAAACCAATTGTTGCCCATTAACACAATGGAATATTGCTGTGCTCTAAGAAATCATGAATATGAAGATTATAGAGAAGACACACATGAACTGTTGCAAAAGTAAAATAGAATGAGGCAAACAATATACACACTGACTCCAAAAATATAACGGAAAGAACGGCAAAGACAAAACAATCCAAACTGAATACTGTGAAATTATAATGTTGTTTGTTCTTTGTTTTCAGAGAGGATCAATGACATCACAAAGGTGATGTCTTGACTTGCTCATGAGTTGGATTTAAGTGAGGCAGAGCTGTGCAAAGTCATCAGCCTCACTCTCTCTTCCAGAGTCATTGAAGTCTAGTGGCAAGACAGAATCAGGATGACTGATGATGGCCAGGGATGCAGCGGATGACCTTGGTATCTTTGATGTCCAATGAAGATCTAAGTGCTCCATAGTGCCTGCTTCAGCTGCTATTATGGGGGGAAATCTTCACATGTTTGTCCTAGACACCTCCTTAGTTCACTGACAGTTTTGTGGCCCATCAGTTACCCTTAACCTGGTTTAGCCCATCTGCCTAGACTGTTTACCGGGGTGTGGCCACTTCACTCACATGCTACAGCTTCTTGGAGCCACAAGTGAGAGCTGGGTGAATCATGCCAACACCGAAGAGGGATGAGCAGCTCTGGAAAGGGCTGGGCAGGCCATCACACCAGAGGTGCTGGTCCTCCTTGAACCATCAAACATTATAGTAAGTTTGACATAGAAGAAAATCATGATAATTTAATAGCTTATATTTACATAGCATTTACTCTGTTTCAGGCACTGTGCTAAGTACTTAATTAATATCTCATTTGATCGTCAATACCCAGAGAAGTAGGGGCTATTGTTGTTCTCATTTATAGGTGAAGAAACTGAGGCAAATAGAGGTTAAATGACTTGTCCAGGGTCACACAACTAGTAAGTGTCTGAGACAAAACTTACTCAGGTTTTCCTGACTCTAGCACTATATCCATTGACCACCTAGCTGCCCATTTGTTTGATGGGTGAGGAACTTTTGGAATAGAACATCACATATAATATTGAGCTTAAATGTTATCTTTTTGATCGCTAACTGGTCTTGCAACAATGTTTTTTTCTTTTAATTTTTATTTGATAAGAGATGGCACTCAGGGCAGAGGTAAAGGGAGTGATGCAAAGCAAAAGATAATCAATAGAAATATACTTTTTAGAGACAGGACAGTAGGCACATAAAATCTGAGAGGGTTAAATTCCAATTCCTTCATTTTACAGGTCAGGAAACTGAGACCCAGAGAAGTTAGACTGGCAGGTAGTGGAACTGAGATTCAAACTTGGATTCACTGACTCGAGGTTGTCTTACAACAATGTTTGTCTCTGTCTGTCTTCCTTTGGGAAGCAGGATAGACTGGCTTATCTTCTCTACCTTCTTACAGACACTTCTCCTCTTTGGCCTCAGTTTCTTAATTTGTAACATTCAGGAACTGGATAATCTCATCTTATATAATTTTCTAGGATTCTAACATCAATCTCAACAACAGAAATGGAAAATCTCTAACATTTAAATGGGGGGAATAATCTGTGGGGAAGCTTTAAGTGTTTGGTTTTCTTTGCCAAGAACTAGCTGGTGATCTCTGGATAAATTAGGGAACATTTAATTAGTGAATTCTCCAAAGGTATTTGACTAATATCCTGCCAAAGTGAGAGGATTTGTTATTTCCCTTAAGGATACTGCTATTCCCCTTCTTCCTGAAATCTGGTCCAATTTATCACTGAAATGCTTCAAAGACAGCATGGTCTCTAGCCAGTTTCTGTGCTGTTAGGGCTCTCTGGATATTGTAGAATCAGGATGCCTGATTAGGATGCCCTAAAATAGTGCTAAATTCCTAGGCCATACAGAAGGGCAGGCTCCTCATTTATCATCAATCATTCTCTTTTCTATTTGTGAAACTGCTAAAGTATAGTTCTTCCAATATTATACCTTACCTGATTATCAATGATTGCTCAATTTAGATAAAGATCTAAAAGTTGTTCGTTTAGAAGTGAAAGTGGATTAAAAAAAGAAAAGAGATACAAAATCATCAACATCAGAGGAAGACATCTTATTCGTTCAAGGTTCAAGTCGCTATTCTAGTTGGTGTATGTTCATCCTTCTTTGCTGAAGAAGACCATGACATCAGAGAAATGATGACATGACTTGCACTTGACTTTGTTTTGAGTGAAGGAGGGTTGTGCAGGTCACTAGCCTCACTTCTCCTCCAGAGCCATCTGAATCCAGTGACCAGATATTCATCAGATTGACTGAAGATGACCCAGGATGAGGCAGTTGGGGTTAAGTGACTTGCCCAAGGTCACACAGATAGTGAGTGTCAAGTATCTGAGGTGAGACTTGAACTCAGGTCCTCCAGACTTCTGCACAGGTGCTCTGTCCACTGCACCACCTAGCTGCATCTAGATGGTATAGAGGATATACAGAGGAGTAAGCTCTCAAAAAAAATAGAAACCTAATGGATTAAGAAATGCACATGAATTGATACAAGTGGCAGCTAGGTGGCACAGTGGGTAGAGCATTGGACTTAGCATCAGGCAGACTCATCTTCCTAAGTTCAAATCTGGCCTCAGACTTTTACTAGTTGTATGACCCTGGGAAAGTCACTTAGCCCTGTTTGTCTAGGTTTCCATATCTGCAAAATGAGCCAGAGAAGGAAGTGGCAAACCACTTCAGTATCTCTGTCAAGAAAATGACATCACAGAGAGGTGGATATGACTGAAAGAAGGCTGAACACCACCAACCAAAGTGAGATGTGGAAAATACTATGAGAAAAACAAAGATGTCAAAGGACCCAACTTCTGACTAAGATAGTGGCATGATATGTCAGTCCCCACAGCCAATGTTTTCCTTGGGAACATTAGGATTCAGTTGATTTTGTCTCTGCTCATGGTTTTTCCTAGAAATCTTAGATTTTAATTCATGTTTAGGTCTTTACAGGAAGGGCAAGTCCTGGTTTCTTCTTCGTCCTAGAACATACTTCTGTTTGCTCTAGGACAGGGACAGGGAGTGGCCTTTGAGGTCTTTGGCTGTGGCCTTTTGAATGAGTCTAAGTTTTATGGAACAAATCCTTTTATTAAGAGGACTTGTTCTGTGAAGTTGGGATTCAGTCAAAGGGTCCCACTTGAGGACCTAGAAGGCCACATGTAGCATTGAAGCTGCAGGTTCCCCACCCCTGGTCTAGGAATTTGGCACTCTTTAGGGCCTTCATGTTCTAGTCAAGCACTCAGGATAACTTTGAACAAAGGAACAGTTTTATTTTACAGGACAGAAAAGCTTCCCTGCATGCCCCCCATGCCCCAGAGCAAGCAATCTGATATAGATTCTACATGTACAATCATGTTAAACATATTTCCATATCAGTCATGTTGTGGAAGAAGAATCAGAACAAAAAGGAAAAACCAAGAGAAAGAAAAAAAAGAGAAAATAGTCTGCTTCAATCTGCATTCAGACTCCATAGTTCTTTCTCTGGATGGGGAAAACATTTTTCATCATGAGTCTTTTGAAATTGTCTTAGCTCGTTGTATTGCCAGGAAGACAGAGTTGGTCATAGTTAATCACTGCGCAATGTTACTGTTGCTGTGTACAGTGTTCTCCTGGTTCTGCTCACTTCACTCAGCATCAGTTCACATAAGTCTTTCCAGGTTTTTCTGAAATCAGGCTGCTCATCATTTCTCATAATACAATAGTCTTTTATTACATTCATATACCACAACTTGTTCAGCTAATTCCCAATTGATGAGCATCCCCTCAATTTCCAATTATTTGCCACCACAAAAAGAACTGCTATAAATATTTTTTGCACATGTAGGTTCTTTCCCTTTTTTATGATCTCTTTAGGATACAGCCCTAGACGTGATATTGTTGGGTCAAAGGACATGCACAATTTGGTTGCCCTTTGGGCATATTTCTAATTTGCTCACCACATGGTTGTATCAGTTCACAACTCCACCAACAATGCATGAATTTGACAACTGTTTCTGTTAATGATGCAGCCACAGCTACTGAAGACCCAGAAAAATAAAAGTCCCCCACCAAAGTCTTTGGTGCTGTTAAACATCAGAGAGACAGAGAGGGAGAGACAGAAAGAGAATAAATAAATAGGGATGCTAGATGGCACAATGGGAAGAGTCATTGGCCTGGATCAGGAAAACTTGAATTTTAGATTTGTCCTCAGTCTCTTACTAGCTGTGTGACTCGGGTCATGTCACTTAACCTCAATTTGCCTCAGTTTCCTTATCTATAGAATGGGGATGATTGTAGCACCTACCTTGTAAGGTTACCACAAGGATCAAATGAGGTAATTGTAAAGCACTTAGCCCACAGTAAACACTATGTAAGTATTAGCCATTGTTATTGCTGCTTAACCTTTTTGCCTTAGTTTCCTCATGTATAAAACAGAGAAAATAATAACACCTACCTCTCATACTGTTGTCAGAATCAAATGAGATAATATTTGTAAAATTAATAATAGTAAAGTGTATCCATATATGCAACATGAAGTTAAATATTTTTTATTGTTATATGATTTCAACAGTGGAAATGACATTACAGAAGATGTAGCTGTCTGCTGCACCCTGAGAACCACAGGACTTGCAACTAAAACTTTCCATATGTGTTTTCTTTCCCATTATAACGTAAGTTCCTTGAGAATAGAAACCATCTTAATTTTCTTTGGGTATCCTAGCGTTTAGCAAAGTGTTTTGCACATAGTAAATGCTTAGTACTGAAAGGCAAAAACATTTTTTCATTCATTCATTAATTCATTCATTCATTCATTCATACTATGTACCAAACACTGTGCTACGTGCTAGATACAAAGACAAAAATGAGAGCCCCTGCCTTCAGGGAGTTTACAGTCTGCTCTAAGATTTCTCACAAAAAATTAAATTTTAGGTTATCAGAAAATGACAGTTACAACCCATTAATGGAAGCTAGAAGGAAGATAACTCCTAACTAGAGCCAAAAAGGGGTACACATAAAATGCACATGGAATTGGAGGGGAGGTTATCTCTCAGCAGACAGCCTCCTTGGGTCCTCAGCATCATTATCCTCTCCTAACTTCACAACTGCTTCTTTACTAGACCCCAGGATGGGTTGCCAAGCCACCCACACAGTGATGAGTTTTCCCAGATGGTCAATTCAGATTAGGAAACATATCCACAAGCCCACCCAAGAGGCTGACTCCATGCTGGAAGCCCCCTGCTGTGGAATAAATCTCCAGGGTAACTCAGAACTGTTCATTCCCTTTACCAGAATCCTTTAGGTTTTGTAGGAATAAGAAAATCAGAGACTGCTGTGGTCATCCTTCCCTGAGGGGCCCTGGTGCCTCAAATATTATACAAGAAGGCACCAGGCCTCATTAGGAGAGTGGTTTTTTTTTTTTTGGCTGAACTGACTTTTTTTTTTTTAAATGAAGCTGCTTTCTGTTTCTACTAGCTAAAGAAGTGCAAGAAACCACAGGAAACTATATTTGACTATATTGTAACCAGAAAATTGGCTTAGGGTTGTGGAGCTCTGCTTTCCAGAAACTCATTTACTGCTATCTTATCCCTCTCCCTCATGCCGTTTAAACATATAATTCTACGCTGTCCTTTTTGTCCTTCAGCGGGGTGAGATGTGAGAAGCAAAATGCCCTCTAGCAGCCCTACCCAGCTCCTGAAAAGCTGATATTTGAAGCGCATTGTTCAGGACCAAAAAGCCAAGAGCATCGTTTGCTTTGTTGACTTTTGTGGGGCTTCTCTCCTGAGCATCTGGTTGTCATCTGCAGGAAATAGGAAAATCCCTGGGGGGAACAGTCAAAAAGCAGGAGTGACTGAGTACAGGGGCGGGATTTAGAACTGGAGAGAGCCTCAAAGGCCATAGCCCGATCCCTCATTTCATAGAGAGAGTAAGAAACGGTCAGAGAGATACTAAAGGACTTACCTCCTGTCACACAGGAAACAAACAGGATTGTACATTTAGAAGGGAAAGGGTCCTCAGACTTCAGCTGTGTCATTTTACAGTTAAAGAAACTGAGTCCCAGAAAAGTTGAGGGAATTGCCTAAGGTCACCCAGCTGAGATTACCACACAGAGGCAGAATTTGAAACCAGGTCCTCTGACTCTAGATCCATCACTCTTTCCATGGTACTAGTCTGCCTCAACAGAGTCCAAATCTGCTGCTGCAGGAATAATGAACTCAGGTCCCATGTAGACCTTTGACCCATTTATCCTTCTTTGTCCTTCTTCTCAGTCATACCAGTTTGGTCTTACTCTCCCATACTCTGCTTTTGGGGCTGGTAAAGCTTCTTGGGCATGACTAATAAAACGCCTGAGACCCCCAGTTTCATCTTGCCTTCTTCCTGGAATCCCAGGGCATGGTTTAAAGAGGTGAGTATGCACATTTACAAGACTTTCAGAGCTCCTATATTCACAGGACTTTAAAGACCACACAGCTCTCTCAGACCAACTTATCTTAAGGTGTGCAGAGCGCTATTAACAAAGTTTTCCTTATCTGGGAATTCCCTGTACTGTTGAAATCACAGACCCAGTACCTTTCCAGATAAATGTGAGCTGTCATTATATCTGGCAAGAACTAACCTTCCCAGAGATCTTTGAATTTTAACTGGGCTCAAAAGTTTAAGTCAAAGACCATGGAGCTCAGGGTCGGACTGGGGCGTGCTTAGAGGGAGATGGAGTATTCATCATCATCCAACCCACATCAGACAGCCCAGTCTTTTCTATTGGTCTCACATCTGGGTGCCAATCCATACCTCCACCCACCCTGGACTTTACAGAACAAGGAGGAGATGCAGCATCTAGAACTGAAACACTTGAGATTGTATTAGAAGTAAAGGGTCACATCTGGTGAAATCCCTTCACCAGGCCCCTGTCCTTCCTGGTGCACAGAAACATCAAAGAGATCTAGAGATAGCCCAATTCCTTCATTTTCTAGATGATGAAACAGGTAAAGTCACTTGCCTAAGGTCACACAGCTGTTTGACAGTGTCAGGACCACAAGCCAGGTCTCTTGACTCTCAAGCCAATATTGTTTCCATTACACCATTTTACCGTGTGCTAAATGGGCTTTGACATTTATTTGAGTATAGGTGTAGCTCACCCTCCAGATAAAGTAGGAGGAGTTAATCATTGCTTCCCCTGCCCCATTTCCTACACCAACACACGAGTACTTTCTATATTATTCATATTGCAGTCAGTGAAAAGCTATTAAGAAACAATTAAGAATCTTTCAATTAGCAATCTTTAAATATAATTTTTCTTGCATTAAAAAAGATTGCAAATGTCAATGAAATGGTCTTAGTACATCCATTTTTTCCAGTTTAATAATACAGCTTATTCATAAACCCTCTTTTGATTATTTCTCAGAAAATCAGTCAATAATATTAACCTAATGATTGTTTCAGAAAGAACTATTCTTCCCTGAGAAATGTATAGTCCAGCAATGTGGTGCTACATGGGTTCTATATAAATGCCTGAAGTCCTCTAAGCTTCAACTAGTCGCTAAATTTTTAAAATAAGAATATGAAGATATTATTTGTTTATTAAAATACTTCTCCCTTTTCCAACTATATAGCTGTGTGAGGCCAATTTTCATCATATTACCAAAATCACATATTTAAGCAGGCTGACTGCTCACACTTCTGACGCATAGACCAGGAGGAACCATCATTCTTGCTGCCACTTTCAGAACCTCCCCCTGCCATCGTCACTCAGCAACCAGCTCATCTCCTTCAAAGTTCACTCCATTCTATCCATATCCATGTTGGTGCTATATATGGACCCACAGTTCCTTCCTTGGTGAGGTAGGATATAGGGCCAGTAGATTAAGGGATGTAGAGAGCAAGGAAAAGTTTGAACCTCTACTTACAACTTACTTTCCAGCTCCTACTACTTCACCCAGATCCAACCCTCCTGAGCTCATCATATGGTACCTCATTCCAGCGCCACTGATGACCATAAACCAGACCTAAAAAACCACCAGTCAAAAAGCTCTTACTTTTGAGACATCTAGTGGTGATCTCAGAAGGGGATGTGGAATACATGGATTGGTCAAGAGACGCCATGAATCAGACCTAGTGGCAGTACTGATGTAGGAAAATGGCAGTACTTAGAAAGGTATTGTCAGAGATGTAGCTTCAGTCACCCACCATTGGATTTTCACCTCTCCATCTCCAAAGTTACCCCAGACTTGAACCCAGAATATCTGTTTTGTCTTCTGCTGACCTAGGCTGAGTTGATCCACCATTTTGATTTCAATTGGGCAGCAGTTTTTGGTTCAGTCCTATACATTATTTTTCCTATAGATGGGAGTGCTTGATATTCCTTCCTTAAAAATACATTCCTTTGATTTAGGTATTATCTCTCTCCTATTACCATTAACCCTACTTTTAAAAATACCTTTTAGGGGGAGCAACTTACTTACATCATAGTATAAATTTGTCTGTTTCCTCTGTAGCAATATAAGAGAAGAGGTGAGAAGTAGGGTTGCCCAAAAGGAGGGGAGAATGTGGAGGAGAAGTAAGGGCTGGGTCTTGTTGCTCGATTGCTTTCTTTATAATTTTGCCTCAGACAATACTTTCTCAGAAATCAAAGATGTCCATGTTATTTCTAAGTGTTGCTTGCCTTCAGGAAAACACTAGTTTCCATCAAGTGGCCAAAGACAAGAGGTATGTGAGAAGAAATTTGGGATGAAGGGGCATTTGTCACAACAGACAGATCGATAGAGCATAGTGGAAGGGAAATGGAGACTGGATTGGATGAGGTTAGAAATTTTCTGAAATTAAGCTCCTAGTAAGTCAACAATTGCCCAAACAACCGACAAAAGTTCCTACGAACTAACATTTTTAGAACTAGATAATAACAAGTCCTCTGATCACTTGATCTGCTGCTAATGCTTAGAAAACTAATCTAGCCTCAAACTCATGTTAATGTTTTAAATCTCTGAGTTTTATTAAGTCAATTCCCCTCCCTCTCCCCAAAAGACCTTTGCCTAGATCAGGTACACTTGCAATTTCAGTGACTATTTAATCAACCAATAAGCATTTATTTGGCACCTGCAATATGCTAGATACTGCACTAAATGCTAGGGTTTTGCATTACTAGGGTTAAACAGAAGGCTCTTGGGCATGGGGAAAGTAAAGATTAGAATGAATGAAGACATCTGCGATGATGCTTTCAGTTTGGACTGAGATGACTGACTGTCCAGGGGTGCCCTCTTGTGGCAAATTTGCATTGTCAGTTTAAATTCTTACAGAGTTAGTCCAGCCTGTTCTCTAATTTTGCTACATAGCCAAGTTTCTCTGGAGATCTAACTAGGGCATTGATCATTTTGTATAAGTGTTAGGAACTGCTTCTCTATGATCAGATTTATAAAACCAAACATCTCTTACTTGGATATATTTCTATAACCAATACTAAAGAATGCTAGATTTGTTGTCCAAGAAACTGGGTTCAAATTCTGCCTCTACCACCTACTATGTGACCTTGGAAAAGTCCCTATCCTTCTCTGGACCATAGTTTACTCATCTGTAAAATAAGAGGATTGAACTAGATGACCTGTAAAGTCTCTTCCATCTCTAAATCTATGATCCTATTATCCAACTTTCTGAGAGTCAACTGTGAATAGTCTAGTTAACTAGTTAATATGGGGTGAAGATTTTATCAATAAATTTAGATTCATAGGATCTAAGAGATGAAAGAGTCCATCTAGCCCAACACATTCCTGACTGAGAATTCATTCTCCCACCTCAGTAGTAAGTTTTCCAGAATGCTTTTGAAGACTTCTACTGGAAGTGGAACATGACTAGTAATTGTTAGGAAGTTTTTTTCCTTCTATCAAACATAAATTCGTCTTACTACAACTCCCCTCCCCTTGTGGTCCCACCCTTTGGAGGTAAGCAGAGCAAACCTAGTTCCTATTCCACATAAATCTTCAAATACATGAAGACAGGCACACTCCCTTCCCTAAAGGATGAGTACAATACCTTAACCATTCACTAGGTTTCCTATTCTCCCTCTCTAGTTTTGAGCCAAATCATCTCACTGCAGCTAATTCATGAATGAATGAAGTGAAAAATTCAGACTTCTGCTTTTTAAACACCTGTAGCTCCTGTAAAATAATCCAAGTTTTCCTCTTTATTCTTATTTTGGGGAAATAAGAATGACATTTAACCAAGAAGCAAAGGGGTCCTTCCCTGGTCCATTAAACAAGGCGCTGAATCAAGTTACCTTACCCAAAGTCCTATGACAACAATACCATTCCAATTGAAATGAAATACCCTCAATTTTCAGGACACTGGGAAAACTTATCAAAGTCAGGCTTTATGATTCCTATTCTAAACTTCTAAACACAAGAATTTATTTTTACTCAATTACTAAATAATATACTCAGTAGGTGAACCAGATGTTAGGGCAGTGGTCAGAGCGAGGCTAAATTTATGATTCATTCTTGGCTTCACCAGTAACATGCTCTTGTACGTGGTAGGTACCATCATCCTACCACAGTAACGTAAGCTTGTAACCTCAGAATCATCTTTGACTTCCTGTATCCTTACTCACCACATCCAATCAGCTGCCAAATCCTGTCAATCCTACCTCAGTAGTAATCTCATCTGGTCAATCTATGCTTTCCACTCCCACTGCTACCTCCTTAGTGCAGACCCTCATCATTTTCTCCCCTGGACTACCATAAGAGCCTCATGAGTTCCATTCTGAGCCATCATTTTTATAGTTGACAAAAGATGAATTTTTATAAGCTTTCATTACTCCTCGAACTCTCAGTGATTCTCTATAACCTATATGACAAAATGGAAATTTCCTGACCAGGAATTCAAAGTCTTCCAGAGTCAATCTCCCAAGTCACAGATCCTGCCTTTTTTTCCACACCACTCCCTTAACATATTCTACATTCAAACTAAACTGAACCACTAGCTATGTATAATATAGTGATAGGAAAACAAATGAATTAAGATAACTGAAATCAGCATCCTTTGCCACAGGATGTAGCACAAATCGTTATCTCACCTTATTCGTACTGCGTAGAGGAAGTCTAGAGCATTCCTCTTTCTCCACTAATTGCTAGCTATGTGTAAATGTCAAATCTGCGAAGGTCACGAAAATTCTGTGAGTAAGTTCTCCCTTCCCCACGGTGAATGACGTAAGGAGATAAGGCATGAATCAGCCTCCTTGGTTTCACTCTCTGAGGGGACCTTGCTTTCTTCGTTCCATAGTAGTAGGTGCTGAAAGACTGAACCAGGTATGAAACTCTAGCTCAAATATTAAGGTCAGGTAGGCTAGAAGAGTTCAGTTCGTTTATCATACGAAACAGACACATGTGCCTCCCACAAAATCTTTAAAGGTGGGACTAAGTAATAGTATCCATTACCCCTCAATTCCAACAAACAGTAACAACAAATTCTTTTCTCCAAATACCCAAAGAAAAGGAAACATTCTGCTCTTTTGGTTTGTAATGACGAGAAAGGATATACCACTTGAGGGCGCCATTATCTTACAAGAAAATAACTTTCTGCTGCCATACACTCTTTGAAAAAAAATATTTCAATTCTTCAAGGATGGACAGCCTCATCAGCGTATATACTCTCACCAATGATAAAGTCGGCAAATCCTTGATAACTTAAATGTTTTTTACAAGTTGCTATGGCTGAAAAATTCCTCCCTCTGCAACCAGTTCAATAAAGGCCTTTTCATACATCTGCTTATTGCTAGGCCCATGCCCCAAGCCTTTTCAACTTGAAAAGATCTATCAGAGCTTATGTTCTACTGTCATAGCTAGGGTCATTTGGATGTATGCCACGGGGAGGCAACAATTATAGTGATGAATAAAGCTATTGTTTAGGTCCCTTTCCTATGAATGAATCAATGAAAAAGCATTTATTAAATTCTTATTTTATGTAAAACCATTGTGCTTGGTACTGGAGATACACATTGAGTACGGTGGTCCATATTACCAAGGAAGTTTTGCTGTAATTAGGGAGACAAGATATTTAAAAGAAAGTTCAGCTATAGGGTGGCTAGAAAGGCCCAGTGACCCTAAGGGTACTGAAGCAGGGTGGTTGACAAGGCCCAGTGTTCGGCCAGGACCCAGATGACAGTGCCAGTCTGAAGTATATAAAGAAGTGAATACAGACAAATGACAAGGACTAGAGGACCTTGGGAGGCAATGTCAGAGCTGAAAATAAGGCTTGGTGGTCCTCTGTCTCACCATAAGGAGTAGAGGTCATGACTCCATCTCATTCAAGCCCTGTGAGCAGTCAAACTTCTCCTAGGAAGAAGATGAGAAACAGTAATAATCTAGTTTTTCCATTTCAAGTGGCCTCAACCAAGATTCAGTTCACAAGTTCCAAATTCCCTGTTATGCAAAGTTCGCTTTTTACCATGCCAAGCGAAATAAAAGGGATATTGTGTTAAAAGATGCCCTGTATATTTTTGTGGAGAAGGCAGTTGCTTAATATCAACATTCCAATAAGAAATATGAAAAAAATTGGGAACAAATTTCATAATGGGAATCTTCTGAGTTTAAACCGGAAACCTAAGTTATTTTGGCTCTGCAGGGGAAACTTTGCTTTACTTGGGTGTTTAGAAAGTCCCAGGGAAGAGAAATGCTGACATATGAGCCTGGCTTCCTTTAATTGGCTCTGCTTTCCCAACATGTCCTACTTCCAGAAAGGGACAGTAGAGAATAATGGATACAGATTCTTCAAACCAAATGAGAATTGCTTGAATGGGCTAAATTGGAGCTTTAAGACACTAGCAATATTTAATACAACATGACTAAATCTGTATCGCACAAAGATGTACACTGTGTGGAATAAGCTGCTGTCTTGATATCACACTGTTTTCCTCTTATCACCAAATTCTGTGAATTCTATTTTTCTACCAACTACTGGCTCCTTTTAGAATTTCTTCTTCTCTCTTTCCCCTTTCCATCTATCAAAATTCAACCTATTTCAAGATCAAATCCCAACCCTTCCATTAAGCCTTTAGATTTTGAATGATGACTTTATTTCTGAATTTCTATTGTACTTACGACCTTTGTGAAGCATATCATGTAAACCTTGATTTATATGGTCTTGTATTGCTTTCACTTTTTCCCATGTGTATCCATATGTATTCATTTTATTTCTCCAGCTAGATTATAGGAGGCAGAAATCAGTTTTGTAATTTCTGTAGCCTTTGACACATGCTAAATGTGCACATGCTAGGCATTCAATAACAACTGAAGAAACATGGTATGTCTAACCTGGAAAGGAAAATATGGATTAATAGAAAAAACATTGGGTGTAGATTCAGAGCTCCTGGATTTGAAACCTGGTTCTTCCATTTAACTAGTTGTGTGACCTTGAGAAAGTCATTTAACCTCAATTTCCTCATCTATGACAAGATAAGTGATTTTTAAGGTCACTTCAACTGTACATCCTATGATTCTGTACTTAATAAATTTTCTAGAAAGCAAGAAGAACAGAGAATTCCATTTCCTTTCCTTGGCAATTATATAAGGGAGACCCTGTTTCACTGGAGAGAAGGCAACAGTTTTGCCAGGCCTGAGACTTAAACTTATATCAAGGTTTAATTTGTATTATATCTTTGGTTTAAAAGCTAAAAATGCTTAATATCCCATCATTCAATCATTTATTAAGCTCACTGGGATACAAAGAATGAGATAATCCCTACTCTAAGGTATCCCTACCCTACTGAGATAATCTCTACTCTAATGACATACTCTCACTAACCTTCAAACTATTAGTGGAAGATAGAAAAAGAAATGGCTATTTCATTACCTTCATTTTATGAATGAGGGATCTGAAGCACTGTCACCTCTGTTCAGTCACATTTTATCCAAACTAGTATATGTTTTTTTAGGTACCTAGATGATTTAAAGGATAGTTCAAATCTCTAATCTATTTGCCTCCCAGGACATTGAAAGAAACTACAAATGTAATTAAACAATTATTGTCATTAATATTTGAGGATTATGGAATATGGAAGATGGTTGCAATTTACTGGGAGACAGACAAATGTCCCAATTTTCAATTGAGAAGAAGTAGATTCTCAACTATAATAGACTGATGAAGTTGAGATCCATCCCCAGCAAAATTCTAGAATGGATTAAGTCTCCCTACTCTGAATTTCAACTGTACACAGCTCTTTCTGGACCACACTACCTACTGTACTCATCTATTTTTTTAAAGCTGCATTAGTTTTGTCTTTCTAAACAGATATTCCCCAACAGACAGAGTCAGAATGCGTTCACTAGGAACAAGTCATATTTAATTAACCTCATTCCTTTTTTTGGATAAAGCTCCTAGAGAAGCTTATAGGAATGCTATAGATATAACACATCTTCATTTCAACAAAGCACTTTACGAAGTCTCTTATGATGACATTATAGAAAAGATAGAGAAATAGAAATTTGAAGATAACGTAGTTAAGTGAAGTGTTAAACAGATAGGGTACTTGACTCAGAAATCAACTCTCTGTCCACCATGCCACAGCTGCTTCTCAATCCTATGTCACTTCATATTAATAAAAGAACAAAGGGTAGAAGAAGGGAAGTAAGACTCCTCATGTGCTCTGCACTAATCAGATGACATTGAGTATCCTTTGTCAGTTATGGATGGTACATTTGAGGAGGAACACTAACAAATCAAAGTCCATCCCAAGGAGAATAATAGGGTGGATTAAATGAGGAAGAGTTCAGAAATTTGAGAAAGTTTAGCCTAGAGATAAGAATACTAAAGAGGACATGACAATGGTCTTTAGATATTTGAAGGACCTGTCTTAAATAAGAAATATGATCTATCTATCTACCTATCTATCCACCTACCTATTCATCCATCTATCTTTCTATCTATCTATCTATCTATCTGTCATTCTGTCTGTCTATCTATCTATCTATTTCCAGAGAATAGCAATAAGATTAATTGTGAGGCTATAAAAGGACAGAGGCAGCTAAATCCTTTTGGATAGAGCAATGGATAGAGCATTGGTCTCAGAATCTGGAAGATTCATCATCATGAGTTCAAAGCTGTGTGAGCCTGAGTGGGTCATTTAACTCTCTTTGCCTCAGTGTCCTCTTCTGTAAAATGAGCAAGAGAAAGAAATGGCAAATCATTCTAGTATCTTTGCCAAGAAAACTCCTAATTGGAGCCATGAAGAGTCAGACATGACTAAACAACAATCTAAAGGGACAGATTTTGGCTCAATATGATGAAAAACTTTCTAACAGTTCAACTTGTCTCAAATTATAGTAGTTGTCATATAAATTCCCTGTGATTGAAAGTACTTAAGGAGAGCAGTGGTTCTTAAAGAGTGCCCCATGACATATGACATAACATCACAAGATGCGCTCTGGAATTTTGGAAGCTATTTTGTCACAAAGAAAAGAAAATGTGTAATTTTTTAACATAGATTTTATTTTTCTAGCAAAAAAACCATGGTCTGATAGTATTTGAAAAATAAATAAAATATATTTTTTACACATACAAAACAACCTCAAAACATGTCAGAACTCTGAATTCTCTAAGGGCTCAACAAAACATCTATTCTTAGTGAAGGGAAGGAAAGAACACCTACTGTGTACCAGTGTTTTACAAGTATTATCTCATTTGATTCTCAAAACAACCTTGGGAGGCAGGTGCTATTATTTTGCCTGTTTTACAGTTGAGGAAAACTGAAGCAAACAGGAAAGTTAAATCAAGTATCCAAGGTCACACAGCCAATAAGCACACTAGAAATTCATTTTCTTGAATCTTTTCTTAAGACTATGCTGTCTGCTTTTCAGTAAGAAATGGGTATGGAGAAGGCAAAATCAAATGCAAATTCATACCACACAAAAGAGTGCTTATTAAAAAAATTAATTTAAGTTGTGCCTGAATATGCAAAACAGTGATACCTGTGCAGAAAATTCAGAAGAAAAACATTTTCACCTGAAATATTTCACGTTTTATTTGTTTTTTTAAACTTCATATAATCAGACATTCAAGGAATTTCAGAGTTTGCCAGGACTCTAAAGATCATTTAGTCCAAGCCCCTCCTTTTACAGTTACACAAACCACTTCCCATGGTCCCACAGCCAGTTCTGCCTGGCTTTGTGATTGAATGGACTCTTACTCTGTATACATCTGGTGCAGCCTTATTTATGCAAACAGTAGATAAATGGGGAGACTCATTCAGGGCCCACATGCTCATTACTTGCAAGGTAAGTCAATTTCTTTTCTTGATGTGCAGTATCAACTGGATTTCAACATGTACTCCCCAAACATTGGGTTGATTTGACCTGAGGATGAGTTGCCCAGGGGCCTGGAGCCATCCAGCACCAAGGGGATGGGCCCTGTCATAGCTGGGTGTCTTTAATAATCCAAGCTTGAAAGGAGCTGACATATATCTGATATGCAGCATAGCAAGGATGGACCCAACCTCCTCTTTGCCTTTGAAATCTAGAGTCAGGACAAGTTACTGGAAAGTCAGCACTGCTGTTGTCACTGTTGCGGCTTCAGTCATCGTCAGAAAGATTGGAATAAGGAAGAAAAGGAAGATGTGTGTTTAACAAGGAGGAAAAGAAAACATCTCATGATCTTTGAATGAAAGAGACCAGATCACCTTGTGACATTTGGACAGAAGAGACATATAATATTATTAATATTATATTATTATATAATATTAATAATAATAAACTTTAACGTTTGCAAAATATAATAGAATATAATGATATTATATAATATTATAATATAATAATAATAAACTTTAAGGTTTGCAAAACACTTTAAGCATATTATCTCATTCCATCCTCACCACAATGCTCTGAGGTAGGTGCTACTATGAATTCCCATTTCACAGATGAGGAAACTGAGACTGAGAGAAGTTGCACAGGTAGTATGGGTCTGAGGGAGGATTTGAACCAGATCAGCCTGACCCCAAGCCCCGTTTTATCAGCTACAGCATGCTGCCTTCCCTATCTCTAGCTGCTGAGAGTTATCGGGGATCTAGTGCTGGATTTGAAGAAAGAAGATCTAAATTTATGAAAATTTTGAAATTAGAAATTTCCAAAAGTGGAAAAGGAAGTTGCATTTGAGGACTTTGTTCACTCCAAGGGAAAGGAGCTGATGAAATGTTGTTTAACTTTTTGGAATGTGCCTATAGATTACTTGTGCATGGCCTGGGTCCAGAAGCACGTGCATACACAGTTACATTTTATTTATTTTAATATTTGATTTTATTCTTTTTAATGATTTTTATACTGTATGTAGTAATCATATTGATGTGGCTAAATCCATTTTTAACATAGTCAATAAACATTTATTAGGCACCTACTATGTGTCAGGCCTTATGCTAAGCCCTTGGGATACAAATTAAAAAAAAAAGAAATGGGAGAAGACAGTACACAAAAGGAAGCTGAGAGACTGGAAGACAGAGGTATCTGAGTGAGTATATGATATTCCAAAGATCAGCTGACTGTTGTGTTTGTCCATTTTCAAAGAGGACCATGACATCAGGGAAATGATGACAAGACTTACAGTTGACCTTGATTTGAGTGAGGGAGGGTTGTGCAAGGTCACCAATCTCACCTTCTCCTCCTGAGCCATCTGGATCCAGTGACCAGATATTCATCAGGATGACTGGAGACAGCCCAGGATACAATGGGAGACCCTTGCCCTTTTAGGCTAAGGCCTCTTTAGGTACTCACTTAAAGTGAGGTAATGTCCATTTAGGGAATAGGCCTCGACTCTTTAAAAAGTGAGTTAAGGTTTAGCCCCTTAAATTAAAAAGAAAACACAACAAAACCAAGAAATCAAGCTGGGAGGGGAAGACCCCCAGGGTTTCTGTTCCAAAGAGAAACAGTTACCATTGACGTTCACTATAAATCCACTCAAAGCCAGGAGGGCCCCAAATACAGCCATTAAGTGGAGTTTGGCCAGGGATCCACTGTGATGAAATGTATGAGCTTCAGAGAGAACTGGGGGAAGGAAGGAAGGAAGGAAGGAATCTAGACAGTAAAGATCGGCTGATAGGAAATAAGAGTTACCTGCAATGTTCTGAGCCCTGAGGGAGGAGTCTACTGCTCCACCCTCCAGTCCTCCAGTCAGAGAGGAGAGACAATTGAAAATGCTAAGGAGGTTGTGAGTATCAAAACTGAATCAATCTTGATGATGATGAGATTTTACATTATCCAGGGGGAGACACAATATTCCAGCAGAACAACTGATGGGAGGTCATGTTCCCATAATTAAGATTCATTGAAATATAGCAGGTCCTAAGAGGAGGGATGAGTCTGCTTATGTGGGTTGATGGTTCAAAAGCTATTCTGATTGGATAAATCTTCAGTGACCACACTCCTTAGACAATTGAGATAGTTATTGCCCATCAAGCAGAGGAGCCACAAGGATAATGGTGACAGTTTTCTGATAACCACAGAGATCTTGGTAATCCTATTCTACTGATAGTAAAGCACATATTGAGATACATGCAAACTTCCCAGTGTCTGGTTTTTATTGTGAACAGGAACAGGTTAGGGGCTAGTGGCACCACCTAGTGTTTAAATACATAAAACTATTATGTTTTGAGGTTGTGACCCTGAGTGCTTTGAAAGAGGAACGGCATTCTTGAGAAGTATTGGTCACTGATAATTTCAGGTTGCCCCTGAATGAAGGCAATGAGTCAAAGAAGCCAGATAATCAATAAAGATGATGGTAATGATAGGAGTGAGTAATATTTATATAGCACTTGCTCTGCACCAGGCACCATGCTAAGTGCAAGCCTTACATTTATTATCTCACTTGAACCCGAAACAAGCTTCTCTGGAGCCAAAGTATCATAAAATTATGAGGAAATACAAATGAGTTAAGAGAAGTTTTCTTTGACATCTTAAACATATATCTAGCATACTGAACTATGGCGCTAATGAGGATGGTATAGGGGGTTATATTGTAAGGGATGGAAGCTAAGCCACCTAGGTGAAGAAACAAAAAGATTTTCAGAGATCCTAGAAAAGAAATTTAGGGGCAGGTAGGTAGCATAGTGAAAAGAGCTCCAGTCCTGGAGTCAGAAAGATCTGAGTTCAAACCTAGCTTCAGACACTTACTAGATGTGGGACCCTGGGCAGGTCACTTAACAAAGGAGAAGGAGAAGAACAACATAGAAGTTTTTGGAAAAACTCTGGGCTCAGAAAAATAAGAGCATAGGATGAACTGATGGTAAATGGAAAGGCTGGGATAACCATCCTACAAGAAAAGTACAAAAATCTATGATAGGGGAAAAAAGAAGAAAGAGAACTAGAGGAAATCCATGATCTGCTCATTGAGGCAGTTCAGGGAAACTGATTTGGAAAGAGGGTACTCAGGAATCAGAAGAAGGGAAATGACGGGCTTCCTATGAGAAGCTGTGAGGGTAGATGATTGTCAGTTAGTCATAAGGCCAAAGAAGGTGGACTAAATGTCTAGATTAGATTCTTGTCCTCTAAGGACCCAAGGAGTTGAGTGAATGATTCTGTGAACTTAAGTCTAGAGACAGAAGTAGGCTAGACTAGCAGTAGGTGAGGCAGGGCCAGAAGAAGACTGTAGAAACTAGAAAGGGAGGAAAAACAATGAATTCCTGGGGGTAGAGGACTGTTCAATGATCTAAACTTGTATAAGATTGTGTCTTTATGTTTTGACTCACCTGAGATACAGTTTGTACTCAGTGAACTAGGTAGATGATGAGGTAGATGATGAAGACAGATAGATAGATAGATAGATTATAGATAGATATATAGTCAGATTAAGTGTTTACTATATGCCCTAAATTACAGGAATATAAATACATGTGAACAAGACAATTCTTGACTTTAAGAAGCTTACATTCTAATAGAGGAAGATAATATATAAAGGGTAGCTGGAAGGGGGCCAGGGAGTTGGGGATGGAACAAAGTGACAGGCATACTTGCTGGAGAGAAAGTGGAGAAGCCCAGAGAGTCAGCTGAGTCAGGAATAAAGTGAGTATGGACAGGACCCCTCATGAAATGGTGGTCTAGGCTAGGGACTCATCAATCAGGAGAGAAGGCCCTGTGATTGAGATCATTTAAATTACAGAATTTAGAATTTCAGTGTTATAAGAGACCTCAGCGATCATTTAATCCAACTCATACTTGAATGGAATTCCTACTCTAAAATGCTTGACAAGTCCAGCCAATGCTTGAAGATCACCTCTCATGACAGCCTATTCCTCTTTTTGGACACCTCTCATTGTCTTTAAAATTTTTTTTTCTTCTTTTTCTTCAATTTAAAAAATTTTCTTTATAAAAATTTTTAAATTCATTTTTAAAATTCAATTTTCTTTTATTTTAATGTCTGAACTCTCTCCTCTAACTTTTTCCCCAATGACAAAGTATGTAAAGTCAAACAAAACAAATTCCACATTGGTCTCATAAAAAGGTTGGTTGGTTGTTGTCCTTTGTTCTAGGAGAGGATCTAAATGACATCACTATGCTGGAGTAAATTTAAAGTGTGTCCCCCTGTGGCTGATCAGATCAATATAAACTTGGAATTCTCTACCACAGATCAGGCACAAATAGTCGATGTGAATATTTGGGGTGTATTCTTTAAATCTGTGCATCTTACATTTCTTTTGAGCTGTTTCAATTCTACTTTGCTCATGGAGCATAGCACCTTCACTGATGTGAGCACGTCATACTGGGCGATCCTGTGCCAGTGTCTCCCATGTCACACAATCAACTCCAAAGTTCTTAAGAGAGAATTTGAGAGTGTCCTTGTTTGGCTTCTTCTGACCACTGTGTGAGCGCTTTATGGGTTCTCCATAAAATAGTCTTTTTGACAAGAGTACATTTTGCATTTGAACAACATGGCCAGCCCATTGGAGTTAAACTCTCTGCAGTAGAGTTTGAATGCTTGGCAGTTTAGTTTGAGAAAGGACCTTGGTGTCTGGTATCTTATCCTGCCAGGTGATCTTCAGAATCTTCCAAAGATAATTCAAAGGGAAGTGATTCAGTTTCCTGGCACAGTGCTTGTACACTGTCCAGGTTTCACAAGCATACAATGAGGTCAGCACCACAGCTCTGTAAACCTTTAGTTTGGTAGTCTAATATCTCTTCTCTCCAAGGAAAGATATAGATATATAGATATACATATGTGTATATTACTTTTCTATGTGGAGGTGGGCAGCATGTTTCCTCATAAGTTTTCTGGCATTGTGGTTAATCATGGTGTTGATCAGAGTCCCCAAATCTTTCAAGGTTGCTTGTCTTTGTAGATTGTTCTCCTGGTTTTGCACTTCACTTTGCCTCAGTTCATTCAAGTCTTCCCAGATTTCTCTGAAACCATCCCCTTCATCATTTCTTATAGCACGACAGTATTCCATCCCACTTGTTAAGCCATTCACCCACTGAAGGATATCCCCTCACTATCCAATTCTTTGCCTCCACAATAAGATGGGTGGTTTTAATTGTAAGGAAGTTTTTCCTGACATCAAGTCTAGATTTACCTCACTGCAACTTTCTTCCTTGCTCCTGGTTTTGCTTTCTGGTACCAATAGAACAAGTTTAATTTCTGTTCTGTTTAACAGTCTTTCCCATACCTGAAGACAGTTAGCATGTCCTGCCAGTTCTTTTCTTCTCCAGGGTAAATATCCTGAATTAATTCCTTCAGGCTACCTCATGTGATGTAAAAGCCCTTGAACAGATCAATTGTCACCAGAGAAGAAAAAGGAGGGGAAAAAGGTCCTGAACTTAGGGATTAAATTGTCAGAGGAGAAAATACCCTCTTTGCCTTTTCCAGAGGGTGCTGCCAGTGGAAATTTAACCAAAACAAATAATGTCAGGAACCTGTCTGGGGAGTACTGTCATTGGGAGCCTACCTAGAGATGGCCTGAAAAAACCAGTTCTTTCTCATCCAACCCTACCAGCTCCTTCTTCACTATAAAAAGCACAACACCCAGGCTATCTCTGTCCTCCCCCAGTAGCCATCATGTTTACAACAGCAAAGCCAACCTAGTATTGAAAGGGACAAAGTCACTTTATGGCCTATGGATAGATAATTTAATTTGGCTAAAATAAATAACATATGAAGACATACAGAATAAAAAGTACTTCTTAATGATTAGAGTTGTCAAAAATGGAACATAGAGTCCAGTCCAAGAGTCCCCATGAAGCATCTCTGCAAGTTCCTCATTTTACAAAGGAGAGAAGGCAAGTAAAATTGTATAAGACCATGCAGCTGGAAGTGGCAGAGATGGTCCAAACTCAGGTCTTCTGTCTTCCATTTCACAGCCCTTTCTACTCTACCACTCTTTGAGGTGCTGGTGAAAGAGTTCTAGGTTTGAAGTCAGAGTTACTAAGTTTGAATTCTGAATCCTTTGGACCACAGTTTCATCATCTTTAAAAAGAGGAGATTGAACTAATTGATCTCTGAGGTCCCTTCTAGCTCTAAATCTATGCTCATATGAAGAGTATGTGATTGTTTGATTAATTCTGATTTCCCTTCATGAGTATAACCCATCTATTAGTGCTGAGAATCTTACATAGACTTGGTGTCAGGTGATATCATAGGAATCCATCATAACAACCTTCCAAAGTCAGGTCAATAGTTACATTAATAGAAGAGGAATGAAGATAGACATCTACCATATCTGCCTAGAGGGTACCTTGTAGGTATCTAAAGGTAAAGATGGTTGTGTATTTTTATAATACCCAGGGCATCATGAAATTTCAATGAACATGACTTGAGAACAATAAATCTAAGTAAGGAAAGAATTCAATTCAATTAGCACTTATTAAACAGCTACTATATGCCGGGTGATAGGTACACAAAGACAAAGCAAGGTAGTCCGTGCCCTCAAGGAGTTTATATTTCCATTGAATTGCCATACCATCTAGTGGCCAGCTGTATTATACAGACCTTTTTACCAGCCTTAGTCCACATTGGCTAGCTCTCTAAATGAAGACAGATGTGAGATTCCTCACCAGTGTATTAGGCAGGTTCCCTGTGGGATTGTATTGGTTTCTTCATTACATTCTTTAGTTTATGTTTTCCCTTTACAGAGGCACATTTGTTGGAAAATTCCAAGACAAACTCTGCCTTTCACTCCTTTGCCTTAAACTCCATCATGGGAGCCTAAATGGCAACTCTTAATATGATCTTACTGAATTAGCTTTCTGCCAAAGTAAATTCTATTTCTTCTTAAAGTGTGCTCTTGGGCAAGTGGAGCTTCAAATAAAGCCACAAAAGTGGACATATTTAACAGAATTGGTCAAAGTCTTAATAAATCTATTTTGCTATATTCCTACACTTTTGCTTTATTTCCAAAATAAGAATCAATTTGAAAACACAAATGAACAAAATGATTATATATGTATATATAATATAATATATAATATGTAGCATATATAATGTTTAATATACTATCTTAATTTTTGGACTGTATCTGAGATTTCATATGCACAATTCCAGAACTTGCCACCATGAAAGCTTCCTCTACCAATGTGAATTGGCATCTGCTCTGCATTGTAGTCTAGGTTGCTGCTTGAGGGCAGGTACTGAAGTTGAATGACTTGCCCTAGATCACACAATCAGTATGTGTCAAAAGTGAAACTTAAAACCAGGTCTTCCTGACTCAAATGCCAATTCTCTATCGACCATGCCTTGGCTACATCATAAATATTTATATTCCTCAGGGTTTGGAATTAGACTTTTCTCTGTTAAGCTGGTAACAGCTTTGGGGGAGTCCCCATTTGTTATGAAACATTTTGGTTTCTAGATGCCAAAGCTAATGAACTTTCCATGGCCTGAGGGCCAGGTTCTGTAATTTAGGAATACAGTAACATGGATGGATTATGGCCTAAATAACAACCCTCAATGGTCAGAGGAAGCCAAAGAATCAAACAGTTTTTCAAATTTAACCTACACTCTGTCTATATATGCTCTCTCTCTCTCTCTCTCTCTCTCTCTCTCTCTCTCTCTCTCTCTCTCTCTCTCTCTTTCTCTCTGTCTGTCTCTCTCTCTCTCTTTCTCAATCAAATTTTCCAGATTCTTTAGGGCTGAAACATGCAGATAACTACCCAAAATTCTATTTCCAAAGTAGAATTCTCCTCACAACTGCCACATATAGACACAGCCTTCAGAGGAAGGATACTATCAACTATCAAAATAGCATCACAAATTTGTTTTAAAACATGACAGAGTAGCTAGAAAAATAGCCCTACATAAAGGAAGCCTTTCAGATCATGCCTCAAACACTTAATAGCTGTGTGATCACTGGCAAGTCACTTAACCAGTGTGTTTCAGCTTCTTCACCTTTGAAGTGGGGATGATAACAGTATTTGCCTTACAGTCTTGTAAGGATCAAATGGAGTAATGTATGTAAAGTCATTGGAAAACCTTAAAACACTCCATAAATACGAGTTATGAGTATTTAAACAAACTAAAGATATTTTTAATGGCCCACTGTGGGCAACAGTATACAGAGCAATGTTTCCAGAGTTACGATTTTGATTGCCAGAAATAATTTTCTCCTACTACAATCAGACTGAGGTTTCCCCATCCCTCTGTCCCACTCAATCTTCTGGGTATTGAAGAGGGAGGTCTTTCCCACTTCCAAGCTACTGATAGTACTTCCTATAGTTTAAACTAGGAATGTGGTAATCAGGTGATATAGGAAAGGAATTGGAGAATGAGAAGCTACAGAGGAATGGGGACTCCTACAGGTGTAAACTTCAAAGGCAATTTATTATTGTAGGGCAGGTGCCATCACCCTCTTTCTTTCTCATGTGCAGCACTATATAATATCTAAGTGTCCTTCCAGATCTAAGAATTCTGTGACTATGTGTCTATGACCCTACTCTCTGCATGCTACTACTACATCTTACTTCTGATCTGGATTTGTCTCTTTCTCCTCCTGATGAAATAAAACCATATCATTCTCTCTTCCTAGCTGGAGACAACTGAATAGTACAGTGGATAGAATGTTTGACCTGGAATCAGGAAAACCTGAGTTCATAATCCAGCCTTAGACACTTAGTAGCTCTGTGACTCTGGGCAAATCATTTAACCTCTGTTTGCCTCAGTTTCCTCAACTGTAAAATGGGGATAAAAATAGCACCTACCTCCTAGGAGTAATGTAAGGGTCAGATGAGGTAATACTTGTAAAGCACTTAGCACAGGGCTCGGCACACAGTAGGTGCTTAATAAATTAATTTATTTCTTTCCTTCCTACCATTCCCAGTTCTCTATGAATCAAGGATATAACCCTTTGAAAGTCAGGCAAGGGATTTTATTGCTCCAAACAATGGAGAAGACTTCTGTCTCCCTTTTGCTCCATCTCCTCCTATGACTTCCATACATCCCATACTTGCTTTTTGTTCATTTAAACTTGAACTCTATAGGGAAAGACAAAAAGCAATTTACGCTCTCCCAAAATAGATTGGGCTGCATCTAGAGGAAGGGAATTCGCCATCACTGGAGGAATTCAAATGAAAACTGGGTGACTACTTGTTATACATGATACAAGATGAATAAGGTGGCCTCTGAAGTCTGTTTCTCCTTTGAGATGCTGTGATTCTAGGACTGGCTTTATTCAGACCATGCCCTCTGACCTAGTAAAATTAATTTTGGCTGAAAGTTTCCCTGACTTCCCTTTCTCCTTCCCTTATATTAGAGCAGATTCTCTCTAATGATCAGAAGAGCTTTCCCTTCATCAGCCCTTTCCAAGTGACTGGCACCTGGTTTTGCACAATATGATTTAGGCTGATTTTGTGCTTTTGGCCCACTTGGGTTTCGTGGCTGCACGTAGCCCACCCACACTCTATTTAGTGGGAGAGCCAGAGGGCAAGCAGTTGACAGGCTTGCTACTAGAACTATGAGATTTTACCAGCACTGTGCTGCTGACCTGCTTGTATGAGTGGTAATTGCTTCTTAAAAGGCTTTGGGAGCACTTGGATCTTTTATCAGGTGTGGTTTCCCAAGCTCTCCTCTCCCTGGATGCTCTTCTTTCCTTTAACTTGACTCACATCCATTAGTCCTAGCAGCCCTTGCCTCATGTTCTTAGAAAATTTTTCTGACTGACTTTCATCTGCACTTATAGCCTACTTTGCAGCCCACCATCACTGAGCTCTTGCCCCTTAAGACCTGAGAAATGGAAGTCAAAATCATCATCTGTCAGAAAAGTCCTTGAAAGAAGAATATCCTGTCCCTGTTGTGCACACCATCGGCAGCCTCATTTTAAAGACTACTCTTCACAGTTAAAAGGGAGCAGCCGGTCTCTGCTGTGCATTGGGCTAAATAGTGAGTCCAGTGGACAAAGCATCAAATTTAGAGTGAGAGGACCTCAGTTTGAAACCTGATTCTGTTCTTATCTTTGGGACCTTGGGAGATTCATTTGAACTTTCTGAACTTCAGTTTCTTCACCTATAAAACAAGAAATGGATGATGTCTAAGGCTTTTTATGGCTCTAAATTTATGATTCTGCAATGTCTGCTAGAATGTCAAGTTGCTAGAGTAATGTGAATCACAGAAAAAAGATGAAGACATAAAATGAGAGTTACAAACACTCAAGTTTAGGTTGTATGTATGAGGGTGTGTGTGGGTGTGTTTGTGTGTGTGTGTGTGTGTGTGTGTGTGATGAGAGAACTGGCAAGGATGAATCAATGAATCATATGGAGATAATGCCTTCCTCCCCATCCCCTGACTCAATGTAACTAAGAGCTGCTTGTAGTCAACAGAATGACTGGATGTGTTTTTTTGTCTTCCTTTTCCCTTTCCTGTCTTCTAGTAAAAACTACCAATAAGCTTAAGAGGAAAAGAAGTTAGAGTAGGAGGACATCCTGGACATCCCACAAGATAGATAAGCACTCCTTAAATGATTGAGTATTGGTGATGTTCCTTCCTGTCTTCTAGTAAAAGTACCAACGAGCTTAAGAGGAGCTTAAGAGGAAAAGAAGTTAGAGCAGGGGAACCTCCTGGGTAATCCACAAGCTAGATAAGCAGTCCTTAAATGATTTAAGCATTGGTGAATCTTTGTGAATTTGTTGGTTCAATTATTTATGAGTAATGTGATTCACTGAAAGGTGGCTTTTTCCTATATCCTTAGGAAATGAATTTTCCATGCAATAATTTTCTGCAAATCATGGCATTTGAGGATGGTTTCTGGGACATCTGGAATCCTACATAGAAATTCCAGGAAGGTCAGAGGAATCTGGGCATTATGTCAATAAAAGGGAAAAGAATTCTTCATCTCTGGGGAAATTGCCATTACCTAAAGACCAACTCTTTCTAATAAAATGTTGACTTTTAATAAAAACATCAATAGTCATCAGAGAATCACCATAGGATTTGAAGTGGTGAGTTTCCCATTACTGGAAGTACTTAAGCAGAGGCTTAATCCTTGACCACCTATCCAGGAAGATGTAGAGAGGATTCCTATATTGAGTGGGAATTTGAAATATTTGATTTCTAAGTTCTTTTCAAATTCCATGATTTTGTTATTTAATAGAATGTCAGAACTAGAAATGATCTTAAAATCATCTACTCCAACCCCTTCATATTATAGGTGAGAAAACTGATGCCTAAAGGTGAAGTACAGATAGCATTTAAACTCCATTTGAACTCATTTAGCATCTCCAGTCCCTGGGCCTATTTGACTATTCCAAATATCTTGCCTCTTTTTCTTCATTATTTCTTAAGCCAGTGGAAAGTGAGAATCAATCTTTACTTTCTTTTGAGAAAACTTTCACTTACTGGACATTTCTCTACTCTCCATCTGGGATATCTGCAATAGATCTAGATGTGTGCCTGGAGTTGAGAAGAGAGATAAGAGTTCTAGAATGGATCTGAGAGTCATTGGCATAGAGATGATCATTAAACTCATGTGAAATGAAGAGACAGACAAAGAGGAGAGCATAGAACATGTCTGAGGTTTATCCCAGTGAAGAGCTCTGATATGGATGTTGATCTTGCAAAGGAAACAGAAGCATAGGTGAGACTGATAAGGGAAGAAACAAAAGAAAAAGCAGTATAATGAAAACCCAAAGAGGACCAAAAGATTGTCTTTCTTCATTGGGAGCCCAGTTGAGATTAAATTATATAAATTTATGTACAAATTATATATATGTATATATATATATAGTTATATAAGACCCAATCATGAGGGATGCATGACTTTTTTCAATTCCATTAAGTGGCACATGTGGAGGAGTGAGTGGGTGGATGATGAGAGTAATCCAAGGTTCAGATGTGGCATGGTATAAGCAGCAATAGAACTAGGGGCAAGGAACTGGAGCAAAGGAGTGTGGAATTGACCTAAAAGAGTTTGAGAAGGGAAGAAAGTGAAGCTAGAGCAAAGATGATCACCTGGAAAAGTACTGAAAGATGAAAATTAGAAGCAATAGTGAGGCTAAAGAATAGTTTTAGGGGGAGCAAGGCATAGATCAAGGTAGAAAGATAGGACATTATGATCAAATAAAGGGATTTTGGAGTTTTTGATACTGGAAATTGAATAGTTGTTGGGTATTGGCAAGATCAAAAGTATGACCATCCTTATGAGTAGTTGAGATAGAGTGAAGGAGATCATTGGATCTCAGTACATTAAGGAACTGAGAGGTTAGGTGTTTGCAGGCACACCAACATGTATGTTGAAGTCTCAGAATAAAAACAGGAATTGGAATGGAAAGGAAGCTTATGAGCTAAGTACTGAACTCTTTGAGAAGTAAAAGAGAATGCTCCAGGGTATGTAATAGCAACCAGGATCTAAATTGGATGACAACTTTAGGTAGAGTGCATGTCAAAGTAGAAGAAGCTGCTGAATGATGGCATCAGAGAGACAGTCTAGAACTGGTAATGGGGAGGAAGGAGTTTTTCAACTCTCTTTCCAGACCAGTGCATTGTTGCTGATGAGAAATGAAAAGGACAGGCAGGTTTCAGTGCTGGGGTAGGAGGTTATGTGAATAACAGATTATCCAAGGAACATAAATGGAAGAGGTATAAAATGAAAGTTCATTAATTATGGATCAGAAATTCCAGAAGGCACAAAGAGTCAGGCAGGGCTAGAGTATGATATTGGAGAGGTGGGGCTTAGGTGGATGGGAATTTAAAAATGGGAAGCAGGGCTTGAGGAAAGAATTGGTTTACTCTTAGGCAGTCAGAGATTCCATATCATTAGTCTTAGAAAAGTAAGAGGCCGTTAATATTTGCTAACCATAGGCAAAGAGTCTAGACCAGGGGTGGGTAATCTGCAGCCTCAAGGTCACATGTGACCCTCTAGGTCCTCAAGTACAGTCCTTTGACCTAATCCGTACTTCACAGAACAAATTTGTGAAGTTTGGATTCAATCAAAGGGCCGCCCTTGAGGACCTAAAGAACCACATGTGGCCTTGAGGCCACAGGTTCTCCACCCCTAGTCTAGACAAATGAGAATAGTTCTCACCTGATGCCTTAGTGCTGCCTCAGTTTCTTATTACTGTCTCTATTTGTGATATGATCTTTCAGTTAGTTGTCATGTAGGCATAAGCTCGCTGGTCCCCTCTCAGAGTTGTTAGGAGAAGTCTGGCTGGCTTCCTCTTCAAGGAATTGTAAAGTGTGAACCATAAGACCAGAAGGATAGATTTAGAGAATAAGATGTGGATTTCTGGGCTTAAGATGCAGGAATAAAGAAGTCTTGGTCAAGGATAGAGTGAATATAATTAAGGTAGAATATTATACACACATACATACACACATATATCCTACTAATATATATTATACACATATATGCTTTACACATGTTATATGTACACATCACTTATACATACAAGGCATATTGTGACATATGAGAAGTCTGAGAGACAATTTCTGGGTAACAAATCATTTTTATTAATTATGGCTGGTGAATAATTAATAAAAAGATGGTCATTTGCCTTTCTCTCATTAAACCAAAGACCCCTCAGAGAGGCCTCTTAATGCTTATATACCTTTGGAAGAGTGGGTTCCTGACAGTCTGGAATCAACTCTGATTGGTTAACAATTAGTAAGAGAATGAATATTCTAATGAGAGGTGGGCTACCCTAATGAGGAGGTACCTGACTTTGATCATGTCACTCATGGACAAAGAGAGACTCATCTCAAGCCAGACTACTTTCCCTTGGGCAATCTGTACAAAAAGATCTATTCTCCACCCAGTCAGTGAACAATGAACAATTGGGAGGTAAGAATTCCACCTAGATTAGATTCTCCTGGTAAGGTCTTCTAGTTGGATGAGGTAAGAAACATGAATCCAGAGGATTTGAACAATTTTATCTATCAGTAATGTCTGCCACAAGGACTAGCTGAATAAGCTACAGGGCTTTATTTCTGAATGAAGAAATGATAAGGGGAAAAAACCCTGGATCCCCCCCATATTGATTAGTTATTAATGGGAGAGAGAAATAATAATATCTCTCAATGTGTGTATACATGGAGGTTTGAAAAATCTGATAAAAAATGTCTTAAATTAGAAATGAGAGAAAAAAGTTTTCCACATATAACCACTTAGTCACCGCAGAGAGCATTCATTACAACATAGGAAGAAGCAAAGTGATGGAAATGCCCACTAATTCATAGGAAACAACACTCAGGAAGAAGGGTAATATTATTATTGGAAATTCCCTCCGATAATTATGCAAAGATAGGCACAATATAGATAACAGGCACAGTGAACTGGCAATATCAACATAATTAGCTAAATTTGTCTTCATGAGTATCGCTGAAGCTTGATGAGGTAGGACTCCTAATTAGAATATGGCAATGGAAAGCTATATGCTATTTGGATGGAACAGAGAGTGATGGGATTGTCTTGATTATCTAGAAGATATATTCCTGAGTGGTAATCACAAAGTAGAGATAAGAAACATTAGCACTTACAGAGAATATATCAGCACCATGGTCAGAGGTCAGGGCAAAGCTGGGTTGGTTGAGCACAGAAAGAACAGACAGTGCCAAGTCATCTGCAGACTAGTGGGATTGTAGTATATGTACTACATGTATACCATTGCAGTATGTGTGGAAATGAGGAGGGAAATAACAGTATTATCATAGATATTTACGAGAGAACAAATTTTACTAGGATCAATAGCTACAATCAGGTTGAGCCACTTTTGTGCCCCTTGGAGATCAGGCTTGTACATAGAATGAGAGTAATACCCAGGAGTAGGAAGTGTTACATCAACTCGATTTTCCCAAGATAAAATTCCCTTACACAAGCACACCTTTGTGTCGCTTCTTTGGCACAAACCTATGTAGTAGCAAGTGAAGGAGATCATACGTGAATCGTGCCATCCTCACGTAGCAAGGGACCAGAGTTTTGGTAAGGGGCATTTCAAAAGACAGATGCAGCTGCATTTTTATATTATGTTGGTTCTCATACTCTGCCCCATTATCCTAAGAGTGCATTTTGAAAACCTAAGTGTAACAGTAATTTTGAAAGTATTTGGGTGGAATCAACAGAGAGTCAAACAGATAAAATAATAGGAAGATAAACTATAGCCTACCTGGACAGAAGGAAGAAATAGATGATGAGCTACAGAAACAGATCACAATATGGGATGAAGGTAATATAATAGAAATGGGAAACTCCAAATATTTCAGTACCTAATAGGATGCAATAGGATAACTGGACCTGAAATCAGAGGAGTCAGATGACCTTGGTTCAAATTCTGACTCTGAGATTAATGTGACCACAAGTAAGACACTCAACCTCTTTGAACCTCAGCTCCTCATCTGTAAAATTAGGTTATTGGACTGTATGACACCTAAGTTTCCTCCCAATTCTAATTCTCTAAGAGTCTATGGGCTCTGCTAAAAGTTGAGCAATTCTTAATATAACACTAAAAATCTCATCTTTTAGAATATGGAAGAAGCAAAAAAGGAGCATGATTATTATAAATCTGTTTCTGCCCCACAGGAAGGAACTGGTTGTTGAAATAGAAATCTTTGGAGTCTTGAGAAAGAGTGATTATACTAACTTGTATTTTTTTGGTAGATATGAAAGGGTATTATAGGGAGAGTCCAATTTTCTTCAGGGAGAATTTTCTTTCAAGACACTTTTAGAATTGTTTTCCGCTCTTTTCACCTTGGTTTCACATCTCTGAAATAGACCAGAGGCTATTTTTTCACCTATCGTGGTACTGATTAGTCTTGTTGCTATTTCATGGTATCCCTTTGTTCATCTCTGCTTGGCTCTGGCTTATCTTCCATCTCCTATGGTTTCCTGGAGTTCAGAATTTCCTTGCCAGGCTATTTATTGTATCAAGAAGGGCACAGTTATCTTTCATTAATTTCTACTGAAGCATGAGATCTATTCTGAGATTTTTCTCTTGACATTTAAGGCTGTATGAGAAAATGACTCACTGTAGGTAGTAGATTTGCCCCCAGTCACCTGCCACTCTTCACTCCTGAACTTCAAACATTCATCTATATAGATCCTTGTAGAACAGTACATTCCTGCTGTTATCCATCTTAAGCCTCTGTTCCGACTAACTCTGCCAGAGGAACAATTTCTTTTATTCTAAGATAGCTCTTTATTACGGGAGGCAGTCCTGATGCAGTGGACAGAGGACTGGCTTTGGAACTGGGGAGACTTGCGTTCAAGTCCTGAATCTAACATGTAAGTGACTGTAGAACTACAGGCACTTCATTAACCTGTCAGTGCCCTCAGACAACTTTCTAAAGTCCCACACTATACTGAGATGATACTCAGCAGTTCCTTATAATAACAAAACTGTACGTATGGAAAAACAATCTCTATTTCTAAATTGGTCTTCTCAATTTGGGCAGGTCTACTCTTGGTACTTATACCTAACATTTCAGTGGTACTTTGCATAACACCATTCTCTCTCTGTCTTCTGCATGGGACCATATAGTATGCAAAATAAAATAAATGGAAGATGTCAGAACACAATTAAGTGTTCTGATAGATTTGTTAAATTTAGCTTTTAAAAATGGGGAGGAGTTTAACAGGTTAATGGATGGATTGGGTAAGACATCCCAAATATAAGAAATACTACTGTGTATCCCAAAAGTCTTATTGCAGACAAACTATTAAAGCTTCAGACTTTTGGGACACTGTGTAAGCAAAGACATAAAGGTAAGAAATTGTAGAATGTTTAATAAGGATCATTTCTATGAGTAGTAAAATTTATATAAGACTGGAAAAGTAATGTGCCAAATTATAGAGGGCTATGACTGTCAGATGAAAAAGTTTGAACATTACTAAATAGATATCATAGATTACATACTTCAGCGGGAGACAAGACTTTAAAAACCATCTACTCTCACTTTCACATTTTATCGATAAATTGAAGCCCATTAAGATTAAATAAAAAGGTTATAAGAGGTTGACTACAAAAGTGCTGCAACAATAGAGTGAGGAGTATTGAAGTATAGAACGAGATAAGGCTGGGAAGGAAAGCTAAGAACAACAAAAAATTATTTTTGTATTATTGGGAGAAAAAAGGAGGAGCAAAGAACTGATGATATTCAGGTAGTATTCAGGGTAATTGAGACCATGGTAACTGATGATGGAAAGGGCAAAATCACTGTCTTATTTTGCCACTGTTTTTGCTTCCATGGAGAATAATCTTCAGGCTGAAAAGGACTGAACACGTAGGGGCAAAAGAAGAAAAAGTAGATGGGGTGAAATCACTAATCTGTTTTCCCCATTGGACCTTCTAGGGGCCCCCACAACTTCTAACACAGATTAGAACCATTGCAGGCATCAATACATCATGCATGGGAACAGCAAAGAGGCTAGTGTGGCTAGTATGTATTTGAAAGCAAATGTGTTACATCTCTCAGAAAATGTTTGTGCATTTTGACAAGGGCTCTCTGGGCACAAGGTCTCAACATAAAAAAGGGAATGTGATAGTGGGAATGTGGAACCCTGCACCTTTGCTTATGCTATTTAGTGTGTCTGGAATGCACTTGCCCCTCCCAGTCTACCAATTAAATGGTCCTACCCATCCAGTAGAAGAGAGACCTTGGGGCGAACAGAGACTTTTTACCATTGAAGCTGGTATGTAAAGGCAACCTTGCCCAGGGAGAAGATGGGAGCTAACCATAGCACTGAAATGCTTGAACAAGCTGTTTTCTTCATTAAGGAATAATGCAAGAACTTTATTCCTCATGGTGTCCCAATTTAAACTCCCAAGAGCTAAATGTGGTGCAACTGAAGGCAACCAAGAATGGCCCTATTGGATCCCACTATGGAGGATGATTAATGCTCTGTTACAAAATGGAATAGTTACCCTGTGATAGAAAAATGTACATGCTATTGGGCCCTGAAGTTGAATTAAATGTAAAGAAAATAAAATGCCAAAATCATCTTCTGGTTTTCATTGCTCTTGTATAAAAGAAAATGAAATGTAGTGTGCAGATGAATTACATTTGTACTTAAAATATACTATGTCTGGTGTAGAAAGAATAGAGACCCAAGTATTGGCATGTATTTCATTTCTCTTATAATATATCTACTCTCTTGATTTTCCACTGCCTGGAAATTGATTTACTAAATAGTTTCTTTAGCATCAATCAATTTGTCTACCAATCAGCCAATATTTATTGGGTGCTTTCTCCATGTGGTGCATTGTGTTAGGTACTGTACAAAGAAACTCAAAAGACAGTTCCTTCTGCCAAGTACTCACAAGGTAATTGAGAATGTAAAGTATATACATAAATAATGACATTACAAGATTATATATGTAATTCATACATTATGAGAAGTACAGGCAATAAGTGCTAATAGAAACTCACGGGAAAGAGAAGTAACAACAGAATCTATTTTATATCATCTAATTACTGAACCTCTCAGTTATCTGAAATCATTGCTGGGAGTGTGTGTGGGGAATGGGGGATGGTGATCTTTGGGGCTTCTGCTGGTGGTCCGCATGGCTTGGTGGTTTGCACCCTTCCTTCTTGGGACTCCCTAGGACTCCTCTGAGCATGTTGCCGTGGGCATCCAAGACTTTTCCTCCCCAGCCCCTCTTTCTATCCCGCTTAGATCAGATGACTAAGTGTTTGGATAACTGCTTTTCCTTCTGCCACCAGAAATACCAGAGGAGCCCTAGGGAAATTATTGTCACTTTACTGAAATACTCAGTTATGAGTCACAAGTTTAGAACCAAATTGTTTAGATATGTGAGGTTAGTGTCATTCTCTCTCTGACTCTGGTTTTTGGTCTGACTGAGTCCCTTTCACTCTTTTTATCTCTGCTTCACATTCAGGAGGCTGAGTGGCGCAGTGCAATAACCAGAGACTGCAGTCAGAGGACATGGGTTCAGATCTCTCCTCTGATGTTTATGTACATTAAACCCTCAGCCTTCACCCTGTTGTTTGACTTAGGTGTCTCCAACCTAGCTTCACACTGAAAGATTTCTCCAGAGTGGAGAGAGTGAAAAAGGAGTGACTATGGTAACACCCA
This sequence comes from Potorous gilbertii, assembly GCA_028658325.1. NCBI lineage: Eukaryota > Metazoa > Chordata > Mammalia > Diprotodontia > Potoroidae > Potorous > Potorous gilbertii. The sequence continues at coordinate 650,818,713 of CM053769.1, read as the reverse complement.
CATTGCTACCTCTCAAATTCTCTCAAAGGGTCCTCCTTACCACTGCAGCCTCTAAGCCTCAACCGGTGAGCTTACCATTTATAAAAAAATCAGACACAATAATACCATTCACTTTAAATATGAAACATTTACTAAACAATAAGACAAAAGCAACAACAATTATTTGTTGTCATTGTTTAGTTGTGTCTGACTCTTCATGACCTTATTTGGGGTTTTATTGGCAAAGATACTGGAATAGTTTACTCTGTCCTTCTCTAGCTTATTTTATAGATGAGGAAACTGAGGCTAGCAGTGTTAAGTGACCTGCCCATCTAGTCTGAGGTGGGATTTGAATTCCTGCCTCCAGGCCCAGTGTTCTAACCACTGCACCATCTAGCTTCTCCAAGAATAGTAATATTTATTCAAGAGGGGAAAGAGCAGAATTAATCAAAATATAATAGTCCATCTATAAACCTAGTCACACAGTGTCCATGGGAGAGTGTAGGTCTACACCTACAGAAATCTAGCAGGAAAGCACAGGAGGAAAGAAGCTCATCTGTCCAGGGTAGCCAATAACTGTGGGTGGTGGGCTTTGATGTTCTTTAAGAAGCAATCTAGGGGGGCGGAGCCAAGATGGTGGAGTAGAAAGACTCACGTTTGCTAGCTCCGAACCCACAGCCCATGGATTTCCTCTAAAAAGAACTCCTGACAAATTCTGGAACAGTGGAAGCCACGCAGCAACACAGTGAAAGAGATTTCCATTCCAGAGAGCCGTGAAAAACCAACCCATCGCGCCCGGACTGGAGCAGATCCCACCCCTGCCCTGGCCACGCAGCACCAAGAGGAACAGATCGGAGCAGGCTTCAGGGACAGAATCTCCAGCAGCCACGAAGGTCCCTCCACCCACAGATGTGCAGGTCAGTGAGAGAGACGAGCTGAGAGGGGAACAGGGTGTCTCCGGGACTCAGGCCCCCTCGGGAGACAGCTGCAGCAGCAGAGGCATCAGGTGGCCAGAGGCTTCTGGAGCAGGCATCCAGAGGCTCCCAGAGCAGGCAGGAGCTCAGCAGCAGCTCCATTACAAAAGGTCTCTGCATAAATCCCCTGAGGGAACTGAGCCTGGGAGGTGGCCCTGCCCCCACCTGAGAACCTGATTTAATCTTACCCTAAATAGCAGCCAGGCCAGCCACCAAAAGCCCTGAGGCTGGGAAGCAGCATTTGAATCCCAGACCCCAAGCACTAGCTGGGCAGACCTTGGCCAGAGGTGGAGAGGACTCTCAGAAGTCAAGTAACTGGCTGGGAAAATGCCCAGAAAAGGGAAAAAAACTAAGACCATAGAAGGTTATCTTCTT
>CM053769.1:650768214-650816885 GCA_028658325.1 Potorous gilbertii | reverse complement strand
GATGGGGAGAAGTTGGAACTCAAAGTTTTAGGAACAACTGTTGAGTATTGTTCTTGCTCCTAAGAAATAAGAAATACAGGTAATGGGGAATAGAAAGTTATATGGCCCTACAGGACAAAAGAGACGATGGGGACAAGGGAAGGGAGGGATGAAAGAAGAGAGGGCAGATTGGTGATATGGGTAATTAGAATGTTCAGTGTATTGGGGAGGGAGGAGGGGACAAATGGGGAGAAAATTTTGGAACCCAAAATCTTGTGAAAATGAATGTAAAAAGTTAAATAAATAAATTTATTAAAATAAAAAAAAACAAGCAATCTACACCATCCATCATCTGTTAAGTGAAACTTTCTCTGTTGTCTGTTCCCCTTCTGCTCCTAGAAGTCCTACTGGCTGGCATAGAAGTCTATGCTACTCTCTGGCTGATAAAGCAATTTCAAACTCTTTCTTTCTTCACCCCTAGAAGGTCACTGAGAAAGTGTTGCTCTCTTTCAGTGACATGTAGTTCTGTTAGTCTGAAGAACTGCAAAGCTCTTCAGACCTGGGTCTCTGAATAGTTTCTCCCTCTGAGGCTATTGAGTGGGATTGAGTTATTCTCCCAGCCAGCATTTCAGATAGCAAGGTATTCTGTTTTCTCTAAACAGATATCAGCAAACCAATGACTTTCTTCCAATCAGCCCTGGCTGAAGCAAAATAGCTACAAGCCCTTCCTGCAAGTTCCGTTCTATACACTTCTGTATTCTACCTTCTATAAGCAATTGCTTCTGTCATATCCTGCATCTTCTGCATTTAATCCCTCCTGTGCTCAGCTTATTCTACTTCTCTCTTCATCTGGTCCTTGCCTAACCTCTTCCCCTCTTACCTTCTAATGCCTCAAATCAAGTGCTCCTTACAAGGTGACTCATCACTTATGGTGTGAAACTCAACAAATTTCACCTTTCTGTCAGGTCTGACCATATATATGTATATATGTGTGTGTGTGTGTGTGTGTGTGTATATGTATATGTATATGTATATATATATATATATATGCATACACATATATATGTTTGTGTGTATATATGTATATGCACATATATGTGTGTATACGTGTGTGTATATATGTATATCCTTATTTAATCATTCCATAGTCCTCAAAAAGTGTTTTGATTTATAATTTCTTTGAAACTCTGAAAATAGTCATATGTACAAGAATGATGTGCCGTAATACCCTGCAGACATTTCCATTCAGTCATTGCCCGCCTTCAAACGTTCTCTCAGGATGTTTATCCGAAGGCCAGTGTGCTCTCAAGTCCTTAGAATAATCTGTTTGTATCACAGTCTTTTCAAGCATTTTTATCTGAAGGGTTGTGCTTCTTCTCACAGATTTTATCTATGTTCCTGTCCTTTCCTGCCCCTTTCAGTCACCAAAATATCAACATCTGAAAGGAACTGTACCTAATGCTTACTATCTGTGTGACCTTAGGCAAAACAAAATAACAACAAAAGCCCCTAACTTCCTCCTAGGTCTATTTCCTACTTTGTAAAATGAGGATTTGGATTGGAACCCTCTGAGGTCCCTTGCAGCCCTATTTCTGTAATCCTACATGTATAGCATAGCTCTATGTATATATAATTACATATGCATAAGATTACAATGTATAACTTTATATATAAATAACCAATCTCTTACTGATCAAAAGGTATCACAAATAAGATGTTTTACATTTTGGGTAATGAGGTCATGTATATGGAAAACAAAAAAAAATCCCAACTCTGTTTGATAACTGAAATCTGATGATTGTTGAGCAGTAGACAGATTACATATTGCACATTTTCCATCAAATACAGCCTACATGTTCATAAATCAAAATTACCTAGTCCACTCAAATAGTAAAGAAATATGGGCTATGAATTGGCTTTTTCCGAAATGAAGTAACTGCTTTTGAACTATGGAAGGAGATCATATTTATCTTCTTGAAGAAAGAATCATGTAACCTCATGTCTAAAAGGAGGGGGCATTGAGAAAAGTTGTATGTTCTTTTGTGCTGAATATATAGAAAGTAGGGCAGCTAGGTGATACAGTAGATAGTGCCAGGCCAGGATTCAAGAAAACTCATCTTCCTGAGTTCAAATCTGGCCTCACACGCTTACTAGCTCTAATACACCGAGTAAGTCACTAAATCAGGTTTGCCTTACTTTACTCATTTGTAAAATGAGCTGGAGAAGGAAATGGCAAACCACTCCAGTATTTTTGCCAAGAAAATTTCCAATAGGGTCATGAAGAGTTAGATATAACTGAAATGATTAAATATATAGAAGTTGCTCAAAATCAACATAACTGATGAAATAAAGAATAACCCAGAGTATAGACAAAGAGAGGGGCAGGCTCTGGCAGAGGGAGAAAGGAGAGGTGAGAGGCTTCTGATTAGTCATACTGTTTCTGATTCATTATAAAGTCCAGGGATCCAAGTCATGTGCAATTGTGCACATCTTTGTCTTTTTAAAACTTTATCTAACTCAAAAGACAAGACTGTGCCTCCATTTGAACAATGTACTGCTGAAAAAGTCAAGAATACTGAGTAAAATTCTTGAGGGTTTTCTCAAAAACATATGTGTTGAGTATATTTCTACTGGAGATATGATTTTCCAAATGCAGATGTCTAGGATTGTTGTTAGCCAAGAGATATAAGTAAAAACTCAACATGATGTTTTTAAATGTTAAACCCTTGCTAATGGAAAAGTAATACCAAGTGATGTTTCCTTGTATGATGCCAGTACTATCAAAGTATGTACCTGTATACATAAAGAAGAAAACAGAGATAAATGTCAATCAATATTTATTAAGCATCAGCTGTATGGCAGGTACTATGCTAAACATTGGAGATGCTTAAGCAAAAGACTGTTCTTACCCTCAAGAAATTTACAATCTAATGGTGAACAAATATATACAAAACAAGCTATATACAGGATAAAAATGAAATAATGAACAGAGGCAAGATACTGCAATTAAGAGGGGTTGGGGAAGGCTTCCAGCTAAAGACAGGATTTTAGTTGGAGGTCGGTAGTAAGAGTAGACTCAGAGACGTAGAGTTGGAAGGGACCTTAAAAGTCATTAGTTCAACCCCATAATTTGACAGATGAGAAAATTGAGACCCATAGACCTGTATATGATTAAATGATTTGTCCAATATTTCAAAGGTAGCAGGTAAATAGCAGGGTGGGGATTTGAATCCAGGTCATCTGACTCTGAACTCAGTGGGTCCCAGAGAGCTAAAACAAAAATTGAGGAAGACAGGCATGGGGGGAAAAAAACTTTGTCTCAAATATCTAGTGAAAGTAATTTTTAGCTCTGAATTATCTGAGTGATTTTCTCAGCTCTCAACTTCACACATGTTAACTCAAGTCTTATCCAAATTCATCACAAATTAATGTTACGATTGAGTCAAAAGGCAAAAGAGCAACACGAAATAGTTTGAATGCTGAACTTGGAGTCAGGAAGTTCTGGGTTCTGATCCTGCCTCTGACACTTACCTGTGTGACCTAAGCAAATAACCTGTTGTCTCAAAAAAAGTCCCAAGGACATCTTTACCAAGACAGAGAAGGCTTACGATGTGCAAGAGTGGGTTGTGTCATCAAGAATGCATCTATTCAAAATTGAGGGGATGTCCATCAAACGGGGAATGACTGAACAAGTTGTGGCAAATGAATGCAATGGAATACTATTATTCTATAAAAAATAATGAGCAGGTGAACTTCAGAAAAACCTGGACTTACATGAACTGATGCTGAGTGAGGGGAGAAGAACTAGGAGAACACTGTACACAGTAAAAGCCACATTGTGTGATGACTTTGATAAACTTAGCTCTTCTCAGCCATGCAAGGATCTAAAACAACTCCGAAAGGCTCATTAGGGAAAATGCTATCCACATCCAAAGAAAGAACTACAGTCTGAATGCAGATTGGAGCAGACTATTTGCTCTTTCTTCTTTTTTCATTTTGTTTCTTCTTTCTCGTGGTTCCTCCCTTGGGTAATAATTCTCCTTTACAACATGACTAATGTGAAAATGTTTAATATGAATGTATATGTAGAGTCTATATCAGATTACACACTGTCTTGGGGAGGAGGAAAGGGAGGGAGGTGGAGAAAATTTAAAACTCAAAAGCCTGTGGAACTGAATGTTGAAAACACAAAATAAATAAATAATTAAAAATAGACTACATCTATCCCCATAACTAACCATTATCACCTTGAGTGAGAGTAATGAACTCTCTGTGCCTCATTTGTCCTCACATGTTAAAGTGGGATAATGAGCTTTGCTACCTCCCAAGGATATTGTGTAAAGTTATAAACCTACTTTTGATTTTTTAGTTTTGGATTTAGTTTTAGATCAAGGGGTTTTCAATCAGGCCTTTGTTGCTTTTGGCAAGTTCAGTCCTTAGAAATCTAGTACCTGAAGTTACAGTGTAATGCCAAATAAGTTCTAAATATAGAGATGACAGACAGTCTGGATGTTTTAACTTGATAAGGCAATGAGCTATAAAATTATGAACAATGTACTCAGGAAATAGATGATTAAGCAGTCAGATTCTCCCACTGCCAGTTGAACTTGACTCTCATGTCTATGCAACATGAGCGTATGAATTTAGGGATGGTTTGTTTTTTGTGAGTGAGGATAACAAGAGGGGAATTGCAGCAGGGCTTTGGTGTAGAGCAATAGAAAGAATACCGAATTAAGAGTCAGGGGATCCAAGCTTTTGTTTCCACTCTTTCATTAACTGACTGTGACCTTGGACTGGTAACTTCCCCTACTAAACTTCACCATCCTCACTTATAACATGAAAAGGTTAGATAAAGCTATCTTTCTGGTCCATTCCAGAGCTACCATTCCATGGCTCATCACAGCAAATCATTAAGAAGTCAGACACCATCTAGATATTTTAGTCATTTAATCACCTACTTCTCATTCATCACCACATGTGACCTAATTGGTTGCTTTACATAGTGGATATAAACATTCCTATAGTCTTCCTTAAGGAGTTTCTAATTATGAGTCATGAAGAGCTCAGATTATTTTCTTGGAGATATAGAACCTAGATTTAGAACTTTAGAAGGAAGTTGATTGCTACAGACCATCCAACATAATCCTTTCATTTTACAGATGAGGAAACAGAGGCCTAGAGAGTTTTAGAGACTTGTTCACATTCCCAATTATCATCAGAGATAAAATTGGAGCCTAGGTCTTCCTGACTCCTTTTGGTACAAATTCCCCTTCAGAAAACTGGCAAATCTGCCCTACTGGATAGCAGAAGATCTTCCCATTTATAGCTACTCTGGCCAGTATGAAAAAAACAAACCAGTTTCGGTTAATAACAATAAACTGGCAACATCATCCAATGTCAGCATTGATGATAGATCATCCTGTTCTTTAGCTTCCCCAGACATTCCCTTAAGAAGGCTGGATTCATGAAGAAGCTGCCTGTTCTTATGGGTCCTGCTCAATGTCTCTTACCGATGGAAGGAGCCCTTGAAGGTTGTGCTGACCTCTGCCAGTTCAGGCACCCAACTGGTCCAACTGGTCTTTCCTGTAGTTTCCTGTAGTTTTCAGAGGTCTGCAGCACTATTCAGACACTGAGTATTATGAAGAAGGAAACTTGGAAGTCTCCTGATATAGCCAATGCTTACCACAATTCCCTACAAGGCGTATCTAACAGGCTTTTCTTCCAGAGGATTTTCTCCTTTTTTATAGATCAGTCACACCCAGGGTAGAGAAGGCCACCAAAAACTGATGATTTCAGAGATACATCTGGCAGTTAAGAATGAGGTAGGGGGTTCGTTATTGTCATTAAAAGGGATAGAAAATAGATTTCTTTTTTTTTAAAGAGAGGTGAGAGGAAATGTTACAAGTATGAAATGATAAATGCCCTTCCAGATGAAGTCACTGTATTACTGGTTTTACTTAACTGTTTTATTTTGTTAAGAGACCTATCACAAAGTGGAAGTAATCTATAACTGTATAATGTAAATATAAAATATCAATAAAGCTTTATATATAATGTAAGCATTACATTATAATATAATGTAAATATAAAATATCAATAAAGCTTTACAAATTAGACAAAGACGATTTTGCATGAGCTATGCCTGTGACACCTGTAAATACATCTTCGATTTGTGTGGACAGTTCTTATTTCAAGAAAAGAAAATTTACTTTTAAGAAAATTTCAAAAAGGCTGCAGCATCCATGTTCATTTTGAGATTAGAAAACATGATCCCAATACCAGGACCTGACCTCAGTTCCATTGTCCTTTCTCTCAGAACAGGTCCTCTCCATCCTAAAGGGTCACATATTAACTTTGTTTCATGTTTTCTTCCTATGGGTCTTGAAGGAAAAGAATCTATCATTCAAAGTGAACAAAATGAAAACGTATCACCATGATCCTGTCTTTTGAATTCTTCTTCAGAGAACAATCAATATAGAATTGTCTATCTGTAGGCATAAATTTCTTGACACTAAAGATACCATGGAGTGTTCTCACACAAGACCTAACTTTGTATCCCAGGTCTGCTCCTTGCTACCTTGCGTTTCAATGCAACCCCGGACTAGCTGTGTGACCATGAGAAAGTGCCCTTTCTTGCCTCTGAATCTGTTTCCTAAATGACTTTTAAGGTTGCTCACAGCTCTAAATTCCAAGATCCTATCTCTTTGCCAAAAGCTTAGACAATGTCTACCTTGTTTTTGGACCAGACTGGATCTGTGATTTCATCTGTGTCTGAGCCTCTTGGTGAGGAAATTCCCTCCATCAATACAGAGAGTGTTTTAAAGAGTTGATGAGGGCACTGACACTGACACTGAGAGTTAAGTGACTTACCCTGGGTCACACAGCCAGTATGTGGTAGAGACAGGATCTGAACCCAGGTCTTTCTGAGTCTCAATCTAGTTCTCTATCCACTAAGTCACAATTGATTTTCATCCTTAAGATCTATCTAATTATGGATTCTTAATTAAGTGAGCATTGTTAATCATAATAATTCTTTAAGTTTAGATTACTAGAAAAATAACCTTGAAAGAGTCCCAGAAAATCCCTTAATTAAATTGCCAGTGGGAAGTTATTAGCAACTGGTTGATTGACAGGGAGTTGCAGGGGAATTCCGTTCAATTGAACTGATTTTTTTTTCTCTTCAAATAGTATTTTATTTTTTCTCCAATTTCATGTAAAGACAATTTTTAACATTTTTAAAAAGTTTTTGAGTTCCAAATTTTCTCCTTCTGTCCTTCGTCTCCCCCCTCCCTAAGATAGCAAGCAATTTGATATCAGTTATATACATGCAATCATGTAAAACATATTTACATGTTGGATTGAGTTTTTATTATTGGTGAAATCCCCAAATGAAAGGGGAAAAATCCTATTGTGTATTGTTTCTCCTGGAAGTTTTGGAAACCCCTGGCTATTTTCTTCTCTGGAGGCCTGCATGGTGATGTTGAGAACCACAAATTAAAGACCCAGCATCTGGTCAGATACTTAACTATGCTTTATTTCCATCTAAAAAGCCTCTCATAATCAGGGTCCTGCTTGCTAAAGTGACTTCTGCACATCCTGTTTATCATCTCAGTCATTCTGACTGATTGTGTTGTTGACCACAGAAAGTCTCCTAACTTAGAATTTTAGAGCTTCGAGGGACTTTAGAAATTATCTAATCACACTTCATTTTAAAAATGGGGAAACTGAGGCCAACGAAGGGTGAAGTGACTTGTCTAATATTAAACCTGGTTTTCTCTCCACAAGGGAGACAGTGCTACCCTAAAGTTACAAGAGGATGCCCTAGTAATTCCCTTTGGGTTTATTATGGATGTGAAGAGAAGGCTCGTGGTCCACACCAGAGCTTTGCCATTCTATACTTGTCCATGGCACTCATGAAGAATGCTCTGTTGAATGGGTCAGTGGAAGAGAATGATGTGACTGGAACCTAGTGGATGTACAGTCCACGTTAAAGAGAAGGAGACAATGGGGACAGACAAAGCTTTTATCTTTTTGTGACAATCAATTAGATTGTAGATAGAATGCTAGACTTGGAGTCTGGAAGACTTGGCTTCAAACTCCACCTCAGATACTTGCTAGTTGTGTAACCTTGGGCAAGTTGACTAACTTCTCTAAGCCTCATTTTCCTCATCTGTAAAATGGGACTAATAACCGCCCCTACTCCACAGAATTGTTGTGAGGATAACTGAGATAGCACATGTATGAAGCACTTTGCAAACCAAAGCTCTCTATAGATGGTACCTAATATTTTTCATAATTCAGTGGATTCAGTAATGGACCTCTGAGAGTCTATGTTTTCCTGGGAGTAAGTGATGTTAAGTAATGATAGTAGTAGTAGTAGCAGCAGTAGTAGTAGCTTTAGTAGTAATAGTGGAAGCAGCAATAGTGATGGTGGCAGTAGTAGTGGTACTAGTAGTAGTAGTGGTAGTAGTAGTAGTAGTAGTGGTAGTAGTGGTAGTAGTAGTAGTGGTAGTAGTTGTAGTACTAACAATCAATAAACATGAAGCACCTACTAAGTGCCAGGCACTGTGCCAAGTTCTGAGAATACAAAAAGAGGTAGAATACAGTCCCCGCCCTCAAGGCATTAACAATCCAAAAGGGGAGACAATATCCACATAGATTTAGACAAAGCGAGCTATATACAGGATAAATAGGAAATAATTAACATGAAAGGCATTGGAATTCAGAGGGGCCGGAAAAGCTTCCTGTAGAAGGTAGGATTTTAATTCAGACTTAAAGAAAGCCAGGGAGGTCACTAGTTGTAACAGACAAGGGAGGTTGTTCCAGGCACGGAGGACCACCAGAAAAAAAGGCCCAGAGTTGAGAGATGAAGCATCGTGTTGGTGTAAATAGCCAGGAGGCCCATGTCACTGGATCAAAGAGTACATGTTGGAGAGCAAAGTAAAAAAAGACTGGAAAGGTAGGAGGGGACTGAGGATTCAAATGGCAAACAGAACATGTTATATTTGTTCCTGGAGGCAATAGGGAGCCACTGTTTATTGAGTAACAGAGTGATATGGTCAGACCTTCATTTTAGGAAAATTACTTTAGGGACTGAATGGAAAATAGACTGAAGGGGGAGAGACTTGAGGCAGGCAGAACCATCAAAAAGATATTGCAATAATCCAGACATGAGTTGTAGTGATAACAATATAAAGATGGGGTTGAAACCATCCCAGACCATTTTAACTGATTCTTTAACTATGTGAAATATGGTCCAATTAAATAATAGATCAAAATGCCATAGACTAAGTGTGAAAACTGGAGAAGGAAATGGCAGACCACTCCATTATCTTTGCCAAGTAAACCCCTAAATGGGGTTACAGATAGTTGGACGCAACTGAAACAACTCAACAACAACAGAAGCGTGAAAAGTCCTTCAAAGTAGAGTAACTAGAATGAAGTTGCACAAGAATCATGTTTCAATAGACTGAGGAAACTTGACCATTCCTTCTTGACCATTATAGAATCCTCTATAAATTATCAAGAGGTGGGAGATATTCCCAAAATTGGAGTATGGAGTTTCCTGAGAAGGAAGGATGTAAGGGGAAAGAGACCAGGACCAGACAGGTATCCTTCACTCCACTGACACCCCTTTTGACCAAAGAAACATGATCCAGCCTTGAAGGTCTGGAGGATGTTGGATTCCACATATTTCCACTGGTGTCCTACCATTATAAGCTTCAGAGACAGCAGAAGATCCCATTTTCCCATTGTCCTCAATAGTGTTCTGAGATGAACTAGAGACAGTGTCAGATTCACTAGGAATCAAAGACAGACTGGATTCACAGATCTACAATGTGTCCAATAAAGAGACTATCCTATGCTATGAGGAAACTTCAGAAATACCCTATAGATGGGGGAGAAGAACCTGCAGCTAGGAAATGGGAGTTAACTTTCGGCCACAAGTGATTTCCAACCTTAAGCCCATTTCCCCTTAGAATATATATGTACTTGTAGGAAGAAGGTGACTTAGACATCTGGAGGGTGGGGATGCTTTACACCAACTGTTCTTATTCTATTATTTTAGCAAATATTCCCTTTCTTGAAAAAAACCAACAGCCCCCCCCAAAAAAAATGACAAGCCTGGGTGACTAGATGAATCACAACGGATAATCTTGGGGCATTGGAGAATAAGGGTAGAAACTCCAGCCAATAGGGTTAGAGAATAACCTCCTGATCCATCAGGGGTACCTATAATATCCTAAGGAGGGTGATGCTCCCCCAAGTTCTGGGTCCCCCTTGAGCTATAGTAATAGTGATAGGAAGAATTATGATGATAAATGACAGTTTATATAGCCCTCCATGACTACAATAAAGTTTCACTCATTATTTCATCCAATCCCATTGTCATAAGAATCATGGATGCTACGTCATGTTTTTAAAAGTTTTCTTGAAGTTTGAGGACATTTCAAATGCAACTTGATCAGAACTTAACAAATCTAGATAGTTGGGAGCTGTTATCAACCCCAGCCCATACATGAGTACATACAGTGTGTTTGTATTTCACTGGTGGAAAATGGTAATAGCTGGTTTGGGGGGCATTTTTTAAATTTTTATTGAATAGAGAGTGCAGCTTTGAATTTAAGGCATTCTGCTACAGACTTGCCACCCTACCAAGGCTCAAGAAGAGAAAAAGACTGTAGCATAATGGAGAGAATATTGGATATGGTGTTATTATTAACAAAGATTGTACCTATGTGCACATACTGAAATGAAGACCTGAGGTCAATGTCAAGATAATTAAAGCAAAGGGAGGAGGTGGGTGTGTGAAAACACTTTTGTTTTAATTTTCTGATGAGAAAAGGTTTTAAACCTGAATTATCTACCTAATTGTCAAAAATCTCTATCTCTGTTTTACCAATAAAGAACCTAAAGTGAAGAGTTAAGACAGTTGCCTAGTAAGGAGGAGTTAGGACCTTTTCTAGTTGTATGACCATAAAAAATTCAGTTGACCTTCCTGAACTTCAGATTGGGGAAAATAATGCTTCCAGTACCTATCCTGGCATTGCTGCAATGTTCAGATGAGTCGATAGAGGTAAAGAATTTTGTTAATTCCCAAAAGATATATGCATCTTTGTTATCCTTCATGGTGAGAGGAAAGAAAAAAATTTTTTTTAATTATTATAGATTTGGGCAAGAGCCAAGCATGATATCATGGCTGGGTAGTTGTCCATGGAGCCAGGAAGATCCAAATCCATACCCTGACTTCTAACCTAAACTAGCTGTGTTAAGCTGGGCAGGTCAATCAGTGCTCTAGGCCAAAGGTGTTAAACACTTGCTCCCCAATGCTCCCTGACGACACCAGAACCAGATTAAAATGTAATTGGGAAATATTTAACAAAATAAGTAAAAATACAATAAATCATAGATGTTACATTTTAAAATTAAGTGAAGGATCCTCATATACAAATCAGTGGTCCTTTTTTCCTTTTGCGTTTAATACTTCTGTTCTCTATCAATCAATCAACATTTGTGAAGTGCCTAGTGTGCGATAGGCACCATGGGAAGTGCTGGACTCAGAAAGAGCTTGACCTACCTGAGGGAAGGCACTTTCCTCACCTGGGAGTTCTCTATACCAAGGTCCAGATCCTTAAACTAGTAGGAACTTAGCAAACATAGACATTTCAATCTGCAAAGAACAGAAAAGGAGCATTTCATTCAAAACTATGAACTTCTATGTCATAATTTGTTTTTCTATGGTATATTAAATTTATTATTTTTATAATGCAATATATTTTGTTATAAACTATATATAATGCATGCAATTTTTCTATAATTATAAAATATAATTGTATAACATGCACCACAATATATAATATTTATGTAATAATAAATTGTTAAATTTTAAAAGTTAAATATAAATAAGCAGTCTGCTTGATTAGGTCCATTTCTGAACTTCCTTCTCTCTTCTGCATATAATGGAATTGTTTCTTCATCTGTTTGAGATACAGGGGAGGTAGACAAGTTTCTCACATCTCTGTTTAATTCAATTGTGGAGACTTCCTAAGGCGAGGGAAGAATTGTTCTTCCTCATCCTCAGCCTCCTAAGAAATGGAATTCTTCAAATATTCAGGTGTCATGGCTCATAAATCTTTTCTGAAATTCCTCAAGGTGCATTCCATTTCCTCCTTAGTCTCCGATCACAGGCAGTGAGGGAATTGTCCCATCTCAGGGATTCCACCTAGGACTTGCCTGCAGTGACAGGGGGGTGACTTTGCTAGATTACCGACTGTTTTCAGCAGCTGACCCAGACATCGGCATCATCACTTCCTGATTATATTGATATGTGTTTCTATTATTTGCTTATTTGCGCCTTGAGGAACAATCCCTTTTTGTTGTTTTACTGTAAACAGCATTGCAAGGCCTTGGATTAAATCATAATGGTTTACCACGCTGTTCACGCACCTTTGTCTCCTGGGAATGTGGTGACGTGAATTTACAGGAACATCAGGGTATTTCTCACCAACCGTTTCCTGTTATTGATACGCTTTTGTTTAGTTGTGATCTTTTTTTTTTTTTGACCCTTTCAGTTTCTCAAGGGAAAAATAAACAGGGGCATGACCGTTATCACAGTCCTAGGCTGTCACAGGGGAACTCGGCAAATGTCCTAATTTAGAACTCGGCACCACTCAATGCAGAATTGCATTGGCCTGGCTATTGTTTATTGGGAATTGGTTTTTTATCACATACTTTAACCATATCCATCATTAAACTTGCATGTATTTTAATCTTGCATTTTGCAAGATGTTGAAAATATAGGTGGCAGATATGTTATATATCTGTATGTAACATCCCACCTGATTTTCATAACAATGCTGCAAGGTAAATGCTGTTATCATCTCCATTTTACTGTTGAGGAAACTGAGGCAGGTAGAGGTTAAATGACTTGCCTAGAGTCACATATCTAGAATAAAAAAGCGTATATTGTGTTTATTTTATATTTATTGAAGTTTATTAAGTTTATTTAATGTCTTTTGCTTTTATATCACATTCACTTTGTGATGTGGGAGGCAGGCTCGTATACAGGTTTAAAATAAAGAGAACCTAGGTTCAAATCCCTCCTCTGCTACAAATCATTTTCCTCTCTGAGTTCACATCTCTCATCTGTAAAATAAGAGGTTTGAACTTAATGACTTTCAAAGTCCCTCTAGTTCTAAAGCTTTAATCCCATTTCCATACGTACTCCTCCTCCTTCACCTTTTTTTTTTTTTATAAAAACAAACCACAATTCAGCAAAATCAACCAAAGTATCCCAATGCTGATAGCCTATGAAATACTCCACACCCAGAAGGCTCTGTGTCTTCAATGAATAGTCAAGTACATTTTTTCTCATTTCTTCTCTGGATCAAGCTCGTTCCTTCTAATTATGCTACATTCCGTTACTTCACTGTTATTTCTATTTATGCTGCTATTGTTAATGTGTCTATTCTTTTCATGGTTCTGTTTATTTCATTTGCATTCATGTATGGAAGTCTTCCCATACGTCTCTAAATTCATTTCTTTATCATTTCTTGCAGCATAATAATAGTCCGTTACAGTCATAAATTACAGTTTGTTCAGCCATTCTCCAGTTCATTTGGACCCATTTTCTTCTAGTTCTTTGCTATCACAAAAAAAGATCATTGTGAATATTTCAGCCTACAGGAGACCTTTTTATCTGTCTTGGCTTCCTCCGTGTATATGCTTAACACTATCATCAAATATACCTTAACAGTGCTTTTTCAGAGTCTGCTTTTTTCATAAGAAATTTTGATTTCCCAGGATATCTCTGAAGGATTTATGATATAAAATGCTATCCATCTCCAGAGAAAGAACTGATAGGGTCAGATGGAAGCATACTTTTTTATTGTCTTTATTTTTCTTAAAGGTTTTTTTGGTCTATGCTTTCTTTTACAAATATAACTAATATGAAAATGTTTTGCATGACTACAAATGTATAACCTATATCAAATTGCTTGCCTTCTCAGTGAGGTGGGGTGGGGAAGGAGAGGATTTGAAACTCAAAATTTTAAAAATGAATGTTAAAAACTGTTTTTGCATGTAATTGGGGAGAAATAAAATATAAATAAATAATAAAAATATTTTTGACTTCTTCAAAATATACTCAAATATTTATTCATTCTTCTTAAAGACAGGTGAATATGTTTCTACAGATCATTTCATCTACATTATGATCTGTTAAACATAAGCCAAAGACTGATAAGTGCAAATTTAGTTTCTAGGATGGAAATTATTCAGCTAAGGTCATAATCTTGGTAAAAGAACTGTTAGGCTTTTGTTTTTTTTTAAACATCAGCTTTTAGGAATGGGATTTACATGAACACTTTTCTCTCAGTAGGGTTTTCCTTTGTAGTATTTCAAATTCAAACGAGACAGCCTTCAAAGAAAGGGATTCTTTCTCTCTAGCTTACCAAGGCTGTTTTTCCTCCAAATTGATAGCAAACATAAGTAATTTGACAGATTCCTGTAATCTGAAAAATAAGCAAGAACTTCAAAAGATTTGTAGAGGTGCCTCCCTCCCAACCCCCCCACCCCCCAACCCCGGGTAAACCACAAAACAATGGGCCCAATTTTCTCCTCCCAAGCTATTCCCGGGTAACAAAGAAGTTACTAGGTCAACTTGCCTGGGGCTGAGAGATTCTCCATCAGAGAAAGCCCTTCCTTTTAAATGTCAAATTTACAGTAAGCCTTAATCAACACCTGAGTCTTTAAATGTATGTTTCAAAGCCCATTGTTTCTAAAAAGTATCTTATCAGCAACTTTGAGGTGAAGGACCTTGGAGTCTAAGACTCAACTTCGGCCCCAGGACAGTGGAAGTCCCAGTACCTGAGCCTGGAGAGGTTCGGTGCTTCCTTATTCTCTCCATCTGTTCCCTCAGTGTTGGTTGGATCCTCACACAGCCCAGGATGATGGGGACTTTAGAGATGTGCTCACACTTAATGCTTCTTAGGAAAGGGATGCTGTTTCTTTTACCACAAGGTTAAGAACCACCAAAGTTCTTTAAAGACTTTGTCCCTCCTCACCAAACTATTGCCTTTCTTTGGGAGGTTTGAAACCTGAGTCCCACACAGGGTCCCCAGCCCCTTTGCTGGATTGCGTGTGAGAGGTAAAGGGGAGGCTGAGGAACTGATTCCCTAAATTTGTAGGAAGCTCTGGAATTGTCAATTAATTAGAGAACGGTAGACTCCAGCTGGGGCAGTACTTTTCACCCTTTTGTAGATGAGAACACTAGCCCATAGCACCATTAAAAACCTCTTCCAAGACCACACAGTGTAAAGCACTCTTCCAAGACCACACAGTGAGCGAGTCAGGGCAGAGGCACTGATCTTTACATCAGACCGTCAAAATCGTTGCACACTGAAACCATGCATCAGGAACTTTGAAAAGAACAGACATGTCTTGGTCGCTTAAGAATTCTAGTCTATGTCTTGTTTTTCCAAAGCTATGTTCCATGATGAAACCTCCCTGCAAAAGTAACCCTATTCGAGTAAAAAGTTTCAGTGGTTTGAGACAGATTCAAAAGGAAACACAGATCCAAGCACTTAGATACTCTTCAGGACCTTTTATGCCTTCTATCAATCTGATGTGACAGATGTTGCTATTAAGCAACAACTCTGTGGCAGACACTTAGAAGACAATACGAACCGAGGACTAAAAAGAACCCAGTTTCTGCCCTTATGATGCTTACAATGTAACAGGTTAAAGGAGATAGATACAAATAAGGACCGGCAGAATATATTACCCACAAAGAAGAAGTCTAGACTAAATGTTTGAAGAAAACTGACTCTGGCTCAATTCTCTTTTTAAATCATTCCATCCCAAACAAAGAAAAAATACCTTTCCTTTAGCATCAGATAAAGTGAAAAGACCATTAGCTCTAGGATCAGAGGACCTGCATTCAAATCTTGTCTGTACTTGGCATCAGTTTTCCCGTCTGTTAAAGGAAGGAGTTGGACGAGCTCTGCAGTCCATTTCTAGTTCCACATCTATGATCTTAGGAGTCTGTGAGAGAATGAATTGTGGCCCGAATGGCGTTGTTATTTGCTTCCAAGTTGACACAACAAACCATTTGCCAAGGGGTCTGTCAAATACAAAGTTACCAATTGTATGTGATCTCTGACTTTGCTCTGAGGCAGTCCTCATCATGGTTGGCCATGCCTCCTTCGTGGGTTTATGTAGCCATTGTGACACTCAAGTCATGGGGCACATCACACACAGAACCACAAATCTCAGCTGAACATATCAACATAATATCTACTGTAATTCTGGTAGTTTTCCCCTACAAAGTCAAAATTTAAATTTGACATTATTGCCTCCAATTGACTCTTTGTAGCTGTACCTTCCCATTAATCCTTAAAAATTCTGAGTCTTCAGTATATGTGTCATAGCTAAAGACTGGGAAACCTCTGTGGTGAGACATGAACCATAATATATTGTGTTTTGGTTTAGCTGTCTATTCCCAAGGCTATTTTTAAAATATTAAAGTATCTTTCTTGATTGGGATTCTTAAGATGTGAAAGTATATTTTTAATGTGATTCCCTGGTTTAAAATCTATGATTAACAGAATGCAAAAACATTTCCTGTTGGAATAGATTATATCAATTTAATCTTCAGAATCAAAACAATGTTAATAATAATGTTAAGGATAAATATAACTTAAAAAGTTAAACAGAAGCACAGTCCATAAATTTTCTAATTAAAATGTTATGTAGAGTTTTCTTTAGCTAAAATATATAAAGCATATGTCTTTTTCAATGAGAGGTCTTTCTTGATTTATTCTTAGTCAATCATCAAAATTTTAAAAAATATATTTTTGTATATATGATGTATCTATTCATCTGTATTTATTTTCCCACCTACCCATCTTTCCCCTCCCTGCCCCCACTGTGTACACTCTTAAGGGCAAGAATTATTTGTTAATGTAATACAGTTCCTGGCTTATAGTAGGTACTTAATAAATTCTTGCTAAATGAAATGAGTCTCTTCTAGCTCCTTCTATTCTGAACAGTGTTTACTAAGTATGGAAATCAAAAATTGCAAAAGAAAACAATTGTCTACACCCTGAAAGTAATAGTTAAGCTTTCTTGAAAAACTACTTAAATTGTCAAGTAGTTGACAGATGGGTTCAAAGGTTTCCCCTGGGTTATTTATGCATATTCTGTTGGGTTGCTAGTCCTACCCACCAAGAGCACTTACTGTTTCATAGTAGGAAAACTTTATGCATGTTAATGTGATCAGCAAAATTAAGAAGTGTGGTTTAAAATCAAAATTATAGTATATGATAACCATTGTATCTTCTATGAGTTGCTTTTATTGAAGAAGCTAAACATTAAGCTTAGAAAATTAAATGCACTAAGGTCAGAAAATGTATAAACTTTTATTTTTCTTTGTCAAGACCAATGAGAATGTCTTATCCCTAGGGTCAAAGAAGATAAATGGAACTGAGCTGAGATAAAAGAGCTTTCTGTCCTCAGGTGTAATTATACTGTTCTAGAGGACAGAGACCAAGTCTGTTTAGTGTCCTACACAACAGCTAACGCACTGCAGGTGCTCAAAAAATACCTGCTAATGAAGAGAGAGAGGGAGAGAGGGACAGAGAGAGAGAGAGAGAGAGAGAGAGAGAGAAAGGGAGGGAGGGAGAGGGAGGGAGGAAGAGAGACAGAGATAGAGACAGACAGAGAGACAGACAGAGACAGAGACAGAGAGACAGAGACACACACAGAGAGAAAGACAGAGACAGAGAGACAGAGATAGAGAGATGTTAGCTTTGTTTTTTCCATCATCTTCTACTTAGGGAAATATCACTTTGGTTGTTGTTTTTCAGTTGTTTCAATTGTGCCCAACCCTTCATGACCCCATTTGGCATCTTCTTGGCAAAGATACTAGAGTGGATTGTCATTTCCTTCTCCAGCTCATTTTATAGGTAAGGAAACTGAGGCAAAAGGGTTGAGTGATTTGTCCAGGGTCACACAGCTAGTAAGCATCTGAGGCTGGATTTGAACTTATGAAGATGAGTTTTTTAAGTCTAAAGCCAGATGCTTTATCCATGCAAGCCACCTATTCATGTGTATGGGGCTGTGCTGGGACATTGTCTCCATACTTGGAATCCAATGCCCTTTTCACCAAGTAGAGCCATATTTGCAATCTATAGTTCAGAAGGACTGTCATGATTTTTAAAAAGTCTGCAGGAATGTAACCATGTATATCAAAGGGACTGACTCATAGGCTTACCTCAGAGTAACAATAGCTCAGGTTTTTATTGTATTCTAAATATTTTTCTCACAACCTCTGAGGTAGATGGTTCAAGTATCATTAGGAGCCCCTTAGCAAATAGGAATCAGGTATCTTTGTCTTAACTACCAAAGGTCAAATTATACCTCGTCCAGATGACATCGGCAGTATTAAAACTCTAGCCATCACAGAATGGGCTGCTTCCAGAGGGATTGAGCTGTCCTTTACAATAGGTCTCCAAATGAAGGCAGATCACCCATCTGTCAATTATATTGCAGAGAAGATTCTTGATTAGGTTGGCTTTGATGGCCTCCTAAGTCCCTTCCAGTGCTGAGATGCTCTGATCGAGAAATAGCTAGGTAGATGAACTACAACTGTTAGCCTTGCTGTGACATCATGTGTGACATATTTCCAGGTGGGACAGAAAGTTGAGGCTGCTGCTGGACAGTCAGTACTTCTGGAAACTTTGCTCTTTCCCTCTCCCCAACCCAAATCATATAGCTAGAATTCACTTTCTGCTAGCAGATGGGCTACTTCCCCCAGCAACTTGACTTAGGTGAGCTTAGGGGAGCTCATTTTCAATCCATGCCCATAAAAGTACATAGTTAACTAGTCCAGACCACTGTCCCGAAAAGGGGACAATTTCACTAGGTGTGATGTTTCATTTCCCCTGTGCTTTGCCTAGTGACAAAGTTGTCCAGTTCTGTTCTGTACCTTATCTTTTCCATTTATAAATCCCCTTGACTCTAGGTGTACTTGAATCAGCAATAGAACTCTAATGCTTTTAAGAAATGTAAATATTGCAAGCAATTTACCTAAGTAATCACTAATACTATTCTACTTTCCTTACAGAATTCTCTGGAAAAGTTTGGGGTTGGATTTTGCCAATACCCATTCACATTCATTGATTCTGTCCATTCCAATTTTACTCCCTCCCTCCAAGAAACAGCCCTTCATTTCTTTTATTTCTAGAAGACCTCTGGGTCATGTGCAGCCCTCAAATTATCTCACATAACAGAGTTTAAACAAAGTCCATCAGTACAAAATGGAGATGATGCCTCATCCTTCAAACCAAAACTATTGAACATTGTTGTATAGAACATTTTACCTTTATTAACCGGTATTCATTATAGGAAAACTCTATGTTTTGAGAGAACATATCATTGAAGTCAGCATCTGTGGCATACACTACAAGGCAGAATTCTGCCCAAAATTTGTTCTTAGTATGAGAACTTACATATCAAGTTTCCTGATGAGGGAAAACGAGAGACATTCCCCTTCAGTGAGTGGGTTTATAATGGAACACTGACAGGCCCTCCAAGTTGAAGAGTACAGCCACCAACTTAGAAAACAAGAATCTGAGTCACTGTTAACAGCCAAAGAGAACCAAAATTATTCAGAGGGAGAATGGGAAAGAGACTTGTTTATATCTTCATCCATTCTTATAGATTTGATTCATAAGAAAAAGGAAGACAAAATCACCAAAAGAATGTTTTACTTAGAAGTCATATTGTCTTTCTGTGCTTGAAAGAATACAGCAAAGGTAAATTATGAGAGCTACGAGAGCCACCACGTTCACTTTCACAATTTAAATATGCCTTGTTTTCTCTGGCAGCAATTTTCAGATATTAGTGGCAATGTGGTTTTTCAGAAATTTTGGCTCTTGACTATTATGTTTTCAGTGCTTTTTGTTTGCACAAACCAAACACACAAACTTACAAAATCACGAATAGTTCTGGCAATAATGCAGTTTATTGGTAAATGGGTCAAAAGTAATCACTAGTTTGCAGACCAGAAACCATCTGCCAAAATTCCTAGCTTAAAATTCAGGAGAAGACCTTGGAAAGATGTCCACAGAAGCATTGCTGGGACAAATCTTCCTTTGGCAAATACCAGACGATCTTAGCAGAGCTTGATATTGGTGTGGAAAATCTCTTGTTACCCTACAGTGCAATTCCAAACACATAAAAAGTCTGCCCTTTTTACATTCTGCTTTGGACTCCAAATAAGAAAGGATTCAAGTTGCCAGCTTGGAAAAAAGCGCACATTTGAATTCTTTTTATGGATGATACATTTTTAAAGCATATCTAACAAGGAAGTTTGGAATCAATGACACCTGGAGTATTGTTTCCTCTTAAATTTGTCTTTTTCCTGTCTCTCTCATTCTTTTTTTCTATGTGTATTCCTTTATCTTCTGGTCTCTCTTCCTCTGTTCTAATGTTATTGTCTCTGCCTCTCTCTATTTCTGCCTCTGAATGTATGGGCCACTGCACACCTGCCTCCTCCAGCCTGTATGTACCCCTATTTTCCCTTATCACTGAAAAGCATCTCTTTCTCCTTCAGCTTACATGACTAGCCTGCTCTCTGAAATGGAACATTTGATAAAGACGCCCAAGTATACTGCTGCCTGTATCCAACAAATATCATGGTTGGCACAAGTACAGATGTTCAAACCCAAGAAATTGCTATATCCACAAGCAGAGTTTTGAGTTCCTTAGAAGAAAAATTATTTTATAGAGATTTATTTAGTGCCAGATACTTTCAGATTATGGTGCTTGGTACTGCGGAGGATATAACAAAATATAGCACTAGTCCCTGTCCTTTCAGGGCTTAATTTCTAGTTGAAGAAATAGAAAGCACAGATATAAAATGACAAAAATTGAAGCAATATATACTAAGTACATTGTGGTTTACGTTCCTCTTCTTGGCACAGACTCCACTTTGGAGAGAGAATTTTCTAGAATTTTGGGGCCTCAGAGGTAGACCTCAAAGGTTGGATCGGAGCTAGGCAGTTGTATGGATAAAAAAAATTATGGTTTCTATATATTTGACTGCAGTGTGCCTCTTTACAGAAAAGATTGGTTATAGTTATTACCTCCAGATAAAAATTTCATGAATATTGGTTTATATTTATATAGAATTTTACAATTGATGAAGTGTTTTTCTCACAACTGTAATATGTGAATATCATTATCCCTTGTTTTATAGAGGAAGAAACTGAATCTTAGAGAGATTAAATGATTTTCCCACAGTCACACAGCTAGGAATTGTTCAAGATAGGATTCAAACTTGAGTATACCAACCCTGAGTCAAATACTCTTTCTACTACACCACACAGTTTCTCAGGAATACCAGACCATAATGAGACTAAGGGACAGGTAGGTCAGAGATAAGTCCCATATACCCTTTAAAAATCCATAGGAGACATTCTCAAGAAGGCTAGTTTGCCAACAAATTGAAACCGCAATGCTCTTCAGCTTTGGACTCAAAGAATCTCTCTCCTGTCCAGTGTTTGATTTACTCCTTCATTAATATTTTAAGCCTTCAACATCATTCCTCTTCCCCACCTCCCCTACTGCTGACCATTTGAAAAGAGCTCCATTTGCCATACCCAGTGATCCATAGAGCTCATTTGTTGTTGTTCAGTCATGCTCAGCTCTTCCTGACTCCATTTGGGGTTTTCTTGGCAAAGATACTGGAGTCATTCACTATTTCCTTCTCCAGTTCATTTTACAGATGAGGAAACTGAAGCAAATAGGGTCAAGTGACTTGCCCAGGGTCATACAGCTAGTAAAAGTCTGAGGTCAAGTTTGAACTCAGGTCATCCTGACGTCAGAACTGGTCATCTATCCACTGTGCCACCTAGATACCCAGTGTTCTCACTGCTAGGCATAAATCCCAAGGAGTTCAAAGACAGAAAGAAAGTTCCCATGTATTTGTGATAGCCTAAACCTGGAAAATGAATGACCATCAACTGGGTGACAGCTAAACAAATAATAGTACAGAGATGTTACTCTGTAGAATAATTTAGTAATATAGATATTAAGCCATACAAATGGCAAAAATGTGGGAAATTCAGAGAAACCTGGGAAGACATATGAAATAATACAGAGTGAAATAAGCAGAACCAAGAAAATAAAATATACATTGACTATGGAGATGCAAATAGAAGAAAAAATCCCACAATTAAATTGAATATTATATAATTCTAATGACCAAAGTTGGCCCCAGAAGAGAGTTAGGAAGAGTTAAGAAAAATCTAGATTTCATTGTGGCAACCACCTGCCTGTCTTCCTTGAGGAGAACAGTGAAATGCACTCATCATCCTATTTATCCCTACTCTGATTTCTTTTCATTCAAGTCATAGTTAGTACCTGCACAACCTTGAACAAATCACTTAACCTCCTTAGACCTTGGTTTCCTCAATAGTAAAATAGAGGGTTGGACTAGATACCTTCTCAGGTTCCTTCCTTGATCTATGATCCTAAGAACTTTATACTCCATTGTGCTAGGGGACTCCATTCTGCCAAATGTCCCTCTTTGAAGGGTGAGCTAAACCTAAACTGGGTTGCTGCCTGAAAGTTTGCCTGGGTCATGTTGTAAGAGCAGGAATTAGCCAAGATAAAGTCAAGTATATGTCACAGTAGGTACCAGGTATAGGGTTTGGTCAAAAGAGATAATGTGATAAAATGAGATAATTTTTAAAAAGTACTTCATATAGTACCTGGGAATTAGTAGGTGCTAACAAAATTGATGCTATTGCTACTTGTTGTTATTAGATCAAGCAGAGACTGGAGTGGTCTGTAGACATTAATTATGATAAGGCAATAAATGGGAATGTGGGCATGTGACTGGTATCAGCTGTAGTCTGGAAGGCATGTTTCAAGGCAGATAATGACAGTAGTTCACACATAAAGAAAGCAAACTTTAATTTACTGGAGTAGAAGAAACCTCAGAAAAAATGAGTGTGGTACCCTGGATAGCTCCTGGGAAGAAGGATGACTGGGATCAAGTGTAAAAAATCTGTTAAAATCTTGAATTCTCAAAGTCTTAAATCTACCTAGCTGACACTACACTCTTAGTAGAACTCTATGCTTGTTATGCTGCCCTCACTCATGTGAGCCAGGCTCACTTGTGATGAGGCTGAAAAATCATCCTGCACAAGTTCACTGGACCATCCATAATATCCTGTGTCTGGCACTCTAGGCAGATCTCACCTTTCTCATCAGATAATTTGTCATCCTCTTGGAATCCTGTTTCTCCTGAGATATGCAGGGACTGGTGCCTGTACCCCACCATTCTCTGCTCTGGGAATGATTATATAGTGAATAGTCTAAAGTTACAAACTTTTCTTTCTACTTGGAGTGGGGTGGAGATAGGGGGCAAATACTCATCATGAAAGGTGTTATGTATGTGTGCATGCATATGTACATAATACACATGTATTTATGTGTATACCTATGTACATACACACATCTATATATGTATGACTATAGACATGTGTATACAGATGTGTATATATATCTATATCTATATCATATATGTGCATAATTATAATTCTTTGCCCCTGGGTATCCTGGCAAAGTAGAGTGAGAAAGCTCTCTTACTAGTGTAACTATTGCCTCCACAATGCAATTTCCACTTCCTGTGTAATTCTTGTTTATATATTTCTCCATAAGCCTTCCCCAAAAGATTTGCCTAGTAAACTAGACATTGCCAAGAAATGACAAAAACCTTTTCTTCTAGAAAACAATTGATGCCTTTCCTTTTATCCATTCTCATTGTTGTTTTTGAGTATACAGCATGTCTAAAGCAATTGAGTTGGAACCACTACAGTCATACACAGATTTTTCTCTGACCTTTTTAGCTGGTATATACTTGGAACTTTTTTATCTTACCAGCTCATGATATGATTGTGCAAAAGGAGAAGATTATGAAATGACATCTATAACCAATCATTTCTTGTCTGTTGACAAATCAGCATACTTTTAAAAAGTTGGCATTTTATAATTGTTCAGACCCTCTGGAAGATTCCACAAAATTATAGAATTTTAGAGATATAAAGAAACAAATGGCCATGCAGTCCAACCTGTATCTGCAAAAGCATCTAGCATACTCAAGAAGTGGTCATCTTGCATTTATTGAAGACCGCAATGGAGGGCATACCTGTGCCTCCCAAGGAAGTCCACTCTCATTTTGAATAGCTTTAATTATCAGACAGTTTTTCCTATATCAAGCTTAAGTATTCCTCTTTGGAAATTCCACCTATTATTTCTAGTCCTATCTTCTACAGTCAAGCCAAGGAAGTCTCATCTTTCTTCCATATGACAGTTCTCCAAGCTCCCCAGTTTCACCAACTAATCCTCATCTGGCATAAATTCAAGATCATTCACAATCCTGTTTCCCCTCTTTTGGACACTCCTAGATTATTAATTTCTTTCTTAAGATATAGTACCTAAAACCAAACACAATACTCTAGATATGATTTGATCCAACAAAGAGTGGAACTATCACCTCCTTGTTCCTTGGTGATATGTCTCTTCTAAAAGATTCTAAAATGGTAATAGCTTTTTAGGCTGCCATATATTTGGTTTATTCACTAAGATCCTCAAATCATTTTCAGATAACTACTACATAGTCATATTTTCCCCATACTGAGCTTGTAAAGTTGATTTTTTTGAACCCAAATATAAGACTTTGCATTTATCCCTATTGAAATTGATCTTACTGGGTTTGACCTACTGTACTAATCAGTTAAGATATTTTTTAAATTTTGACCCTATCATCCAGTGTGTCATTACCTCTCAGTTTTTAGTCATTTAAGTGTACCATTTATGCTTATTACCATTTATCCATGTCATTAATAAAAAAATGTATGTGTGTGTATATATATGTGTGTGTATACTTGTGTATGTGTGGGTGTGCAGGGCCAAGCAAAGATCCCTGAACCCTCCATGGAGTCTTCCTTACCTTAAAACATAGACATGAGTCACATATAATAAGAGGAAATGAAATCCTTGTGATCTCTATTGGAAGAGAGTCTCTTCACCAAGGAAATCAAAGATCCTCAAAGTAGCAAGGTCTTATGCTATTTAGTGCTTCTCAGATAGAGCACCTCCCTACTTTTTTTCTTAAAGAAAGTATTTATGTGATAACAAAGTAGATACCCATAGATTGAGAAATGGCTAAAATAATCGTGATACATAAATATAATGTACCATTACTTTGCTATGAGAAATGATGAGTAAGATGAATCCAGAGAAGTATGCAAAGATCTACATGAATTGTTGCAAGTAGAATTGAAGAAAATACATACACACAATGATTACAGCAATGTAAATGGAAAGAACAGTCACACACAAAAATCAAAAGTTAATGTTGCAAAATTACAAAGAACAGGCATGACTCAAAAGAAAAAATGGAAAACAATACCTTGTTTGCAGAGGTGGCAGGTCCATAAGTATGGTATTGAAGAAATTTCCAGATGTTTTCAATGTATTGATTAGATAAGCTTTTTTCCTCTCCCTTTTTTATTCTTTTTGTCTTTAAAGACATTGTTATATGGTATGACTCTCTGGGAGACAGAAGAATGCTGGGAAAAATTACAGTGATATCAAAAATGACATCTGTAAAAACTTTTTAAAAAAATATTTACGATATATGGGTATGAGGATGAAGAGCACAAGCCTTTGGTTTCTTTCATTCCTTTATCCAGGATTATATTTTCTGACATAGTTTTGGCTCCATTTCCTACCTAATAGAATCCTGGAGAAGGAAGAGTAACGAAATGGGTGGAACCTCCCATATGACCATCTAACCATTTGTTTTCTATCTCATGGTGCATTTGTCTCTAATCCCATCTCCATCCTCCTCTGAGGAGTTTGCCTCCCACTCAACGATAAATATTATCTTGCCTGATTATGCCTACCCATCCCAGTGGTTCTGAATCCCTGTAAGTTATCATTCATATCCCATTTCCCCTCCCCATCACTTAGTTCCTTATTTCCATCTCCTTTAATCCTTCCACCCTGGCTCCTACCTAAAGCCCCCCATCCCTTCCTTTTCACTCCTCTGGAATGTGTCCTCTGGAATATTTGTTCCTTCAGCAAGAAACTTCCCATCATTCTAAATCTTTTTTCTCATATTTATTTCATATTCTAGCTATTAGTGAAACCTGATGCCCCCCCTCTGATGACACAGTCTTCCTGGCTACCCTTTCCAGTACTGGCTGTACCTTTACTCACTCTCTTTGGTTCACCTGTTAGGGACACTTCCAGGTTCTCCTCCTACCTCCATCACTCAGTAACATCTCCTCCTTTGAGTTTCATACAATTCATATCTACCACCCAACCAAAACCTTGGTCTCTGTTGTCTACAGACCTCCAGGTCACATTACTTTTTTCCTCTGAGTTTGGTGCCTGGATCACAGTTTTTCTCTTCTCCACAACCCTTGCCTTATTTTAGGAGACTTCAACATACATATTGACTCACCCTAACCAATCATTTTCTCAACCTACTTACTTCCCATAGTCTGTTCCTCTACCCCATCTCATTCGTGGTCATGACCTTGATCTTGCCATCACCCACAATGTACCACCTTCATGTTTAAGAATTCCAAAACCTCCTTCTACAACCACAATTCATAGGCTTTCAACCTCTCCCTCTGTTTTCCCTTACCAAACCCTACTCTTAACCCATAATATGACTTCTAATTCCTCAACCTCTCAACTCTCTCCTGGATCATCACCCCTGCCCTAGCCACTCTTTCTTCTTTTCCCCATTTTGACCTTGTGGTCAACCAGTTTAACTCTATACTGTCCTCTTTTCTTGAGTTCCCAGCACTTACTCCCTTGGTTCCTACACATGTTCTAATGAATAAAAGTGGAGAAAATTACACAACTGTTCCAAATGGACCCTTACAAATTTATATCATGCAATTTCAACTGAACATTCACTACCTCTCGGCAATTATATTGTGCCTCCCTTATTAACTCACTGTTCCATTCTCCAGAGCAACTCTTCTAAACCTTTTCACTCCCTCCTAACTTTCCATTGACTCTACTTTCCCCTATTCTTTGAATTGAGAACCTTGCTTCATATTTTACAGAAAAAGGTTGAGGCCATTTGCCATATGCTCCCACTTCTTCCTACTTCCTCATCTCATAACACTCAGATGCCTTCTGCCAACATATCCCCCTTCACCCTGTCTCACGTGAAAGGTGAGTTTACTCCCTACTAAGGCTACTCAAGCTACCCCGTTCCACCCCATCTCCTCCAACAGATTGCCTTCTCTGTTTTCCCCAATTTATCACTTATTTTCTCTCTCTCTCTCTCTCTCTCTCTCTCTCTCTCTCTCTCTCACACACACACACACACACACACACACACACACACACATCCATATCTAATCTGTTTTTAAGTACTATTGATTTTACCTTTGTAAAATCTCTCCAATACATCCACTTCTCTCCTCTGATGCTGCTACAACCTTAATGCAGACTTGTATCACCCCATCTCTGGACCACTATCACAGCATGGTGGTGGGTCTGATTGCCTCAAGTCTCTCCCCACTCTAATGCATCCTACATTCAGCCACTAAAGTGATTTTCGTAAAATTCAAGTCTGACCATGTCATTCCTCTACTCAATTAAGTCCAGTAGGTCCCTATCACTTCCCAGATAAAACACAAAGTTTTCTGTTTAGCATTAAATCCTTTTGTAACCTAGCTCCCTCCTACCTTTCCAGTCTTCTTGCACCTTTCTTTTTGACGTGTACTCTTCAATCCTTTGCTGTTCCACGAACGAAACACTTCCTATCTTGGCTCCGGACATTTTCTCTAGTTGTCCCCCAGGTCTGGCATATTCTGCCTTCTCATCTTCACTTCTTGGATTCACTAGTTTCCTTCATCCTAACTAAAGTCCTTCTTCTTCTACAGGAAGCTTTTCCTGACCTCTCTAAATTTGAGTCCCTTCCCTCTCTTAATTAGTTCCCATTTAATCTTGTATATAGCTTGTTTTTACCTATTTGTTTTCTTGTTGTCTCCTCCACCAGGATGTGAGCTCCTTGAGGGCAGGGACTGTCTTTTGCCTCTAAAGGAGCCCCATTGTTTAGCACAGTGCCTGGCATATAGTAAGTGATTAAGAAACATTTATTGACTGAGAAATACATCCCCCCCCCCACACGAACTTAATGCTTTAATTCACATTTAATTGAGCCAGTAAAAATTTGCATGTCTTTAGAAGACTGTAGGAAATGATTCCAATCTGAGTAGGAATTTCCAGTGCAGTGATAGACCAGTAGGAAAAATTGGAAGAATACGTGGACCTTTCAGCATCTCTGATAATCCCACATGAATGACCACCTACTTAATCCATGAATAGAACATTGTTTTTGTTCAGTCATTTCAGTCTAATCTGACTCTTCATGATCTCATTTGGGGTTTTTCTTGGCAAAGATCTTGGAGTGGTTTTGACATCTCCTTCTCTAGCTCATTTTTATAAATGAGGAACCGAGAAAAACAGATTAAGTGACTAATCTGAGTGCAGACTTTAACTCATGAAGATGAGTCTGCCTGATTCCAAACCCAGTGCTCTATTCACTGTACCACCTAGCTGCCCTATGAATGGAGCATGCCAAAATTTTACCGATGAAGTGACTATGGCCATTACTGTCTACTTGAGTTGTGAGCACCAGTTATAAGGCTCAGACATCCCTTTCAGCCCTGAATTCTGTTATTCTGGACTCCAGAGATGGGGGCCTCATCTCCTTTGGATGACTGCTGGATGCATTATTAGAAGAAATTAATTTCTTGGTCCCTTCCACAATTTTGCTCAGGTTCTTTTCCTAACTGTTTAACACTATTGTATGTAATTATAAAAAATTTCTCACATTTTGATAGCATTTTAGAGTTCACAATGCTTTCAAACCATGTTCTTATTTGAACCTTGAGTTCAAATAATGGAAGGAAATTGAGGGAAGACATGATCTCCATTTGGCAAATAAGAAAAGAGAAACAGAGATGTTAAGTGACCTGTCCAAGGTAACATGGTTAGCCAGTGAGGGTATTGTGGGGGTGAGGCAGTGTAGAAATTCAAAATTGCAGAATCTCAGTGACCATACAATTTAACTCATACCTGAAAAAATATTCTCTTTTCAACATACCTAACAAGTAGTAAACTTGAAGAACTTGCTTGAAGACCTATGACTAGGAACACTTCCCTCCCCAGGTGTTTCACTCCAATTTGGGACCCTCTTAATAGTTATAGGAAGCTTTTCCTTACATTAAGTCTGAATTGGTCTCTGTGACATCTATACTGTTGTTCCAAGTTCCGACTGAGCACCAGCCTTCTCCTCTGAAAGATATGATCACAATAGGCACACTACTCTCCTATTTCAAGGTGTTGTTACAGTTAAAAATGGTGTAAACCTTAATAATTACAGAAATCTTCATTGCTACCATTGTTGTTTTGTATCTACTCGACACTGGGATAATAGAAAGAAAGAAACAAAGAAGGGACAAAGGAATTGTGTCCACCACCCCACAAATGCTTGGGGGTGGCCAAGCTTCCAGCTTCGGTCTTCTGACTGCTGTGTCCAGTGTTCATTTGATAACACTGAGCATCAACATCATCACCATCCCAAAGTCGTCTTTATATGATCAGAGTTCTTATTTTTACTGTTATGTTCCTTTTGTGCATTTCATCCAAAGTTCTTTATGCTTGGCCTAAAATTAAGTTTGAATGGTCCCGATGGAATAGAAATGCTCTTTCTCAGGTTCCTGTTTATTGTTAGCCTGAGCCCCTCAGGGCTCATGGCAGAGACTATCGCAATACCCAAGAGATGCCACATAGTACCGAGAAATATTTTTCTGGTTATGCTTGAATAGAAAAAGCAATGGATTCCTCCATGGTTTTCCTGCCAACTAAGGAGCCGCCTTTAGTCCTAAAGAGGGATTTCCTTTGGTATTTTTTGTCCAGATTAATAAAAACCCAAGGACCTGAGCTCAGAACACCAAAAAGTACCTATGGAATTTCCTCTTTGGTTATTTTTTTCCTTCACATTCAAAAGAATGTATTATAATTCCCTCTTGGTAAAAGTCTGACTTTTTATTTTGGGAAATAAAGAAACTTTTTATCTTATCCAATTGAGTAAGACTTGAGTTTGCTACCTGGAGTCAAAGATCTTGTGGGAATGTAAGGTTTTCTCAGGCCTTTTGTGACTGCAGGATGACTCTGGTTAGATGAGGTCACATTTATAGAACATTTTAAGATTTATAAAATTCTCCCCTCCTAAAACTCTGTGAGATCAACATGCAAGTCTTGTTGGCCCCATTTTATAGATTAGGAAATAGACACTCTAAAAGATGAAATAACTTGACCATGATAAAATCATAGGATTTCCAAAGCAGTAAAGGAGGTATAAATCATCCAATCTTACTCCCTCATTTTATAGATGAAGTCACATAGCTAGAAGATAGTAGAGCCAGGATTTGGACCCAACTCTCATGATTCCAAGTTCAATGCTCTTTATATTACACTATCGATCATATGCTGTTTTTCTACATAATTTTCCATGGTTTTTGCCCCAGAGTCAGAAGTTTCAAAGCCCTCCAGAAATTTATTCAGCACCAACCAGATATTTTAGAATGTTTATCATACTCATAATACTGTTCTACACCTGAGAGAAATAGGGGAGGAAGGACACATAGAAAAGAAATGTAAACCCATGGTGCCTGTCTTTAGGATACAAGAGAGATTATTATTGATATTTAACAGGTAAGTTGCCACCCATCCTTGCCTGACACATAATAAGTACTTAATCACTACTTGACTGTTTCATTTTGTGCATATCCACTCATAAATCTCCCATAGAAGATCTTTCCAACATGTTAGACACTTTCAGCTGAATTTTCTATTGTTTCAAAGATATCTAAGTAGCACTGAAGCTTTCTCTCTGTTATACTTTCTTTCTGCTAACACTCATTCTTATGACAAGATCATCCACCTCCTTTTCTAAGCATATGTTTCTTGTTTGGATGAGTGGTTCACTGAGTCAGTCCATCCACCTACGCTTCTTAGCCAGGCACTGCAGAACAACTGAATCGAATGGGAGTAAGTGAATAAACTGGACAGCACCTAACAAATTATGCAGTGTCTTCAATAATCCCACAATACTCCCAAGCACACATTAAAACACCCATCTGTTTGACATCCATAATCATAAAAATCACAAAGGCGTAAATCTAGAATTGAAAGAAACTTAAGAAGTTATAAAGGACAACTCTTTCATTTTACAGTGAGGAAACTGAAGCTGAGAGAGGCTTAAGCCCTTTATTCAGGACATAGCTAATAATTGTCTGAGGTAGGATCCAAACCCAAACTTAGCACTCCATGTAGTACACACCACACTACCTATTCTACTACTGCTGCATTATGGCTGTGACACATGGAAGACCGTCATCTCCAATGAACTGCAGGGCAATCATAGTTAATGGAGACATACATAGCAATTCTAAAGAGGATGTAGCATACAAAGAGGATGTAATGATACATGCTAGAAGGGGTGTAAAAGATGTTATTTAGTGTAGTCAGTCTAAACTTGGGGTGTAAATGCTGAATCTATGAATAGATTTGGGGGTTGTGAACTTGTATGGGAAAAAAGAATTGTTATTTTCACTTACCTCTAACTGAAATTTAGTATTTCCTTCAATTTTTTTTTTTAAATTCTGAAAAAGGGTCCATATATTTCACTGGAGTGCCAAAGATGTCTAAGACACAAATAAGAGTAAGAGCCCCTGATCTAGGGGAAATAAGATGTATGCACATATGGCAATGAACATTTCAAGGCAGTGGCAAAATGAGATGCATAGCCAAAATGACCTCAGAAAGGGGGACAATCAGGATGGGCTAGAGGAACCCGAGAAAGCTCTGTGGACAGCATGGGTATAGTGGAAAGAGTACTGCCTCCAGAGTATGAGAAAATGAACTTAAATTCCACCTCTGATACTACCTATGTGACTTTGGATAAGTCACTTAATCTCCCCTAGCCTCAATTTCCTTACGTGTAAAACAAGGATGTTGGACTTCATGTCTTCTGAGGTCCTTTCCATTTCTATGAAGTTACCATATTGGGACTTGAGCCTGGCCCTAAAGGCTGAGTGGAAAGGAAGTCTCTCCTCTGTGATGGGGAATATACATTCTTTTGCACAGAATAAAAAAGCTTTCTCCATTCCCAGATTCAGTTTTTATCCTTTATCCAGAGTTGGCTCTAGTGGAAGGGAGAACATAGCTGTCTTCTGCAGCTGTGATCTGGCTCCCTGCATCAACAAAATTTATTCTCTCCTCACACATTTTATGTGTAGAGGAAAAGTCCCTGTGTGGTCAAAGAGCAACATCCTTGCCCCTGTCATCCTGATTAAGACCACGCTTTATGCACTGGGCATCTCGGAACATCTGGTCATCCTTCCTGACATGGCACATGCCCTTAGCCCAAAGTTGCTCCACTCCACTTTTTGCTCTGAGAACAATAAAATCAATAATGTCATTGCTTCTAGAAAAGGACTTGGCAACTGGTGACCCTGTGACTCCACTCACCATTCCTGTGACTTCCAGACAAAAACCTCCCTTCTCTGGATATCACTTCCTTATATAGTTATTTTTCACCCGGCTAGAATAACCTCCTTTATCTCAAGGACTGATGCACTGTTGTTGTCAAATCTCCTCACCTAACACAGGGCCTGGCCAAAAGAAGTACTTAATATAAGCTTTTTCACTCGTTTTTTCATTCTTTCATATTTTTTAAACCCTCAAACTCACTTTCAGTTGAGATCCATCTACAAGCAGTAACTAGGGCAGGACAACCAGGGCACTGAAGGTCAAAAAGTATTGCCAGCACTTGCACTCCTTTTATGTGTAAAAACAAATGAGCTTCACACCTAGTCAGCAAGAATAATTACCGGGAATTAAAATAGGAAGCTAATAGATGGCTCCCTTCATTCTCTTGGCTGGCCCTGCTCCAGGTAGGTGCTTCCCCTGCCTGGTTTTGTTTCCCCTCAATACCCAGCGGCCTTTCTAGTATCAGCCCCAGGGTTTCTTCTCTGCCCCTCCCCACCAATGTAATTTACACTTAAAAATGAATTGGCATATTTTGTGCTATTTGTCACAAGTACGTTTTGTGAAGCCCCCTCCTGGAAGCCTAGATGTCTGGAAGCTCTCCTAGCTCGGCCAGTCTAATCCCTAAAAGCAACAAAATAATCAGAATCCTAAACAACTCAACGATTGGCCTGTTCATCCAGTGTGAGCTCATCGTTGTTGAATTTGATGGGATCCTGATAACTCATCCCACAACAGGTGAGTGCTGGTTAGAGAGAGCCTTGACCCTCTGCTCCCAGACAGATGACTCAGTGGCTGGAGCTTTCTCCGTTTGTGGTTTCTCTAAATTATCTACCTCAGCCAAGAATCCTTCTAAGAGAAGGTTCAAAAATGTGTTCCCTTAAACTTTAGTTTAATTGAAAATAGATTTTACAGATAAAAATGCACGTTAAAATACCATAGTGGTCTAAATATAGGCCAATCAAGAATTTAGGTTTTGTCCCTAAAATTAGGTCTCTTTGAAAAGAAAATGTATATACATATATACATAAAAGTGTACGTATGTATGTATGTATATATGTGTGTGCATATGTGCATGTACATATGTATCCTAATTATTTATTGACACACATATTTGCATGTTCCTTCCACATCTCAACTTTCTACACCATGGTTTCAAAATATCATGGGGTCAGCATAAGAAAGGAAATGGGAGTTTTGGGGAAATTGCAGATGACATGTGAAGGCCAGCAGATGACACAGAGCCTCTAACCAAATAGTTAACCCAAATTTAATGACAAGGTACTGTAAATACCCCATAAAAGAAAAAAGAAAAATCCAGACTTCTTTTCTGGTACAAAGGGAAGGCTAAAAAATTTAACTAGATCTTCTAGATCATGGGGTGCCACACCCCTAAACCCTCTCCCCATGTGGAAAAGATAACTTGTGTGTATGTATGTGTGAGTGTGTGTGTGTGTGTGTGTGTGTGTGTGTGTGTGTATACACCTATGGAACTCCAGAGAGAGGCTCTTTCCTCTACTAGTGAAGGACAACAACTTCTCTATGCAATTTAAAGTTTTGGTAGTTCTTAATCTGGGGTCTGAACCTGCGAAAGGTTTTTTGGTTTTCTTTTTTTATTACAATTTGATAAATATTTCAACACAATTGGTTTTCTTTGTAATCCTACATATTTAATTTTATACATTTGAACACATCATCCTCACTGGAATTTGGAACAATCCAAGATGGAGGAATAAGAGGAGGCAGTATAGCCCAACTGCCCCAATCACTGCACAACTCAAGCCCTAAAAACTGCATGACTGAGCACCTTGAGCTCATCTACTCAGATCCCAATCCCAGGAAGAACAGGGACCTTGGACTAAACACCCCTCCCAAGCATACTGTCTGCAATGCAATAAGGATTAAGTTAAATTGTATATTAGTACATATATAACATATTATATATATTATATATTATTGTATAATATATTATAATATAATATATTTTATTTATATTATATTAAATATAGACTTGAAGAAAAGATTAAAAATCAGTTGACCAGGAGGACAATCCCTGTGTCTAATGAGGCTGAGGCTGGAGGAGTGTTGAGTTCAGGGGTTCTAAGTTACAGTGGACCAAAGCCTATTGGTGTCTGTGCTGAGTCTGGAACCATGGTCATGAGCCCCTGGAAGTTATGGATCATCAAGCTGTCTAAGGAAAAGCAAACTGGCCCAGATTGGAAATGTGCAAGTCAAAGTTTCCATGTTGATTCACCGTGGACTTGTATCTGTGAGTGGCCATTGACACTTCTAGTCTGGGCAAGATAGGAATAATCAGTCTCAATAACAATAAATAAATAAATTTCAAAAATCAATTACAGACTAAATACTTAAGAACTAACACTTCACAGGAGAAATCATAGAAACTACAGATTATTTCATTAAATATAATAATAATGAAATAGTATACCAAAATTTGGGGGATGCAGCTAAAGTAATCCCATGGAGAAAATTTATGTCTTTAAAATTTTCATTTACAAAAAAAGTAAATGAGCACATTAACAAACGGCATACAACTAAAAAAAACTAGAATGCTAAAAAACTTAAAACCCCCCAATAGACTAAGAACACTAAAATAGAAATACTAAAAAGAAATCAAATAAGAGATAAACAAAATGAAATCAAAAAGGCAAAAAAATTAAATAAAACTAGGAGCTTTTGGGGGGAAACTAATAAAATAGATGAATTATTAGCTAATTTGATTTAAAAGAAAAGTTATCAGTATCAAAAATGAAAAAATCATAACAAAGAAGAAATAAAAGATATTACTAGAGTCTATTTTGACCAATTATATGCCAATAAAACTGGCAATTTAAATAAAAAATGTTAAACATTTACAAAAATATGAACTACCTAGAATAACAGAACAGGAAACCAGTGATTTAAACAACCCAGTTTTAGAAAAAGAAATTCAATAAGTCATAAATGAATTTCCAAAGCAAGAGGTAGGGAGGCAGGCCAATAGACTCAAACATTTAAAGAATAATTAATCCAAATATTACCTAAGCTATTTAGAAAATTAAGAAGAGATGCTACCAAATTTCTTCTATAACGCAAATATTATTTTAACATCTAAACCAGAGAGAGCCAAAATGGAACGAAAACTAATAACCCAAGTAAACACTGATGCAAAATTTTTAAATAAACTGTTAGAAAAATGTTTAAAGCACTGTATTGCACAGATTATTCACCATGAGCGGATTGTACTCATGTCAGAAATGCATTTGGTTTAATGTTAGGAAAACTATAAGCAAAGTTGACCATATTACTAACAAAAACAATAAAAATCATATTATTTTATCAATGGACACAGAAAAGATTTTTGACAAAATACGACATCCATTTCTGTTAGAAGCATTAGGAAACATATGACTAAAAGACTTTTACTTAGTTTGGTAAATGGTTGTTGTTGTATAGTTATGGCCAACTCTTCAAGACTCCATTTAGGGTTTTCTTGGCAAAGATGATGGTGGTTTGCTATTTTCTTCTTCAGCTCATTTTACAGATGAGAAAACTGAGGAAAACAGAGTGAAATGATTTGCCCACAGTCACACAACTAGTAAGTATCTGAGATCAGATTTGAACTCAGGAAGATGAGGTCCAGCAGTCTATCCACTGCACCACCACTGCCCAGTTAGTGGTTCTAAGAATATTATTTTTGTGAGTTCAGTCCTCATTTCAGCCAATTAGTTTTACTCTTTTCACTGGCTATAGACTACATCCATACGCCTAGCCTGCAATTTCTTACATAGTATTTATTAATAAAGAAACTAATTTGGGAATTGAAGTCAGGAAGGCCTGGGTTTAAATCATATTTTAGACACTTAGCTAGTTGTGTGACCTTGGGAAAATGACCAACTCTACATGCCTTGGAAAATTCCATGGGACTTATCTACTGTTTAGATGACTTACAAATTGCAGTGGTAGAGGAAGTTCCCACGCTGAGAACTACCTGTATTGACAAAATCACAGATATGCATATTTATGTGAAAGGGGCTGAAAAAATTAAAACATAATTAGATCACAAATAATAGGATCTCAGAGTTGGAAAGAACCTAAAATATTATCTGGCCTGATCAGTACTTGAATATGTCTCTCCCGTTGGACATTTCTCATAAGTAAGCATCCAGCTTCTGCTTGAACACTTCTAGGGTCAGGGAGCTCACAAACTACCAAAGGAGCCTATTCCCCTGTCCAAAAGTGGAAAAGAGTCCAAATCTTATTGTCCTCAACTTCCACCTATTGCTCTTAGTTCTGCCCTGTGTGATAAAGTAGATTGAGTCTGATCCCTTGTCCTGATGACAGTCCTTCAAAGTGAACCAGCTAAGTGACATGAGAGAGAGACTCAGGACTTTGCAGTCAAGTAACACCAGAGTTCAGATACTACCTATGACATTTCTTAGCTCTGTGACTATGGACAAGCTGCAACCCATCTCAGCTTGTTTTCTCATCTGTAAGATGAGGAGGGTCCTTTCCAGTTACTTTAGGGGATATGTCTAGTAAGATTCAGAATTCCAGGTATCAAGATTCTGTCATCTGAAAAATAAGTAGATTACTTCTAAGCCTCTTCTATATCTAAATTATATCATTTAGATATGATATAGAATATACATATATTCTTGGCTAGATAGCTGATATTCTACTGCTTAATGGATCTATGCCAACATGAAGAACATTTTTTAATCAATGTGCCCCCAGGGATCTGCTTTTAGCCTTTGTATGACCAACAATTTTATCAGTGACTGAAATGAAAGTATAGATGACACACTTATCAAATTTATGGGCATAGGTGGGCATGGAAAAGATGAGATGAGTTGGAATACCAAGCCCAGGCTATATTTATACCTATACTTGTGGATGAGATAAAGTTGGAAGGGATAGGAAACACTGGAATACAGAATCAGGACACGACATGGTCCTGACAAACTAAACTAATGGAACAAATTTAATTGGAATAACATAAAGTCTTATCCTTGAGAGTTCAAAAATCAGCCACTCAAACACAGGTAGGTATGAATAGACAACATAGTAACTAGAGAAGCAAAGTGAGTAGACAAAAACTTAGGTAAGGTATGACTAGACAATAGTTTCCATGAGAAAAATCTGAGGGTTTTAGTGCACCACAAGCTCAATGCCACAATGTCTTAAAAATTTCAATATGTGAGTGATACATCAATGAATTCATAGATCCATCTAAATATTTAAGAATAAATAAATATTGAGAATAAAGTGAGATGATCAGTATACATCTAACCCTACACTTGGAAATACAATCTAAATACTTTAACTGCAGTGTGCCAGCAGGAGTATGCTGATAAATGTGTAACAAAAAGCAAGGGGAAAAGGGGGAGAGAAATGTATGCCCAGCATTTTTTAAAGTTTGATCATCCTTATTAACATTTTCTCCATAGCTTTCTTAAATCTAAATAATCAACACAATAAATTAAACCCTGATTTGTAGTGTTTGCCATTTCTGAGGTATAAAGGTGCATGCAGGAAAGTTAACAACCCGTTCTCTTGAGCCAGTTTCAAGGTGGCTCCAGCACATCCTTGTGTATGAAAAGCATCATCTTTGTGTGCTATAGCATCATCCTCGTCATATGTGAAGAATACACATTATCTTGCCCAGGAAGGTGATATTCTACAGGATCTATCCTTTGAGCATGTGCAGAGAGATTCGGGAGGATAGAACCCATGAATTACCACCTTGGAAAGGCTGCTAGGGGGTGCAGTGGATAGAGCACTAGACTTAAGAGTCAGGAGGACCTGAGTTTAAATTAGACCTTAGATACTCACTAGCTGTGTGACCCTGTGTAAATTACTTAATCCTGAATGCCTCAGGAAAAAAAAGGAAATATCACCTCCGAGCAGGGCAATAATCTCTCTGGTGAGGACTGAGTAACCAACTTAGGAGTTATCAGGTGACTCCTAAGTGTTTTCAGTTCCTTCTCTACTTTATGCTCTAGTCATAGAAAATTTTGGCTGATTTCCACAGGCATGCCGCATTGTTTATGTGGAAGGAGGATATGCTCTGCTTTTGCAGAAAAACAAACAGGTTTTTAATTCATAAAAATAAACTCCCACAAGCATAACAAGCCTATCCCACCTAATGAAGCATCAGGTGTTTAATTCCAAAAGGAAGACACAAAGGAACACCCCAAAATATATATTTTAAAGCAAATATCCCACCAGGAACCTATATTCAGTCCATGTCCACTAACTTTTATTAAACTCCTACTACATGTCTGGCACTATGCTGAATGCTGGAGATACTAAAGAAAGACTGAGACCTCCCTCATATTATTTCATATCCTATTTTAACTACAGTGACTCAGTCTCAAAATATTTCATCTTAAGGGCAGTTAGGTAGAATAGTAGACAGATGGCCAGGCCTGGAGTCAGGAAGACTCCTCTTCCTGAATTCAAATCCTCTGAGACATTTATTGGCTGTGTGATCCTGGGCAAATCACTTAACTCTGTTTGCCTCAGTTTCCTCATCTATAAATGAGCTGGAGAAAAAAAATAACAAACTGCTACAATATCTTTGCCAACAAAATTCCAATGAAGTCATGAAGAGTCTTATGCAATCGAAAAATGACTGAACAGTAGCTGAATTTCATCTTAAAGAATTAGAATTCTCTTAGCTTTAGGTACATTTCACCAAGTTATACCCATTTTAAAAAATTTCCCATAACTTGTGATGGCC
The DNA here is from genome assembly GCA_028658325.1 of Potorous gilbertii. NCBI lineage: Eukaryota > Metazoa > Chordata > Mammalia > Diprotodontia > Potoroidae > Potorous > Potorous gilbertii. Next base: position 650,777,497 of record CM053769.1, on the reverse strand, counting down.
AATGGTGAAAGATACATTTTAAATATTTATTTCAACTAATGATACTTTTAACTGAGCAAAGAAAAAAGAAAAGAAGTCAGTAAAAGGTAATTTTCTCATTAAAACTTTGTGAAGTAGGTAGTACAGGTATTATCATACCCATTTTACAGGTGAGAAAACCAAGGCTCGGTGAAGTTAAATGAGAGAGGTAGTATGCTAACAACAGAAACAATGCAAGATTTGGAGGCAGAGAACATAGGTTCAACACTTGTCAGTTACCATCAGTGTGTCCTTGGTCAAGTCACTGACCTAAACTAACTAGATGACTTCCAAGGTCCCCCCTGCCTAGCTCAGTCAGTGTGTATCAGAGCTGGGGATGAAACATTTCCTAGTTTTAAGATCAGTCCTCTTTCCATTCTGCCTGACCTCCTGAAGTTTATACTCTAACCTGGGGGAGGGAGCCAGAAAATAAAACTACTGCTGGGAAGGGAGGGAAGGAAGGGAGAGAAAAGGTAAAACTCAAAAGCTTGTGGAACTGGATATTGTAAACTAAAAATAAATTAATTAATTAACATTTTTAAAAAAATTAAAAGCACTGAAAGAGAGTGTAATCAGTGATAGGGAGAAGTCCAGGAAAAGGGATGCTGGAATGTGCAGTACTGAAATTAAATGGACCCTCTGCAAAAGAAAGGTCCGAGGAGGAAGAAATTTGTCTGGAAGGCCAGAGCCTTGGCAACATGAGAAAGAGAAAGGTTCTATTCAATTCAGCAAATACATTTAAACTCCTCTGGGTGGCTAGAGAGCTAGGCCTGGAGTCAGGAAGTCTTCCTTAGTTCAAATCCATCTTCAGGCATTTACTAGCCATGTGATCTTGTCCTGTCCTGTAGACATCTTAAACTCACCATCTTCAAAACTGAAGTCTTTATCTTTTCTCCCAAATTCTCCCCCCTCCCTAGCTTCCTTATTACTGTGAACAGTACCACTATCCTCTCAGTCACCCATGTTTGCAACCTAGGCATCATACCCTACTCCTCACTCTTTCTCGACTCCCCTAAAGAAGCCTGTTCATTGAATGGGTGTATCTCACTCAAAGTAAGATTGTGATAAGACCTTAGCCTGAAATGGCCAGAGTCTCCCATTGCATCCTGGGCCATCTCCAGTCTTCCTGATGAATATCTGGCCACTGGACCCAGATGGCTCAGGAGAAGAAAATGAGGCTGGTGACTTTGCACAGCCCTCCCTCACTCAAATCAAAGTCAACTGTGAGTCATGGTCCTCTTTGAGAATGAAGGACAAACACAACAACACAGTAAACAATCCAATCTGTTACCAAGGTCTGTTGTTTGTAACATCTCTTGACTGTACCCCACTCTCTCCCTCTGACACCACCACCACCCTAGAGCAGGCCCTCTTCACCTTATGTCTATGCTATTGCAGCAAGCTGCTGGTTGGTCTCCCTTCCTCAAGTCTCTCATCCCTCCAGTCCATCTTCTACTTACATATCAAAGTGATTTTCCTAAAGTACAAATCTGAATACATCACTTTCTTAATCAGTAAATTTCAGTGGCTCCCTTTTGCCCCCAAGGTCAAATATAAAATCCGCTCTTTGACTTTCAAAGTCATACATAATTTGGATCCTTCCTGCCTTTCCAGTATTCTTATATTCTACTTCCCTCCAAATACTCTGTGAAGCAGTGACACTTGTCTCCTTGCTGTTTCTCATGCAACATACTCCATCTCCTGACTACATGTGTTTTCTGGCTGGAATGTTTTCCTTCCTCACCTTTTGCCACCTGGTTTCCTTGGTTTCCTTCAAGTTCCAGCAAAAATTCCACCTTCTGCAAGAAGTCTTTCCCCATCCCCCTTAATTCCAGTGCCTTCCCTCTGAGATGATCTCCAGTATATCCTGTCTATATCTCATTTGTACATAATTGTTCTCATGTTCTCCAATTAGATTGTGAACTCTTTGAGAGGATAGACTATTTTTGCTCTTCCTTCTATCTCTAGCACTTAGCACAATGTCTAGCACATAGTTGGTATTTAATACATTTTTGTTGACTTGACTTCAAAGGGAGGCTTAATATCCAAAGTGATTAAAGTGTACTTTCATGATGAAGAATGAAAGAATATGTTACAATCTTGTGGACTTCATACTAAATGATATAAACCAAATTATTGCAACAAAAGACAGATTTATTACATAAATTTTTGTTAAAGATGCAGATAATTGTAAGGTTTGTTGTAAAAGCCAATACATTTAATTATTTTACTTTGTCCCAATTTATTTTCACACCATGGTAGAGGTCTATGAGCCTCACAAGAAAGTCATGATCAACACTTTAGTAAATTTCACATCAATGTCATCATAAAAATGTATCCAAGCAGGATCATTCATCTTTAGGTACCAGGCTTGATTGATATTCAGCTATTACTGAAAACCAGTCTCCCCTACTTAAGGACTGTGGTAATTGAGGAAGGTTGTTTATTTGTTTGTTTTTTAGAGGGGAAGGCAAGAGAATTGACTTGCCCAAGTATCACATCAAATTTGAACTCAGTGACTCCAGGATCAGTGTCCTATTCACTGTACTACCTAGCAGCCCCATGGGGAAAGTTTTATAAAGGAAATGGTCCTGGGTGGGAAAAGAAGAAAGCTAAGACATTAAATAAATGGAGAGGAGTTTGGAGGGGTAGAGGGTAGTGGAGAGAAAGACTGCATTCTATGTACAGCAAATAGTATGAGAGAAGATACTAAGAGAGACAGACCATTCTGGGTTCAGTGAATCCAAGCATCTGGCTGCATGGCTAGGCTTCTTTTAGAGATCAAGATGGAGAAGAGCCAGATTATGCAAGACACTAAATGTCAAGCTAAGGAATTTAAACTTTATACTGTAGGCAATAGGGAGCCACTGAAGGTTTTTGGACAGGGAGGGAAGATATTCAAAATGGCATTTGAAAAAGATTAATCCACTTATATTCAAATTTGTTTTCATTATATTTCTTTTCATCCTCTATCAAATTTAAGTAAACAAACTTCTTATAGGTGTGGTCTATTTCCTTGTAACTACCCATGATGCTATATTCTGTACACAGTGAATTTTCAATAAATGTGACAAAATACTGCCCATAGAATATAGTGTACAGATGCTGACCTGGGCTACACCATCATATTGGTTTTTGCTCGTTTGTTTGTTTTTACTGAGATCGGATTCTGTAGAATTTTCTAAAGCTAGCTATTTTACAAACATGCGACTCTCCTATTTTCATTCCTGTTAGTCTTAGGTTGGAGAAATAGAGGGAAACACCCCTTCACCACCTAAGTTTCAAACCTGTATTGTTTCTATGTTCAGTTCCTTTTTGTAGCCTTTCAGAGTCAAAAAGCTAGAAAGTTCACCATGAGTGCTGATTTCCTAAGTTATTATCAAACCAAGAACTCCATTGATGCCAAGGCAAGCCTGAATTCCTGAAACTTGCCGACATTCCTTGAATTTCCTTTAAGGAGGGAAAAGCCTTTAACACATTATATAAGAAAGGTATGAGGGGAAGCTCCCAAGGAAACCAGCCAAAGCCCAAAATAAAAAGCAGGAATAGAAAGCTAAAAATAACAGGCAGGGAAGTGTGACTGATACATCTGGAGGGCTTGCTTGCATTCCCTTCTAGTATTGTATCCTTATAATATTGTTTGGGGATTTAAATAGAACTCAATTATTTCTTCTTTAAAAATAGTGGTTCTCCTGCAGAACTATGGGGCTTTCAAATGGTATTCATTGGACTGAGTTAAAGTTTGTGTTTTGTAGAAATCCTTGGTTTTGTGGGGGGAAACAAGTAAGCCCATTTTCATTTGTCTAATTACCCATTAATCTGTAAAAACAATAAGTAAAATATTTAAACTACATCAGAACTTACCAGGCATGGTGGTGAGTACCTGAAATTCCCTGTTATTGGGGAGGCTGAGGCTTATGGATTGCTTGGGCTAAGAAAATCTTAGCTACAGTAGAGCTAAAGTCAATTGGGTGCCTGCACTAAGTTCAGCACCATTATGGTGACCACCTGACATAGAAGTTAGGGGTGCAAGAGGCTGCCTAAGGAGGAACAAAATGTCCCAGGTCATAAATAAAGCATCTGCACTGATCAGTGGTGGAGTGGGGACCCGTGAGCAGTCATTGCCTGAGTGAGATTGTAAGATTCAGTCAAAAGAAACAAGGAGGAGAGAGAGACACAGAGAGAGAAAGAGACAGAGAGAGACAGAGGAAGACAGAGACAGACAAAGGAGGGAGGGAGGGGAAGGGAAGGAAGGAAAATGAAAAAGAGGAAAAGATAGAAAAAAACGTATATTCACTTTTTCAAGTCATGGACTGATGTGAACAGTACTTCTGAAATGGGCAGCTAGGTGGTCAGTGGATAGAGCACCAGTGCAAGAGTCAGGAGGATCTGAGTTCAAATTTCACCTCAGACACTTGATACTCACTAGCTGTGTGACCTTACGCAAGTCACTTAACCCCAATTGCCTCACCCTGGGTCATCTCCAGTCATCCTGATGAATATCTGGTCACTGGATTCAGGTGGCTCTGGAGGAGAAGTGAGGCTGGTGACCTGCACAGCCCTCCCTCACTTAAAAAAAACAAAGTCAAATGCAAGTCATGTCTTTATTTCTTTCTGGGCATACTTTTCTTTGGCAGTGAAGGACAAACACACACACATTTCTAAAATACAGTAAATAAGATTGCCTTTTATTTGCTTGAAGATCATCAGAAATACAACATTGCAAGCATGCAAACTGACAGCTGTGTGTATATAATGGTTTCTACAGCATGATATGTTTTATTTCGTCCTTCTGAGTGGTTTCATTTTGCCCCTGAAGACTTGAAGTTGGATATGAGTGGAGATTTTAAAGATGTGTCTGGTGTATCTGGTTCTTTGCGTCCTAACTGCATTTTGACTGAGAATTCAGTTTCCTTTTTCATATCTTAATCATCTATCAACTTAAGAAAGCAGAATCTTTTGACCTTAAGATGTAAAAGAAAGTTTGACAGATATTCGGAAACTCAAAATCTTGTGCCAGGAACTAAGGAGATGTCTATCAGTCCTGCAGTTGGTTAGATAATCACTTCCAACTGGTTAATTCCTGTTTTCTGCAGACACAACAAAAACAGGAAATATTTACCAACTTCACAGGTGTCAGGAAATGCTTTCATAACACTAGAGAACTAAACCATCCATTGAAACAGATAATGAGTTTGAAAATGAATGTTTAAAATATATTTTGATGTAAGATGTGCACTTAAGCACATAAACCTTTATAGATATTTTAAAAAGGCCTCAAAGAATTTGTATTTATGCAGTAAGATAAGCCAGAGATTTGTTCAGAAAACACAGTGTGGTTTGTTCTAACATCTTAACAGCCTGGCAGTTGCTATAAAGTTAAAGGTCTTCATTTATTTCTAGAAATGTAAATTGCATTTAAATAGATTTAGAAAAACTTAGAATTCGAATGGATTTAGATGCAAGCTAGTTTCTTGCACCATTTTGAACTAGATACACAGACACAGAGTATATTATCTGTACAGAGAAAGAATCTTGAAACTATTGTAGTGAGGGAATCTTCCTCATATGCGTCATGGAATTATCACTGTGTAACTCCAAGGGAGGAAGGAGAGACAACTCTAGCCTCTTTTCCTCCCACCCTTCTCCAAGGAAGACTTGAATTCTTGCCAGGAGGTAAGAAAGAGGTTGGAATCAAAAGCCTGAACGCTCTGCTCTCCTTAGAGAGAGTGGGAATTGGGCTAGAAATATATCTACCTGCTCTCTTTATTTTCAATTTCAAACTAAACTTCCAAGCACTGTTCATTAATTGGAGGGAAGGAGGACCATAAACTTTATATTTAAGGTTTGACTTCTTTCCCACCAAATATCAGTTCTACAATGAACACAAATAGTAAGTAGCAAAGAAGCCTATTTATCCAAGTTGATAGCAAAGCAGAAATCAGAGAAAGTATACATAGGAGAATATATACCAGACAATACAGAATGAGGGAGTTCTTTCATTAGTAGAAACAGAGTCCTAGATCTCATGCAAGGGAAAATTCCATGAAGTTCCTAGTGTAGCTAAAGATAGGGACATGATAGAAACTGCCAGTTCCTCTCATGCTGACTTCTTCCCAGAAACTTATACTCCCTTTAGCAATCTGAAGAGGGATCTGGTATCATCCACCTTGTCTCTTGAATCTGGAAGCCAGAGATTGAATAGTTTATTTTGGGGGAGCTTATTAAGTGTTTATTGGTTGTTTATTTCTGCATCAGGATTTAGTTTGTTATATTTTCTACATCTGTTTGGATGAGATTTTTTTGGTAGGAGCTTACTGTACTTTTTACTGTTACTCCACCAATCTTTGCCTTTCTTTGTACACCCCAACTTGTTAAGGTCCTTCTTAATCTATGGTATTCACTAGTAGTACCAAATCTCAGATTATATCATGAAGAAGTAATAATAAACATACTTTGCTCCCAGGTAAAAAGCAAAAAGATTGACCAATTGAACAAGCTCGGTACAAAAGTATTTGATAACCACAAAGACAACAAGTACTGTAAAAACTCATTATTAAACAAAACTGCCAGGAAAACTAGAACATAGCACAGCACACTTAGATGAACATTTCATGTAATGTATCAAGATAAGCTCCAGATGACTATATTGCACATATATCAAAGATCATTTATAAATATATTAAAGGAGCAAGGTAGAAAATACTTTTTTATGGATAGGGGAAGAGTTTATGATCAAAGAACTGATAGAACATCACAAAAGATAAGATCAAAATTTTAATTATATAACTTAAAATCTGTACATGGTAAAACCAATGAAATTTGAAACAGAAAAGAAACATTTGACTGGGGAAAATCTTTAACACAAATTTCTCTGATAAAGGTCTCATATACAAGATGTATAAGGAACTTAATCAAGGTTATAAGATTAAGAACCATACCCTAATAGATCAATGTTCAAAGTATATGAATGCATATACCCCAAAGTAATCAGTCAATCTATCACCTACCATTTATTAACTACATACTATGTTCCAAGCACTGGGGGATACACCCAATCTATCAACAACCATATGAAAAATAAGCCAAATCACTACTAATTGGGGCAAAGAAAATTAAAATGATTTGAGGTTCCATCTCTTAACTATAAAGTTGACAAAAAGGAAAAATAATCATTGTTTGAGGGGCTGTGAGAATACAGGTACAATAGGGCACTGTTGCTCAATTATAAATAGGTCCAGATACTCTGGAAGGGTATTGGCAGCTATGCCCCAAATTCATTAAACTCTGCATTTCCATTAGCCCAGTGAAATAATGACTCAGTCTATGCCCCAATGAGACTAAGTAATGAGGAACATAACCCATATGTACAACAATATTTACAGCAACACTATATTTGTAGCAGCTGAGAGCTGTAAACTAAGGGAATATCATCAACTGGGGAAATGGATGAGCAAATTATGATATATGGATTGGATGGAATGGAATTGCTCCTTAAAAATGATTAACGAGATAGTTTTGGAGAACCCTCTAAAGACTTGCATGGATTAATGCAATATGAAGTAAGCAGAGCCATGAGAACAGTTTGTACAATAACATCAATGAAAACATTTTTTGACAGACTTCAGAATGCTGATTGATGCAGACAATCCACAATTCCAGAGAAATGATACGTATAGAAGAATGCTTCAGCACTTCAAGAAAGATAGGTGGTGCATCTCATTTGTATAATGATAGTTTTTTCCCAACTAAATGTAAAGACAATTTTTAAAATTCATTTTAAAAAATTTTGAGTTCCAGATTTTCTCCCTCCCTAAAATGGTAAGCAATTTGATATAAGTTACATATGCTCAATCATGTAAGATATGCTTTTTAAATAACATTTTATTGGAAGCCAGAGATTGATCGCAATTAAAGAGACTCTTGCTCACTCTTGCCGGCTCTGTCCCAGGCCTTAGGAAAGTGGAGGGAATTGATTTCCATTAATGAGGAGAGAGCACTCTACCAACGGGCTTTGGGACTTGAGTTACACTATGGATATTAAAGTTTAAGCTCTGATATTTCTGTAACCCAGATTTAATGGGATGAATGAAAAAATGAAAATGAAGTGATTAAGCACTTACTCTGTGCCAAGCACTGTGTTGATCACTAGGGATAAAATAGAAAAAGAACACAGCCTCTATTCTCAAAAGAGCTCGTATTTTATTTGAGGAAGACAATACAAATAGGAGAGTTCAGTTGCAGGGTAAATGACAAAGCCCAGATGTAATAAGGATGTATCAGTAGAGTGATTGGCAAAGAAGGGTATCTGCTACACAGGGCCAGAATCCTGGAGGAGAATAGTCTACCACAGTTGTGAAGGAGGAATAAACCCAAGGGCTAAGATGGAATGGAGGTTCTAGGTGGAGATGGAATTGTGTTTGGGTAGTAACTGGCAAGGAAGGGAATGGGAGAAGAGAGTATTAGGGGAAAAAAACCAATTGAGGTGGACCCTGGAGTAGCCTGAGGCAGGGAAAGGAGAAGGTGGTCCCATGTAATGCCAACTCTGGCTAGGGTCTTCCAGGAATCTAGCAAAGAAAGCAATGGAAGGTCCCCAGTGATTGACTTCAGGTGCAAAAGAGTCTAAATAACCTCATACCCTCAAGCATGTATTTCTCTGTTGGACAGCATACAAATGCAAGCAAGATAGCTTTAGTACAGATGTCAACATTCTTTTAAAAAATGATAGAATGTGGTTTCATCAACACTTAAAAATCTAAGTAATTCATAGGACTTCTATTTATACTGTTTAAAATTAGTCAAGTGAGTTCCATTTCATATTCAAAGAAGCCATGAAAGTTTCTAACTGGGTTATCTTCTAGCCTACATCTCTGCATCTTGTCCATAAGGAGAGAAAACATTTTTCAGTGCTTTGTGAAAATCCAACTCTGCTGTGCTGATAGCATTTCTCTTATCTACCTCTGCAGATACCCATTCAAAAAGGAAATGATATTCATCTAGTATGACAACTGACCTGTTCTCAGAGTTGCATTCATACCTACAGTCTTGGTGACCAATCTTTTTTTTTTTAATAGCTCTGAATGAGATTCTTTGTTTCTTACTCTGTCAATAAATCCTTATATACTTGACAACACTTTGTTAGTAAATGACATTGTGCTCATTGCATCAAGCCTGGGAACACTGTGGTACCTCCTGGATAAGGTACATAATTGCTCAAAAGACTTTGGTTGAGTTATCTGAATACAAAAGAACTCAAACAGATGAA
>CM053769.1:650740111-650767714 GCA_028658325.1 Potorous gilbertii | reverse complement strand
ATATATATATTTCAATACCCAATTTATAGAATTCAGGCATCAGCATATATATGTGCATGTGTATGTATGTATGTATATATATATATATATATATATATATATATATATACGTGCGTGTGTATGTATATAGACATAGATATGTACATATATGCGTATATAGACACACATATACCTACATAGATACTAGTTTATGTACATATATACTCTGCATATTTATATAGATACATATATACATATACAGAGAGAATATATGAATCCAAATTTGAAAATAGGGCATGTGTCATACCAGATTAATATATAGCCAGATTATACCAGATTAATATATAATAGATACACATATGTTAAAAGTATTTATAACAAGGTGAAAAGAACCTCTCCTCTCTACCCTGCCCTACCCCCACCCTCACTCATTTATCATATCACATCTCAACGCTGGTTATCTCAATGCTGAAAATCTTTAGGTCCAGCATTCAAAGCTTCAAGGCAGAATCATTCAGGGTCATGGTAGGGAGGACCTTGGGTTTAGATGTTAATTAGACCAAAGAAATGAAGTAGAGCTTCATGTCAAGAGAGACCCAATCTTGATCTTGACCATTAGCTAGCTAATAATAAAATAGCTACCATTTATATTTTCCTTAATCAAAGATCTGGTCATGTCATTCCCCTATTGAATAAATCCTATTGGTTTCCAGCTGCCTCAAATCAAATATAAACTCATTTGTTTAGCTTTTAAAGCCTTTCTTCTTTCTAGCCTCACTGGACTTTCCTCCTCCTGCCTTCTGTGATGTAGCCAACTGGCGTTCTGTCAGATCCTCACACAGCACCCTCCTTCTCCTTTATTTGCACCTTTTACTGGCTCTCCTCCATGTCTAGAATGCCTTTCTTCCTCTTTAATCTCAAAGAATCTCTCTCTTCCTCCAAAATGCTGTTCAAGCGCTACTTTCTGAGTGAAACTTTTCCAGATCTGCCCACCTCCAAAGTGTTCTCTCTCACTACTACATATATATTTTATTAAATTACCATATATTCTATATTACTATATATGTATCACTGTGTTTTGTACCAGATTAACTACTGTGTCTATGCTACCCTATTACAGCATGTTCTATGTAAATATATAGTATAATTCTGTTGTACCACTACATATATATTCATATATATTTTACCGTATTAACTACTATGTATTTTTTTCTCCTTAGGTTTATTCTGTATATTCTTATACTATAATGTGTCCTTGTTATCTTCCCCATTAAAATGTAAGCTCTTTGTAAGTAGGGATTTGTATCTCTGTATTGTTTATATCTCCAGCACCTAGGACAGTGCCTTGTAAGTGGTAGTTGGTTAATAAACCAATCCAACCATTTAGATTCAAAAGATCCAACCTCTATGGCCAAAGTGGCATGAGCTTGTCCTGGTTGATTGTTGTGCATGTGTGAAATGGATGGCAGGTGATGCAAAAGATGAAATGTACCTTAGCAATAATGGGTAAAAGTAAGAGTGTTTCATTTACAATGTCTCCTACTAACAAAGCCTCACCCATACACTTCATTTTTAAGTCCTTCTCTTTGCTGCTCCCACTCATCTTTTTTTGTTAGCAGGAATTCATATTTGGGGTGGGTTAACTATTTCAGAAGATCATAAATTAATTGTCACACTAATTTCACAAAACATTTTTTGTGCTTTTACTTTTTTTAAAATAATTTTTCAAGTCAAGTGAACATCCATTTATTTTTAATATTTTATTTCTCCCCAATAACATTTTGCATTTTTTAAAGTTTTGAGTTCCAAATTCTATCCCTTCCTCCCTCCCTCCCTCCCTTCCTTCTTCCCTGTCTTCTCTCTGAGATGGGAAGCAATCCATTATAGGTTATACATATGCAATCATGTTTTTAAAACCATGGCTATTAACAAAAATGTCAATCTGGAAAAAACTTGTTAAATATTTATTACTTATGTGTTAAAGTATTTACTTTTTTAAAAAGTATTTATTATAAAACATTTTACATATCTTCTTTCATTTTCACAACAAACATGTTATATAACAAAAGAAAAGCTTATCTCCATTTTACTAATGAAGAAATTAAGATCAAGAAAGATAAGTGAAGGAACTTGCCCAAGGATACAGATAATAAGCAGCAGAGTCAGGTCCTTTGGACTCCAAATCCAATGATCTTTCTTTTGTCTTCGTGTTTTGGAGACCATCAGGTTTAAGTAACTTGTCCAGGATCAGAGAGTTCTCCGAACTCCAGGGCTAGTGTTCTATCCATTGTGTCATCTAAATGTCCCCAGTGCTCTTTTTGCTCCAACTATGCTTAGGCTACTGATCTGAATACACAAAAGGATCAAGAATCCTAAAGAGGGGCTAAATTATGTCAATATCTCATTGAATTGCACACACACATACACACACACACGCTCATTCATTTTTATAAGATGACAGCACTATGCAAGCTTATCTATTCAGTGTGGTACAGTGGAAAGAGTCCTGGATTGGTAATCAGAGAAAATGGGTCCAAATACTGATTCTACCTCTCACCACCAGAATGGCTTCTTTCAATGACCTTTAAGACTCTTTCAAGACCCATCATCATAGACAGAACTGGAAAGGACCTTAGACGTCATCAAATCCAACTCCCTTATTCTACAAATGAGGAAACTGAGAGACAAAGTACTTGGCACATCATCACATAACTAGTAAGCATCTGTGATGAGATTTAAACCATAGTCTTCCTGACTCCAGGCCCAACATTCTACCACTAGTCCATGCTGCCTCTGTGCTATGTCTTTGAGTACTGGTTTATTTTACCATTTCCCCAAGTTTCTTTGTAAAATGCTAAAACAAACAAACAAACAAAAAGGCCTTCCCTTTGCCCCTACCTCACTATGTTTAGATGGTCCTCCCCCGTCTCCTCTGCCTCCTGGATATCCTTCAAGACTCAGCTCAAATTCCAGCTTCTTGAAAAGGCCTCTTTACTGGTGCCTCCCACCACTACTGCCTTCCCTCTGAGATCACCTCCCATTTACGCTGTACATATTTTGTTTATATGTTGGTAGAAACAGTGTTTTTGTGTTTTTATTCCCAGCACTTAGTATAGTCCCTGGTATTTAGTAACCACTTAATAAATGATTGTTGACTGACTGTTTCATCTGAGTGAAAGAGAGGGGATCCCATCTAATCTTTAGGTCTAAGGAAAACAAATATCCACTGAAAAGATGAGGAGCAGTATTGGTAATAGCAGAGAGAGAGCTGTAGCCATCCCAACCATGTCCAGCTGCTAGCCAATTGTTGATTGGGTGTTCTCCTTTGTTCTCCAAGAGGATCAAAATGACATTACTATGTTAGAATCAACTTACAATGAGTCTGACTGTGGCTGATCAGGCCAATACGAGCTCAGAAGGCTCATCCACAGGTCAGACACAAATAGTCCATGTGAACATTTGGAGTAGATACTCTACATTTCTTTTGAGCTCCTTCAGTTCTGCTTTGCTCATAGAGTACCACATCTTCTCTGATGTGGGCATGACACACTGGATGGTCCTATGCTAGTGTGTCCCATGTCACACAATCAATTCCAAAGTTCTTAGGAGAGACCTTGAGAGTGTCCTTGTATCGTTCGCTTCTTCTGACCACCATGTGAGCACTTTCCCTGTGTGAGTTCCTCATAAAATAATCTTTTAGGCAAGCATACATTTGGATTTTGAATCCTTCAGGACTAGGGAAAATAAATACTCACTGAAAAATGAGAAGTAGTATTGGCAGCGAGAGAGAGGAAGCTGTAGCCATCCCAAACATGTCTAGCTGCTGGCCTATGGTTGGGTAAGGAAAAACCTACACAGAGGTAAGTGGGATTCATCTTTGAGTGTTGTCTCCCTCCACATCCCTGCCTGGGCTAACATAACAAGGACCTATTTACTTCCCAGGGAGTGGTTGTGGGAAGGAACTAGAGATGTGGCTTAAGTGATGTGAGCTGACTTATTGGGTAGAAAGAGATTCTTCTTAAGCAGGAAAGTAAATAAGGAATCTACTTTCTAATTAATCAGGTCATCTGATGAAGCTAGAGGGAAACTAAGATTGTCCAAATCAGGAACGATGTTGTTGTGCCTGATGTTGGTCCTAATAACATCATGGGGTGATGGATTGTGGACTGGAGCAGCACAAAGACATCAGGCTCACTCTCTCTTCCAGAGTCCTTCACTTCCAGTGGTTGGACAAAAGTCAGGATGACTGGCAATGGCCCAGGATGGAGTGGATGACCTTGGTGTCTTCAACGTCTGACCAGGCTTTAAGCAATCCACCGGTACCTGCTTCATTGTGTCTTCATGGCAGTTGGAACAAATTGTTGGAATGAGGGGAGTGAATATAATATAACAAAGCTACTCCATGGGAGGGAGAACATTAACAGGAGGCTCAGGAAAGCTTTTAGGAGGTGGTAGCTGAACCTTTCAGGCAGAGGGGACAACAAACATCTGACTCATTGGTTTGACTGTGATATAGACAGGACAAGGAAGTCTTGGCAAGAGATAGATCACCAAAGTCTTTATAAATGCCAAACAGAGAGAGACATCTGTATTTTAGTCTGCTGGGAAACAGCCAATGAAAATTACTGAACAGGGGAGTGATATAGTGTGACTTATGTTTCAGAAATGTTAATTAACAACTTTGTGGAGGCTAGATAAGAGACCTATCAGGCCATTCTAATATTGTAATAGTCCTGATGAGAGGTGAGAAGTCCGGGTTAAGTTGAACAATGCTAAATCAAAAGCATACCCACAATAATAGCAGTTTTTTTTATTGAACAATAATAAACATATCCTTTTAAAAACAAAAATCAAACAGCTTATTAGGTTTACATTCAAAGACCCCACCTGTCATTCACAACTCTGGCGTAAATTTAGAGCCTAAGATCTATGTAAATAGTAAAATCATTTTTAAATAAAAATAATTATTACTGTAATAAAAACTTAATTCTTAACTTCAAATAAAATACCTTGCAAATGTTCCTGGCCAGCATCTCCTACAGTGGTGCCGCTTATGTGAAGATCACTATAACTGTACCCCAACTTCCACCATACATCCCAATTTTCCAGGTTTAAAAAAGAAGCATCAAATCCCTCCAAGTCAGCATATCAGCCACAAGCTAGAAATTAGCCTTTCTCTTGCTGCCTTGCTCAAAGAGTCATCTGCAATTATGAAATTCAATGACATTTCAGTCACAGCACGTTTGGGGGAAATCTAGCAAAAATTAAGCATCATGTGGCTGAAATGTTTGAGGTTCCACTTATGCTTATGACTTCTATTATTATAATTGCAGGCTACTTATATTTGGAAAGTTAAAGCTGCCTTCAGGAAGTTCTCTCAACTCTCCCATTACCATCTTTTGCATATAGCCCATGCCATGATCACCTCCTCGAGAGAGATAAATATGGGCATACAAGGTGTATGTATCATTATAAAAATATATAAATATTTACCCTTCCCCCCAAAACTAACAAAAATGTCTCCATATCCTGCCTCTGAGGTGGAAACTAGTGCTTTAAAATCATTTCTAAAGCCGTATCTCCCCTCTGTCCCAGAATCCTTCCACAAGCCATCTGAGTCTGTAGCTATCCTAAACAATCCTTTAAAGTGTGTCCCAGTGTTACTCACGTCTACACAATTTCACATGGGCGGAAGACATCCATCTCACATATTTTCATTGGGTTTTCTCATTTAGATTTCCTTTTGTTTCTCTCAGTGTGAAAGAAAGCACTCAATCCTACTACAACCATTACACTGAATGAAAAGGTATCACAAGAACACAAGTTGGCGTATGATATTTGCCCTCCAATCCCACCCCTTCCCTGTCTTCTCATCTCTTGCTGTTGAGCTTTCGGTATCAGTATCCATCCCAATCACAGGACAGATTGGGAGTTTTAGCTCTGGACGTCTTCTCTTTGGCCACCACACCTGAACACTGGTGCTATTTAAGTATCTTTTCTTTTAGTTCTTCCTTATTGCTACGTATCTAACAGATCGAGAATACATCTAGTGTTCAAATACTTATCAAGACAAATATCTAAAAGTGTCCAGCCATATGCATTTTATAGAATGTAAGTAATCTTTCTCCCCCCTACCCCCCACCCCCACCCCACTGGAGTTCCACTGGATCACAACTGGTCTCCAGAAGTATTCCTAGAGAATACGCCTAGATTGCTCTTGAAAATGTGTGACTGTGTATTGAACAATCTTCAAGGGGAGTACTCATTTGGCTGTCCCATCAAACCAAATCCAGTATCAGCGGGGCTTTAACCATTTCGTTACTGAAGGGTGAGCTCCATTGTTTTTCATATATTGGTCTTTGATTGCATTGCCATCTCCAGAAGCCATGTCATGATCTGTAAGGTCAAAAACAAAAGTCAGACCCAACTGTCTGTGGTACAACCATAAGTCACAGAGATTTCTGAGAAAGTTATCACTGTGCTTGAAATCTTCAATTGGTGGGAAAGAATTTGCTTATTCAACCATGCTATAATAATTGTTGGCATTTAATATAGCACCTATGGTTTGCAAAATGCTTCAAAAGTTATTGAGAGTAAAAACTATGTTGTTATGTATGTTTGTATCACCGGAAGCTAACATAGCTCCTAATAAGTGCTTTATAAATGGTCAATAATTGATGGTCTCACTTGATCCTTATAATAAGCCTTTGAAGGAGGTGCTTTTTTTAAATAGATGAGGAAACTGACTCAGTGAGATATCGAAGGGTTTGCCCAGGATTACACTTGGCTAGTATCTGAGGTGAGATTTGAACTCAGGTTTTCTGTCACTAAGTCTAGCATCCTCTGGCTGCTCATGCTTCCTGCTTCCTATAGAGCTAGACACATAGCTTTCATGGGATCTTCCTAAGGCAGAGCAATCTCCAGTCATTCTGATCAGTATCTTGCCACTGGACCCAGATGATGACTTTGCACTGCTTTCCCTCCCTTAAACCCAATTCATTTGCAAGTCAGGGCATCTCCCTCCCGATGTCATGGTCCTCCTCGAGAACAAAGGATAAACAGCAATCTTTCCAAGAGGTCCATTGTAAGCCACAGTTTTCCACAGATGCCAGTTTTTTAGGCTAAATTAACCTTAGAGAATTCACAAGTAGAAGAACCACTGTTTCAAGTAGGGGACAGACTAGTTACAAAGTTACGATGGTAGCTTACATACTCTAAGGCTCTGAACTGAATAGTGTCATTTTTCCATATTTTTTTAATTTTTTTAATTTTTTTTTCATTTTTCCATATTCTTAAGCCTATGGTATATCTCCAGTTCTTAGATAATTCAGGCAGCTGTTGAGGTGCATATAGACATTATGCATAATATCTGGCACTGGACTTGAGTCAGAAAGATCTGGAATCAAATCCTGTGTCACCTTAGACAAGTCACCTAAACTCATAGGATTCAGTTTGCTCATCTATAAAAAAGAAGAAAAACCAGGAATACATAGCACCCCCCCATACCCCCTGGGAATCAGTTCTGGTTACAAAGGCTTGGTTACTATGGAGAAACCAATACCACCAAACAGATCAAGCAGGTTTCTCAGTCACATATGAACAATGATGTTTCGTGCTCCTTTGTCAAGCTAGGTAAATGCTTGATGGGAAAAGAAGGGGGAAAAGATTACTTAAGGTTTGTAAATCTCCAAAAAGAGTTGGGGCAAAGGGTTCAGATGTTTTTATTTCATTCATACTTAGTCTTCAACCTCAAAATGAGTTTGCATACAAGGGATCAAGGTGGAACTAAAGGTCATTGTGTAATCTGGCAAGAAAAGAGGAGCACAAGACAAAACCCAGGGAAATCAGCTGCTCTTCATTTCCTATGGAGAATTCAACAAGAGGAAATGGTGTCTATGTTGCAGCATGAAGGATGTAGGTTAGACATACAGAAGAATTTCCTGCCATTGAGAATTGTTAAACCCTAGTCTAGCCTATATTGAGAGGCCATAGAATCTCCTTCTTCGTAAAATGACAAAAGGTCAGAGATAGAATTAGTTCCTCATCTTGGTAGAGAAGAATGGTTCTTTCTGACCCTGGAATTTTATAAAAGTAAACTGGAAGAGAAAGCTGCCAACAAGTAAGGGGAAAAATCTCTTAAAAATTTTTTCTTTGCAATTTTTAAATGTAGCCTTCATTTCCAGATATACACTCCCTCCAACTACCACCAGATGAAATCCTTCTTGTAAAACCAATCCACATGGTGATTGTGTCTAACAGTGTGTGTATCCACAGCTGCCCCACTTCCAAAAATGAAAGAAGAAATGTGATTTTTCACTGAAGACAGTTCATCTTATGTGCCCAATTTTTGAATCTATATTGGAAGCAATCTGACTGACCAATATATTTTCAAATCACATGAAACATTGACCATGAAAGTTTTGATAGCTCTATAGATAAGCCATAAACATTTTAAAAGATTGAACAATATCTCACTCTTAATTTCAGTTAATACTTTATTTCTAGAGCCAATATGTAAAAAAGAAAAAATCCTCAAAGTTAAATATAAACATGAAAGATAAAGAAAGTGAGTGAATTCTTCTTCTTTATCAGTTGCTTACTATAAACACTTATTTCCATCCAATATTTCAAGGATATGTGATGTCCTCAGTTTGGGTTCCCTCCACCAAAGAAGATTTCAATCCCTCTAATATTTTGAATATCATCTTCAGGATCTGCTGTCACCAAAACATATTAACATCCTGTAGTCAAACAAATCCCTTTGCTCTTGGCTGGGCCAACTCTCAAGGAAGAGATAAGGAATGTTGATTATCAGGCCAATACTCAAATCTTTCCCAGTTTTGTAGGATGCTCCAGAGTCTGTGCGCCATTGACACCCCAACCCTGCAGTGAGGCACCAAAGCGAGAACCCAATTGAAAAACACAAGTTCATTTCTATGTCTAAAAATGACCCGAGCCGTTCATGCTCATTAAGTTGGCAAAAAAACATTTGTTTCTTAAATAAAATATTAGAAGGATCTACTTAAATTTACCTCAGTCACTGACTACTCCCCATATACGTATTTTGAAAAGAAAATCCCATGGTTAAGAGCATCGTGATTTACAATTTATTTCAAGGGTCAAAGTTTTGCCTCCTTTCTAGCGTGCTTAGTGATATTCGGAGAATGATGGGAATAACTCAAGAGGACACTGCATTATTGCATATTGGTGTACCAGAGCAGAAATCTGCACCTATGGTTGGAGAAATAGGCACATTTACCAAATACAGTAAGGTAACAATAGCTAGCATTTATATAGCACTTTAAAGTTTACAAAGCACATTATATATGCATATAATATATAACTCAGTTGTAATTAATATGAAATGCAAGTGATCAGAAAATCTAGACTAACTTGAGATTATCTAATACTTCAATTTAAGGACATTTGGATAGATAGCTTGTTAGTGAAGAGTAGTAAGCTTTAGATAATATTATACAAAATAAGTCATTTAAAAGAGGCCACATGAAATGATGGATAGAGCTGGTTCGGGAGTCAGGACGACTTGCCAAGGGTCAAGACTCTCTCTGATAATGGTTCTGTGACCATGTGTACAAGTGTTTTGAACATCTCAGTGCACCAGGCAGCTCTCTAAGATAGGGGTTCCTAACCTTTCTGATGGTGTTGACGCTTGGTCTAGTGGTGAAGCCTCTCTCAGAATAATGTTTCATTAAAAAAAATCATAATTAAAGGAATTTAAGTTAGAAGCAGTAAAAATAAAGATGTATATTTTTCTTCAAATTCTCAAGTCTGTGGACCCTGGAGTGCCTACAGACCCTACATTAAGAACCCCTGCTCCAAGTCACCAATGAATTGCTGATCTACATTGGCAATTGGTGCTTCCTCAATGAGAGTTCCCAATGCAGATGAATTGGGAAATTAATTAATCACCTAATAGTCAGCAATTATGATTGTTTAATAAGGGCCCAGTTTCTACTAACATAGTACTCTAAGACGAACATGATCCTGGCTGTGCTAGTGGGTTAGGAGTTCTGGCTGGTCCCCCAATCAACCAAGAAATAAATTGGAGGAGATGAGCACCCTCTGAGGACCAGGCTGGCCAAAACTCATTGCCAAGAAGGCAGACTGGGCATTCTTCAGAAAGGCTGGATGCCAGGCCACAACAACCTATGAGAGCTATGGCTCCCAAACAAGTATAGGGATAGGGATCAGTACTAGCAGTGGTAGTGCCTCAGCAGAAGGAATCACAGGTTTTTAGAAGTCTCACAATAAAAATAAGCCTATGAGCAGGACTCTGCTGGAAACCATGGGAGACTGGGCCAGTGCCAGGACATGCCCAATATATGAAGTGTTTCTGCAACAATCTCAAACACTTCTTGCTATAGATTCTCAGGAATATTGACTAAGACCAGTTATTTCAAGACAATAATTGAGCATCAAAGTGGTTTTTTTTTAAAAGTTAACTTCTAATGTACTGACTTGAATATTTCATCATTGAAATCATTCTTTGTAAGAGACAGATCAGGAAGGGAGTGACTTTGGCTAGTGGATTTCTATCTTAAAGCAGATCACTGAGGGATTTACAGAACTTCCATATCATAATTAGCGACTCCTCAAGCAGGAGAAACGTAATAACTAGCTGAGGATTAGATTCATTCTCCACATAAAAAGTAAGAAGTTTTCCAAGAAATCTCTTAATGTTTAAACAGTGTGCTTTAAGTCTTGAAAAAAAAACCCATCAAAAACTACTCTGCCTTCTCATTAGGTTACATATGTGGAGGGGAATACATAAAAACAACTTTTTTTCTACTCATTTCCTTAAAATATGATAAAAATTATTAATTAGCAAAAGAGTGACTTGGATCAAGGACATGGTTATTTTGACTGTGAAATTCAGGGTCAGCTCTTACCTGAAGAAGGCACCAATCTCCTTTTGGAAGGCCTTGGAGCCTGGAAAAAGTGAAATTTCAAACATTTTCCGATTACTTTGTCACATATGCCAGATGAACATCTGCAGGTCTGTTTGCATCCCATTCCATAGGTACCATAAGGACACTCTTCAGGATTAAAAAAAAAAACCAAAATTTTAATGGAGGGGCTCATTATTTTCACTTTTTAGCTGCTTTATATACAAACTCTCAATAGTTCTGATTTGAAGATGAACCTCAACTTGTTTTAAACATATCTAGCTCTTAAGAACTGGTTTTCTAAAAACTGAAAAGTAAAATTCAAACTCGAATATTCTCTTAACAGATCAGAAATGCCAAGCCTAAGCAATTCAGGTATTAATAATAATGGAACAATGGAGAGCTTGGAGTCAAAGGAACTGAATTTGAATCTGGATTCTGTACTTAAGTCTTTCAAGGTCTCTTTCGTAAAATGATGTGCTTGAGCCCAATAACTTCTACAATTCCTTCCAACTCTGGATCTGTCATTCTAATAGCTACCATGTCATGTAATCAGCTCATCTAATATTTGAAGTAGCTCAAGTGAGGTAAGTGTGGCAAATATGATTCACCCCATTTTACAGATGAGGAAACTGAGGCTAAGAGATCTGACTTGCCTATGTTCATATAACTAGTTAATGTCCAAGGCAGAATTCAGATCCAGGCCTCTCAGACTCTAAGAGCAGTGTTCTATCCGTTGTGTTAGACTGTTTCCTTTAATTACTCCTATTGTAAAATTTGACAGAAAAAAAATTGCCAATACATTAGCTATTTCCTCCAGGAAAAAAAAAATGCTTTTCAGAGGTGGGAGGAACCTCAGAGAAAAAGATTTTATTTTATAGTAGAAGAAACTGAGGCCCCAGCAGTAGCTGGTGACAGAGATAGAGCTAGAATCTATGTCTCTTCAGTTCCAGTCCAATGGGATTTTCACCACTCCATGTTATACCTACTCCTCTCTTTTTTCTTCTGAAAAGGAGTCAGGTTTTTCCTCTGTGTGTCTGTCTCTCTTTGTTCTCTTTGTCTCTCTGTTTCTGTCTCCATCTCTGTCGGTATCTCACACGCACACATGCACATATGCACACACACATCATCATCATCATCATCATCATCTTTTTAATAGGTCAGCTATATGGAAAGTCAAGAGAGGTGGAAGTGGAAGACAAGCAGAAGGCACAGAATCACATACCACACCCCTCCAGTCCTCAGGGTCATAGAACATGCATTTGTACTGAGCTTTAACCACAGGGCTGATTTTTAAATCTAAAACTGGAATAGTCTCTAGACATCACTTAGTATAAGCTTTTCTTTTTACAGATGAGGGTGTCTTACAGGTCACAAGGGGCAGAGCTGGGATTTGAACTTGGGTTCACTGCACCACAGTCTATTTGCTATGCAATTGGCAGGACATAGGAACCTCAGTCTCTGCATAGGGATCAGGAGATTCAGCTCCAAAGGGGAAAAAGAAATCTCTGCCCCTCAAAGACCCAGATTTTTAAAAAAATTCTTCTCCTGACCCTCCCCCCAGCCACTTGACACTTTCTGAGTCTGAAATGGGTACAACTACACTGTCTTTATTTGCCTTGCTTACAAGCAGCTGGGTGGCACAGTAAACAGAGCAGCAAGCTTTGAGTCAGGAACACCTGAGTTCAAATCCAATCTCAGAAAAGACACATACTAGCTATGTGACCCTAGGCAACTCACTAAATCCTGCTTGTCTCAGTTTCCTCATCTGTCAAATGAGCTGGAGAAAGAAATGGCAAACCACTCCAGTATCTTTGCTAAGAAAACCCCAAATGGGGTCACAAAGAGTAGGACACAACTGTATTCTCTCAGGAAAGTGATGATAAAGTCCCCTGGAAACCTAAAACCCAATATAAATACTAAATAAACTTTAAAGTTGCCTGTGAATTTGCTATGCACATCTACCTAAGAAAGCCTAACTTTGTTCAAACTCATCACATTGAAACAAGGAAACCCCTCCTGGTAAGGTGGAAAGAATACCATTAACTGATACATAAATGTAATAGTTCTGATTGGGAAGAGACATAGCCTGCCTTCAAATCCTACCTTGGTTACTTAGTACCAAGTCCAATCTGTCTGGGCCTCCATTTTATCCTCTGTGAAATGAAGGTGATGAAATTGACTAGATAGCATCTATAGTTCCTTTCCAATCCAAATTCTATGATCATCAATGAAGTGTTTCAAAGTGTATCCTTTTCAAAGGGTGATCAACACTCTATGAAAGATCCATTTCTCTTGGACATCATTGAAACAAAATATACCTAGGGAGGTGATTTGGAGAGGTCTGAAAGATCTCTATGCAGACAATTTCAAGGGATTCAGGCTATATTTATACACACAAGCAGAGGCAGCTTAAAAATTCATTTGAATTCCCAGATAAGGTTTTTTTTTAAATCTTCCAGAAAATACAGTGCTAGGCACATAGAACACAGATTCAGTGACTATCCACTGGCTGATCGAAATTTCGGCCATGCAGAATCAAACATCTGGATGACCAGAAACTTGGATAAACTACCAGTTTTTATCTGGATGTTTGGGCTCATTCAGACACAACCAAACATGAGCTGCTCTGGACAGCTGAAAGACAGCAACATAATGGAACAGCTCTCAAAATGTCATTCTAAGATGCTCACCAAAGATGCTCATCCCCCAATCAATGTTTCATGCCAAGAAAAAAGAAAGTATCCAAAGCAAAATTTCTCTAGAATCCGAAGGATGTCTGAAAGAGGAATTCTAAAATTCTCTTTAGGACCAGCATCGCTCAACAGCTATTACACCAATCCAGTGAAATAGCCTCTTGCTGCCAGAATTTGGAATCTCTGCAACTTGCCTCTTTGCCCACATGTGAGCATACAGTTTAAAAGACCTTTTCATGCCAGGAGAAATACAATCTACAGCCTATAACTCACTATATTATAAGTATGATTGTGTTAACCACTTCCTCTCTAATTTTCTTGCAAGAAGCCTTGGTCTTTTTTGACTGATAAGACCTGCTATTTACAGAAAATTTGATCCTATTCAAGCAAAAGTTCTGTGTGTGTGTGTGTGTGTGTGTGTGTGTGAGAGAGAGAGAGAGAGAGAGAGAGAGAGAGAGAGAGAGAGAGAGAGAGAGAGAGAATTTGCCAAATAAATAAGATATTGCATTAAGTCCCATCAGTCCTACTGTTTCAAATTGGCTACAATGGTAGATAATAATGGTAACTACAATAACAGCCATAGTCATTTAGAATTTAAAACATACATTTCCTAGTTCTTGGTATTTTCTGTGAGAAAGTTGTTTATTACTAATATTGGGCAATTATTAGATAAGCTTAAACATCTCAACACTAGAGGGTTACATTCTTTCTTAAAAGGTACAATTTCATTACAAATGCATTCAAATGGGGAAATTGTTGAGATCTATTGTGTTTTAGTGCTTTCATTTTTAAAAAAGCTTTCTTTAATTCATAAACTTGATCATTTTTTAGCTCTTTTCATCTGCTAGGTGTTTTCTGCTACTGTCATAATTCCTAAAGAAGAGAAGGAAGTTTCCTGATGTTTAAAAAAGTGCTTTTTAAACAAGCACTGCTTTTTTGATTGAAACTTCATTCAAAAATATTTCAAACTAAAAGCACTCAAGTTGTAATAAATTCTACTAACACTTCTTTCTGCAAGCAGATTCAAGGGAACAACTTCTACCAACTTCTAGGGCTGCTTTCTTGTTCCTGGTTGCATCTTTCTTTTCTTCAGATTTCATTGATCCTTTTAGTATCTGTATATTGTTCTGAATGATCAGCTCTGGTCTAAAAGGAGACTGTGTTTTGTTCTGTTTATCAGAGAATCCCTTTTCAAGTGTTTGGAATACTCATGGTGTTCCCCCAACCTATTCCCAGATCTCCACTGTAGCTCCCCAAAGGACATTTTACCTAGAGGTTGTCTCCACCCTACAACCTTTCCTGCTCAAAGAACCACCAATCACTAAAGTTCACTGCCTCTAGGGCAGGTGCACACAATATACAACGCAAAAGAATGAGCTAGTTAGTTTTTAATAGCTCTCCCTGGAAGATGTTACAACCTTCCTTTGATGGCCTTTCTCTGATGGAGTTCCTAAACTGTCTCTAGGTCTCTCTCTCTCTCTCTCTCTCTCTCTCTGTCGGTCTCTCTCCGGCCCCGTGCGTTCACCTTTGTCTTTGACCACTGGAGTGTCATTTTGTATCCTTTCTACCTAAGGCAATTCCTTCGCTTAGGTGTGCCAGCCTCCCACCCGATTCTTTGCTTGTAGAGTCTTTATTAAAAGTACAGTAAAAAAGGGTGGAGAGACTGGAGCCACAGAACCTGGGTTCCTATATGTAACTCTGATATTTAACCCCTGTGTGGCCTTCAGCAGTTACCTTAATAACGACATCTAACATTCGTAAAGCACTTTACCTAGATTGTCTCCTTTGAGCTTCACAAAAACACCATCAGGTACGTGCTATTAGATTTATAATATAAACTCATTTTACAATTGAAGAAACTGAGGCTGAGATTTGCCCAGGTTTCTGGGGTTAGCATTCGAACCCAGATTTTCCTGGCTCCAAGGCCAGTGCTCTGGCCACTATGCCACCTAACTGCTTTCCCTGGGGGCTGAGTTTCCCCATCTATAAAATGGACCCGCTGGCGACCGAGGTCCCTTTCCAGTTTGAGACCTCCTCACGCGTTAGAAGCGAGCAGAGCCCTCCACCTGTTGCTCCGTGGGCCAGGCAGAGCGAGCCTGTGTTTACCTTTGCAGATACCAAACTCTTCGCCAAAAGCATCCTCCTGGTTGGAAAAGTGGCAGTACAGCCCGGGGCCGCACTTGGCACCGTCCATGCCGGAGACGGTGCGGTAGCAAGTGCCCCCCAAGGACGCGGCACACACGCGGCAGCAGCCGCAGTCGTCCAGCACGGTTTGCTTGCAGTTCTGGCTGCTTTTGCAGTGACTGGGGTCGCACTGCTCGGGGCAATCCACCGCGTACCCAGTCCTGCTCGAGACCTCCATCAGGTGCGCAGGTATCAGCAGCGTGGTCAGCAGCAGCCCGAGGCTCTTCATGGTGGGTGCCGGGCTGGCGCACAACGAGCCTGGCCTCCCAGCCCAACTCTCGACTGAAAGGACCGCGGTCCGGGCTGCGGGACGCAGCTGTCAAGCAGAGACGTGGCTGAGCATCGGGCTACAAGTGGATGAGTTTTATACGCTGGGTTGCCCGCATGCTTCGCCGTCATCCATTTCCTCAATCCGGCGGAGTTGTCCTCCTGCCAACCTCTCTTGTTTTAGTTTATAAAATCCAGGATGAAGGTTGGATTAACACGCCGCTGCCATCCAGGAATTGAAAAGCCCGAGCTGATGTCATCTGTTATGTTTAGTTAGTTGTTTTGCATGAAGACTAAAAACCCTCTCACATCCGTCTCAAATGCTCAAGGACGTCTGCCAAGGGGGGAGGGGAAGGGGGAAAAACGGAGATTGCATACCACCATGGAGGACAGGAACTGCTTTGACACAGGGCACCTCGCAGAGCGAAGCTTTGTCTTGCAGAAGGGAGCCCCTGAAGTCAGGAGGAAACTGGTATCCTCATGAATCCCTGAGACCGAAGAAACACCACTTAAAAAATAACACGGAGCATTTTGGTACTGGCTTAGTCGGTAAAGCATTTGTTAAGCGATCCCCTATGTGCCAGGCACCGTGCTAAACGCTGGAGTTACGCGGAAAGGCAAACATATGCCTTGATCTCGAGGACCTCACAGCCCGATGTGAACTCATTCAACATCCATGAGGTCACTTGGAAGAAGAAATGGCTATATTGTACCTTTTCAAGTTCAGAAGAAGTATTTGGTTAGGGATTTTTTTCTCCAGCTGGGGTTTCCCCCCTTTCCAAAAACCCTATGTCCAAAGTAATTCATTTAGCCTGTGTCTACCTATTTCTGTAGCTCTACTTAGACGTTGCCTTGAACTTTAAAATCAATGCAAAAAAAAAAAAGTCACAAAAGAGGTAAAACCCCTGCTGGCCGCGTTTCTAGGTTACTCGATTCTGGAAAAAACTTATCAGTTGGACTTCCACTGACCCAGAACTGCCTGGGGAGAAGACTAATCCATCACCAACCCTGCTTGTCCAGTGACAGAACAGATTCAAAGTCCTTCCCCTCACCTTGGGGCATGTCAGAGTCCTTACTCAGAAATGCCAAGGCAGCTATCCCAAGAAAACAGAGGAGCCAGCGGGGAAATGGGAACACTGCCCCAGAGAGGGAAGTCCTGAGGAGGGGAAAACCTTGTGGACCACAGAACAAACTTACACAGCCTACGGGTGGTTGGCGCCACCCTTTCGGCAGTCAGATCGGAGGGAAGACAGAGCAGACCTCCTGAAATGTCACCTGTGATCAAGGGCCTCTCTTAGCAGGGTCTGAGGGTCTGAAAAGCTGAGGCAGGGAGGAGGGGGAAACTACTCTGTAAAAACCAAATTTAGATACTTTCAGATAAAGGCTGGAGTGCACTCTGAGCGAATAAGTGGCTTTTATATGGTGCTTTTAGGTTTACAAAGAACTTTATTTACAATAACTCAATAAATACTTGCAATAACCCTGGCAGTTAAGAGGTGCTGTCAAACCATTTTGCAGACATAGAAACTGAAGTTCAGACATTTAGTGACTTGTCTAAGGTCTCACTGCCAGTGAGCATCTGAGGGAGAATTTGAACCTAACAATCCTGACTCCAAGTCCAGTGAGTGCTTTTTCCTTTGTCAGATTTTAAATAGACCCTGAAACAAAAGTGGAAAAAAGCATTTCTCTATAAAATGAGATCAACTCAGTGCTAACTATATCAATGCATTTGAGGTTTAGAAGTTTCCTTTCTGCTCTAACATTCTGTGATTCTGATTCATTAAACAGAAGGTTTAATAAATATGAATACCGTTTATTTCAGTCTTTTTTTTTCAGTCATGTTTGACTCTTCACAACCCTTGGCAAAGATAGTAGAGTGGTTTGGCAACTCCTTCTCCAGCTCATTTTACAGATGAGGAAACTGAGGCAAACAGGCTTAAGAGACTTACCCAGGGTGACACAGCTAGTAAGTGACTGAAGCTAGATTTGAACTCGGACCCCAGAACTGTGGCACTCTATCCACTGTGCCACCTAGTTGCCCTATACGAATACAGTAAATGCCCTGAAAGAAACCGTTTTCCCCTCTGTGGAAGAATGAGATTAAGATGGATCCTTCTAAGGTCTAAGGATGGACTCATCAAATGACTTAACAAACTTACAACTCTCTGAATCTTAATAAGGGAGGACTGGCTAAATGCCTGCTTCTTTAGGCATTGGGAAGTGGAGGTAGAGTGAAGAAAATGAAAAAC
This sequence comes from Potorous gilbertii, assembly GCA_028658325.1. Classification (NCBI taxonomy): domain Eukaryota; kingdom Metazoa; phylum Chordata; class Mammalia; order Diprotodontia; family Potoroidae; genus Potorous; species Potorous gilbertii. The sequence continues at coordinate 650,749,432 of CM053769.1, read as the reverse complement.
AAACAAATGCAAAATAAGTATAATTTGTGTTCTTTAACCTCAACCCACATAACCAGTATGGAAAAAGCCCAAGATCCATGAGAAAACTAGCAAACAATACAAGACAATCTCTATCATTAAAGATTTCATTGTGTGACAGTGGTTTTAAGTGCTATAACTGTTCAGTGAATAGCCCCATAAGGGCTAAAGACACTGGTTTTACACTGGTCCATAAAAGGGCATTGCTCTTCTAATGGTTAATAATCTTGATTTCCCTTTTCATTCCCCCAGGTCAGTTATAGTTAGGCAGAAGTTATTCTCTTTCCAGGTCCAATATGTTGAAAGATGTTGCTCAGCCTTCGTTCTTGAAGAGAACCAGTGACATCACTAGGTGATGTCTTGACTTGTGCATGAATTTTATTTAAGTGAGGAAAAGTTGTACCAAGTCATCATCCTCACTTTCTTTTCCTGAGTCATCACTAGCAAGACGAAAGTCAAGATACCATGATGACTCAAGATGCAGTGGATGACCTTGGCATCTCTGATGCCTGACCAAGCTCTAAGTCCTTCAGAACCCCTGCGTCAGCCAGGGAAAAGTCTATTGAAAAGGTATGATGTAGTAAAAAGAGTCCTGGGTTCCTGTTCCTGCTCCAACAACAATAGGTCACTTTTATATGGAAATGTTAAGGTAGAAGCTTGTGCAAATACTAATATTTCTTCATTAAAGATAAGGAAACTGAGATCTAGGAAAATAGTGGCTTGCTCAAGGTCCCTTGCAGCTCAAAATATCTGACTTGTCAGGGAAGGCTTGAACTGGCCTTTGAAAATGGCTAGGATTTGGATGGACTGAAGGGAAGGAAGAGATCATTCCAAGAAAAGGTGTGAACATGAGGAAAAGCATGCAGACTAAAATGACTATAGCATGTGCCAAGGTTTGTGTTGCGGATTAGTAGAAAATAAGTTAGGAGAAGTAGCACAGGGACAGATTACAGAACACCTTGAAAGCCAAGCAAGAAGGTTTTGATGAGATGTAATATAAGAAACAATGGTGACCAATGAAGATTCTTGAGAGGGGGAGTGACAAGATTAAAGTGGAGCTTGGGGCAGATTGGTTTGGCAGTGTCTGGTGCACACAACATGGATGGAGGGAGGCAATTGAGAAACTACCACAATAAACCAACAATGAAATGGTGATGGTTGGGGTAAGAGTAGAGATAATGAGAATAGAAAACAAGAAATAATTTTGACAGCTATTGCAAAGGGGAAAAAATGACAGAACTAGGGGCTTGTTTGTTACATAAAATAAAGAAAATGGGAAGACTTAAAGCTATGTCCAAAGAGTGGAGCCTGAGTGATTGATAGAATAGTGCTTGACAGAAAGAGAAAAATTGGAATGGGGAGCTAGCTTTAGGAAAAAAATGAAGAATTTGTTTCATTCCACTGGATGGGTCAGTGAATAGACCTCTGGGTCTAGAATCAGGAAGATCTGAGGTCAAGTCCAGTCTCAGACACTTACTAGCTGTGTCATCCTGGGCAAGTCACTTCACCTTGGATTGCTTCAGTTTCCCCATCAGTAAAATGGTGATTATAAGAATACATACCTCTCATGGGTGTTGGAAAGATAAAATGCAATATTATTTGTGAAGTGCTTAACACAGTGACTGATACATGATAGTAGTATAAAAGTTAGCTGTTATTAGGATTATTAACATAATCAAACTTAATGAGTCTGATGAAAGGGTTTGGAATCCTATTGAGAAAGGTCTAGAAAGTAATTGGCAATGTGAGTAAGAGGAGCAGAGGAGAAATAAAGATTTGTGAGTCATAGAAGTCAGGTTTGAAGCCATGAGAATGAAAGAGTTCTCCAAGAAAGAATGTGGATAAAGAAAAGTAGAAGATGCAGAAAAAAATAGGAAACAAAATAGGTTCCTACTGATGAGGTGATGCTCAAATGAACTGTAGTATATGAATGTTCAGGAATGTTATTGCACTGTAAGAGATGACAAATATGAAAAATTCACAGAAACTTGGGAATACTGAAGGAATGAAAAAGAGCAAAGTAAGAATTTACATAATGACTACAGTCATTTAAAGGAAAACAGCGCCTAAAAATATTAGTGCTCTGATCAGTACAAAGATCAATTCTGAGTCCAAATAATTAATGAAGAGATCTTTCTCCCTCTACTCAGCAGTATAGTCTAAAGGGGACAAATGCTTTCAAATAGTAAATGTATTGCTTTGTTTTACTTAACTGTACTTCTTAGTTATAAGAGATGGCTATTTTGGAGGGCAATGTTGGAAAATGACAGATTTTTTAAAAAATCCAATAATTTCAACCCAAACAAAAAAAAAACCCAAACAGAAACAACCCAAAAAAAGGATAGGGCAGGATCACCTGATAAGCAAGAGGACCCAGTGATTTTTTTTTTTTTTTTTTTACAAATCTCTATCATCCAGAAACCTCAAGAAGAAGGGACTTATGTCCCCATAACAAAAACTGAATAAGATAAGAAGACAGAAATATCACACAAGGTAAAAAAGCTCATGAAATAATAACGAAAAATATAAATACTTAGATCCTCTACTCAGCATCCACACTCCTCAGTCCACTCTGCATACTGGTTACCAGCAATACAAGCTACCTCTTCACCCGTGCATCTAGGTCTGTCTATAACCGTCTCTGCCCAGCCTGCCTACAGCAAGGTTTTAGACTGAAGTTCTTCTAACCCCATAAGATAGAGCAGACATTAATTGTGTCCAGTCATGTGGTCAGAGAAACTGTAAAGAGAAGTCATGGATAGGCTCGAACTGGCTAGAGGGGAAAGACAGAGAGAAAGGGGATTAGAAACTCAGTGGTGCCATTCATCTTCTCCCAAGAAGTTACCCTGGGTAAAGGTTCAGTACAGGTTCCTGTGACAATCAATTTGATGAAACTTCAGGTATTGCACAACTCTTTGTGGCCAAAGAGTGAGGAGGGGAAATGATGAAGAAGAAAACTTTGGGAATATAGAGTCCTTTTATAAATATAAAAGAAATGCTGAACCAAAAGTTCAAGGGAGAAAATGTGAATAAAATTCTAGCTCACAAGTAGATAAAAAAACAGAAAAGCTCATAAGCACATTAAAAAAGAATAAAGTAGAAATTCAAAGAGACACCAGAGCACAATGAACAAGTATTAAAATATGAGAGAAAATTAACTGAACTTTTCTAATAAAAGAAAATTCTGAAGACTTCCCAGAGATCGTGAAACAACATCAAGAAAGCCCAGAATGGTTCAAAAGAGAAACTGTTCTTAAAATTGTTAGAAAATGGTATTAGGAATGAAGTTATGTTAGAAATCAGAGTTCTGGATGCAGAATGTTTTAAGAGTGGGGGATTTTAAAGGAAGATGCAATGGACGTTGTTCCCAAAGAAGTAGAAGTCCTAAAACAAAAAAAAAATGACAGATTTGCAACACACACACACACACACACACACACACACACAAATAGAGAAATAGAAGAAAAAAAAAGAAAAAACAGAAGAGGAAGAAAGTGCAGCAAAAATTAAAAGAACATTTGAATTCTAAAAAATCCTAAACAATTGGCCAGGATACAGTGATAACTTAAAACCCAAATATCATACCACAGGAAATAATACAAGAAAGCTGCCCTGAACTTTTGAATATGGACAACAAAGCACTTATCAAGCAAATGCACAGATTACTATTAAAAAAAAAAGCTGTTTATATTTTGAAAGACAGCATGGTGTAGAGCACTGGAATTGCATTCAAGAAGGCCTTGGTTCAAGTCCTGCCTCAGAAACTTACAATCTGTGTCCCCATGAGAATCACTTAACCTCTCTGTGTCTCAATTTCCTCACATGTAAAATGAGGGAGTTATACTCAATGGCCTCCAAGATCTCTTCTAGTTATAAATCTATGAACCTATGGGGGAAAATTCATGACTGCAACTCAAAATTCAGTAATGAAAACAACAAAACATACAACCAATTTTGCAAGCAGCCAGGAGAAAGACTTTCAAATATAATAGAATTCCATTTCAAATGACCCAGGATTACTCTGCAGTCATAAGAAATTAGAGAAAGGAATGGCGTTGCAAAAGAACTCAAGCTGCAATTCCACATACCATATGTTACAATCCAATTATTTAAGCAAAAATCTGAACCTTCCACAACAAGGAAGCACTGGGGGCATTCCTGCAAAGAAACAAAACACTGGTGAACAATTCAACTTACAAGCACCTAAACAATAGAGACTCTGAAAGACAAGGAACAATATGCTGTTGTTCAGTCTTGTCCAATTCCTTGTGAGCTCATTTGGGGTTTTCTTTGGAAAGATACTGAAGTGGTTTGCCCTTTGCTTCTCCAGTTCATGCTATGGATGAGGAAACTGAGGCCAACAGGGTTAAGTGACTTGTCCAGGGTCACAAAGCTAATAGGTGTCTAAGGCCAGATTTGAACTCAGGAAGATGAGTCTTACTGACTCCAGGGCCAGCACTTTTACCATTTTATCCAACCCAGCTGCTCTAGGAAACAGTATAGTGCAGTGGAAAAAAAACTCGGGTTCAGATACCAGCTCTGTCACTTTACCTCTGTGTCAAGTCATTTCACTTGTTTTGAGGCTGCTTTCTTATTTGTAAAATAAGCAAGTTGGGTAAGAGATGACCTCTGAAGTCCCTTCCATGCTGTATGTCTTTGATCCTGTGTTTAATTACACAATAGGGTAAATAAGTATAATTATGATGAAAAGACTAAGTAATACAATGAATTCTCTCATGTTTGTGCACTATTCAATGAGAGAGAGAGATTGAACTAACAGAAAAAAATAACAGAGGGATTATCAATGGACAGAAGCCATAAGGAGTTTAATATTTAAGGAGAACTTAAAGAAGCAGGAAAATGGAAGGAAATAAAACAGAACTGGTACTTAATGGACTTCTCAAAGATTATGAAACAGCAGCAAGAAAATCCCGAATGGATAGTCATTCTCCAGTAGATAAATGATCAAAGGATATGAGCAAACAGTTCTTAGAAGAAGAATTGCCAAGTGCTCACAACCACATGAAAGAATATTCCAGATCCCTAATAAAAAGAGAAATGCAGATCATGATGACCCTGAGGTTTTGCCTGACTCCCTGCAAATTGGCAAAAATGACACCATTCCATGTAGGAGGGGTCTGGAAGACTAAGGCACATTGATCCATTATTGGTGGAGATGTGAAAGGTAAATACAATTTGGAGTTATAAAGATAAAGTAACTAAAACATCCAGATCCTTTGAACCGGTGACTCCAATAGTAAGATTATTCCCTAAGGAAGCAATTGATAAGGGAGTCCTCTTATACAAATATTTATAGCAGCACTTTTATGGATAGCAACGAATTAGAAACAAAGTAAATGACCATCAATTGGGGAATGGCTAAAGAAATTGTGGTACGTGAATGTAATGGAATGTTACAGGATTGTAAGAAAAGATGTATGTGATGAAGACAGAGAAATATGAAAAGATCTATATGAACTAAGTCAGAGTCAAGTAAGAAGAGTCAATAAAACAGTGTATACAGAGACTACAACAGTGTAAACGGAAAGAACAACTATAGGGGAGAAAAGAATGTAACAAAATTATAAAGATTAATCAGGACTTGAATGAAGAGATATGAGAAGACATCCCCAATCTACTAGAGGTGGGAGGTCCACAGGTGTTATATATTGCACATTTTTTTTGGATGTATCTGTCAGTTGTACTGACATTTTTTTCCTCTCCAAAAAATACTATTTGCTATATGTAGTGGCTCCTTGGGAAGGAGAGGGGGTGGAACACATGGGATATTAGGAGGGTATAAGAAATAGAAGAAACTAATAAAAGTTTGCTTTTTAAAAAAGGAAATCCAGAATAGTTCAAAAAGTAAGTTATTCTCACAAGACAACATTGTTAAATGAAAATATTGGGAATGAAGCTATATTAGACATCAGGAGGAAAGGAAATAAGCATTTATTAAGCGCCTACTATGTGCTGGGCACTGTGCTAAACATTTTACAAATATTCAATCCTCACAACAACCCTGAGAGGTAGCTGCTATTATTACCCATTTTACAGTTGAAGAAACTGAGGCTTTAAGTGACTTACCCAGGGTCACATAGCTGGTAAGGTCTAAGACTGAATTTGGACTCAAGTCTTCCTGACTACAGGTTCGATGCTCTATCCACTGTATTCTCATTGCAGAATTTTTTAAAAGAGTAAGGACTAAGAAGACACAATAGACCTACCCTAATCTCTTATAAGTAAATATTTAATCTTTTTATGTGAGATATAATAGCACAACAAGCTATTGCACAAGTAGACAGCGTTGTATTCCTACCAAGTCTACTGCACTCAGAAGAGGGGATACAAATCCCCAGAGGCAGTCAGTTCCCAGATTGATAAGGAGGCACATAGACTCAGAGACAGAATAACCTGGCTATAAGAGGGTATACTGACTGTGGTAAGGATAGGAAAGAGGACCCAGCATTCTGAATTAGAATGTACCGCATGGCACTATTCCCATGTGACATTTCATTATTCATAGATTGACATTTCTAGGAGTGAGTCAAAACAAAAAATAGGGAAGACACATGAAATGACTTATAGTAAGCAAAACCAGGAGAATAATTTATATTAAATCATCATCAAGCCAGATTACAGGGGAGTAACAAGATAGGAAATGGAGGCAGAGGAGGAAGCTCATATGTGCCTTGAGGGCAGGGATTGGTTCGTTTTTTTGCTTTGTATCCCCCTCACCTGGGCCAGCTAGGTGGTACAGTGAATAAAGCACCAGTATGGGAGTGGAGAGGACCTGAGTTCAAATCTCACCTCAGACATTTGACACTCACTAGCTGTGTGACCTTGAGCAAGTCACTTAACTCCAATTGCCTCATCCTGAGTCATTTCCAGTCATTTTGATGAATATCTGGTCACTGGATTCAGATGACTCTGGAGGAGAAGTGAGGCTGGTGACCTGCAGAGCCCTCCCTCACTCAAAACTAAGTCAAGTTCAAGTCATGCCATTATTTCTCTGATGGCATGGTCTTCTTCAGTAACAAAAGATGAACACACATCCCCAGTACCTAGCACATCTCTTTAAGAAGAGTAAGTGTTTAATAAATTCTTAATCATTTTTAAAATGTCATATGGGGGATGGCTAATGGAGAAGGGGGGGATATATAGGATACTATGGCAATACAAGAAAGAAAATATCAATAAAATTTAATTTTAAAAAATGATTATTGATTAGTTGGTCTTTGTCTATCAAAGTAAGTGAAATAAAAAGAAGGGAAAAGTCCTTCATTTTATTATGAACTCAACAGTCATCAACAAACACAAACATTTTGTAATATTAAGAGAAATAAGAGGATTATATAGGAAACCATGAACTTCCTTCATGTGGTTTTTTACATGTTGAATTTTAGTAAGGCAGTAGCAAAATTCTTTTGTTTTTTAATGTCCCCTTCTGAACTTCTATGTCTTTTTTAAATTTTATGAATGCCCTTTATTTCTTTTCTTTCTTCCTTGCTTTTTTCTTTCTTCCTTCCCTCTTTCTTTTATTTCCTCCCTCCTTTCCCCTTTCCATTCCCTCCCTTTCTTCCCTCCTCCCTTCCTTTCATTCTTTCTTTTGTATTTCTGTTACTTCCCATTAACCCATATCCATTCCCACTCCTTTCCTTAGAGCAAGTATAACCAGGCATATCAAATTATAGGTTCTATATGAAAATTTATGTTTCATTTTGAATTTTCAGATAGGTGATCATCTATCTGCTAATATATGGGAAAGTATCAGGTCATGTAAGTCATCCAAAGTTACTATGAATTCTTCATGTTTGTCATTTCCTCTGGCATAATAATATTCCATTACATTCACAAATCACAATTTTTTCAACTATTTCCCCACTGATGAGCATCCATTCTATTTCCAATTCTTTGCTACCATGAAAAGTGACACTGTAAGAGCGCTTTTCTTTTCCATATCTTTGACTTCTGTGGGATCATGCCAAGGGGTGGTAGTGGTGGTGGTTGTCCTTCATTCTTAAAGAGGGCCAAAATGACATCACTATGCTGGAGTCAAGTTTCAGTGTGTCCTCCTGTGGCTGATCAAACCAATATAAGCTTGGAATGTTCCACCAAAGGTCGGGCACAAATAGTTCATGTGAACATTTGGGGTGGATTCTCTAAATCTGCACATCTTGTACTTCTGAACTACTTCAATTCTGCTTTGTTCATAGAGCACAGCACCCTTTCTGAGGTGCCCACACCATGCTGAGCCATCCTGTGCCAGTGTCTCCCATGTTACACAATCAGTTCCAAAGTTCTTGAGAGAGACCTTGACAGTGTTCTTGCTTTGCTCCTTTCTGACCACCATGGGATTGCCTGCCCCATGTGAGATTCCCCCCAAAATAGTCTTTTTGGCAAGTGTATGTTTTGCATTCAAACAACATGGCCAGTCCATTGGAGTTAACGCTCTCTGATGCATAGTTTGAATGCTTGGTAGTTTTGTTTGAGTAAGGACCTCAGTGTCTGGTACCTTATCCTTCCAGGTGATCTTCAGAATCTTCCTGAGACAATTCAAATGAAAGTGATTCAGTTTCTTGGCCTGGCACTGATATGCTGTCCATATTTCACAGGCATACCACAATGAGGTCAGCACAATAGCTCTATAGATCTTCAGTTTGGTAGTCAGTCTAATACCTCTTCTCTCCCATACTTTCCTTCAGAGCTTCCCAAACCTGAGCTAGCTCTGGCAATGCCTGCAGCAACCTCAATATCAATGTATACATCCCTAGAAAGTACACTAACAAGGTAAGTGAAATTATTCACAGCATTCAAAACTTCTCCATTTGCTGTAGCCACTCTTTCCACGTATGAATGATATGGTGGTTGCTGATGGAGCACCTGAGTTTTCTTTTTTTTTTTTAATTTTTTATAAATTTATTTATTTAACTTTTTTTACATTTATTTTCACAATATTTTGGGTTCCAAAATTTTCTCCCCATTTGTCCCTTCCCCCCTCCCCAATACACTGAACATTCTAATTACCCATATCACCAATCTGCCCTCTCTTCTTTCATCCCTCCCTTTCCTTACCCCATCTTCTTTTTTGTCCTGTAGGGCTAGATAACTTTCTATTCCCCATTGCCTGTATTTCTTATTTCCTAGTAGCAAGAACAATACTCAACAGTTGTTCCTAAAACGTTGAGTTCCAACTTCTCCCCATCCCTCCCTCCCCACCCATTCTCTTTGGGAAGGCAGGCAATTCAATATAGGCCATATCTGTGTAGTTTTGCATATGACTTCCATAATAGTCGTGTTGTG
>CM053769.1:650720233-650739611 GCA_028658325.1 Potorous gilbertii | reverse complement strand
AACTCTTGCATCAATTCTGCAAAGGGAACACGTCACAATAATCTAACCCGTGTTATATTGTCTGCCCGATCCCAATCATCTATTCTCATCACCTTCGGTGTGGGCAACTTGCCCGTCCCATCTTAGCTCTGTTGTAATCATTCCTACTCTGCCCTAGTTCTACTCCACCTCATTTCACATTTCATCCCTTCACTGGACCCTTAGGACCCTTTGTATTATTGTCAATAGGCTCTCCAATATATCCAAACTTTTACGTATGCATTCCCTTACTTTACTGAAATCTGGGTCTCCCCTAAAATGCCATATCCTTTGTGACTCTTTCCATCATAGGCCATTGCCCTCTAAAATGGAGTCAGGAGAAAAGGTGTTCATATTCTTAGATCCTTGGAGCTGATTCCAGACTATTTCTCTACCATCTTCCCTCAGTGATGGGCAATCTATTAGAGGTCTCTTCAATTAGAGGTCTCATACCAACTTCTCATTTTCCTTTGTGTTATACAACTACCAAAAGGCACTGTACTATAATGAGAAGAAAACTTGGCTGAAAGTGAGACGCTCTGGACTTTCATCCTGCCTCTACTTCATACTTCCTGTGTAACCTGGGCACATACTTCACTTTCCTCATTTGGAAAACAAGGGCATTAGATTGACTCACTGGTCTCTAAGGTGTCTTTCAGTTTGAGATCTATGACTTCTCCTAATCTTTCTTTCCTACTACATGAATACCTGACTCAGTTTAGATAACCTTTTCCTTCATGAAGCTTACCAACTCATTCTCCCCAATTTGGGTCATTGGTAAATTTGATAACATCAGTGCAACAAAAGCAGAAGATCATACACAGATCTAGAAGACACCAGGTAAGACATCTTTCTCCTAGTGGACATATATCCATGAATATCCAGTCATTGGATCCAGTCATCTGACTAGTTCAAAATCAATCCATTTAATGCTATTATCTAGGCCACCAGGGTGCACTGGAAGAAGTGAGGTGGAGCACTGGACCTAGAAGCAGGAAGCTTTGAGTTTAAAACTATCCTCAAACTGGTATGATCCTGTGAAAGTCATTGACTTGTCCTTTGCCCTGGTTTCCTCTTCTGTAGCATAGCAGTCATAATAATGCCTACCTCCCAAGGTTGTTGTGAGGATGGAATAATATTTGTAAAACATTTAAATATGAGATAAAGCAAAACAAATCTCACTTTTATATCAAATTTTATGGATTGAAAAGTATTCTTTTCCAATGACCTTGTAAGGTGGAAATAGTGTAAATATTATTATATCCATTTAGAAGACAAGGAAATTAAGATTTAAAGAGGTTAAGTGATGTGCCTGGGGTTCATACAGCTAATTAGATATTGAAGGGAGGGTTTAAACACAGATATGACCCAAAGCTCAGTTTTCTTTTTATTTATTTTTTTATCTTCATAAAGATCTGCCTTCTCTCCTATGCATCCACCCAAACTCCACCCCCCATTGGGAAAGCAAAAGAAAAAAATCCCTTTTACAAATTTATATAGTCAAACAAAACTAATTCCCCCATTAAACTTAGCTCTACTTTTCAGCTTATCATTGTCCTTTATTCAATTGAACCAAGTCTTAACTCATGCTAGATGCAAGGTGGGACAGTCAGATGGCTCAGTGGATAGAGTGCCGGACCTGGAGTCACAAAGACTCATCTTCCTGAGTTCAAATTGGGCCTCAGATACTTACTAGCTGTGTGAATAAGGGGAAGTCATTTAACTCTGTTTGCCTCAGTTTCCTCATCTATACAATGAGCTGGAGAAGGAAATGGCAAACTACTCCAGGATCTTTGCCAAGAAAACCCCCAAATGAGGTCATGAACAGTAGGATACAATTAAAACGACACAAGAGCAAAAAAAAAAAAAAATACGAGGTAGAGAGGCAAGCCAGGAAGACTTGGATTCAAGTCTCCACCTCTGACACATACTAAGGAAATCAGTTCCCCAGTTCCCTCCTCTCCACCCCACCCCAACAATTCTAAAACAAGAAGGTGGCAGTTTGCTTTGGAAGTGGAAGTTCACAGATTTAGTCCCTATCCCTATGTGCAAATACAATCCCTGCCCTCAAGGAGTTTTTATTTTAGGGGTGCAACTTGTCCACAGATAGGTAAAGATGAGGTAACTTTGAAGAAAGAATGAAAGGATAAACAAAGCCTTCATTAAGTGCTTTTTATGCACAAAGCCCTGTCCCAAGCTGGGGAGGGGAGCACAAATGGAAAATTAAAAGAGTCCCTGCTCACAGAAAGCTTACATTCTAATGGGGGTGGTGGGTGAGGAGACCACACTAATAGATGAGGAAGAGAGCATTTCCCATTGAGCAGCTTCACTGATGACATGACATGACACCTGAATGGAGACAAAACTAAATAAGGATTCTGACAGGCAAAAAATCAAGAGGGAGGGCATTCGAGGCATAGGGTATGGGCTTAGGTTACTGTGTGGAGACTAGAAATTCCAATCACCTGGCTCAGATGGACAATATTCCAGAGAACTGAAAACCAAAAACAAACAGGTAGGTGTCACCACTCAGCTATTGTCAGGGACCTTTGGAAGAACTTGATAAAGTCAAGCTGATTCTTTGGAGTTATCAACTATTTCTCTTTGTAGCTCATTTTAAACTATAATTTTAATAGTATCTTATTAATGATCTCTTCTGCATAAGGGAACTTCCAGTGTGTAAATCCCTCTACCAAAGGAGACAGCAATCTATGATTTAATTTGTTCATTTGTTTTCACCTGTGTCTGACTCTTCCCTGACTTCCTTGGCAAAGACACTGCAGTGGTTTGTTATTTCCTTCTCCAGCTCATTTTATAGATGGGGAAATTAAGGTAAACAAGGTTAAGTGATTTGCTCAGGGTCACACAGCTAATAAAAGTATCTGAGGCCAGATTTGAACTTAGTAAAATGAGTCTTCCTGACTCTAGGGCCAGAGCTCTCTCCACCAAGCCACCTGGCTGCCTTGAGTTGATAGGTAAGTCCTAAGTGATGCTTAAAGCATTGAAAGATTTCAACCTGCCCTGCACTGCTAGTATGAGATCATAAACATTAAAGCACTATATGCCAATAGTAATAACAGTAGTATATTTTTAGAATTTTCCCAAGAAGCCAAGTCAAGTTCAATAGCACTAATTTATATAGCACTATAATTTGAAGACTCTATCCTTTTCTTTTTGAGAATCAGGACAAAAGTTATCCATCTCTAGTCCAAAGATCCTCTCCCATTCACAAGATTTTTCAGAGATCTCTTAATAGTGGCTCAGCAATTATGTTTGCCAGTTCTTTTAGCTGCCTGAGAGACAGTTCATTTGGGCCCGATAATTTGTATGTATTAGGAACAGTTAAGTGTTTAGATGCAGTTCCATTTTTGATGGGTCATTTCCTTGGCAATGAAAACTGTTGCTACCTAAGATACAAGTATTTTTGTCTTCTTTCTGGTGTCTGTAATTGAGAGAAATTAATATTATACTATTACATTAATAATGAATTATTAATTTGAAATCCACCATTTTCTTTCTATTTCTTTTAAGATCCAACTCCTGAAAAGGTCAGTCAATCTCTGACAGGTATGACTGCCTGATGACATTGCTTCTAGAACTCAAGGCACATGCTTATGAACTTTGGGTAGGACTTCACCCAACTGGGAGAACTAATTTCTGTTTAGAATTTAAACAGAATTCAGTATGGGTAAGCCTTTGTCTGGGGGAAGAATCCCCAGTCCTTGAACCCCTCCATTACAATTTAGGGCAACCCAGTCTGGAATTTTTTTTTAAACTAGGTAAAAGAGACCATTCTTTGCCTCATTTCTTACCTTATCCTTAACAGCCTTCCCTCACTCAAAACAAAGTCAAGTGCAAGTCATGTCATCATTTCTCTGATGGCATGGTTTTCTTCGCAATGAAGGACGAACATACAACACAACCTAGCCTTAACCACTGAATGGGCATTGCCTCGGTCAAACTGAAACCTGGAAAATAACTTTAAAAGGTCAAGGTCTTTCACTGTGTTTGGGGCCATCTCCTGTTGTCCCTGATCTATATCTTGCCACTGGACCCAGATGGCTCTGAAGGAGAAAGTGAGGCTGGTGACTTTGCACAGACCTCCCTCACTTAAATCCAATTCACTTGTAAATCATGGCATCACATTCCTGATGGCATGGTCCTCTTTAAGAATAAAGGACAAACAACAGGGCAACCCAGCTCATGAAGGAGAACTAGCCAGAGAGGTCCAGATAGAAATGGCTTCCCCTGCCCAGAAACCTTGAAGTGGCTGAGTCTCTTTACCAAGCCAAGTTCTCAGGAGGAGGAGCTGAAGACTTTTAGCCCACCCCCTCATTAAATGTCCACCGACCAGGGTTGATTTTTCACTTGCGAGGGGAGTTCCCTTTTAGAAGGGTTTTAAGGCATTTCAAGGTATCTTTGGTTATTTAGAGAAACCACTAACTACCAGTTTGCTAATTACTGACTAGCCTAATTAAAAAAATGATTATTAATTACCCAGAAACTTCATCTCTCAGGGTTACCATTAATCACCAATATAATGCTTTGTGCATAGTAGGCTGTTTAAAAGCCTTCCTAGTAGTTAATCATTGTCTTACCCATAACAGGTCATGGTCCAATCCATTTTTGGATCTTTCTCTTGCTTCTAGCATAGCTTTTAAAAAGTTTTTTAATTTTATTTTGAATTCATGGACTAAAACAAGCATTTCCATAACATAGTATAATAAAAAGATGATTGCACATGAAACAGCAAATCTACCATGCATAACTTGCTATTATTCCTTTAAAATATACAACAGAATTATTGTGTTAATTTCTTTTTTCTTCCCTCCTCCCTCTACCCCTACCCTAGAGATGGCAAAGTCCTTTTTGTTGTCCTTCGCATTCATGTCCCAGCCTCAGCTTATTCTACACTTTATTACTCCTGACACTTCTCTTACAAAACCATGTGACTGCTTTTTGTATTCATCCTGCCCACCGATGTAAACACCTTATCCTAGGAGTCTTCCCTCATTCTGCTGGTCTGTAATGAACTCATTACCTTGGACTTCACATGACGCATAGTTTTGTAGCTTCCTAAAGTGTTTTTTTTTTGTTGTTGTTGTTTAATGTCATATAAAATAGCTTTCCATATTAGTATCTCAGTTAAATTGTAAGGATAACTTTTATCTCACTATGTCTCTGTCTAGAACTCTATACTCTGGAGGTGCTTAATACATGTTCATCATTGGTGGCCTTGTTGTTGAAATACACAGCTGAGAGGTTGATGCTGGGCCCTGATCACTTTCACTCTGCAGGTTTGTTCCCTAATCTTCCCTCTGACTCTCCTTCCTAGAAGAGCCCTCATCAGAATAGTCAGTAGATCTATACTGATAAATGTAAAACAATTTTCCCTTGAAGGAAAAAATAAATGAACACTTTTAAAACATTTTCTCCATCACCTTCTTGAGCCTAGACAAGCTACAAAACAACAAGTCAAACCCTGATTTGTAGCATTTGCTGGTTTCTAAGGTGTAAATGCTCACCGTGAAAATTTAACAGTTGGCTTTTGTGAGCCAGTTTGACAAACACTCCCCCTAAATGACCTCCACTTTTACATTCTGTTTTTCAAAGTGCCGTTAGTTTCGTGAGCAGTTGCTCCTATTGAAGGAGTGTTCACCTAACAATGGAACATACGCTGCTTACCTGAAAAAATGTAAAATGTTACCTTTAGTCCTAAAATATTATATTTCAATCCTTAACCTCTGACAAGAAACGTGAATAGAAAGTGTTGGCTTGTGTTAGTTGCCTAATCAACACTATCCAACCCTTTAGGGGGCAGCTAGGTTATCCAAGTGGAAAATCCAAGTTCAAATCCGGCCTCGGACACTTACTAATTGTGTGATCCTGGGCAAATCATTTAACTTCTGTCTTGCCTCAGTTTCCTCAACTGCAAAACAGCAATAAAAATACCTCCCACCTTCCAGCGTTGTCATGAGGATCAAATGAGTCAGCAGATACTTATTAAATTTTCTCCATCACCTTCTTAAGTCTAGACATGTTCCTTGCATGCTTATTTGACTGAGTTGTGAAGAGGGAAAGTATCCTAAGTGAAAAGAGAGATTTTTTTCTAAATTTAATTTTAGTTTTTCCAATTTAAAGAAAAAAGCTGTTTTCTCTGTTCTACCTTTATTTCCATCCACGAACAAAGGAAAAAAAAAAGAAAAACAAAACCCTTGTTAAAAATGCACAGTCAAGCAAAACAAAGTTCTTCAATGTCTGTGTCTCTCACGTATATATGTATGTGTATATGTGTGTGTATATATGACACATGCAGATATATACATATGTGTATATGTGGATATACACCTGTGTATCTGTGTGTATAATATATATGCACATGTATATACATATATACATACGTATGTATATACATACATACATAGATACTGTCTTCTAGGAGTGCTTGTTCATGCATCCTCTGGACTCATGAATGTTTATTGCATTGATCAGAGTTGATGACATTAGGGCTGCAAAGCCTAAGTAAAAATCCTCCCTCCCTTTCCTCCTAGCTCTCTCCCCTCCTCCCCCCAGCTCTTCCTCTCCCCTAGCTCCAGACCGAACAGGAAATCTCCTATTAAATTTCTAACAGCAGGTAGTATATATGCGTGTGCACCATCACTTCTGGACAACATGCTGGTCAGAGCTGGGTTTGTAAATATACTTAGGAAGTACTCATTAAGTAAAACACTAAACGGCTCAAAGGAATTCCAGACTTGGCACTCTCCTGACCAAAGTGTCCCTGAGATAGAGTTGCAAACTCTGTAATGCCCAGAAAATTGCTTCAAGAAAGATCAGCCTTATGTAAAATGGAGAAGATAATACTTGTACCATCCACCTCACAGAGTTATTGTGAGGAAAAATTATCATGATAATTGCAAATATTTAAATAATATTCACTATGGACAAGCAGTATATGGGGTAATCAGGGAGCACTAGCATCTCTGGTATGGGGGTTGCCAAGCCCTCTTCAGGGCTTCTCATCCACCCGTCTCCCTCTCACCCAACTCTCTTCTGTGGCTCCAAGAAGCTGTAGCATGTACAGCAGTGGCCACACACCAGTAAGCCATCTTAGATGGGTTAAATCAGGTTAAAGGTAACCAACAGACCTGAAACTTGATCAATGTCTACCCCAAGCACATGAAGACTTCCCTTGGTGGAATGGGAAGATGAACAATCTTTTGGAGCGCTTAGAGCTTGTCGCCAGCCTTCACCTGTCATCTTGACTTCTGTCTTGCCACTGGACTTCAATGACTGGAAAAAGAGAAGGAGGCTGATGACTTGGTGCAACTGCTTAAAAATCCAATTTACACACGATTTGAAGACAACTTTCTGCAATGTTATTAGTTTCCTTCAAAAAACAAAGTTTGAACAACAACAGTGACAACTTACCAGGAATGGTGCTGTTTTATAATTGTATCTCATGTGATCTTTACAACACTTTTATTTTATTTCATTTTTTTTATAATTTGCAGATGAGGAAACTGAGGCAAATAGGGATTAAGTGGCTTGTCCAGGATCATATAGCTACTGAGTGTCTGAGGTCAAATTTGAATTTAGTCTTCTTAACTCCAGACCCTATTCCTCTACATTCATTCACTGCACTTCCTAGTTTCACCTAATTGAGGGATAGATTATCTTATTTCAAAATGAGCAATTTTCAAAGGACAGTTTCACTGGATCACAGAGTATATGAAGGAAATACAGGGGATGAGGGAAGGTTAAGAAGGACTTTGAATGCCATATAGAGGTATGACCTTACAGGTAACAGGAAGTCATCTCAAATGAGATGACTAATGGGGGTGACATAGCCTGACGTGTGGTTTTGACACACTTTGAGTCAAGTAGATGATAAGACTTATTACAGGGAGACCAACAAACAGACTATTGCAATAGTACAGGCGTGAAGTGATGAGAGCCTGTACCAGGGTGGTGATGGCTGGGTCAGACGAGAGAAGGAAGATAATGAATTTAGTTACAGACAAGTATAAGATTAATACAGGACATCCAGTCTGATAAGCCCACTAGGCAGTTGGAGATGCGAGACTGGAGATCAGCAGAAAGGTTAGGGCTGGATAAGTAAATTTGAAAATCCTCAGCATAGAGATGATATTTGAATCTATGGGAGCTGATGAAATCGCCAAGTGGAATGGTATAGAAGGAAAAGAGAAGAGTACACCTATAGTTAGTGGTCATGACCTGGATGAGGGTCCTGCAAGGAGACTGAAAAGAACTGATAGAATAGAGAGAACTAGGAAAGAAAGGTGTCATGTAAACCTAGAGAAAAGAGAGAGTATCAAGGAGAAAGGGGCATCAATAGCCCCAAGTTTGCAGAGAAGTCAAGAAGGATGAGGACTGAGAAAAGACCCTTGGATTTAGCAACAAAGAGATTGTTAGTCACTTTGGGAAAAGCAATTTTGTTTTTTCTGGGGTCAAATGCCAGACTGTAGACAGTTAAGAAGAAAACGAGGGGAAAGGAAGTAGAGACACCAATCACAGCAACCTCCTCAAGGAGTTTAGTCATAAAAAGGAGAAAAATGAGAGAATAACTGTCTTCAACTACTTGAAGAATTGGTACATGGAAGAAAGATCGAACTTTTCTTGGTACCAGTGGGTTGAACTAGGAATAATCATGGATATTGTTATTTAGTTGTTTCAGTCGTGTCCAATTCTTCATGACCCCATTTGGGGTTTCATTTTTATTTTTTTGCAAAGATACCAGAATGGTTTGCCATTTCCTTCTCCAGTTCATGCTACAGTTGAGGAAACTGAGGCAAACAGGGTTAAGTGACTTGTCCAGGATCATACAGTTAGTAAGTGTGTAAGGTCAGATATGAACTTGGGATGAGTCTTCCTGACGCCACTGCATCCACTGTGACTAATTATGGAAATTAGGAGAAAAATTTAGGCATGATATAAAGAAAGACTTGTTTTTTAGGGTTATCTGACACTGGAATAGACTGTCTCTAACATTAGTGCATTTCCCTTCGCTTGGGTTCAGATACTACAGGATCAGTTGTCAGTTGTGAGGTAGGGAAGCTCTTATCGATACAGGCTGTGTTAGATGTCCTCCTGGCTTCTGCTAATCAGATACTGTGATTTCTGCTCAGTGGGCACCACCTCCCACAAATTATTGGCCACTGGGGAAGAGTTTCCTTCTTGAATGAATCCCCAGAAAATCCACACTCACTGGTGGTTTTACTCTTTGTTACCAGCTGTGACTAGATGACTTCTCCTGCCTGAGTCTTCACAGCTCCAGCTCCCAGTAAATGACTAGGCTTTACTGCTTCTAGGCTCTATCTCCTGGAGAGGAACTCAGTGCTCTTCTACCACAGATCCACTCCCATTGTAGTTTGGAAGTTCACCCCTCTGAAGCCACTACTGAATTCTGTTTCCCCAGCCATTCACTCAGTCCTCAGTCACTAAATGTTAGCTCTCTGCTACTGCGGTTGCTCTGTTAACATCCACCTCTATGCTGCTTGTTGTTCAGTTGTGTCTAACTATTTTTGACCCTGTCAGCCACAGAATGCCAATACTGTCTATGGGATTTTCTTGGCAAAAATACTGGGGTGATTTGCCATCTCCTTCTCCAATGGATTAAGGCAAACTGAAGTTAAGTGATTTGCCCAGGGTCACACAGCTAATCTTCCTGACTCTAGGTCCTCTATCTAACCTCTGAGTTCATCTCTTCTACTACTATCCTCTAAGGCTGCCATCTTTTGAAATTTTACCATATTGCTTTAGATTTTTATTGCTGCTACTTTCTCATTTGGAAGTATTGTCACTCTTTTAGAGGGAGAACACCAGGCCAACATGCCTTGGGATTAGTCACCACAATTTTGATTCTGTTTTTAGTTAGCCTCACAGTTTCATAGGTTGGCACAAAATAATGACACTCAGGCAATTATAAGACTTACAATTATAAGCTTCTAAATGGAAGCTCTCTGGCGCTTGGATGATTTTGAGCAATCCAGGGTTTGGTTTTCTGCTTTTAAAGGAAACATGCAAAATTTCAAGAATTCTCTGAAGTCTCAGAATAGGAATCTGATATTCTTTGTGATATAAATGGAGCTAGGTTCTGTTCTGCCTCACTCAACAATTATAGTATATGTATACATATATATGTGTGTGTGTATACATATACATGTATATGTTGATATGGAAATATATATATATATAGACACACACACATCTTCATTTTTCATCTTGAAAGTGACACTCAAACTCTAAACTTCATTTCATCTTCTCATGATATACCTTCATGCTACTCTCATGGAAACAGGTTCTCTATTAGAAAAATTGCTTATCTTCATTGAGGAACAAAGGAAAAAATATTTACTCTGGAGTCACCTCTGCTGTATACTGTGTGACCTTAAGAAAATCACTTAATCTCTCTGGTCCTCAGTTTTCTTGTCAGTAAGATGAAGACTACAGAGTAGACAGATTCTTTCCTCTATATTAATGGTCCTATACTCTTCTCAATGTAAACTCAATATAACACCTTGGCTAGACTCTGGGACTGCTATGTTCTGGGCACAGCATCTCCTACTAAGCAAGCTGTTTTACTGCCAGATGCCATTGCTGATGGAAGTGGGGAAAGGAGAAAGAAATCTTCCTCCTCACTATTCTCTGGAATAAGTAAAAGAGAAAAAGGAGGTGGGGGGAAATGATTCCCTGCTACTATTACAACAAATAATGAATGTGTGAAATCATAGTAGATCCAAAGAAGAGATATGAGAAGACTCCCCCTACCCTGCTTCTTTGCAGAGCTGGGGGACAAGAGGTGAAATGCAGGGCATATGACATCAGACTTTTTTGATATGTTGTCTAGTTTTGCAGAATGGAATTCTTCTCCTCTTTTTTTTCATACTATGTTATAAGAGATAGCTCTGTGGGAGAATGGAGAGAGATAAGGTAGGGAATATAGATGATATAAAAACTAAAATAAAAATAAAAACTGTTTTAAAAAGAAAAATAATGTTTCCTCTGAAGAGCTAGGTTCTTCTGTTGCCAGCTCTCTCCTCAACCACTAGTCATGATTCTTTCTCCTGGCAACTCCTTCTCTCTTGACAGACTCCAGAGCAGGCATGCTTGCTTTTTAAGGGCCACCAAGGGCATAGTTAATCTCTCAGCCATCCAGTGTCTAGTTGCCTATAATTCCATCACTTTGACTGAGGAATCTCACAGGTCCTAAAGGAGTACGGAACTATAATTACATATTTATACTTCCTTTGTACCTTTTTAATACCCTCTAAACCTATTCCTCTGTCTGCTTTCTATTTCTGCCAAACTACTCCTGTCTTTGGCACTGCCATTCACCCAATTTTCCAGATCTGAAAATTTTATTTCTTCCCTCTCTTCAATTCTTATCTACATCATATTGAAATACCTCTAAAGCAATTCAAAATCCTCATATAATATGAAGGAGGGTATTTAACAATCTAACTCGTTTCCTATTTTCTTTTTATTCTTTTTCATATTACCCCTCTTTATATGCTCTCTAGCTTACTAGTTTTCTCCATAAATGACGTCCTATCTCCCATCCCTGCGCATTTGCATCTCCTCTGTCTGAAATGGACCATCTCCTCACCATCTTTTCTTATAATCCCTTCTTAGTGAGGTTCAGTTGTTTTCAATTGTATCTTACTCTTCTTCACCCCATTAACTAAGGTTAGTTAGTTAGTTAGAAACCTTCCTTTCTATCCTCCACTCTCTTTCAAAGTCTGTCCAAGTACCATGTTCATTGTTTCCATGACACTATCTATCCATCTTATTCTCTTCTGTTCCCTTCTCCTTTTGCCTTCATTCTTTCCCATCATTAGGCTCTTCTCCAATGAGTCCCATCTTCTCATCATATGGCCAAAGTATTTAAGTTTCAGCTTCAGTATTTGACCTTCCAGTGAGTAGCCTGAATTGATTTCTTTAACTATTGACTGATTTGATCTCTTTGACATCCAAGGGACTCTCAAAATTCTTCTCCAGCACCACAATTCGAAGGCATCGATTCTGTGGCACTCAGTTTTCTTATAGTCCAACTCTCACTGCCCTACTTTGCTACTGGAAAAACCATAGCTTGGACTCTATGGACTTTTGTTAGCAAAGTGATATCTCTACTTTTTAGTATGCATCCAGATTTGTCATAGTTTTCATTCCAAGGAGCAAGCATCTTCTAATTTCATGGTTGCAGTCTCCATCTGCAGTGATCTTTGAGGCCAAGAATATAAAATCTGACCTTGCTTCCATTTCTTCTTCCTCTATTTGCCAGGAAGTGAGGGGACCCATTGCCAAGATCTTAGCTGTTGGTGTTTTATGTTAAGCTTCAAGTTAGCTTTGACACCTTCCTCTTTCACACTCATCAAGAGGCTTCTTAATTCCTCTTCATTTTCTGACATGAGAGTGGATCATCTGCATACCTTCTATTATTGACATTTCTTCCAGCATTCTTAATTCTGGCTTTTGATTCATCTAACCTAGCATTTTGCATGATGTACTTTGCATATAAGTGAAATAAATAAGGTGACCCTATACAGCCTCATATTGCTTTTCCAATCTTAAAACAATCAGCTGTTTCTTGTTTGTTTGTAATTGTTGCTTCTTGGGCCTCATACAGCTTCCTCGGGAGACAAGTAAGATGGTAGGATACTCCCATCTCTTTGAGAACTTGCCACGTTTTGTTGTGATCCACACAGTCAAAGACTGTAGTGTAGTCATGGAAGCAGAAGTAGATGTTTTTCTGGAATTTCCTTGCTTTTTCCATAATCCAGCAGTGCTGGCAATTTGATCTCTATTTCCTCTGCCTCTTTGAAAACCAGTCTGTTCTTCTAGTAATTCTCAGCTCCCATATTGCTGAAGTTTAGCTTGCTGAATCTTAAGCACAACCTTGCAAGTGAGTGAAATGAGTGCAATTGCTCAGTAATTTGAACATTCCTTGGCACTGGCCTTCTTTAGGATTGGGGATGTAAAGTTATCTCTTCCAATTCAGTGACCACTTTTGAGTTTTCCAGACTTGCTGGCGTATTGAGTGCAGCTCTTTAACAGCATCATCTTTTAGAATTTTAAATAGCTCAGCTAGGATTCCATCACCCATTAGCTTTATTGTTAGCAACGCTTCCTAAGGCCCACTTAACTTCATTCTCCAAGATGTCTGGCTCTAGATCAGTAACACCACCTCATCATGATTATCAGTGATATTAAGATCTTTTTTTGTATCAATCTTTTGTGTCTTCTAAATCTCTTCTGCTTCCAAGACCCTTCAATTTTTTTTTTTGCACGAAATGTTCCCTTGATAGCTCTAATTTTCTTGTCTTTCCCATTCTATTGTTTTCTTCTATTTCTTTGCATTGCTCATTTAAGAAAAATTATCTCTCCTTGCTGTTCTCTGGAATTATGCATTCAGTTGGGAGTATCTTTCCCTTTCTCCTTTACCTTTTGCTTTCCTTCTATGCTCAACTGTTTGTAAAGTCTCTTCATATAACCAGTTTTACTTTCTTGCTCTCTGTAGGGATAACAGTTCCTAAGATATTTTCAGGCTTAGCATGAAAATTATTTTGAGCCAGAAAACTAAAGATAGATTTTACATCATTGTTCTCTGTCTGTCCAATCTTCCTTCCTAGTTTTGCTTTTTCAGGTATAGTTTTCAGGTATAGCAAACCAATTTATCAGGAAGTGGGTGAGAGGGAAGATCAATGTCTCTCTGTGTATCTTGTCTCCTTAATATAATCAAGTGCAAAAAGATATGACTGCAGGAATAAAAGATAAGTTGGTTCACAAAAGTGCTCTGTTCCACAAGCAGTCTGCATGATTTGGGACTCCTCCATTCCCTATCCAAAAATTTCCCACATCCCAGGGGTACACCCTACCAGTGGGCAGCCTGGTATTCTAATCTGGCCTTGGGGTGACTCAGGTCAGCCCTTTAGAAAGTATAGAAGGCATTATCATGATTTAGAACAAGGAGAACAAGAAACACAGGTCTGTTATATTGTTGAACAAAAGTCTGGGTCTTTTTTATTTTAATAAGGTAAAGCGACAAAATAATTGGTTCTGGCCTCTAAGTAGACCCCAGCCTCCATGCTGAGATTTGAGTACGGAACTTATCAGTCTTATCTATCCAAGGAAGCATGAAGTAGTAAATAGGACATAGGGTTCAGAGTCAAGATTGGTTTCCAATGTTATCTCTGCTGTTACTATGACTTGTGTGGCTTTGACCAAACCAACTAGCCTTCTAGATAGCCTCAGTTTTCCTCATCTGTTAAAAAAAATGAAGAAGATGGGCTAGATGATGGTGAATGTTACTTTCAGTTTGAAATCCTATGAGTTCTCCTACTTGTCTGCCAGAGTGCCTGGAATTCCCACCATTTGAGTCATTTCTTTGGATTAAGGAATGTTCTATTTTCAGAAGGCAACAGAATATTTGTTAAAGTACTTACACTTGTGATATCTAGGGAGTGTAATAAGTTAATGCTTTCCACTATCCTACCCACCACCTCCCCAGAATAGATAAGCTTTTCAGATTTTCTAAACTGGAACTCAGTATATATTTTGCATATAATTATATACATACATGCTATATGACCCTAATAGGATGTAAGCCCCTTGAGGTAAGGTACTGTTTTGTTTTGTTTTAGTCCTCCCTCAGCACAGTGCCTGGCACTCAGTAGGTACTTATCAAATAGCTGTTGATTGATTGATTAGTAAAAAGCAAGAGCCCCATGAGAGTGGAAAACTGGGCAACATTTCTCATGAAAGAGAGGAGCTTCGGGAAGATATGCCTAGGTAAGGATACTCAAAGCAAGGAGTCCTCAGCAACCAAAAGGAACATTGAAGAAAACCCCAAATGAAAAAGGGGAAAACTGAAAGAGCAGGCAGGGAGAATCTGAAAAGTATTCCTTCTGTTTCTTACCACCATCTCCCCAATTGTTATCTCCTTAGGAGCAAGAACTTTATAATTTCTGTCTTCATGTCCCCCACGTTTAGTACAGTACCTGACACAAAGTAAGTGCTTCTGGACTGTTCAATCAACTGATTTCTAATCTTGTGCTGCTTGACAGAGCCTGATGAAGCTAGTGACTTGGCCGCCAACAAAGCCAATTAAAGAGTTCTTAGAAAATATGCCCCAGTGACTCTTGGAGAACTTTTGGAATTAGGGTTTACCCAAGAACACACGGGCACTTCCAGTACTTTCAAAAGTATGGTAAGTGTAAAGAAAAGGAGAGATGAAGCACCATTCATTGTGAACAAAATAAATACTTTTAAGTAGTTAAGGGGGAAAACTAAACAGAAGATACCAAAGCAAAGCAGTCAGCCACACTCCTCCTGAAGCCCATCCCCAGCCAGTGCTGGCCTTGTCCGTTCACTTGTAAAGCCCAGCACAGCTGCCACAGGGTCAATCCAAGCTAAACAAAGCTGCTAATGCAGTAGACTCAACACAACAGAAACCAACACCCAGAAATGAGAAGGCATGACGGGTTTATCAGATTTCACAGCCCCCTTTTCTGAATCCTGGACAATGAAAATAATGATAAATGATAGTATTTATGACCACATCCATCCAAGGGGAAAATCAAACAATGCACTAATGTCAACCAACATGCTTCTTTGAGAATTTTCCAGGACAAGCTATAAGAATAAGTTATGAGACTATGTTTCTCTGACTTAACTAAATCTCACCCCATTTGTCATCACAGTCTATATGTGGAATTTTTTTCCCCCAGATCTTTCTTACTCCAAGTCCAGCACTCTATTCACCATGCCACTTGGCTGCTATATACATATATTAACATATACATACAACATACATACACATACATATATGTATACATATGCATACATGTAAATGAACCACTATTCTTGGAGACAGAAAGGCTTATATTCAGATCCCACCTCAGGCACTTACTATCTGTGTGATCTTGAGCAAATTGTTTCAGAGCCTCAGTTTTATCATTTGTAAAATGAGTGAATTAAACTTTGTGATTTCTATGGTCCTTTCCATATATCTATGATCCTATGATAATCTAATAAACACTTAAATGGAAGCAAAAGTATCACATAAATATCCATATTAAAGGAGAGAAGTGGATACTAGCCACTGAAGTCCCAGTTCTCAGAACATGCGCATGTATCATGATGACAAAAATCTTTAATTAGTTGTTGATCCAGGACAAAGTGAACATACAAAGGGCTCAAGTAGATGAAATCTCTCCTCTACCTGGCATCAAGTGAGGTAGAAGAAGAAATGCTGCTGGGTAAGGGATTCTTCCCCTTACCTGGTAACCATGTGGGCCATGAATGGTACAGCTCCCTCTTTCTCCCTCCCTCCCTCCCTCCCTCTCTCTCTCTCTCTCTCTCTCTCTCTCTCTCTCTCTCTCTCTCTCTCTCATATTCTTTCTTGATCTTAGCTAAGTGAGTTTCAGAGACTTTGTGAATTCCAAAAATCAGAAGAAACCCAGTCATGGAAATCCATAGCGGAGTCTGCTGACCATACCTGCAGCTGAATCTGGTAAGGGTTCAGACCTGAGGAAAGACTTTCTTGACCCAGCTCAGCAGTAAACAGACTTGGAAACAAAGATACTCCCTGAAAGCAATAAAATGACTTGTCCATCAGCTCTGACTCTATCAGAAGCAAACTTATGAGACACTCCTCAAAGGGAGAAAAGGACTCCTAGAGCCAGGAAATACCCTCCCCCAACAGTAGCATAGGGAGAATGCTTTACAATCACTACTTTAAATTGATGTCCACTCTCCCCAGGGACCAAGGGAGTAGAAGTTTTAGAAGGTGTACTTTGATTCTTGCTATAACTTCTCAGTAAATATCCTTTTGCTGTTAATTGATTAATTGATATTGGGAAGATGTTAATTGGTCAATTAATATTGGGAGAACATACTGTATAGGAAGCAATAATATTCAATAGTAATAGGTAAACATCTAAATTCTCAGAGTTAGCTCTAGAACCCTGAGGGAAGATGTAACCAGATGAACTCTGGGACCCAACATGCTAGTCTTAGTAGGGCTGAGAGGAGACCCAGAGTTGATGCTACATATATATATGGTATGCTTATATATATGCATATATATGCATATATCTTCTATCTAGGATAGTATCCTAGATATCTGAAGTATCCTAGAAAGAAGTATATACTTACAGTTGCATTTTGTACTACATATACAATATATATATATATTTATATGTGTATGTATACATATACGTGTGTGTGTTTATATAACATATGTGTGTCTAGAACTCATGGTTGACTAAAGACTCATTCAGCTTACGATACAACCTGTTTCTTCATCTGTCAGAGATAATCATCCCCACTCTTGAGAGCGCTGTTGTTGTAAGCATAAATTAAATAATCAAGTTGAAAATATGAGCATTTGGGAGGAAAAACCTACTCTATTTCTGTTCAAAATTTAAAAAAATGAATCCTACATATTTCTAAATTCAATAATTCAGTAGAAATTTCATAATTAATGTTACTTCATGATTTTTTCACCAATGAAGGAAACTGAATTGCTGCTCACCTCTTCAGTTTAATCAATCATCTTTAATGCCTTCTGAGGCACCTCCAAAAGAATACTGATCCTAATCAATATGGAGTACATATATTGCCAAATATGAAGATAATTCTGGAGTTGAATTTTACCCTAAACTGAAGATTGACTGCATAGACCCTTGGTAGAAAACACAGACCAGATGATTTCACAGAAAGTTGGTCAACATTGGGTGAAAGTGATTGAAGGACCCAGTGCCCAACTTTTCCTACTTGTGTTTCTTTGGCATCACATGTACTGGGGGATTGTGTTGTGCAGGTGTTCATCGATTCTCAGGCTTCATTATACTTCTTCTGACAGAGAGAAAGACAAGAGGGGCCTGGAAATGTATTTTCATCTAGTGTTGGGCCAAGAAAATGGAATAACATACCTGATTTTAAATTTTATAGATAGAGTTAAACCTATTTCACTCTATTTAGAAATAGATCTGGTTATATCTATGTAACTATATCTTTTGTAGATATTGTTATCTCTATCTATAAATATCAATAGAGATAGATTAAAGTCCTGAATAAATTCAGTCATTTTCCATTTAAAATGGACAAAGTAAATCTGCATAATAAAATACTTGACCAATCTCCTCCTTTAATAACATTATGAAATCTCCCAAAAATGTAACTAAAAGTCAACAAAATTTGGTCAAATTCAATGAAAATAAAACAATGAGGAACAGATTAGCTGTAAAACATATGGGACTCTTTGGATGATGGACAGACAGGTTTTAGCTAAACCAGTTTGAGGAGATGCTGTAATCTAAGCAAGCTTCTCCATCTTTCTATTTCCCAGGGCTTATAAACTCAAAGCCAAACAAAAGGTGGGAAGAAACAAGATACGATGTAGATCATTTTCTGCCAGAATTTGCTAAGTATCTCTCTAGATTGACATACATGGTGGTGGTATTAGTACAACCTGATTCTGCTTTCAAGGCTTGGATTATCTTATTTGTGCATTGTTTCTAGCATGAGTCATCTGAATATCAGAAATTATAGATGAATACAAAAATCTTAGGGGAAAAACGTGCTAAGAATTCAGAGCTAAAACTCCCCAAACTGAGACACGTTGATGAGCCAACACCTAAAAACTACTCCAAGAACACTCTTGTGATAGGAGAGATTATTATAGCATGCACATGCCCAAGAACGGTCTTGAGAATCTCAATCTTGTGCTGATTGGAAAGGGGCAAAGTCACAAATCTGCTACTTGTTGTTTTTATTTTATTTTTCTAAATCAGAAGATTGGCCAGATTTTCCTTCTTAATTGTATTTGCGTGTATGTGTGTGCTTTTAATTGAGACTCCCTATCTCACCCAGATCAGAAGTACAGAAGTCACGAACAGGCCCCATCCTCAATATTGCTCAGCACAGGAGAAGTCACTTGCTCTATTTTATTTTATTATGTTTTTGACCTGTATCGTTTCACTCCTTTTAGGAAGCCTGGTGGCACTCCATTCTCAGGGGATTATCATATTGATGCCAGGCTTAGAAAGATATCATCACTATTGCTGTTCTGAACTATCCTTCAGCCTCAGCCTTCCCAGCTGCAGGATGACAAATGCAGCTGCCTAAATGAAGTCCCAGCTATCTGGGTAACTCAGCTCCTTCTCTCCGGTCTGTTTCCTTCTCCCCTCCTTTCCTTTCTTTCCCCCCTTCCCCTTTCCTGCCCTGTCCTGTCTTAAAACCTTAAACCTCACTGCACTCTGAAGCCCATATAAGGACTGTTTTCTGGACCCTCCTTCCTGCCTTAAGAGTGATTATCAATAGTAACTATTGCTGT
>CM053769.1:650648051-650720133 GCA_028658325.1 Potorous gilbertii | reverse complement strand
TGATGTAGTTATTTTTCTTTGCCTCTTTAAAGGGGCCATCTCCTGACTACTTCTTAAACAGGCCTATTCACTGAATGGGTGTTGCCTCACCCTAAGTGAGTACCTGCAAAGACCTTGGCCTAAAGGGCCCAAGGTCTCCCATTGCATCCTGGGTCATCTCCAGTCATCCTGATGAATATCTGGTCACTGGATTCAGATGGCTCTGGAGGAGAAGTAAGGCTGTTGACCTGCACAGCACTCCCTCACTCAAAACAAAGTCAAGTGCAAGTCATGTCATCATTTCTCTGATGGTGTGGTCTTCTTCGGCAACAAAAGACAAACATAACAGCAATAAGGCAGGTACCAGCTTGCCTGTCTTTGTATCTTTTTTTTTTTTTCCGTATCTGGGATTTTAAAAGAGCAGAAGGTAAATTTTTGTTGTAATAGTTTAGTTATGTCCAACACTTTGTGACTCCATTTGGGGTTTTCCTGGCAAACATACTGCAGTGGTTTGTCCTTTCCTTCTCCAGTTCATTTTATAGATGAGGAAACTGAGGCAAACAGGGTTAAATGACTTGCCCGGTATCACACAGCTAGTAAGTGTCGAAGAATGGAACTAACTCAGGTCTTCCTGACTCTAAACCAAGAAGGCTATCTATTGTGCCACCTAGGAACCTTTAGAATGTAAATATTCCCTGCCTCTACTACATATGAGAGATAAACAACGGTTTATCTGGTTGTATTTAAATTCAAGTTTATATGTGAAAAAATGTACTCAAATTGAAAAAATAATAAAGTGATTTTTCCCCAGAAAAAAAAAGTTGGAGAGGCAAAGACTCTTCATGCTACTTATTTGCAGGATGTTAGGCAAGTCACTTGGCATCTCTGGGCCTCAGTTTGTGGAAAAAATGAGGTATCTGGAGTAGACAATCTTTACAATTCTACCAGCTCTAAATGTGTAATCCTGTGATCCTTCCTGTGTAAAAAGTGATTCTTCTTATGGGTCAGAGGTAAAGAAATTAAACCCCACTCAAAGGCATTCATGGCTTCTCTCCAGTCTTATAGGAATGATGTTTGTGGAGGAATCCTGATGCAAAATAAGATTGGATTTGCCCATGTTAAGATATATATCTGCATGGTTGTTGTCTAAATATGACTCAGAAGAGGCACTGATAGAAATCTCGGAAATCTTGCTTCAAGGAAAACTGTAATTCTTGCTTTGAGGTGAGGAAGACAAGGTCCATAAGTCTGAGCTCTTTTTCCTACAGTCTCTGACAAGAGTGACTAGAGTTACCTGCCTGGGACAATAGGTTCTGAAAAGTCATCTCCCTGGTCATTAGCCCTTAAGTGGGAGGCATGGCCCCAAACTTACAACTACCAACTTGGCTCCTTTCAACCAAATTCTGTTTACACAAAAGATATCACAAAGAGAATAAGAAGTAAACCCATTTGTCCAAGCAAAATAACAAAGAGAAATTAGAAGAATTAAACAGATTAGAATATATCAGAAAAATGTATAAGTGAATGAATTCTTCTGAAAGAATAGGATCTCAGCACAAACCAAGAAAGAGAGACTGATCTCATCCAATGGGAAATTCTCTCTCTGAAATCCCTAGAGGCAAGCTAGAAATCAGGGACACATCAAGGAGATATCTTCCCCTACATGTTTTTAGCTTCCAAAATTTTTTTCCTGCTCACTGGAATCTACTCCAGAGACAGTCTGGAACTACTTATGTCCCTTTCAAAGAACGCGTCTCCTCCCCAAAAGCTCTCCTATCCACTCTGGCCCTCACATAGGCGCACAGTATCACATCAGCATCTTTCCACCAGTTAGGGGTCACCTGCATACTCAGAGGCCTACAAAACATTTCAGACTCAGAAGCCCAAGTTACCATATCCTTTTACTTGAACACATATGTACACACTTTTTCTTCATATTAGGGAGAAAGAAGAGTTAGCTCATCAATTGGCCTCTCTGTTAAAGCAACATCCCTCTGACATTCTTAAGGAAAGAAAAGGATTTTCCTTTTTATCTGTATTTATGTGTATATGAGTGTTTTAAATAGAGATTCCCTATCTTACCCAGATCGGAAGAACAAAGCCCATGAACAGAGCCAGTACATAATGTTGATTTTTTCTATATCAAGGACTCCATAATTTCTTGTTTTATGACCACTATTGAATATAAAATGTGAAAGGAAGTGAATTATAGAGTTATCATGCATATATACATAAAAATTTAAAAAAAATAAAATAATAGCATTAAAAATCTTTATTTAGAATAAAATATTTTCCAGCATCACAAAGTTGACAAATGTGAATTTTCCACAATGTTTAGAATATTCAATATAACATAGTCATTTACTAAATATTCTTTATATTTCCTTAAGAAGCTTCTCATACCTGAAAAGAATGCCCAGTTGAGAACCCCTGCTCCAGAGGAATTCACTACTCAGGCCTCACAAAAGCATTTTCTGCAATGATTCCTCATAAGATAACCACATGTAAATAGTGGAATATAAATGTAAATAGGAATGTAAATAGTAAATCTCTTCTTTCATTAAGTATGCTATTGCACAAGAATGTGTCCAGAGTCTTAACCCCTGGAAGACCACCAGTCAGAAACCTATATAAGGAGGTATAGGTAAGAACATGGCTGGTGTCAGCTTTCAGGTTTAACATTAATGACACTTGAATAGACCTGTTTAAGTAGTAGCCAGGGCAGGGCCCCTTTAATGAGGCAAGGAAAAGAAAGACCTCACACTGGGAGGGAAACAGCTACAGTTATTATTGAAAAGCACTCTGAAGCCAGGAGGATCCTTTAAGCCGGGGGCAGGGGCCCCAAGGTGTCTGAACTTCATAGTGCAGTAGGTTTAAAGAGAAGGGAAGAGAAGGGAGACTAACCAGTAAAACCCTACTCAACTGGGCATCTTTTGGCCATCTAAATTTACCTTCCTTTGGAGGGAAAAAGGAAGGGGAGGGGTAGACAGACAGGAGTCTACTCACAGGGTTGTGCTCATCCTTCGTTGCCAAAGAAGACCATGCCCTTTCCCTCCAAAAAAGAAATTCTATTAGAATATTGTCTTCTTCATGAAGTAATTTTGGGTCATTTAGGAGAGAATGGTTTAAACTAGAGATAACTTTACATCAGGGAGAATAAAGAAACTTGGCTAAACAAGCAACTGGGGCAAGATTAGCAAGGAACTAGATATCTAGGTTGGAATTCAGACTTAATGTAAAAGTAGCTAATCACAGCTAGTGAAATGTGAAATAATGTAAGTAGTATTTAAGTGGTATACAATATAAATTCAAAGGAAAAGGATCAAGTCTAGGATAAAGGAATGGAGGAGGTTGAAGCTGCTATTGTTATGATGCAGGTATGAATTCTTTAAGGTCTAATGGGCCACTAGGTTTCACAGCAGAAGGGGAATATGGCCACCCAGGAATCCCAGAGTGGGAGAACCTTTTAAAGGAAGTATAGTGAATAAACAAAACATTTTAACAGAAAAAATGAGAGAATCCCTTAGAAGAGGAGAGAATAAAGAGGAAGGTGCCTCATAAGAATAAGTGCAGAGTAAAGGATGAATAAATCGAGAAGTTAAAGGGTTCAAAGGACTTAGTGAAATCATCCCTAGGAAATCAGCTACGTGCCGATGACCTAGGCTGCTTATTTTAGAGTTCAGATACTATAACTCAAAGAGTCATTTCACTTGCCCAAGGGCATACAAGAAGTAAGTGGGATTCAAACTCAAAGGGTCTTCAACTTAAAAATTTGTCCTCCTTCTACTACGCAAGCTCCTTCTCCCAGAGCTATCACTCTAGGTTTATTTGAAAATTTTTACCACTAGCCTCACCAATACAATCCCCTTATTCCCTTTAAGCCCCCAA
The DNA here is from genome assembly GCA_028658325.1 of Potorous gilbertii. Classification (NCBI taxonomy): domain Eukaryota; kingdom Metazoa; phylum Chordata; class Mammalia; order Diprotodontia; family Potoroidae; genus Potorous; species Potorous gilbertii. The sequence goes on along the minus strand of CM053769.1, from coordinate 650,716,266 downwards.
AACATTTCCAATATTCTCCCCAACTTAATCCCTCTGAATTTATCTATCTATATCAGGGTTATCACAATTGTCCCAGTCACCCAGAGTTTCACCTTTGGAAGGCCTCTTTGACTTTCATTTTCAATGCCCAGTCAATCACTCAAACCCTGTTTTTGCTCCCTTCATCTCTTAAATTTGCTTTCTGCATTTGTAGTATGATAGCCTAGTTTGTGTGGATAGTTTGCTTTCTTCTTAGGATAACAATTTATTTGGCAAACAACAGGATACATCATTCCTCTTATCAAGACTGCATTATACTCTGTGTGTGTGTGTATGTGCGCAAAATAAACATAAAGAAAATAAATACAAAAATGATCATTGATGGGGTGCTTGGTTGCATGTGCTTGGGCCCCAATTTTAAAATCACATTTCTCTTTAAAAAGCACGTTTCTTCCTAACCTCAAAACGCTATCCCAGGCAGTTTCTCCCCAGTCCAAGGACACAACATGCTCTAGCAACAACCGTTATTTCCCTTCCTGCTATAGTAGCCATCTGCACCTATAAAACTCATTAGTTTGAACTAGCTGTGTACTGGCTTAACGGGCTGTGTATTGGGTCATAATGACATTTCCTACTCACTGACCAATCATATGTATCCTAGACTTAGACATACATACATTCCCTTAATCTTGTCTAGTGAGTATCTGCATAGACCTTGGCCTAAAGGAGCCAAGGTCTCCCAGCGCATCCTGGGCCGCCTCCAGTCATCCTGAGGAATATCTGGTCACTAGATTCAGATGACTCTGGAGGAGAAATGAAGCTGGTGACCAGCATAGTCCTCCCTCCCTCAAAACCAAGTCAAGTACAAGTCATGTCATCACTTCTCTGATGGCATGGTTTTCTTCAGCAACGAAGGATGAACACAACAAATGACACTTGAAGAATAAACAACAACTACATTAATGGAACCACAGAATCACAACATCTGAGAACTGGAAGGAACTTCAGCAGCCATCTGGTCGAACTGATACACAAAAGAAATCCTCATTGCAAACAACATAACCAACGAATGGTCACCTACCTTCTACTTATAGACTTCCAAAGAGAGAACCCAGAGCTTTTCAGGGTAGCCATTTGTTACCTCTAATTGTCAGCAAGCTCTTCCTAATATCCAGCTTCCATTTACCTCTGGAATTTCCACCCATTGTTCTTGGTTCTGCCTTCTAGAGACAAACAGAATCCAGTGGAATTTTTTCCATAGGATAGTCATTTAAATTCCTGAATTACTATCCTGTCTCTCCCTGAGTCTTCTTTTCTCCAGGCTAAATATGCCCGATTCCTTCCCTTGACTCTGATATGTCAAGGATTCAAAACCCTTTACCATCATAGCTGCACTCTTTTGGACACTCTCCCAGTATCTTTCTAAAACCATGGTGCCCCAAACTGAACACAATATTCCAAATGAGGTCTGATAAGAGAAGGGCACAATTTTATTATCCATAAATGGAAACTATCTCTTCAAACCCTATTTCTTCTCTCCATGTAGCCCAAGAGCACATTAGTTTTTATAGCTCCCTCACACACTATAAAACTCATAACACCTCAGATCTTTGTTTTAGACAAACTGCTCACTCCCTAATCCTGTATTTACTTGCAAAGTTGGTTTTTTAAACTCAAGTTTAAGACTTCACATATATTCCTATGAAATTTCATCTTATTTGATCCAGTCTAAATGAGATAATCTTTGTAAAGTGCTTAACACACTGTCTGATATGTAGTAGCCACTATGCCTGATCTCTCGCTCCTTCCCTCCATCCCTCAACTCCCTCCAAGTTCTACTTGTAACCCAATGCACTAGCTGCCCCTTCCAGCTTTATGGCATCTGCAATTTTGATAAGCATTCCACTTATGCTTCTATCCAAATCATTGGTAAAAAATAAATAAGTGGAGGGGTAGCTAGGTGGTGTAGTGAATAGAGGACCAGCCCTGAAGTCAGGAGGCAAGTTGCTTAACCCTGATTGCCATATGTATGTGTATATGTGCATATATGTATATATGCACATACACACTACATACATACATATGTATACACACATGTATATATGTGTGAATAGATACCTCAGGGTGAACATAGAATGGTAAAAATAAAAAGAGTTGGGGCAGAGCAGTGGTTCTCCTGGGACAACTAAAGAAGATCCAAAGAAAAATCCCAGGACTAAGGTTTGGAACCTGTGAAAAGTAAACACCTCCAGGCAGCAAGCCCTGGGGCTAACTGGTTCGGGAGGCAGCCTCAGCCCCAGTCACAGGAATTTTCACTTCTCAGACAGTGTGGGGAGTTAGGCATCTTGCGGGGTGGGGGGGTGGGGGAGGAAAATTAAGGGAACTTCTATTGATTAAGGGATGCCAGGCAAGAAAGAACCAGCACACACCAGTGAGTGCAGAAGCAGTAGGGCATGGATGCCAGTGACTGGGGGCACATACAGGAGGGCAGAATTCTTAGTGTCAGTTCCAGGACAGAGGGGAGAAGTGAAGGAAGATCTGAAGCCAGAAGTACTATCCCCTATACTGCAGGACTAGAGATGATTACAATAGTAAGCTGCTATAAATTTTTTTTAAAATGAGCAGGCAAAGGAGAAAGAATCCAACTAGAGAAAGTTACTGTGAGAGGAGGATACTGAGGCCAAAAAGCTTCTCCTACCCCCAAAAGTAACATCAAATGGTTACCTACATGCCCAAAAAGAATTCAAAGAAGAACTTTAAAAAGACTTTGAAAATCAAATTAGAGAGACTGGGAAAATTTTTTTTAAAATAAAAACAATCCAGGAAAAACAAGAAGATTGTGAAAAGCAAGTCAAGCAAATGAAAAAGGAGATCTGCGATCTTAAGGGAAAAAACCAACTCCTTAAAAATTAGAATTGGGTAAAGGGAAGCCAGCGAAGTTATAAGAGGTCAAGAAATAATGGAACAAAATAAAAAGAAGAGTATGTGAAACATTTCATAAGAAAAGCAACTGATCTGAAAAAGAGGTTGAAAAGAGAAAACATAAGAAGAGACTACCTGAAAGCTATAACAAAAAAAAAGAATCTTAATAAAATAACACAAGAAATAATTAAAGAAAATTGTCCTGAAGCATTAGAACAAGAGGAGAAAGTAGAAATAGAAAATAAATCCACCAATCACCAACTAAAATAAATCCTATGAGAAAAAGCTACAGGAATATTATAATTAAATCCCCAAACTCCCTAGCTCAAGGATAAAGTATTATGAGCAACAAGAAAAAAAAATTCAAATATGACAGCGCCACAATTAGAATCACACAAGACCTAGCAGCAGCAATGCTAAAAGACCACAGGTCTTGGAACACTCTGTATTGAAGAGTGAAAAAACTGGGTTTGCAGCAGAAAATATCATACCCAGCAAAGTTAAGCATAATCCTGAATTTTAAAAATGGATATTCAAGGAATTGCCCATCTTTCAGGATTTAGTTGCCCCAAAATTCCTGAACTTAATAGAAAATTTGACATACAAGATCCAAGACAAATATAGGGTACACCTCAAAGATGAATTACAAGGACTCCATAAGGACAGACTTTATTTTTTATATGAGGAAATATAAAACATATGTTTAAGATTGCTATTAGTAATTGAGTAGTTCAAAAGAAAGACTGGGGTAGACATGAGTGTGATGTGATTCTAAAAAGTAAAACCATTTAGGAAAAGGGGAAAGAGTAATTATCTTTTACAAATGAGGTATGAGAGAAAGAAATGATACACAAGAATCAGATGAGGGAGGAGGGTGGGTAGTTCTGGAACCCTACGGTCATCAGGAACGAGTTAAAGAAGGAAAGATACAATGTATCTAGAAGGGAATAAAAGTCTTCTAAATTCAGAAAGAAATAGAAAGCAAGAAGACAGGGAAGAAGGAGAGGATAAGGGAAGGAATTTTAGAGGGAATCTTACTCATCAGATCTCGGTTAAAGGGAGAGCAATATATCCATTTAAAAGGAAATAAAAGTTTTCTAAATTTATAGAGAAATAAAAAGGTAAAGGAATAAGATAAGAGGAGATATGGAAGGGTGTCTAGATTAATTGGAATGGGATAAAGAGGGAATAACACATATATTTGGAGGTCTATCTAAATTCAAATAGAAATAAGAGGGTAAGGGGAAAGGGTTGCGGGGAGAGGACGAAGGAGGGATCTTTGAAGGGGTGAAGGTTAAGTAACTGGAAGGCAAGGTATTGGGTAGAATAAAGTAAAGGAGTCAAGAGGGATAGGATATAAGAGACACAAGCAAACATGAAATAAAAGTCATGAGGAGAATTTATTAGGAAAAAAACAGTGGTAGTAATCATGATCTCAGACAAAGTTAAAGGTAAAATAGATTTAATCAAAAGAGAAAAACGGGAAAATAGGGCTGATACTCTATGTCAGTCATATTAATCAATATTATTTTAGACTATTTAAAGTACCTACACAGTATAAAGTTGAAATATTGCTGTGATGTAGGAAATGAAGATTTGGTGGACTTAGAAAAATATGGAAAGAATTGGACTTAGGAAGAAAGATATTATCCTTTCTCAGAGAAACAAAGGACAAGCAGTATAGTATAGTCTTTCATAGATATATGTGAATGTATATGTCTATATATGAATATGATTATAGATATCTAAGTATATGTAAGTGTATGTATACATGTTTTTGTAAATGTGTATATTTTTGTGTGTTTGTGTGTATCTGAGCTTAATTGTAGCATTCTGGGGGTGGGGGGAGGGAAAGGAAGGAGTAAGAACAAAGTAAAAAGTGCACAGCAGAGAGCAAAAGAAAACTTACAAGGAAGCAAAGAAAAGATGGACAGCTATGAACACAATGTGTAGTATTTATTATGCAGGCTTTCTTGGATTAGAAATTTATTGCTATGTATTTTGGATCCTGTTATTTTCTGCGGTGCACACAGCGATGTTTTTTTCTTTTCTTATTTTGTTTTTGTTTTAATATGTAAGTTTATAATGTTTCCTTTTCTTTTCATATTCTGTATTTAAATTTTAATATTTAAGTTAAAAAAAGAAAAATTAATTCATCAATGTCAGTTAGGCATAGCTAATGATCTCAAAATTTACATTGGATATCAACTGCCAGTTAGAGTTGTTTTTGTACTGGTTTTCTAGCCCTAAAGTCATTCTCCTTGGCAGAGAAAAAAGAAGCAAGGTGAGGATTGAGAAGTTCTGTGTGTTGTCTGTTGCCAGTCACCATCATCCCAGCCACCTTAAGGGGAACTATCCTCACTTAGATCTTCTTTTCCATGATATAGCTAAAGTCACTCTCAATCTTTTTTGTTACCTTTTTGCCATCCTTTGTTCAGGATGAAATTTCTGCTGCTATCTTTTACTTCACTTTATCATTTTTGTATTTAACCTTTTTTATCTTCCTTATATCTTCTATTTCCGTTGTTTGTTGTTCAGTCTTTTTTAGTCATGTCTGAATCATGACTCCATTTGGGGTTTTCTTGGCAAAGATACTGGAGTGGTTTGCCATTTCCTTCTCCAGTTCACTTGTACAGATGAAGAAACCGAGGCAAACAGAGTTAAGTGATGTGCTCAGGGTCACATAGTTAATAACTATCTACAATCAAATTTGAACTTATGAAGATGAGTCTTTCTGACTTCAGGCCCAGCCCTCCATCCACTTCACCACCTGGCTGCCCCCTATATCTTTTTTATAGTTTGCATTAATACTATTTTTCAAAGTGATTTCTAACAACCTCTGTGGTAGGTGGTGCAATTGCCATCATATTTAATTTATTAAATAAAGAAACTGAGACTGAAAGAGGTGAGGTGTCTTGTCCAAGGTTACAAAGAGTTCATAAGGATTGCTATACCATGCTAATTGGTAATGCGGAAGTATAATAGTAAGTTGGCAATGGAAATAGAGGACAGAGATTTTTTTTATCTTTCCCTGAAAATCTGATAGGAATATCATCTATGCTTTTAGTCACACCACTGTTTTTTTTTAAATGTACATTAAGCTATAAACCACTATACCCAACTAGGAAGTAAACAGAATGCCCCAGACTAAGATTAGATCTATTCTTTAAACTCCTTCCATCTGGTGTTGATTCCATAATATCCACCTTTCCGACTTAGGGTTGTAATTCCTGATTAAATTCTGTGAGTTGGTGAGTCTGCGTTCTCAAAATCTCCTTTGGGAACTTTGCTACTGACGTCAGGGAAGTTAAGTGACATCCTTAAGGTCACACAGGTGGTAAATATCAGGGCTAGGATTTGAATCCAGGTCTTTTGACTCAAAACAGAAACATCTTGAATGGCTGAGTCCAGTAAGGGCAACAGATAGTGCCAAAGAAATTCTATCAACTCATGTGTTTCTTTCAATCTGATCAGTTTAAGATTGGTGTGTTTAAAAGAGGCTTACTTTAAATTGTTGTGTCTGTAAAAGTTTTAAGTTTTCATTATTCTTCATATATCCAACTTGCCCTAGGCTATTCCCAATCAGCCTATAAAGTTCTAGGCAGGGCTGGTTGCTTAGAATCAGTGCTACTATCTCAAAACCAGAACCAAAAATCAAGACCCCATCTACGATTCCATTACCTTCCAGAATCAAATACAAAATCCTTTTTGGCATTCAAAGTCCTTCATAACCAAACCCCCGCCCAACACCTTGGCAGTTTTTCTATGCCTTATATCCCACATATATACATACTCCACGATTTAGTGACATCAGCCTCTTTGCTATTCTTAAAATAAGATACTCCAACTCCAAATTCAATGTCCTCCAGACATTTTCACTTGTTGTCCCCATGCCTGGATACACTCTTCACATCCACCTACTGGTTTCTCTGGCTTCCTTCAAGTTCCAGCTAAAATCCAAACTTTCTGTAGTAGTAGTCTGAGTTCTGGCGCCTTCCCCAAGATGATTGTTCCCTATTCATTCCATGTGCTTTGTATATAGCTGTTTCCATGTTTCTCTCCCATTACACTATAAGCTCCTTGAAGGCAAAGACTGTCTTTTGCCTTTCTTTGTATCACCAGCGCTGGACTCAGTGACTGGCACATAGTGAGTGTTTAATAGATGCTTATTGACCAACTTCTGACTAACTTGGGAGTTGGTGAGGCACAGAAAATATGCATACTAATATCCTTTCCCCCACTAAACACTGTAAAAACAAACAACTTTGAAAGCTATTAAGAATTATAATCAATCTAGATGGTTAAAGGATATGAACAGGATTCTATAATCATATAAAAATACTCTCTATCACCATTGATCAGAGAGATACAAACTAAAGTGACTCAGGTACCACATCATATGTATCATACTGGCTAACATGACAAAACAGGAAAATGATTAATGTTGGACAAAATGTGGGATAATTGGAACACTAATGCATTGTTGGTGGAGTTGTGAACTAATCCTACCATTTTGAGGAATAATTTGAAACTGTGCCCAAAGGACTATAAAATTGTGCATACCCTTTGATCCAGCAATACTACTACTGTTTCCCAAAGAGGTCTGTATCCCAAAGAGATCATTAAAAAAACTTAAAGGATCCACATGTACAAAAATATTTATAGCAGCTCTTTTTGTGGTGGCTAAGAATTGGAAATTGATGAGATGCCCATCAGTTGGGGAATGACTGAACAAGTTGTGGTATAAGACTCTAATGGAATACCATTGTTAAATAAGAAACGATGAGCAGGCAGATTTCAGAAAGATCTGGAAAGACTTACATGAACTGTTGTTGAGTGAAGTGAGCAGAACTAGGAGAACATGGTACACAGTAAGAGCAACATTGTGTGACGATCAGATATGATAGACTTTAGCTCTTCTCAGCAATATGATGATCCAAGACAATACCAAGAGACTCATGATGGAAAATGCTATCCACATCCAAAGAAAGAACTATGGAGTCTGAATGCACATCAAAGCATACTATTTTCACTTTTGGTTTTTGGTTTTTCTTTTTCATGGTTTTTCCATTTTGTTCTGATTCTCCTTTCACAACATGACTAATGTGGAAATATATTTAACATGATTGTACACATGTAACCTATATTAGATTGCTTGTTATCTTGGGGAGGGAGGAGGAAAGGGAGGGAGGGAGAAAAATTTGGAACTCCATCTTACAAAAACGAATGTTGAAAACATTTTATAAGTAATTGGAAAAACTACAATTAATTAAGAAGGATGGTCAATCAATATGATTATTCATGGCTCTAGAAGACTGAAAACATGCTGTCTGTCTGTGATAGAAAGGTGGTGAATTTATGGTACAGAAATGTGTATATGTATGTATATATATGTATATTGTGTATATACAGCTACTGAGAGAATTTTTTGTTTAGCTTTATTATACATGTTTATTATAAGGAATGTATTTTTCTTTTCTTGTTTTTCCAGTGGTGTTAGAGAGTGGGTAACAGGTAGAGAGAATAGATATCTGCCTGGCATAGCTGATTAGTTGGTTGTTTGCTGTCCTTGGTTCTCAAAGAGGACCAAAATGACATCACCATGATAAAGTGAAGTTTCAGTATATCTGACTGTGGCTGATCAGACCAATATGAACTAGGAATGCTCTATCACAGATGGGGCACAGATAGTCCGTGTGAATATTTGGGGTGATTACTCCAAATTTGCACATCCTACATTTCCTTTGTGCTCTGTCAATCTGCTCATAAAGCACAGCACCTTTTCTGATGTGAGCACACCATGCTGAGCGGTTCTGTGACAGTCTCCCATGTCGCACAGTCAAATCCAAAGTTCTTGAGAGAGACCTTGAGAATGTCCTTGTATCGTTTCTTCTGATTTCCTGCCTGCCCCTTGTGAGTTCTCCATAAAATAGTCTCTTTGGCAAGCGTACATTTTGAATTCAAACAACATGGCTAGCCCATCGGAGTTATGCTCTCCGAAGTATAGTTTGAATGCTTGAGCCCATCGGAGTTATGCTCTCCGAAGCATAGTTTGAATGCTTGGCAGTTCAGCTCAAGCAAGGACTTCAGTGCTGGTATGTTGTCCTGCCAGGTAATCTTCAGAATATTCCTAAGACAATTAAAATGGAAGCGATTTGGTTTCCTGGCATGGCGTTGGTAAACTATCCATATTTTGCAGGCATACAACAATGAGGTCACCACAATGGCTCTGTGGACCTTCAGTTTGCTAGTCAGTCTAATACCTCTCCTCTCCCAAACACTGAGCTAGCTCAGACAATGCATGCATCAACCTCATTGTCAACGTGTACATCCCTGGGAAGTACACTATACCAAGGTAAGTGAACTTATCTATAGCATTCAGAACTTCTCCATGTGTTGTAACCAATGGTTTCACATATGGATGGTGTGGTGGTGGCTGGTGGAGCACTTAATAAATGCTATTTTCTCTTCTTCCTACCTTCCTTTCTTCTTTCCTTCCTCTTGATGGCTGAGGTTTCTTAAGTTATGACCACTCCATGGTTGTGGTAGATAGAACCATGGCAGTTGAAATCATCAAAAAACTGAGAGACCAAAGTATTCCAAGGATAAAGATGATTATAAGTGAAGTATCAAACTTATTGGGAAGAAAGGATGGAAGTCCTTCAGTGACAGCAAAAATGATCCGGTCATAATGAGGTGAACTTTAAAGACAAAAAGACAGCTAGTTGTTGAACAGTAATGGCAGAGGGAAGATCTGAAAGTGGAGGTGTGACTCAAGGAATGTGACAACTCCTCCTGGCCCATGTTAGGAGTTCTCCAGTTCTCTATGGAGGAGAAGTCCATTTCAGACAGGGTGCTAAAGGGTAGAATCTTCAGGAGGAGAAGAGAGTGATATCTTCAGGAGAAAGCTAGATGATATGAGGAGGAGATCTAGGATCATCGGGGCTTGGATTTAAAGCTAGATATGACCTTAAAAGTCATCTATTTACAGATGAAGAGATTGAGGTTCAAGAGGTGAGAAGACTTATCTAAGTTCATGCAGGTAGTAAATGGAAGAGTCAAGATTAACACCTTGGTCTTCTGATGATCAATACAGTGATCTTTCCAACATCCTGTGACCAAGGCGGTTTTCGGAGAGTGCAATGGAAAAGCAAGGTAGACCAGAATAACTGGGACAAAGGCAGAGTTTAGCCCGTAGGGAGGAGGGCTGGGATTGGCAACTTGGTCAATAGCAAACTGCCAATAGGAATCAGTGGAAACATCTGAATTATTTATTGGTTTATACCATTCATTTCTAATTTGATCTGTTTAATTTACATGCCTGGGGATTTAATGGCAAATTCAATGAAGGCAAATATCATAAATTCTCTTATTCTGTCCACTGTGCTATAGTACTGATAGAGCCAAGGATCCTAAAGATGTTACTCAGCTAATGTGGAATTACTGTAAAGAGGCAGTGTGGTGTAATGGATAGGAATCTGACTTTAAAGCCAGGAAAACCTCTGTTCAAAACCTTCCTTTGACACTCTGATTTTGTGACCCTGAGGAAGTGCTCCAGGTAAATCTCTGAGACTATAGATGGCAGAGACATTTCTGACCTTCATTGAGGACCTTCAGTGAGCACAGTTGCCTCACCTGGAAGTTCTCTATACCAATGAAATCAATCACAGGTCCAGTCTGTATTAATTCAGTGTACTCAGTCCTTTGAGATCCAGAACAGTGGATCCATAGTGATTTCAACTGCATTATAAATAATAGGGCTGGGAACATACATATACGCACAACACAGATACATTCATATAAAATACATATACCTATTTATATATACACATTTTTTACAGCTCATTTTTTAAACTTTTTTTTTTGCTAAATAAACCCAGAATATGCTTAAACCCTGTGAGTTTGACTCATTCATTTGGACTCAAACTTTTGTTTTCCAAGATCATTTACTCTTGGTAATATGTGGGTTCTGGCTTTGGTGGGGAGAATCTTATAAAAATAGCTTTAAGTGTAAAGAAATAAGGAACTTGTGGATTAAATTTCCTTTACAAGCCACATGGTTGTTACACTAAAGGAAAAATAGTGCTTGGCAAGGAATCAGGTTTTGTGAAACCCCAAATGTTTGTGAAATACTTTGAGAAAGGGCTTGCACAATCCTGGAAATTACTTTACTCAGGTCTACCTTAGGCAAAATGGAGCACTAACTGAAGTTACCCTCACCTTTCCCAATGCCAAGTCTAGCCTAGTTCTCCCTCTTTAACCCAATTAAAAATTTAAAAATTTGTGTTATAAACAAATAATCATCAACAAATACATATAATCAAATGAGTTTTCAATAAGAACAAGTTTCTTACTTAAAACTCTTATCAAATAGTATAAAATCAAAAAAATAAGCAGAAAACTAAGCAATAAAAAATCCATTTTCTCTGTGTCCTTTTCTAATTCTGTCCAAAATTATGCTACATTTGACTTTTTCCCCCTGCTTTTATGTATGACTCTATCAATGGGTCATATCATTTCATGACAGTTCTTCCATATTGCCTTGCATTCATGTTTTTCTTTTTTTATGTTGGATTATATTCTGCAAAGTCCAATTCTAAAGGAAATTATTATTTTTTAAAACTTCTTTATAGTCTTAATAATTTTTTTAATTTTCCAGAAGTAAATGATAACAGTACTAACTCCAGTTAACTGTCCATCATACCTGTCTTGTTTCCTTCTCCTCTATTTCACTTCCTTCCTCTCTATTTCTTCCCTTTCATCTGCTTGGCTAAGAATACCATTTAGTAACGTCCCATACCTACTCTCAGAACTGCATCTCACACACCACTGAAACTGACCTGCCCTACTATCACAGTAGACCATAGTATGTTAAAGTTAGAAGGAACTACAGAGAACCACCTAGTCAAGGGGTTCTTAACCTGGGATTTGTAAACTTGTTTTGAAAAATATTGTAATAACTGTATTCCAGAATAATTGGTTTAATCTGCAATTCTATGCATTTTATTTTACGCATTTAAAAACATTCTTATGAGACAGGTCTGTGGGCTTCACCAGACTGCCAAAGGGGTCTATGATAGAGATACAGAACAAATATTAAGAACCTCTGGACTAGTCTGGCCCCTTTGTTTTATCCATCCACAGAAATATGCTCTCTGTGCCTTCCAAGGAGACATAAATCAGTTAATTGTGCTAGTGTTCTAATGGTAGACCACTAGAGAAGTCTCTCTCAACCCAAACATCCCTCTATAGACAGATTTACCTGCCCATCCCACCCCCCAACTCCTAAGTCACGTTTGTTCATTTTTCACAGTGGTCTTGAAATATAATGCCTCCCCACACATAGACCAACCTTAGTCTTTTGGGACTACAGCACTGACTACAATGGGAAGAATTTGGGGCCAGATAGGAAGGGAGGAGTGAACCAGGAAAAGTCAAAGTTCACTATAACAAGGACCTATCATTTCATCCATATGGAAACTCTTTCTCCTGGAGTGGATCACACACAACCTTTCTACTCTTGGAGAGTTGCCTGAGACTCAGAGAGGCCACATTGCTAAGTACAAGAGGCAGAATTTCAACCCAGGTCTTCTTGGCTCCAAGTATAGGACTCTAACAACTATGTTACACTGCTTCTCATAGGAAAAATAATGTTTCTTGGGCAGCCACCATCTTGTGCACTATTCACATCATACTATCGGGGCATCCCTGTGCTCCACATATACGTAAATTCATCCCTGGGATCAGTCAATGTATCCCTGAGCTGATGATTTAGTGGGGCCTTCCAGAACTTGGCTCCTATTTACATTTCCAGATTTATTTCTCATCATATCCTTTGCTTGCCATATGGACAAAATCCATTCCCTGAAAACTATCTACAAAACAAAAATAAATATAATAAATACTCTATTTCCTCACTATGCTTGTATGTGTGTGCTCAGAGGACTCTGTAATGGTGAAAAGTCGTTTATATAATAGAAAAATGAGTGTAAATTACTATTTTCCATTAAATTGGGAATTTATAAAACAGATGTTTATACAGCAAGGGGAGGAAAATAATCCCTTTGCAAAAGCTGTGTTCCAGCCATAATGGGCTACTTCCTATTCTCAAAATTCCACAGTCTCTCCCCCATCTCTGTGACTTGGCATAGGCTGCCCCCCCATACCTAGAATAAACTCCATCTTCAATTCTATCTCTTTAAAATCCCTAGATTCTTTCAAAGTCTTTTTCATTCCTTCAAAGCCTACATGAGATCTTTCTTGATTCCTCTCACTAGCCAATACCTCCTAGGGCCCCAGAAATTAATTTGTGTTTACTTTGTGTGCATCTTGTGATAACTTATCTGTTTATATGTTATATCCCCCAACAAAATTAAAGTTCCTTGAGGACAGTGCCATAGCACCCCCAGCATCTAGGACTATATCTGGCACACATTAGGGACTTTTAGAATACTTTTAAATGAATGAATATTATAATCTCTTCCTTTCACATATTTAAGTTATGTGTGGAGATATATTTGTATGTACATGTAATATTGACCAGTTCAGTTGTTTTAGTCACATCTCATTCTTTGTGACTCCATTTGGGATTTTGTTGGCAAAGATACTGAAGTAGTTTGCCATTTTCTTCTCTGGTTCATTTTACAGAAAAGAAACTGAGGCAAGGAGGATTAAGTGACTAGCCCAGGGTCACACAGCAGGATGTGTCAGAAGCTAGGTTTGTATTTAGGAGGATAAGTCTTCCTGATCCCAAGCCTAGTGCTCTATCCACTGTACCATCTAACCTACTGCCTATCGTACATTACTTCTCTGTTAATATTCTCCATCCCCACCCCCATACTTCCCACATTCAGCCCCAGTAGACTATAAGTACCTTGACGGTAGGAATTGTTTCTCATTTTTTATTTTAGCACCTAGCTAACACTTGTCCATAGGAGGTGCTTAAGAAATGCTTGTTGAATTGAATTGAAATAAACTGAATTCAACAAGAATCACACAAATATCAATCGATACCAATAATCTACTTCGTCTTTCCTTGTTGCTTCTAAAAATCCTTCATTGGTCATCTTCTTGTTTTATTTTGACTAACACATAACCTACCTGGAACAAGAGTCGGAGTGACCAAAAGTATTTAGGTTGAGCCAATAATCACTGGCAGGAAGTAGGAAGGAGTCTAATAGGACGATTTCTAAGATAATTCCTCTATAACTCTATGCACGAAGGAAATAATTCAACAAATACAGGTGAAATTCCAAAAATAAGCCAGCTCTAGAAAACAGAAAGCAAACGTCTCTGGAAGTTGCGGCCCCACCCCTATGCAAATTACTCAGTAGTATGCAAATAGCTCAATGGCAAAACCAAAGGTTCCCAAAGAAATCATTTCTATTTTTTTTTCCGAGCTATAACCTAGTTTTATTCATCACATAACAGATCTGAACTGGAAATTTTCAATCATTGGTATTGTAACTGTGAATGCAATTAAGATGAAAAAATGTCCTAATCTTCATCCTGTGTATCCCCAAGTGTCCATGAGAGAACTGTCCAAGAAGGCTGCTTGCTCTAGACTGTCTTCATTTAAAAACAACAACAACAAACTGTCAATATTTCTCCTATCAAGGAATGTTCTTCCTTCACAGCATCATAGATTTAGGTCTAGAAGGGACTTAGAGGTCATCTACAGATGGAACTGAGGTTTGTAATCCAAGTGGCACATAGTAAGCACTTAATAAATATTGGGAATCCTATGACCCCATGATTTCCCTAACTGTTCATTCTCTCTTAATCTTCAAATTATCTTGTATCATTTGTCCATTTATGTGGTATCATTCCCTTTATCCCATAGAATATAAGCTCCTTGAAGACAGGGATTGTTTTTCATTTTTATCTTTGCATCCTTAGCACTTCGTAGAGTACTTGCACATAGTAGGTATCTAATTTTACAGATGAGAAACCTGGGACCTGAAACCTGAGTGATGACGTGAGCTGCTCAAAGTCATATAGGTATTAAGTGGCAGAGATGTGATTTGAAACCAGGTCTTCTAACTCTGAATCCAGTACTCTATCCGCTGCACTTCACTACTATGCTTTGTAAATGGCCCTCCTACTTCTCCTAGAGTGAACTGCATGAGTATGTCTGTGTTGCCTCAAATTGAGCTGAAGTTCTAGACAGAATGAATGAGGTTAAAGTTGTGTCCATCACCATCGATGACTTCTCCCATCCAAAGCAAAAAACAAAAGGCATTATTGATTTTTTAAAGTATGCTAGAAAACCTTCCTTAGGACTGAGAAACTATAGTTATCTTCAAAATGATTGAATGCTTAGTTATACAACAATGGTATCTGTTAAGCTGTATAAACTGACAGTTAGTAGCTGTAACTGTGCTTTCCTTTTTTTGTGTAAATTCTCACTTCAAAGTGGGATTGGTAATTTAGACATATTGACATCAAGTGATGTCACCTGATTACAGTGACAATCACATAGTCCAAGCAGGAAGATGTAAATCATAGATGTGAATTCAACTGAGTTAAGAATTTAATATGATTTTTTTAGCTTCTAAAATCATATGTATGTGTATATATGTATTTGTGCATGTATGTATATATGTGCGTATGTCTTGTGTTTTAGATACACACATGTGTTTTGTATCCATATGCATATGTGCATATACATAAATATATGTATATACATGTGTATATATATAAAAACAAGATAGAGAGATTGCTATAGATAGATACACCTATAGACATCTATATAGAGATATAGATCTTCGTATATAAGTGTATCTGTGTACATAAGATCCCATATGAAAGGATAATGGTATATGTAAAATGCCTTAGATAAATCTATAAGTATATCTACGTATCTCTAGATATCTATATCTTACTTAAACAATTAAACTTAGTCTAGCCCCCAGGGATCCTCTCTCACACACACACACACACACACATTATACACACATACACACATCCAGAATGCTACCCCAGATTCAGGACCTATTGTAAGTATAATTCAATTCCACCTAGAAACCCTAGCTCACAACCCCTCCCCACCATCACCCATCACTTTTGTATTTCTTTTGCCCTAACAAGATGTTATATTATTTCAAAACAAAAACATAAAATAAATTAATAGCCAAGTGACAAGATTTTCTATACTTAAGAAAACCCTCCCATAGCTTACCACACTACCATTGAGAGAGAATGTACACAGGGAAACAGACATATATGGTGGAGCACAGCTATTGGGAATACATATGACCAGGACCCGTGCATCCCCTGGATACCTTGGGCCTCCAGTGTTATAGGGTCATCAGTCTCTTCTGGTGATGTCTTGGTGCTAGCTACTTCCTCTTTCTCTGGATGTAGAGAACAACTTTCTTTGTATGTCTTTTAGAGTTAATAAGAGGCAAAATAACTAATTTGCTCAAAGTCATTCTTAAAACAATATTGCTATTACCATACGCAATGTTCTCTTGCCTGTACTCATTTCATTCTTCGTTATTTTGTACAAGCCTTTCCATGTTTATCTAAACAGGGGTGGGGAACCTGTGGCCTCAAGGCACTCTGGGTCCTCAAGTGTGACCCTTTGACTGAACCCAAACTTCACAGAACAAATCGCCTTTATAAATAGATTTGTTCTGTAAAACTCAGTCAAAAAGCAGCACCCCAGGACCTCGAAGGCCCTTTCTCTTTCTCTGATAGCTCCACTATGCTATTTACTGTTGAGTACCTATATCACTCTGCCTGTTGGCTGTTCTTTTTTGGCAAAACGTCTCCTCTGCTCCGGCTACTCCCTACTGGGCACTTCTACTGCTACTGTCTGTTCCATTTTGATCATCTGCCAATCTTAGGCTATTAAGGCAACTATTCCCTGTAGGAGGGGATGTCCAACCGGACATCCTTAAACAACTAGTTTAGTCATCCTCAGCAACTAGCTTTAGCTCTTTTTGTTTATTAGTCATACCCAATCACATAGTTTGTGGGGCTTTCTGGTATTTTTAAGTCTATCTTTTCAACATTCCTATGTATCACAAAACTCTACAAGAAGAAATATTAAAAAAAAAAAACCCAAAAACATTTAAAATAACTCTAGACAGTATAAAAGACCTGGGAGTACATCTGCCAAAACCAGTCCAGGAACTATATAAATTATAAAATTATTTTTTAAATTATACAAACAAAATCAGATTTAAATAATTGGAGAGATATTAAATGTTCATGAGTAGGCAGGGCCACTATAATTAAAAAAATATCAATTTTACCCTAATTTATATATTCAAAATCATCCCAATTAAATTATCAAAAAATTATTTTACTGAATTAGAAAAAATAATAACAAAATTCACTTGGAAAAACAAAAATTCAAGAATTTCAAAGAAAATAATGAAAAAAAGTGTAAACGAAGGAGATTTATCAGTAGCAGATCTTAAGCTACATTGTAATTCAGTAATTTTCAAAACTCTGGTACTGGCTAAGAAATAGAAAAGCAGATCAATGGAATAGAGTAGGCATACAATTTAAAGCTGCAAATAAACATAATCTTGTATTTGACAAGTGTAAAGACAAGATTTTGGGATAAGAATTCATTATTTGGTAAAAAAAATTTCTGGGAAAACTGGAAAACATTATGGCAGAATTAGATATGGATCAATATCTCACATCATTTACCAAGATGAGGTAGAAATTGGATGCATGACCTAGATGTAAAGATTTCACAAGAAAATTAGAAGAACATGGAGCACATTACTTATCAGACTTATGGAAAGGTGAACAATTTATGAGTAAATAAGAGATAGAGAGCAAAATTGGGTTTAAAATGGATAATTTTGATTACATTAAATTAAAAAGGGTTTGTATAGATAAGATGAATATAGCCAAGATGAGAAGGAAAGCATAAAATGGCAAGCAAAAATATCCCATAGATTGTTTATCAGATAAAGATCTCCTATCTCAACTACATAAAGAACTTTGTCAAATCTATAAGAATATGAGTCATTCCCCAGTTGATAAATGGTCAAAGGATTTAAATAGGTAGTTTTCCAATGAAGAAATCCCAACAATTTATAGTCATATGAAAAAAATTCTCTAAATAATTTTTATTAGAGAAATCCACATTAAAACAACCTTGAGATATCATTTTACACCTACCAGACTGGCTAAAATAATAGAAAGGGAAATTGACAAATGTTGGAGAGGATGTGGAAAAATTGGGACACTAATTCACTGTTGGTGGGATTGTGAAATGATCTGTTTTGGAGACTGATCTGGAATTCTGCCCCAAATATCATTAAAATACCTATTGCCTTTGACCCAGCAATACCATTATTTATTCTTTTCCCAAAGATGATTAGGGAAAAAGGAAAAGAACCTATGAGTTCTAGAACGTTTATAGCAGCTCTTTTTGTGGTGGCAAACAAATGGAAATTTTGGGGATGCCCATCAATTGGGGCCAAACAAGTCGTACTATATGACTGTAATAGAATTCTATTGTGCTATGAGAAATGGTGCTCTCAGTGATCTTAGACAAGGGTGGAGAAACTGTGGCCTCAAAACCACATGTGGCCTCCTAGATCCTCAGGTGCAGCCTTTTGACTGGGTCCAAGTTTTACAGAACAAATCCTTTTATTAAGGGGACTTGTTCTGTGAAGTTTGGATTCAGTTAAAGGGATGCACTTGAGGACCTAGGGGACCGCATGTAGCCTCAAGGTTGCAGGCTCCCCACCCTTGTATAGGAACACATGGAAAGCCTTGCACAAAATAATGAAGCACAAAATAAGTAGAACCATGAGAACACTGCATATAGTAACTGCAATATTGTTTTAAGAAAGACTTTGAGCAAATTAGTTATTTTGTCTCTTATAAATACCCAAATAAACTATAAAGGACATACAAAGATGCTCTCTCCATCCAGAGGAAAAAAAACTAATAAATGGAAATATACATAGAATAATTATATATATATATATATATATGTTGTATATGTATGTATGTATGTATGTATTTGTGTCTAATGGTAGCCATCTCTAAGATGGGGGAGGGGGTGGAGAGAGAAGAAAAAGAAATTTACAAGATAATTTTGATGTATAATTTGAAAAGAATAAGTTGTATTAGTAGATTTGCACTTTCATGTACAATAATCTTTTTATTGCACTATGTTATTGAAATGCTTGCTTTATCCCATACATTAAAAATAATTTTTTAAAAAGTCTGTCTTTTGAATTCACTTTTCTCTCCTGCCTTTCGTTTTCTCTCAGTATAACTTTTCACTGAGTTGAAATGCTGTCAGGAAGATCCTCTTAATTCCCTCCATATAAATGATCTAGGTAAATAATTCCCAGGGGCTCCTCTTAGCAAAATTGCAAGGAAATTGAGTAAATCTATAATGAGGATACTCTTTTTAGGTTCCCTCCCCCCACCCAAAAAAAGATTCTTCTTACATTTCATGCAAATCAGATGAACTAGAGTGGATGAAGACTGAAAAGGATTGGCAATATTTTTCCTACTTCTCATCAAGAGTCAAAAACACTTCATTCTATAAAATAACGTCAACGAGAAAAGCAGATTAGTGTTTAGAGGAAGCTTTTTTTGATTAAATAAATGTCAACATTGCAGGTGACACCAAGCTAAGTAGGATAGCCAATGTATTAGAGAGAAAAAAATGTCAAAACATTGGGCTGAATCTTAAAATATTATGTTTATAATGGTAAGTGTAAAATTTATAGTTGGATTCAAAAAATCTTCATAAATACAACTATGGGGAAGGAATTTTAGTAGATTACAAAGTCATCATGAGTCCACACTATGATGGGGTTTAGAGTAGGTAGAGCTGGTCCAGGTGTGAAAGAATTCACTTAGATGATTTTCTAGTAACCAAGGGGAGTTTTATTGACATAAAAGCAATATGGATTTCCTAGCAAGAAAGCTAAGTGAGACCCCAATATTAGGGATAGTTATGCTTATATAGAGGTTATAGAAGTGATGGAGTTTTAGAGGTTTTTATGGGAGTTAAAAATAAAAACAGGACAGGATGAGGGAGACAAAAGGAATTCTTTATGGTTTAAAGATTTAAAGATGGGCAAAAGGATATAGTTTAAAAATTAAAGGATCCAGAAAACACAGAATAAGAGAGACAGAAGCAATTCTTTTGGCACAGGTTCAAGACTAGCGGGGAAAGGACTTAGGGTGCCTTCAGGTTACAGAATAAATTAGGGGCTTCACAAAGTATTGGAAAAGCAACCCTTAATATTATTTTTAAGCCTTAGGGCACTGTTGGTATCCTCATCAATATGACAGCCACAAAAGTTAATGTAGACGTTTTTTACTTCTCAGTTTGAATGGGAAAGGGTGGAGATTCTTTTTTTTTTAATCTTCTCGACTCTTTCCTCAACTTCACTTCACGGAAGCCTTCTCTTCCTTCAAGTCACAGCTCAAGAACCATCTTTTATGAGAAGCCTTTCCTAATTCCTTTCTCCCCCTCTCCCCCATCTAATTACTAATATCTACCCTCCTGTTTATTTATTTCATAATTATGGTGTATATGAACATATCTCCCCTGTTAGAATGAAAACTCCTTAGCAGGGGAAGAAGGGGGTTGGGGGCGGGGAAGGGGGGAGGAAGAACCACTTCTTTTTTGTCTCTGTATCCTCAGCCACTAACACAGTGCCTAACACATTTTTTTGCTGTTCAGTTTTTACCTTCCCTTCCCCTACTCCCACCAAATATTCCTCCTATACTCCACCCCCACTGTCCATCCCCCACCCCTGACAAGGAATTTCATTCTGCATTTGGAATTTTCTTAATAAAAATATTGGAGTGGTTTGCCATTTCCTTCTTCAGTTCATTTTACAAATGAGGAAACTGAGGCAAACAGGGTTAAGTGGCTTGCCCAGAGTAACATATGAGACCAAATTTGAACTCAGGACTTTTTGCCTCCAGGTCTAATGCTCTATACACTTTGACACCTTACTGTCCAGCCTGACACATATTAAGAGTTTAATAAATGCATGCTAATTGGTTGTTCTATTGATTGATAGGCTGCACTGAGAGGCTTCTCCCAAGAATAAGGAGATGATATTTCTTTAATGTACTTCAATGTACTTTGCTCTGCTCAGAGCAAAAAATTTCTCATCTAGAGAATTGTGCTCAATTTTTTAAACCACATTTTAGTGAAGACATTAGTAAACTAGAAAGCATTTAGGGAACAACAAAGAGGATGATGGACATCATATACGAAACTCTCTTGAGAAAGCTCTAGATTTGTTTTGCCTTGTCCATGAAGCCCCAAGTAGAAGTGGATGGAAGCTAGAGAAAGGCAGATTTGGACTTGATTTCATGGAAAACTTTCTAACAATTAAAGCTAGGCAAAAATAGAATGGGCTACCTAGGAAGGTATAAGTTTTTCCCTCACAAGAAATCTTCAGTGAGACTGGCTGGTCTCTTGATCAAATATATCATAGGTCCTTGCTTGAAGACCTGCAGCCAAGAAGAATTCACTGTTTCCCAAGGTCTCCCTACCTAGTTTTGAATAGATTTAATTTGTTAACAAGTTTTTCCTTAAATCAAACCAAACTCTACCTCTCTTCAGCTCTCACTCACTGCACCTACTTCTGGTCTCTGGAACCAAATAGAACTTGCATTTCATGTGAGAGCTTTAAAAATAACTCAAGACGTTATTTTGTCCTCTAAAGTCTTCTCTCATGAAGACTAAATAATCAATGATAATCCATACGGGATTATTTCCCTTTCCCTTCCCAGCCAATCACCTTCTCTGGACACCCTCCAGTTTGCCACTTTCCTTTTAAAATGTAGGACCCAGAACTGACCAGGACAGAATACAAAGAGATTGGTGATCCTTAGGATTCTAGATCCAAAGCATCTTCATGCAACCCACTCTCACAATAGCTCTTTTTGTACGCAGTCTTATCTCACTGTTGATTCATACTGGACTTGCAGTGTATGACAAACTTCCAGTCTTCAGATGAGCACTTATCAAGTCAGACGCAACTAGGCATCACAGTGCATAAAGCGCTGGATTTGAAGTCAAGAAGACCTAAGTTCAAATCCAACCTCTCCTTACTCCATCTGAAAAATGGAGATAACAGTAGCATCTCTTCTCAGTTTTGTTATGAGAATAAAGCAAAATAGTATTTACAAAGTGCTTTGCAAAGCACGGCATTTATAATTTTTAGTTTAGGTAGCCAGTAGGGCTTCATCTTGTGGATTTTCATTAAGATAACTCTCCCAAAGTTTGCAGATTCCACTCACTTCCATGTTTTGGAAAACTGGGACAGCAGTCACTGACAGAGACTCAACAATCACCTGTCAGTTTTTTTCAGCATCCTGAATTACAGCTCATCTAAGCTTGGTAACTTGGGGTCACAAAGGGTGATCCTTTTTTTCTCTCGAGTTATCTTGAATCTCAGCTCCACATGAGCTATTTATTTTCTGACCTTTTCTGTCCAGAGATCGATCTCCTTGGTTTCATTAACTTCAGGCTGTGGGTTCTGCCTCTCCTTTGATCCTCCTTTTTTGTTAACCAATATCCTTTTCCAATCCTGTCTTCATTGATGTTTTCTCATTTAACTGCATCACCTGTGTGAACAGGTTCCCATGCAGTGCCCATCTGACTCCACCCCACTGACCTGTCAGATATGTACCTGAATTCATTGTTTTATCTGGCCAGATAGAAAGGCAAAAGCAACAGTTGACTTGCCAAAGATTGGTTGAGTCAAGCCCCTTGAGGAGGGAATTCTATCATGCAAGGAATCTAAACAAAACAAAATTATAAGAAGCCTCTGTATCAATGGATATAATCCCATGTGTCTTCCCTAACTGAAAGAAAATCTGTGAATGACTTGGTTATACAGAACCTTTAAGAGTCTGTAAAACCTAGCTTAAAGAACCCCTGCCATAGAACCTTTTGGCCAGGTGACCTGGCCAAAATGACCTGTGTTCATTGTGCCTATATTTTTAGGCACTCAATTTTCCTCTATTTAAGTCTCAAAAAAGAGTTTGCTTCAGTGTTTTAGATCCTCAATAGCTCAAAAAATGATATCTCTAGGCAAACTTTCAAGATTAAAAAATTCATACCAAGTCAAATTACATCATGCTAGTGAGTTCTCATTTTCCCAATGGGTAGCTAAATTCGGGCTTAATTTGCTAACCCATTGTATTTAGACCTTTTCCTTGGTTGAGATAAGTATTGCCTATTCCATAAGGGTCCATTTCACCCAACTTTCTGCCTAGGAAAGAATAAAAATGGGTGTGGATAGAAGTGGGAGCTAGGGGAGAAAAATTTCCCACCAGGCCAAAGTATAGTTTGATAGAGTCCCATTTGCTGAGTTCTATCCCAACATTCTTCACACTTGCTAAAGAAAAAAACTGTGGTTGTCTAAAATAACAGAGCTGAACAAGTAAATTCAGGGGGCCAAGAATGAGTTACAGAGAAGTCTAGACCATACCCAAAGGATCTATCCAACAGGAAGGAGCCCAGCCCTTGAAGGTTATGACCTGTGGATGTTATTCACAGAAAGTCATCTAATCCAGGGAACAGGCCAATCTTTTGGGTCTGGGCAACAATCCCTCTTCTAGTGAGCTTTAGTCTCTAGAGCGAGGGAACTACATTGAGAAGGGAGAGCCTGGGCAGAAAGTCAGTTGTGAGCTACCACCAAAGTAGAATGATGAAAAGGGAGACAACCTTGGGACTGAGGGACCACACATACATCCAATAGAAGAATATTGCCCGGGGAATGAATGGTGTCTTGGTCTCTTTCTTATCCTTTAATTCCATGTGACTGGAAAACTAGTATATCCAGTCACACCCTTAGGGTTAAAAAAAATCCAGCCTGGAATCAAGTGCCAGGTTACCGGTTGGGGAATCAGAATGGTGTCAATTCCCTTGACAGGTTGCAAGGAGCCACCTTTGCTGTCAGTTGAAAATGTCCAATAGTAAAAATTATCATGGCGACGACCCTACAACAAGAGTCATGGTGTGTGCAGAAGATGGAAAAGGTCACCTCTTGCAAGGTGCGACATTAAAAGTACTATGTTAAATATTGTCCTTCTCCATCCCACCTCTACCTATTAAATTTCTACTCATCTTTTAAAACTCATCAGAGTTTAACTCATGCTATTCCCTGGTCCCTATCACTGATTAATTTTCTCCTTTTCAGACATTGCCAAAATACCTCTTTAATGAATTTAATGTGTATTGTTCTCTTCTTCTCCTTGTGCATGTGCCCTATTCCTTTCATTAGCTTGTGAGTTCCTTGAGAGCAGAGACTATCTTTTGTCTCATTTCATATCCCTGGGACTAAGCACGATGACTGTAGGAGGCACTTAATAAATGCTAGACTGCTAGTCTGTACTGGACCATGTGTGATCTACCATTCCTATCACCCCTCAGCAACTGGAACACACAGTACACACAGTGGTTGCTTAATGAATATCTAGTGAATTGAAAATTAATTGAATTGAAATTATCATTTAGCATGATTAGAGAAATTTAGTTATGGTATGCGCTATGCACTAAAATAAGATGCATTCCACATTAAACACACCAAACATGATTTTGTTGATTTCAAAGTTGCTTCAGATCTCACAGGGGGTCATCTTTACGAACATTCATTCATTCATACATAAATTCATACATAGTACCTCGGGCCTCCACACATCGGGTCCCAGATTCAAGGCTCTCATGTAGGGGCTCATGTATACTTGACTGCCTCACAGAGTGTATACTTCTACTCAGCCAACCAGAAAGAATCTATTAGTTTAAAACAAAATATGTTAATGAAACAGCATAGCAAATTATTTTTGATAGGAAAAGAATTCTTTAGCCACACAGGGATATGTGCTCACTCAGGATGCCACACCACCATTGGAGAGGGCACACATGCAAGGCACATACGATCAGGATATACATGTTGGGAATGTGTACTAGGACAAGTGTGTAGAAGATATACTCTTAGGGACATGTGAGGCCAGAGCACATGATTATGTATAGCATCTCAGAGCTCTGTGACCACAGTTCCCAGTGTCTTTTGCTAACATACCTGTGACTCTTCCCTCCATGATCCATTGGGTGTCTCCTTTTGCTTTTCAGTGCCTTTTGTGTTCTGTTATATTCAGTACAAAAGTTCTGGTCTCACTACACATATTAAATACCTAAGATGTGCTGAGCACATAGAGGTAAGGTTTAGTTAAGGTGTGTCCTCGTAAAGCTTAAAAGTCAAATTAGGTAACAAGGCGAAAAGTCTGATATTGATGATTAAACAATACTTCAAAGTATTGGAGCGAGGTTATTCCCTTCACCAATGCAGTTCACAACCCTTTTTGTGATGTATTAGATGATCCCTAGAGCTTTTATGGTAGAAAAAATTACATCACTCTATGCCATTTAACTGGCCAGTGATTCAATGACAGGTGTAGTCCATTCATGAGCCTGTATTCAAAGTTTTTACAACTAAGTAGAATTTTGTACAGTTTATTTCTGGCAGAGCCATCAAAAAACCTCTGGTCTCCTTTATCTACATCAGCAAGGACTGGAGTGGAGAGCAAAACACACTTTTATATGACACGTGGATTAGGAAGCTTTAAAATAAAGTCATATGTGAGGTCTGAGGTGGGCAGATAGGTGGCATAGTGGATAGAGTGCTCTTCTTGGAGTCAAGAAGATTCATCTTTCTGAGATCGAATCTGGCATCTGACACTTAGTAGCTGTGTGACCAGGGCATGTAATTTAACCCTGCTTGCCTCATTCTCCTCATCTATAAAATGAGATGAAGAAAGAAACAGCAAACCACTCCAGTATCTTTGTCAAGAAAACCCCAAATGGGGAGTCAGACAGGACAGAACAACAAGAAAAATTCAAAGTCATGTATAAGGTTTGAGATGGGGAACATCATCAGTGAAGAAGATAGACTAGTTAGCCTTCCAGGTCCTTTCTAGATATAGGATCCTGTGTGTGTGTGTGTGTGTGTGTGTGTGTGTGTGTTCATCCTTCATTGATGAAGAAGACCATGCCATCAGAGAAATGATGACATGATTTGCACTTGACTTTGCTTTTGAGTGAGGGAGAGCTGTGCAGATCACCAGCCTCACTTCTCTTCCAAAGTCATCTGAATCCAGTGACCAGATATTCATCAGGAGGACCGGAGATGACCCAGGATGAGGCAGTTGGGATTAAGTGACTTGCCCAAGGTCACACAGCTAGTGAGTGTCAAGTGTCTTAGGTGAGATTTGAACTCAAGTCCTCCTGACTCCTGCACTGGTGCTCTGTCCACTGCATCACCTAGCTGCCCATGATCCTATGAAGTTCCAAGCAGAAGATGCTCTATTTTATTACTATAAAATGTGTTGGATCATTTTGATTTCATTAAAGATGTATCATCACAAAACAAAACAAAATTTACAAGCCTGTATTCACTGAGAGCTCCAGGAAAGGAGAATAGGAGAAAACAAGGATTTATTAAGCACCTACTCTGTGCCAGGCGATGGCTTTACATCATTGGATCCTCACAGTAGGTCTGAGAGGTAGGTGGTATTAAAGGTCATTCTAGAGTCTCTTTGGGACTTCTGGGATCAGGGAGAAAAGGGTACAAGATTCAAATCCAAAGATCCTCTGTTATTATCAGGATCCATAAACTTTAAAATCTCTTTACCATGCCAAAGGGGGCCTTTCAATTTTTCCACAAACTCCTGTTCACTCACATCTTGGCAAAATGTCTCTGGAACCTGATGGCTGGGTTCTGATTTTAGGCCTCCCTCTGTTAGCAGGTTTGAGTGGTAGCAGATCTAGTTACCAGAAAGGAAACTTCTTTCAGCAACAGTTACAGCCCCAGAACCTCTGGAGTCAGAAGACAAATGGTTTATTTAACAAACAGTTGATGATGGAGCCCATGATGGAAATGCCTCAGGAGTTGGCATCTTGTTCCTATTGGTAGGAGGTCACCAATCACAGTCTCCAAGTGCATAGAAACCAAGTTCCCCAAAAATGAGCCTTCTGACTCTTTCTATAGATTCCAACAGAAGTTTCCAAATAGTTTTTTAACTGGTTTTAATTACCTTGATGTTATAAGCAAATTTGATTTCAAAGTGGGAGACTGAATTATCCAAACAACTTCCTCCATTCCCGCACATCAACACTGAATGCCTGCTTGCATTACAAAGATAGAGGAGTTCCTGCTTCTTTCCATCTCTCTAGATGGGATGGACACAGAAAGCCCAAATATGCGACTGGACAATAAGTTAATTGGATGGAGGAATGTGGAGGAGTTTTCTGTTTGTCTTGGAATCCAAAGCATATTAAAATGCAAACTCCTTGATAATGGAGACTGAGTCAACTCTATCTTTATATTTCCCCCAGTGTCCAACATAGTACATTTTGAATATATTGGGCATTTCATAAATAGCTGCTGATTGAGTGAATTAATGAAAAGTCTTCAGTAAAAAAACTTATGAGTGGATAGTTTGGTTAAGCAAGGGGAGGGAACCTGTGGCCTTGAGACTACATTTGGCCTTCTAGGTCCTTGGGTGCTAGCTTTTGACTGAGTTCAAGTTTGACAGAACAAATCCTTTTATTAAGGAGATTTGTTCTGTGAAATTTGGATTCTGTCCAAGGGCTGCACATGAGGACCTAAAGGGCCGGTCACATGTGATCTCGAGGACGCAGCCTCCCCATCCCTGGTTAAGAGAAACCACTCAAGAATACAAACCACTGAAAATCAAGTACCAGAGCTTAGTAACTTGTCCTCCTCGTTTTAATCATGCTCATCTTATAATAGTTTAAACAGAGCAAATAACCAATAATTCAAATAAGGATAGGAACTGAAGCATAGTTGTACAGACCTTGAGGACAGGCTCTGCTTGATTTTTGCCTTTTTTATACTCACACTTAGCACAATTCCTGGCACATGGTAAGGGCTTAATAAATGTTTACTGGTTGATACTAGATCTAGAACAGAAAGGGACCATAGAGATCATCTCCTCCAACCTCCTCATTTTACAGATGAGGAAGAAGTCCAGATGGGATAAGTGACTTGCCCAATGTAACACAAGTAGCAAGTGGCCTAACCGAGATTGGAACTCAAGTCCTCTGAACTCATATCCAGGTCTTTTCTCTTCATACTACATGGTCTTTGATAGCATGGCATTGTGGGAAATAGCTAGATTTAGAGAATTAGAAGACCTCACTTCAAGCCCAGGCTCTGATCCATGATGGAGGGTCTGTTACCTTATCTGTAAAACAGAGCTCAGTCCAGGTGAGAAAATTCCTCCTGTGATCTGTAAAATGGAATAATAATACTTCCACTACCACTTGGTGGGACTGTTGTAATTGTCCCCTCCTGGCTGTCGTCCTCTGGACTTCACTATCACAGCCCCAGGCACTTTATTACCCTGTATGATTACATATTCATATCTCATCAGCGTCCTCCCCCCCTGGGATCCCTCCAGCTGGAAGACCAAATGGGGAACTCCTCCCAGAACCTCTGTTTAAGGAGGCGACACCCTTGTCAGTCATCTCTTTATCTGCCACCCAGCTACCCACCTTTGAACTTCCCCATCATGTCTGCATGGCAAATACTTTCCCTCCCTCCCCCCTCCCCCAGCCTTTCAAGGCTTGTCTTGTGCATGTGAGTGTGTGTGTGTGTGTGTGTGTGTGTGTGTGTATTGTCTTTTCATGAACTCCAGGTCAGGGACTGTCTTTTTCTTTCTTATTTGTATCCCCAGCACTTCTCTCAGTGCCTGGTAACTAGTATCTACCTGATAATTATTTATTGATTGACTGACAAAAGTACTTTGTGAAGACTATATAAAGGGAAGCCCATAGAACCCACCACTGCTGGCCCCTCACAGGCTTGGAGTCAAATCAAGGGGAATTTTAATGGTAATTTATCTATCTTTTGCTAACTTGCTCCCACTCAGTTCAAAATCTAGGAACTTTTGAAGTTAAGTTGGGCCTAATAATACAGTTGTTGGGTTTTTTTTCCCACCATCCTCACAGACACATGTAAATAACATCATTGCAACAATAAGATATTTGATTAAAACACAGATTATAAATTAAAAAAACAACTTGGCCACGTTCTTCAATCAGTTAATTCCCTATTCTGTCAAAATAGAAAAAAAAGAGGGAGAGGTATATAGATGTAGATACACAGACATATAACCTCATTCTTTCTGTCCCTCTTTATCTTTGTGTTTCTCCATGTGTCTTTCTGTCCCTGTCTCTGTCCCTGTCTCTCTCGTTCTCTCTCTCCCTCTCTCCCTCTCTCTCTCCCTCTCTCTCTCTCCCTCTCTCTCCCTCTCTCTTTCTCTCTCTCTCTCTCTTTCTCTTTCCCCCTCTTTTCCTCCCTCTCTCTCCCTCTCCCTCCCTCCCTCCCTCCCTCTCTCCCTCTCTCTCTCTCTCTCTCTCTCTCTCTCTCTCTCTCTCTCCAGAATGGGAAGGATGATGGGACATTGAATATTTCAGTGTGGACAGCTTTGGAGTTACTTTTGGAAACTGCTATTGCCATTCACAGTGTATTGTCTACTACCTATTGTTCCCCAGGACATTTTCTGTTTTCCTATGCAGTGACTGCTTTCCTCTGGCAATACTCAATGCTTCTAGTCAAAATCTTTTCCATACTTTGCCTCAGCTCTTTTTCTCCTCTATATAGTCAAAAATTCTGGCAGAGGCAACTATTAAACCTCTAATGATTGGGTCTTCCCACAAGCTACATGCCCTCATGGGAAATTGAATTCATATTCTCATCCATTGAGAATCTGTGCTATGGACCCATCCATACCAGGAGAATCATGCCTGTCTGGCCATTTCTTTTTTTAAACTACTATTATTACTTCTGCATCTCAGACAAAAGACACTTACAGCACAACAGTGTGATACAATGGCTTGCATGCCAGGAGACTGGAGTTCCAGGACCAGCTTGGCCTCTGAATAGCTGGATGACCGTAGACATCCCCTCTCTAGACCTCAGTTCTCTTATCCCTAAAATGAGGTGATTGGACCACATGTCTCTAAAAATCCATCTAGCTCTAACATTCTGTGGATATGTGACTGATATAAAACCTCAACTGACTAATGAAATTTCTGTGGAGCATCTACTATATGCTGAGTACCATGAGAAATATGGGGAAGTAGAAGAGGTGGTCCCTGCCCTCAGGAAGCTTTACAGTCTAATAGAGGAGTCCAACTACATAACATACATACATATATATATATATATGTATGTATATATATATGTAGTTGTATATATATATATATATATATATATATATATATATATATATATATATATATATAGTATGTGGTATATATATATGTATGTATGTAGTTGTATATATATGTATATAGTATGTGGTATATACATATATATATATGAAAAATACCAAGTAATAGCAGGCAGTGTATGATTCAGGGTCCGATATATGTCAGAAATGTGTCAAGAAGAATCTTGTAAATGAGCTGGTCCAGTGGGTAGGTTGGTAGTTCACTCATCTGTACTTTGGCTGTTCAGTCCTGCCTCTCAATTTTCACAACCCTTTGTTGTTCTACAATCATTTCAATCATGTCTGACTCTTCATGACCCTAATTTCGGGTTTTCCTGGCAGAGATAACTGGAATTTGGTTTATCATTTCATTTTACAGATCGAGGAAACTGAAGCAAGCAGGGTTAGTGACTTGCCCAGGATCACACAGCTAGTGAGTGTCTGAGGCTGGATTGAACTCCAGAGAATGAGTCTTCCTGACTGCAGGCCAGGCTCTCTGTGAACTATGGTGCCACCTAGCGGCCCCTTGTCCTGTCACTTTTCTGACCCCAGCAGTCCACTGCACTCCACTTGCTCTCCTCACCCTTTGTACTGCACCTGTACAGCATACTTAGCTTTCTATCATCCACCATAATGACCAGGAGTCATGACCCAGGTCTCTCTAACGTGCAGCACAACCAGAATCATGCAGCCATTCTAAGAAGCGGCAAACAGACTTTCAAATGCCCATCTTCCCATTAAAGACTCCAGAGTTGCATTCATCAAATACATATTTCTTTATGCCTGAGGCCCTTTCAAATTCCAAAAGGCTTTTGCTTCCCCTCCTTGCGTTAGTTTTTAAAATTTTTTTTAAAGCTATAAGCAAAAAAAATGATTTTTCCTCTCATGCTTACTCTCCTTACGTCAGGGCTTAGCACAGTGCCTGGCACATAGTAGGTACTTCATAAATGTTTGTTAACTGATTAGGAAACATACAAGGTACTGGCAGTGCATAACATAAGTAAATAATCATAGTAACAATATTAATAGCCAACATTTATCTAGTACCTTTGATATGCCAGTTACTGAGCCAAGCATTTTACAAATATCATCCCATTTGATCCCAAATAAGATGAATATAAAATGTATACAGAATAGTTTTATAGTGTCAGGAGAGCACTAAGAATTGGGATAAGGAAAACCTAGCCTAGGAGGTGCCACTTGACCTGAGACCTGAAAGGCAGAGATTTAAATGAGACAGTCGAGCAAAGTTTTCAGCCTCATTCTCTCTTACTGAGTCATCAAAGTTCAATGGCAGGACAAAAGTCAAGGCTATGTCCAGGATGCCATGGTTGACCCTGGTGTTTGCATATCTGACCAAGCTCTGAACTATGGGTTCCTAAAGTGGTCAATGGCATGCCCTGGGGGTGCTGGAGTGATCCAGGGGGAGCAGAAGTACCAGCAGGTACAATTGGAGGTGTTGAATAAAAATAAAGGGGGCTGGAAGCATAAGGTACAAAAAAGAAGATAAGAAAACTTTTAAAAATTATTCATACATGTTTCATCCATTGTATAACAGAGTTAAAGTCATAGTGATTCCATTATTTTCCAAATAAACACATAAAATGCAAGTTATAACCAATCAGTGGTCAAGTCCACTGACAGGTCTTAACCAGTGAGTGTTGGCAGGTGAGCATGCTGCACGTTGTCAGGAAGTCCAGCATGCATCAGCAGGAATGTGTGTATGTAATGACTTGTTTACAATATGATACTATAGATTACATGATGCAATATTGTATAATCCGAATTTCATAGTAAGAAAAGAAAATTTACAATAAATTATTCAAGTCATTTTTTGAAATTTTGCAAATTTCCAAAAAAAAAGGATTAAAGAAAGTAGATTTCTGGGGAAGAGGGGCCTCTGGGTAACATTTATGAAAGGGGGTGGTAGTCCAAATAAGTTTGGGAACCTCTGCTCTAAATGTTCCACAGCACCTGCTTCAGTCACCTTCATGGCTATTGGAACAAATTGTTCTCATCCACCCATTCCACCAGGGAATATGCTTGAAATAGCCATCTCCCTAACCTGTTGACAGGTTTGAGGCCTGTTGGTTACCCTTAACCTGGTTTGGCTCGTCTGCTGACATAGTTTTACCAAGATGTGTCTGCAACCCATGGTACAGCTTCCTGGAGCCCCAGGTGAGAATTGGGTGAAAAATGAAAATCAAAGGTGTAGATGAACAGCCCAGAAAAGGACTCAATAAGCCCTCATGCCAGAGGTTCTAATCCATCCCAGGTACTAGTTGGCACCATTTTCTGAGCGCTCTGTCTGAAGTCAGGAAGACACCTAAGTTGAAATTTGGCCTCAGGCACTTTACTATTTGTGTGAATCTAGGCAAGTCACTTAACCCTGTTCACCTTAGTTTCCTCATCTGTAAAATGAGTTGGAGAAGGAAATGGCAAATTACTCCAGGATCTTTTCCAAGAAAACTCCAGATAGAGTCACAAATAGTCAGACACAAGTAAAACAACTGAACAAGCATTTGAATATAGGAAAATCCAATCACTACAAATTTAAATATACTTCTATGTATGTATATACACAGGCATATGTGTCGACATAAGGGTGTAGATAGATATATACATACAGAGAGATAGAGACACACGGATAAATAGATGGACCAATGGATTGATCCGCTTCTACCCATACAAAAACTGTTCCCCTTTAGAGGCCTAAGCATTCTCAGCAACACTATTAGTATAGGAAGAAATCATGCCACAAACCTCTTTTATTTTATTTGGCTAACAATGAATTGATTTTTTTTCCCTAAGCACCAAAACCATTTGTCAGCCCTTTAGGGTAAATTGAGGTCCCGTAGTCGAGTCTTAGTATCAAACTAGAACTCAGAGACTAAGCAGGATGTCAGCATGGCATCTATGCACTCCTAGCCACAACTTGATGTGACAACTGTCAGGTAAACCTGTCCCAGAGTCTGCCCCTTCAGCAAGCTCTTTTCCCATAAGCCCAAGAGAACCAAGTGAGAACAGGTGAAGCATACAGTTCATCTGACTCCCTGAAGGTGTCTTCTTATCCTGTACATTCTGGGACTGGCATTTCTAAGCCTCCTATACACTGTTTGGATAGCTGAACCACACTAAATTGAATAGAGCTCATATTTTGGTTCAATAGAAATCAGTTGCATTCACATATACCGGTGGTCTCCATTTCCTTGTGGAAGGAAAACTGGAAAGAGCACTGAATTTAGAAGGAGAGGATCAGGGTTCAGATCTTCTCTATTCTAATTGCAACCTTGATGACCCACAACCAAAACATTTCATCCCTCTAGGACTCCATTTCTTTACCTGTAAATTGAAAAAAGGAAGGGGCTTGGAATTTAAGGCCCTCTCTAGTCATAAAATCTTTACTCCTTTGATTCTTGGACCTTAGTTTCCTTCATTTCAGGACAATAGTGACAAAACAACATGCCGTCAATCATTCGCTGGATCAGAGGGGCACGAGACGTAACTAGTAAAAAAAAATCGAAGTTTTCAGATGTAATAGCATAATAATTATAGGAAAGTTACTGGGCTTCACACTATGGAATCCCTTCCTTTGGAGGCCTTTAAGAATAGGATGACGCTCATCGGTCTGGGACGGGTTAAACAGTTCTCATAGGTAGGTGGGAGGGCTAGCTGACCTCTTAAGGCCATGGTCACTGTGCCTTGGAAGAAAAATGCTATGTAAACACTGAGTAGAATTATTTATTTGAGAGTCACAATGAATCTTCATTCAAACCCTGGCCTTGCTCTGTAATGAAAAAAAAAAGGTTATGAAAATAATTAGTATGCCTGGCCTGAAGGAGATAACTTTCAAAGTTACTTTTTTTTGGCCACATAATTGTTTTCTAAATACCAAAGTGCTTTCGTCAACTTTTTAGCAATAAAGGGCTATAAAACTGTAAATCATTAATTAATTTTTAAACAAGTTTTTATTCTTCCACAAGAAATAGAACACTGAAGGTTTTGGGTCAATATTAAATACTGGTCCTCAATGTTCTATAGAAGTTGCTTTGCAAGGAGAGGTTCTGTCATTATCTTGGCATCCTAGCATGTAAACTCTTTGCCAGAGGGCACTGTCCCGTTGTCGTCTTGGCATCTCCAGCACCTAGCACACTTCCTGGTATACAGTAGGTGCTTAATAAATTCTTGTTCATTAGATTGCCTAAACAATCTAATCTAAACAAGGAGACAGGTAACAGACCCCTACTATAAATTCTTAAATGGAAGCATGGGGAAGGCAAATTCCTTGCCATTTATCACATATCTAATCAACACAGATCCAAGGCTGGAATTCAGGTATCTGCATTCTCAAGAGTTGAATTTTTTTTAGTCCATTTGAGACCCACAAGAAGGAGAAAAGATGAAGAAAAACAATCTAATTACTGAGATGCTGCTGCATCAATCTGTGCTCAGTGTGAGCTATGGTTGTTCCTTGAGCCTTTGAAAATTGAGATGGTCTAGTTGTGGTTCAGACTGTAATTGTTTGGCAGAGCTTTCGTGTACATATGAAGAAATCATTTGCATCTAGAACAAGTAGCACAAAAAACTCACTCATCTCAGCTTTTTAAGATGAATTCATTCAGGAAACCTGAGGAGACAGAGACTCTAGAACATGACTCTAGCACACAGCCATGCTATACTCCACCAAAGTCTAGAAGGAAGCTCTCCTGGAGAACGGCAGCCCAGGAAAAGAAGCTAAAAAATTTTGTCTAGAACATGGGATTCATAACAGGGAAAAATATGAAATAAGCCTGGAAAACTACCCAGAATACAAATTGTGGAAATCTTTAAGTGTCAGGCTGAGGAGTTTGCATTTTATCCTAAAGGTAATAGGAAGCCACAAAAGGCTTTTATTTTGTTTTTTATTTTATTTATTTATTTTTTTTATTTTCAGTTCTAGATTCTCTTTCTCCTTCCATGCTCTTGCCTCCTCTGGTGAGAAGGCAAGAAATATGATACCCATTACACATATGAAATCATGAATATTTTTACATTAGCAATGTTGCAAAAAATAAAAAGCAAGTGGATAAAAGATACTTCCATCTGCACTCAGAATTCATTATTTCTCTCTTTAGGAGCATATAAAACTTTTCATTGTGAGTTCTTTGGGATTTTCATGGATCATTGTACTGCTCAGAGTAGCTAAGTCTTTCACAGTTAATCATCATTCTGTTCAATGTTTTCCTAGTTCTTCTTGCTTCATTTTGCATCAGCTTATATAAGACTCCCTAGATTTTTCTAAATTCATCCCCTTTGTCATTTTCTTACAACACAATAGTATTCCATCACAATCACATGCCACAACTTGTTCAATCATTACCCAATTGATAAACTTCCCCTTAGTTTCCAATTCTCTGGAAGGATTAGCTACAAATATTTTTTATATTTTTGAGAGCTCTTCCTTATGTTTTGATCTTGAGGCACAGATCTAGTGGCAGCATTGCTGGCTCAAAATGTATATCCAGTTTTGTAGCCCTTTGGTCCTAGTTCCAATGAGTTCTCCAGAATAGTTTACCTCTCCACCAACAGTACCTTGGTGGAGTTATTTTTCCAAATCTCCTCCAGCCTTTATCATTTTCCTTCTCTGTCATGTTAGCCAATCTGATGAGCATCAATTGGTGTATAAGAATTGTTTTAATTTTGATTTCTTTAATTATTTGTCATTTAGAGCATTTTTCATATGACTTGATAGCTTTAATTTCTTATTCTGAAAACTGCCTGTTCATGTCCTTGATCACCTATCAATTGGGGAATGGCTCTTATTTTTTTATAAATTTGGCTCAGTTTCTTATATGTTTGAAAAATGACAAATTATATATTTGAGAAATATCAGAAACTAGCTATAAAATTTTTCCCGCCGTTTTCTGATTTTGGCTGCATTGATTTTGTTTGTGCAAAAATATTCTAATTATTTTATTTCCTGTGATCCTCTCTATCTCTGGTTTGGTCATGAAATCTTCCCCTATCCATTGATCTGATGAGTAATTTTTTTCCATGCTCCTCTGATTTGCTTGTTATGTCATGTGTTATATCTAAATCATGTACCCATTTTAAGTTTACTACATGTATTACAAATGTCTCAGTGTGTATTCACACACTATGCTCATATACATATTTGTGTGTGTTCCCAGAGCATCACTTCTACCTCAGGTTCAGTGTAGTGCCTATTAAAAGTCATAGACACAATTACGTCTTAGCAAAAGCATTTACTAAGATCACATAGTAAAGACAGCAGTTTCAAATTATTCCCCTCCAGAAACCTGGAACATGCATATACATAGTGTTTGTGGTAAGAGTGAACAATGGGAGTGAAGCATACATGTAGTGAACACCTTTTGTCAAAGAAACTTAGAACTCTGGTGTTGCAAGGCTTCAAAAGCTTTTCTCTACTCATTCATTCCTCTATATGATCTAATTCTCAATTGCTGGAGCTCTATCTTGAGTCCATATCTAGTTCTCTTCTCTACTACCAGAGGTCAACATCTTCTTTAAAGCTACTTCCAGCCTTGAGTGATGGTCTGTCTGTATCTATGTCTATCTCAAGCATGCATTTCTGCTCAACTGCTGCTGAATGGAGTGTCTACTTCTGGGTAAATATGTCTGTTACTAGACACCATGGTCAATGTTTGGAGGGGCAAGAATTGCCACCACAAAAAATGAAAAGTGAAGTCCCTCCCCAATTTCTGGCTCCTCTCAGAATGGTTTCAAATTAACTGGATTGTGTCTTTTTGGAGCCACTCAGGAGGCTCATTACTGTTTGTCCAATTAAATTATTCCCTTTTGACTCACTCTAAAGGCTTGTGTATGTGTTTTTGTATGTATACACATATATACATACCTGTATATCTATGTTACAAATGTCTGGGTATATTCATGTATGTGTGTTGTTATATACATATGTATTGTATATACATGTATATATGTAGA
This sequence comes from Potorous gilbertii, assembly GCA_028658325.1. Classification (NCBI taxonomy): domain Eukaryota; kingdom Metazoa; phylum Chordata; class Mammalia; order Diprotodontia; family Potoroidae; genus Potorous; species Potorous gilbertii. Next base: position 650,679,132 of record CM053769.1, on the reverse strand, counting down.
CCTTTCCTACAAACACTATGTATATTTGCATAATATTTTGTAGTTGCTGTCCTTAGTAGTTCTGTGTGTGTGTGTATATATATATATATATACATATATATATATATATATGTATATATATATATATATATGTATACACAGAGGGAGATGTATACATCTGCATGTACTATACACACACATACATATATGTATATCCCTAGAAATTTGCTGCTACCTCAAGTTCAGTGTATTTCCCATTAACAGTCAGACATTAAACACAATTACCTCTTTGCAAAGACTTCTACTAAAATGGCATAGTTAGCACATATATTCATATTTCATAAAGGACTCACCTGGTATGACTGCCTTTTTAACATTTAGTTTAACATCTCATTTATTTTCCCTTTTTCTGTGATTGCCTGGGCTTTCAATGATCAACTCCTTATATATTACATATGTGTGTATACATGTATATATGTTTTATGTATACATATATATGTTTGTAAATCATTCAGTTAGAAAGGGTTTTTTGAGTCTAAAGGAGTTAAAGAGATTTCTTAGAGAATGTATAGAGAGAAAAGAGGAGGGGGCCCAGGATAGAAACCTGGAGCCAAGAAAGAAGGCAAGATATGGATGATGACCCAACCTAGGATCCTGAAAAGGAGTTGTGGTCATTCAGGTAGGAAGAAAACTAGAGAGAGCAGTAGCATAGTAGCATGGAAACACTGAGGAAGGTTCAGAAGGAGATGTTGATCCACAATGTCAAAAGCTCCAAAGATGTCAAGGGAGATGAGGTGTAAGAAAAACTCATCAAATTCAGACATTAAGAAAGTCTTAGTGAGAGACAGTGTGTCACAGTAGGTGCAGTACCACCAGCCTTAGAGTCAGGAAGGCCTATGGTCAAGTTCTACCTCTGACATATACTGGCTGCATGACACTGGACAAGTCATTGAACCTCTCAATGTCCTCAGGTCATTCCTCAAGACTCAAAGAGCAGGTGTACCTCTGCTTTGGGAGAGGGAGTTGTCTCGTTAGAAACTTCTTATACCAATAACATCCCAAGTCCAGTTGAAAAAAGAGTAGGAAGAGGCAGAGTATTATTGACCCTGAGAAGGGCTGTTTCAGTGTAGTGCTGAGGTCTGAACCTTAGATTCCAAGAGACTGAGAAATGAATGGGTGGTGATGAAGTAGAGACAATTCCAGGAGCTTAGCTGTGAAAAAGAGAAATTTAGGAAATGGCAGCATCAAGTTAATGTTTTCTAAAAATGGAGTAGATCATAACTTTTCTGTGGTTCTTTAAAGAACTCCTGGAGAATAAATGCCGTGAAAATAAAAAATTTAAAGTAGCTGAACATAACTTGTAGGAAGAGATGGAAAATGAGAATGACAGAGGGAATGATTGGCAAGAGTAGGTACTGATGGAACAGAAAAGGGATGCAATGAGGGTTGGCTTCAGTCATACCTCAACAAGGTGTCCTTTTACCAAACAGAGGAATATCAAAATTGTCACATCCAATTCAGAACTTATTAAGATAGAAAACTATTGCTAGTGGTACAGGAGTACTTTTTAAAATTAAAAACAAATTGTTCGATATGTATTACGTGGGCAAATTAGCAGTAACAAAGTGGGCTGAGGAAGCCTACACAAAAGGGAGTGGTGTGGCTATTTCAACAATGCCCGTGTTTAGCCCCTCTGCTCTAAGTATTTGAAAGCAAAGTGCGACATTCTTCTTAAAACATTATGTTTTTCAAAGCGTACTAATAATTCTTTGAGGTTTTATAATGTTGGAGAGGGAGCAGCTTGAGAATTTTCTAATTGTTTACTGATGGTTCAGTTGGAGAGCTGTAAATAACAGGAAACTAGTAAATTGCACTATCCATTTTCAAAAGTGGTGAATCATAAGGACTATCAATTATTTTGCAAAGCAAAATCTTATCATTTATAATATAATTATATATTATATAATTATTATATATAATATAATTATAAGTTTAATGTTAGCTATGTAATTCACAAAACTACCCATAACATTCACAAGTTAACTTCACACTTGAGCTGACAGGGGCATTACCATCTTTTGTATTCAGCACTCATAACCTCATAACCAGGAAACATCTGTGCATGTGGGGAGGGTGTGTGCATCTGTGTGCTTTTTATTTTTTGCAACATTGCTAATGTAAAAATATTCATGATTTTATATGTGTAATGGATATCATATTTCTTGCCTTCTCACCAGAGGAGGCAAGAGTGTGGAAGGAGAAAAAGAGGGTGTGTGAGAGAGAGAGAGAGAGAGAGAGAGAGAGAGAGACAGAGAGAGAGAGAGAGACAGAGATAGACAAAGACAGAGAAAGAGAGAACATGAAAAAAATAAACATAGAAAGAGAAGAAGGGGAGTTTGAACTCCCAAAGTAATGGATTTTTTTAAAGGACAATTTTTAAATTTTACAATAAGTTACCTTAATATAACACTTTAATATTTATAAAGCACTTTCCTCACAACACTATGTGATAAATGATGTGTTACTATCCTAGTAATTTTCCTAAAACATAGGACTAACCATATTTCTCCCCTGGTCCATAAGCTCCAGTGGTTTCCTATTCCATTTAAGATCAAATACAAACTCCTCTATCTGGCACTTAAAACCCTCCACAATCTGGCTCCAATACGCCTTGGCACTTAACATGTACATTACCGTCCTCCCTGGTCTCTGCAGTCCAGTCACACTGACTTTCTTGCTGTACCTCACCCAAAGCATTCCCTCTCCTGTCTCCATGGCTCAGCGCAGGCTATCCACATAATAATATCCACGTCACAGGTGGTGTGGAGACCAAATGGGATGATGCATGTAAAGCACTTTGCTGGCTCTAAAATTATACAAATGCGATCTGTTGTCATCATCATCATGCCTGGAACTCAACACCTTTCTCACCTTGGCCTCTTCCTCTCTAGCCGTGTTCAAAGTTCAGTTCAGGTACCATCTTCTTCTTGACATTTTGCCTGTATCCCCTCTAACTGAGAATACCTACCTCCTCCCCAAGTTACTTTGTATTTTTTCCACCTTGTAAGATAAAAGGAAATAAAGTTTACAAAGTGCTTTGTAAGCATTAAAATACTATATAAATCCTTCTTGTCAAGTTGCATACATTTACATGGTAAAGAGAAATCACTGTTGTTCAGTCATTTTAATTATGTTCGACCCTTTGTGACCCCATTTGGGGTTTTCTTGGCAAAGATACCAGAGTGGTTTGCTATTTCTTTCTCCAGCTCATTTTATAGATGAGGAAACTGAGGCAAACAGAGCTAAGTGACTTGCCCAAGGTCACACAGCTAGTAAGTGTCTGAGGCCAGATTTGAATTCAGGTTGTCCTGACTGCAGGCCCCAGCTCTCTATCCACTGTGCCACTTAGCTGCCATTATATAAATACTGTCATAGTCATTAATTGTATATGTACTTATTTGCATTATCCCATTAGCCTGTAAGTTCTTTGAGAGCAAGTAGTTTCATTTTTGTCTTGCATCCCCAGTGCTTAGCGCATAATCATTTATTAAGCAACTGCTATGGACCTGGTGCTATGCTAAGCATTGGGAATATAAAAAAAAGACAAAAGACAGTAACATGCTAGGCACTTAAATGCTTGTTGATCCTTATTTTACCCATAAAGACTTGAGAAGGAGAAGTCATGTGAATTGCCTGTGATCACACACAATGAATGGCTTGGAGAGCATTTGACCTTCCAACTTTAAACTCAGAGTTCTGTCTCATCCACCATATTGCCTTTCAGAGGAAAACTAATTCATATGAACCTACTACAAGTAATCAATTTCATAGTCAAATTGAACTTTTTGTAATTGTATTAACAAAAATGATGTCATTTGTATCATTATATAAAACTAAATGTCATAAGGATGTAGACAGGTTTCACTGTGTGTGGCTTCACATACAATCTTGGTCTGGAGCTACAATTTTACTTTTCTCTACATACATTACTCTTATCTTTCTCAATCCTAGTTAGTTTTCTCTCTATGAGCCTTCACGGGGAGTCACCCATGTAGGTCACCATGGAAACCTTTCAATTGCAGCCAAGAGCCATTTGTGTGCTGGGCAACAAATTGCTTCAGTGGCTGCCACCAGAAATGAAGTACCTCTGCCTAGGGGCTGGACCAGGATCTAGGAAGAACAAGGAACCTGTGCAAGCCCACAACCAAGCACCTGAGGGCCTCTGTTACTGACAAGAATATTCTTCTGCAGAAAATAGTAATAGGCAGGCTTTGCTTCAGTGGCTATCTGGCAATCATATACCTGTTTTTATCTTCTTTCTCAACCCACACAACTATTGCTTGTCATTTTGGACACATAGCTACAGTTCTTATTAACGGTTGCCAGTCATCCCTTGTATATAAGATCAGAGCACAGTTGTGACCAGAACAAAGTTTTCTGTGCTCTCCCACTCTCCAACTCATCCTGTTGCCCCATTAGGCCCTCCTTGCTCCCTTTCAGGGACCTCCCATCTCCCAACTACCTAAAATACTTATGCTTATGCCACCCAGAGTGACATAAAGACATGTTCGAAGCGAGCAATGCTAAGACGAAACTCTACCTAGAACTATATAGGGCCTAAAAGAGAAGTAATATGGTAGAGTAAACCTACTTGCCTCTGACACAAACTGGCAGTGTCACCCTAAGGAAGTCATTTAACCTTTCAGTATCCCCAGCCAACTCCCCAAGACTACAGATTGCAGAACAGTTGAAGACCTGAATTTGTAAAATGAGTTTCCTCGCTGGAGATTACCGACCCCCAAGGATACACTGACAAATATTTAACAACAGCAGTCACAAAATGTACCTGGGGCACACTTTTAAGTTTAAACCGCATTATTAACAATTTTTCTATTCTTTCTTAAGTCTAGCCAATCAACAAAACAATAAATCAACCCTTTATGTGTAGCCTGTGCCCATTCCCAAGTTGTAAAGGCTCACACTGAACATTTACCAATCAGCTATCACGAGTCAGGCTAATTCTGTGCGACTCTGCCTCACTTAAATCCAGCTTACACAGGAGTCAAGACAGCACCCCATGATGTCATCGGTTCATGAAGGATGAACAGGAGCAACAGCACTGGAGTTGGCGCTAACACACCCCTGCTTAGATGAGGAAAATAATAGTTCTGGACAAAAGAGGAGAGAGATCATACCCAGCAACACCATACAAGGTCAGTTTGTACTTTATAGTCTAGAATCTGGCAAGATATAGGCCATAGTAAATCTCAGCCCTTAAATAAAAATACAATGGTTCTATAGTGATTTTGGTACCACCCTTCAAATGACTGATAATTTGTTTATGCAGATGTACAAAGGGAACAAAATAGAGAGGCTGCAGTATACCAGGCATTCAAATGAATTAGTAGTTGGGAGAGCTGTGAATAAGGCTCCATGTAATTAATGGAGATGTGGGAATGTTTCAAAGGTCAAGTGTATGGGCAAGAGCAAAGGGTAAAACAAAGAGCATTGACTACAGCCCTGACAGGGGAGCAAATATGTCAGTTTCTGATAAAAAAGCAGATTGCAATTCCTCAAAGGTATAAAGGGACCCTTTAACCTTTACCACTCATGGCAGTATACATCTGAGATTACAAATACAATTATAATACAGAGTCCTAACTAATAAAAGAAATTTGCAGTACAAACTGGGTCTCAATTCAATAAGCAGGTATTAGGCACTGAAGAATGGGTTAGGTACTAGTGATATAGAAAGAGAGAGAGAGACAGAGACAGAGAGAGAGACAGAGGCAGAGAGAGACAGAGAGGGAGAGACAGAGAGAGACAGAGAGGGAGAGATAGACAGAGACAGAGACAAAGAGACAGAGAGAGGAAGGAAGGAAGGAAGCAAGGAAGGGAAAGAAGAAAATATCCCTGACTTCAGGGAATTTATATTCTATCTGAGGAAAGGGAAGGAATCAGCAGTTATATAGCACCTACTATGTGTCGAACACTGTGCTAAGCACTTTTTACAAATATCTCACTTGGGAAAAAAACAAAAATAATTAAAAAGTATCTCATTTGAGCTTCAAAATAACCCCATGAGATAGGTGCTATTGTTGTCCCCATTTTACAGTTGAGGAAACTGAGGCAAATAGAGGTTGTGACTTACATTGGGTCATACAGCTAGTAAGTATTTGAAGCTGGATTTGAACTCATATCTTCCTGACTCCAGGCCCAGCATTCTATCTGCTGAACCACTAGGTAGGAGACAACGTGTAGTGAGATGAGTCACTAAAAAATAGGTGCAAAATATATGTAAATACCAAGAACTTTACAAAGAGAGACTACTAAAAACTGGAAATCTTTCAGGGTCCCTCAACTTTATCACCCATTTAGAGTCAGTTCTATAAGATCATTCTAAATTTCAGTGCCTTCCATAGAACGTAACAAAGTCCCTTTTCAAGCCCCCTTCAAGATTGCAAATAACTATTTCTAGTCCACAATCCTCTACTCCTTTGCTCAGAATTTGTCCCACATTCTACAAACTGGCAACCACAAACTCATGGTCTATTGTATGTAATCTCTTTCACTCTTGGATTCTTGTCACAGCTCTCCCAACGAGTTTCATTCAGAGCCCCCATTAACCTGTCATCTGGAAATTACCCATAACGGCTAAATGTCACCTGGTTGTTGTTTTTTTCCTTCCTCCCACTCTTACTGTGTCCCTCAAACACACACACACACACACACACACACACACACACACACACACACACACACCTTCCTGGAAGGACATTATGCTAACAAGTTGTATTCAGACAGTTGGTGAAGTGAGTTGTAGGGTAGTCATCCTGTGGCGCCAGTGCCCTTAAAATTTCCAAAGAGCAAAGACCATCAGAACAGTTCCCAGGGTCATGGTTGCCATATGGCAGATACCAGCTTCCTTCATGCTCACCAAATAAATAAGAGAGTTGAACTATATGATCTCTGGGGGCCCTTCCGGCTTTGACACTTTACAATCTATAATTCTATAGTTTACATGACTTAGTTTGCAAAGGAATTAAATCTCAAAAATTCTGTAGAAGTTACAATTAACCATGTTGCTATTGTTTGAGTTGTATTTCTAATTAGAGGGAGCATTTCTCATCTGGAACATATCATTCTTGTTAGGCATTTCTATGGAGTTTATCAAGGTAGCAAAGTGAGACTGGTCTCGGGATATGGTAAAAAAAAATTTTAATCTTAATTTAATAATAACTCTGTGACCCCAGGGTAACTCAGCCATAATAGACATCCTCTGTCCTCATGAAGATGATGATTGGGAAGGTAGCATTCTTTGTATCTAAAAATTTGGCCAACAATGAAATAAGATTTGGACCCAAAGAACTGGCCAACCTACATTGTGTTTGGAAAACTACCAAGTTCTTTCAATGATCACAAATTCCTCCCTGAAACTAAAGCTCATTTTTAACACCCATCTTCTAACATGTTATAAGGATGTGAGTCATGCAATGCTACAGTTTCTGAAGAATTGAAAATGAGCATCACCCAGAGGGCAATGGAAAGGCAGATGGTGGATGTGAGCAGGTTGACTACAACACATAACAAACATTGAAGTGTGATACAATTGAAAAAAGCAATGACTTTCTAGTCAGAGAACCTGGGTTCAAGATCTGCCTTTTACACTTACTACCTTGGGGAGACAGGTGATGCAGTGGATAGAACACTGGACTTCAAATCAGGAAGGTTCATCTTCCTAAGTTCAAATCTGACCTCAGACACTTAGCTGTGTGACCCTGAGCATGTCACTTTTAACCCTTTTTATGTCCAATCCTTATTAGTAAAAGGATCTGAAGAAGGAAATGACAAACTACTCTTGTATCTTCACCAAGAAAACCCCAGATAGGATCACAAAGAGTCAGACAGAATTAAATGACTGAAACAACCTGTGACCTGAGCCAATCCCCTTTGCCTTTCTGTGTCTCCGTTTCTTCATCTCTAAAATGGCAGGTAGTGTAGAACCAGAAAGCCTTTAAGATCCTTTCTAACTAGAGATCTATGATGTTAAGAGATTATGGAGGAGTGACAAAATAAAGGATACTATCAAAGGAATATAAGAGCAAAAAAATGGGTCCATCACATGGTGATAGTGGTAGACAGTGATAGAGATAGTGGATATCTACTATAGAATAGATAGTGGTGGAGAGTCAATGTACTCCACTGGTATCCATCCTCATGTCAAGAAAAAAGAAAGAAGGCACTTACCACAACACAACTCTTTGTGGGGAACCCATGAGGGGACACACCCAAGAAGTCACACAGGAAAGGCAGACTGGGTTGTAATCTGCATCACTATAAGGATCATAGGTACATAAGAGTTTTAACAAATGAGTTGAATCCAGTCTTCCTCTGATAGCACTGGTGAATTTGCACTTAGTTGTATGTAACACCACAAGTTAGAGAGGGTTTCAGATATGGGGGTGCACTAGAGAGTAGAGAATCAGACAAGGAAAATTTATGCAGAATTATAGAATTTGAAAGCTACAAGAGGCCACAGGGGTCATTTAATTCTCTTCTCTATGCATGAGGAAATTGGGATCCAGACAGGGGAAGAATTTTGTCCACAGTCACATAACTTACTAGAGGTGTAAGAGAACCAAAAGAACCCAAGTCTCCTGACTTCTAATTCAGACTTCCTTCTACTATAGAAACATTGTAGCACATAATAGACACTTAATAAATACTCAGTCTATCAATTGCCATCTCTATCCTTCTGTAATCAGGAAGTGTAAAATGTGTTAGTGGTGACATCATTACATCCTCCTGCCTAGATCAGACCATGATTTGTCTGGTACATAATGGACACTCTAGATAACATCAACCCAACTCATCCATGTGAATTCAACAAAGATCATCAGCAATATGGAAAAATTTTGTGGTTGTTCATCATTCAGCTGTGTCAGACTCTTCATGATCCTATGGACCATAGCAGGTCAGGTTCTTTCTTCTATCCTCCATTATTTCCCAGTCAGTTCAGGTAAATGTTCATTGTTTCCATGACACTGTCCATCCATCTCATCCTCTATTGCCTCCTTCTTTTGCCTTCATACTTTTCTGACATGAAGGTCTTCTCTAATGAGTACTATCTTCTCATTATGTGGCCAAAATATTTAAGTTTCAACGTCAGTATTTGGCTTTCCAGTGAACAAGCTGAATTAATTTCTTGTAAGTATTGACTGATTTGATCTCCTTGCTATCCAAGGGACTCTCAAAAGTTTTCTCCATCAAAATAAGATATACAGGCAACAGGGTACAGAAATATATCTTGCCCTCCAAGAAAATATAGGGGATGGGGATGAGAGAAGGGAGGGGTATGATAGAAGAGAGAGCAGACTGGGGAGAAAGGGGAATCAGAATGTATGCTGTCTTGGGATGGAAGGAGGGGAGAAATGAGGAGAAAATTTGGAACTCAAAATCTTGTGAAAATGGATGTTGAAAACTTAAAATAAATAAGTAAATTTTAAAAAGTCTTCTCCACCACAGTTCAAAAGCATTGATCCTGTGGCACTAAGTTTTCTCATAGTCCAATTCACAGCCATGCATTGCTACTGGAAAAACCATAACTTTGACTATATGTACCTTTGTCAGCAAGGTGATGTCTCTGCTTCTTAGTATGCTGTCCAGATTTGCCATAGTTTTCCTTCCAAAAAGCAAGCATCTTTTAATTTCATGGCTGCAGTAGCCATTTACAGTGATCTTTGAGCCCAAGAATATGAAATCTGACACGGCTTCCATTTCATCTCCCACTGTTTGCCAGGAAATGCTGGGACCAGTTGCCAAGATCTTGGAAGGGGAGGAGAGGGGTTTGTGTGTGTATGTGTTTTACATTAAATTTCAAGCTAACTTTTACACTCTCCTCTTTCACCCTCACCAAAAGACTTCTTAATTTAGGTTCTACCTAAAAAGAAAAGTAAAAAAGAAAATTTAAACAGTTAAGGAGGTAATTTGAGGAAGGGAGGAGGAAGCTTTTCTGCTATATAGAGGGGAAAAAAGGAATGTTGTTGACCTGGATATCTGTATTTAATGTCTGAACTGATGTGATTCACTTGACTACAACTCACTGTAGGAACTTCATGTAGTCTGTGTGGCCTCAACTCAGTATGAGAAGTCAGAATAATTCCTGTCTTGGAAAAATGAGAAGTTCTTCTTACTTCAGATGTCAGTATATACGATCTCTAAGATTCAGTGCTTTTTCTAGCATATATTCTAGCACACATAAAGCTCAACCTTCTCTTTGTCCCTACTCAGTTCCCTTAACTAAATTTGAAAATATTTCTCTTTTATGACAGTTTTGAAAGTACACATTGTATTTTCCCAGCTTTCAAGCTGTTGGCATGACACTGTCATGCCAGGCTCTCTACTTTTCAATTTCCCTGTGGGCCTTTGCTTTCCCAATTCCATGGCCACTAATGGCCGCTGGGTAGCACTGTTCCAGACAGAGAGTAAAGGAAGCAGAGGCATAGAAAGCCAGACAGCAACCACAAGATGCTGCTCCCTGCTGGTCTCACTTTCATTGGTTTGGCAGTAGATAAGCATACATAAAAAAAATCGCAGGAAAACCATCCTTTAATAATATTTAACAGCATCCATGGACTTGGGAAGCAGCTAAAAGGTTCTAAACGAAATAAGGCCAGACCAAAATCCAATCAGCCAGTGGACATGAAGGAAATTGAACTTTTTGAGTCTTCTTTCTACTGTGTGTCTGTGTGTGTATGTGTGTAAAGTTTTCATATAGATTTTGGGAGAAATTCTGCTAAATGGATTAACCTTTTGGCATGAAAAGTGGTTGGGGGGGGTAGGATTAAAATGGAAGAGAATGATGGAGCCAATTCAAATTTTGTGGCTTAGTAAAAGTTTTTGGAAACACAAAGCTTTTCTATTAGCAGAGATACTTACCACATAGTGAATCAAGAGAATTGTTTCCAGTTAATGATCCTGACACTTTGGTACATCAAAAAACCATTCTTGATTAATTAATTTGACCAGTATTTATTAAGCAACTACAATGTGGGACACTATTTTAGGCACTGTGAGTACACAGACAAAAATCAATTAGTCCTTGTCTGAAAGATAGAAAGAAAGAGGGAAATGGGAAAATGGAAGGAAGGAAGGAAAGGAGGGAGAAAGAGAAGAAGGAAGTAAAGAAGGAAGGAAGGAAAAGAGGGAGGAATGAAGGAAGGAAAGAAAGGAGGAAGAAAGAAGGAAAGAAAGAAGAAAGGAAGGGAGAGAAGGAAGGAAAAGTGGAAGGGAGGAAGGAACAAAATGGAAGGAAGGAGGAAACAAAAGGAAAGAAGGAATAGAGGGAAAGAAGAGAGGGAAGAAGGAAAGGACAAAGAAAAAGAGAAAACCAAAGAAAGAAAAGAAAAGAGAAGAAAAGCCAAGGTATTTCTGGATATACTTCGGCCTAGAATCCAAACTAATACTGTTTGGCACCACATTTTTGTAATAATTTTGTAATTACACTATGAAGCAAAGTTTATATAATAGTAATGGTGATAATTCACATTTCTATAGTATTTTAAAGTTTACTAAGCACTTTCCCCACAACAACCTTACCAGATAGGTACTACAAATTTACCTGTTTCATAATAAGTAGTTAGTCTGAATAGAGGTTTCTAAGCCAGTCCTGATTTCAAGAAATTAAGTATATGCTAATGAGTTTTTGACAAGGAATTTTCTTTTGACACTAGGGAAAAGAGTATTTATTTTCTTTCAATTGTCCATTGTTTAGTTATTTGGTTGTATCTAATTAAATGATCACTTTTTCTATTAACAACAGAGGCAATGTGACTGATAGAAATCCAGCCTGTAGACAGGAAAATCTGGGTTCATGTCCAGCATCTGATATAAGTCTGAACAAACCCTTACCCTCTCCATCAGCACCTTTAAGCAATTCTCTAAGCCAGTAAATGACTAATTGTTAATTTCCAGTTGTAGAGGCAGCTTCCTCATAGGCATTTCCCTATGCTAATGAAATCAAAGGTCTGCACCCTGAAGTAAAATAAAATAAGTATAATAAAGAGGCATCATTTTGTAGGGAATATTGCTAGACTTAGAATTAGGAAATCCTGGGTTCAAATCAGGCCACTGATGAGTACTACTTGTACAAGTCACAGCCTCTCTATACATCAAATTCCTCATCTGAAAAATTGGGGAAAGGGACCTAGAATCAATTGTCTGTAAGATCCTTTCCAGCTCCAAATCAGTGATCCTAATAGAGGTTTCATGATATAAGCGAAAAACGTGCTGACCTGACACTACAACTTCCCTGGACCTGAGAAAACTGAGACAACTCCCCAGGGCTAGATGCTACTGAGAAAAGGGTTGAAATTTTGTCGAGGAAATTTCCACACCAGGAGGTCCTCACTCTGACAAAACTACAGCATTTTTTTAAAAGAATATGCTTTTTCACAGAATATCCTATCTCTCAGAGAGGAAGCTTAGTGTAATGGATAGAGAACCAGTCTCAAAGCCAGGAAGACCTCCTTTCAAGTTCTATCTGAAAAAACTAGCCATGAGACCCTAGGCAAGTCACTTAACCCCCAAGTACTCCAGAACACTCTAAAAGTATTGTTGTTCAGTCATGTCTGACTCTTCATGACCCCATTCGGGGTTGTCTTGACAAAGATACTCGAGTGGTTTGCCATTTCCTTCTCCAGTTCATTTTACAGATGAGGAAACTGAGGCAAACAGGATTAAGTGACTTGCTCTGGATCGCACAGCTAAGTCTGAAGTAACATTTGAATTCAAGTCTTTCTGACTCCTAGCCCAGGGCTCTATCTGCTGTGCCACCTAGCTGTCCCCCCAAAAAAGAGGGGGAGGGCATTTTTGTAGATTAGTCATGTCTGACTCTTCATGATCCCATTTGGGGTCTTCTCGGCAAAGATACTCCAGTGCTTTGCCATTTCCTTCTCCAGGTTATTTTACAGATGAGCATACTGCCCAGTGTCCTATAGCGAGTAAATATCTGAGGTCAGATTTTTAACTCAGATTCTCCTGACTAGCTACTGCACCACCTAGCTGCCTTCTCTAAAACTCTAAGTTGCAGAAAAAGTATGACTCACATTAGAGGAAGTTCCCTCACCCAGTAGTCTCCATATCAATGAAATCACAGGTGCAGCCCCATCCCTATTCTTTCTCACACACAATGTATCCCAGTTTGGAATTTGAAACATACAGTAACTGTAGATATTATGCAGCCTCCCTGGGAATAGCACAGAGTTGATGAAGGTATTTATTAAGCAAAATTCTTATTGGTTTCCAGGTAGGGATTACAGAATTGTGAGTCTTACTCCTCACAAAGTAGGAGGGTTCCAAAATGGCTTACCAAAGCTGAGTTTTCCTCTGGTCTGGTTTTTAAGTCACCATACTCATCTGATCAACGGAATTTCTAATCAATCAATGATTAGTTCCAAGTTTCCTTTGGGTAATGCCACTGTGTTCCTCAGGTGGCAGCAAGGTCATGCAGTGGGTTAAATACTAAACTTGGAGTTAGGAAGACCTCAGTTCAAATCCTACCATAGACACTTGCTAGCTATGTGATCCTGGGCAAGTCAGCTTCAGTTCCCTCGTCTGCAAAATGGGAGAGATAATAGCACCCATCTTAAAGAATTATTATGAGGATGAAATAAAATAACATATGGAGAGCTTCGCAAAAACCAAAGTGCTATATAAATATATAAATACCACCATCATCATCACTATTATAGCAAAAAGGCAACTTTATTTCTCTGACCCAGAGATGTCTCCCTAAAAATACAGATACTGGAAATAGTTGAGCACTGCTTCAACACTAAGAGACAGTGAGTTATGGTGGCCAGACCACTGGTTTGGGAGTAAGAGGACCTGGGTTCATATTGTGGCTCTGCTACCTACTGTGTGACCTCCATTCTCTGGAGCACTAGTTTCCTCATCTGGAGTTGCCTATGTCCAAGATTCTATTCATTTACAAGCATTTATGAAGGTCTACCTTTCTGGCAGGTGGCACAGTGGATGATGTGCCAGGTCTGGAGTCAGGAAAACTTATCTTCCTGAGTTCAAATTTGACCTCAGATGAGTAATAGCTATGTGACCCTTGTTTGCCTCAGTTTCCTCATGTGTAAAATAAGCTGGAGAGGGAAATGGCAAATCACTCCACTCTCTTTGCCAAGAAAATCCAAAGAAGGGTCAAGAAAAGCTGGACATGACTGAAAAATGACTAAACACCATCATCACCTTTTGTAAGGTACTGTGATGGGGGCTGTGGATACATAGACAAAAACAGAAGTCCCTGACCTCAAAGTTCTTGAACTTATCTGGACAAGTCAATACAAGGTTTATACATGGAAAATAACTTCAAAAGAAAGGTCACTAACAGCCAGGGAATTCAGGAGGGTCTCAACGTAGGAGGTGAAACTGGAGCGGATCCTTGAAGGAAGGGAGAAATACTAAGAGGTTGATGAGAAATCGTGCATTTCCAGGCATGGAGGACAGCCAGCACAAAGGTCTGGTGGGAGGGGGAATTAAGTGTACAGGAACAGCAAATGGGTCAGTTTGCCTGGAACACAGTGTACATGAGAGAGAAGGGGTGAAATCAGAGTGGATAGGTTGACTCCAGATTGGACTTTCTACCTTTTTAGAGAAGCAAAGGGGGAGCCCTGAAGCTTCTTAAATAGGGAAGGAGAGGAGAATGAGATCAAGGACTTCCACCAGTAAAGAGGCTGGCTGTCTTTAGGGAGAAACGTCACTTTTTTATCAGAGACTGAAACAAAGAAGAAAAGATAATGAGAACGAGATTCTGAGCAGGAGAATAGGAAGAAAGAAGGAAAACACTGGCAAATAAAGGGTCTCTGCTACCTCAGAAAAGGATGTCAAGGTCCTTTGCCAAGAGGAAGGGGGGAAAGGTTGAGGAGGGATGAGAAGGTTTGGAATAGGCTTCAGGGAGTCTGATAGTCAATTAGGGAAGAGTAAAAGTAACTCGACTCTAGAGACTTACTAATGAGACTGCAAAGATTAAACTATGGGATGGAGAGATGGTAGAAAGGAGGGAAAGACATTTCAATAAATTGCACAGCTCAACCAGAAGGAGTGGGTAGTGCACACACTTACAAAGTGGGTCTGAATTTATGTTTTTTGACTTGAGCATAGTGTGAGAGGTTTCAGAGACAGAAGATGTAATTTAGGGAAGCAGTTGGCCTTCTGACGCTCACCAGCACTGCTGTAGACAAATATAGAGGAATATATGGGAACGGTTGGGCCCCCAGTGTGGGTGGTGTGACAGCAGCTTAGCCACCTTGGTCAGCATCACAGACTCCAGTCATAATACGTTACAATGACCACCCATCTCTCAGCAGGTTTCTTCAGAGTTTCTGGCTGGTCTTCTGCTTAATGGTGAATGAGTCATGTTTCTAGGTGAGTCATTGTTGTGGTGCACCATATTCAAAGTGAAAGAATTTAGGCTCTTATTTTGTGCCAGGTATCTCACTGATGCTTCGGATACCACCACTACCACCCCCAAATGGTAAAAGGAAAAAGGCAATCCCAGCTTCCAAGGAGCTTACATCCAACAAGATATCTATGGGAGAAAGTGGAAATGATGACAGTGGGAAGGCACTTCGATTAAGGGTATTCAGGAAAGACTTCCCCTTGTAGAAGGTGGGATTTTGTTGCTGTTCTGGTCTTTAATAGAGGAGGACAAAAGACATGAGGAGGGTGACGTCCTGACGAGTATGAATTTGACATATTTTACCGCATAATCATCAGATTTTATGCCAAATTTTTTTGCAAAAAAGTGGAGAGCAACCATTTTGTGAAGCTTTTTAAAAAAAATGTGCCAGCATCACTTTAAAATCATTTATTACTAAACTGCATCACTGGCAGAAGAACTGTATAGTTTAGCTAGTGGGAAGATGCAAGTCTCACTTTTTCACATGACTTACTCATGGCAGCTTTGTGGCCACCTGCTGCCCTTAAAACTATGACTTTTTGTTGGGTTGAGTGACAATACCATTAGTACTGCAGGGCTCTAAACAAACCATACAAGTCAGCTTTCGAAAACATATTGACAATGTGCATGGCCTGAGAATTCAAGGCTTAGGCTCATAATACTAGAGATAAATGCATATCCATAAGCCACTGGTGAATACATTGCTACTATGTTGACCTTTTAAGCAGTGTGAGGAACAGAATTATGCTATGTGACAATTATGCGAAGAAAGATTATAAACCAATTTGGGGGCTGGAAAAAAAAACAGTGCAATGATGATCCTGTGCAATGATTATGAGGTGAAATACTGTAAGTGAGAAGTGGGATTTTAGCTGAGCTTTAAGCATCATCTGAGCAGGACTAGTCATAAAGGATATGGACTAGGAAAAGCAGGCAAGAGACTGAATATCAACAAATTGACAACCCCATCACCTCATCCAAAAGTCAGATTAAGCCAGGGGGACTTTAGATGGCTAGAGCACTGGGTTTGGAATCAGGAGGACCTGAGTTCAAATTTGGCCTCAGACGCATATTAGCTGTGTGACTCTGGGCAAGTCACTTAACCCTGTCTGCCTCAGTTTCCTTATCTGTAAAATGGGCTGGAGAAGGAAATGGCAAACTACTCCTTTTGTTCTTTGCCAAGAAAACCCTAAATGGAGTGACAAAGAGTCAGATACTACAAACAGGCTAATCAACAACAACTAAATACTACTGATTCAGGATAGAGGCCAGGGAGTTTGCATTGCTCAGTTGTCAAGATAAAGCCACAAGGTTCTGAGGGCCAGGGAGTAAGTCAAGCAATGATGCAGCAAGTATAGCTTAGGGATCAAAACAGCAGTGGACAGGAATCCAGATCAGGTCATTTGTTCCCTTAGCACTGGTTTCCCCCTTTATAGAGATACAATCTGCCCTTGGAGGCAGCTGGTGGTACAATGGATAGAGTACCTGGGCTAAAATTGAAAGTCCTGAGTTTGAATTAGGCCTCAGACACTTAATAATTGTATGAATTGCCTCAATTTCCTCACCTATAGAATGGGGATAATGATAGCACCTATTCCCTCCCTCCTCCCCCACTTCTCTACTCCATTGCCCTCTGAGAGGTCAAGAAGGACAAATCTAATCCCTTTTCCTTCTAACTGCCCCTGAGGTGTCCACCTGGTCAGTGCCTCAGCATGGTTAGTTATATCAAGAGGGGTAGATTCAAGAGATGTTTGGAGGTAGAAATGCAAGATTCAAAATTGATTGGATACATGGGAGGAGGAAGAGTGAAGCCTAGAGAGAATCTCAGAATTACACACCTTGGAGACTAGAGAAATGGAGAAATACTGGTGCTGGTGGCTTCAAATATATTTCATATTATTCTGGGAGATCTTCCTACTCTCTGTCTCACCGCCCAGATCAGAGGTACCAGATACAGAGCCTGAAGGCACAGGGTCCACAACCCTCCTGTGTGTAGCCTAAACCACATTAAAATGTAATTGGAAAATATTTAATAAAATAAATAAAAATGCATCAGAACATTAACAATGTTGAAATGGGGCTTTCTAACTCAATGTGCCACAGGGATCTTTATGAACATGTTGGTGGTCCAGGTTCTATTTGAGTTTGATACCACTGCTCTAGAAGACTTAACCCTTTTAGTGGTTGAACTCCTGTCCTAGCCCCTTTTTGGTCGATTGGAGAGTGAAGCCCACTCTATCAAGCCTGCTGGACTTCATTTTACTCTCCCTCCATTTCCCCGCAGTTGTTTTGTCACTGGTCTTGTACCCTCCTTTGCCTCCTCCCCTGCCTTCCAGTTCTGGAAGCATAATCAAACATACTACTAGTAGAAAGATGCCAAGCTATACCCCATGTCTCCCCTATGATTTTCCAAACCAATATACTCTAGCAGTTGCTATTCTTTTATATGTTTGGTCTACTCCATTAGAATGTAAGTACCTTCTGAGTTTTTGTTTCTGTATTCTCAGCATTTGGCTTAGGGTTTGGAATATATAAGTAATTTAATAAATACTTTTTTCCATTTACTCATCTATTCAATAAATACAAGGTAGTTTAAATTACAAAATAGGAATGGAAGGCACAACAGTTGAGGGGATCTGGAAAGGCTCCATATGGAAAGTGTTTGAAGTGTGTCTTGAAGGAACAGAGGGGTTCTACGTCCTAGAGGTAAGGAGAGAGTGCATTGCAGGCATGATGGGCAGTGGAGATGAGAGATGAGAGGCTGTGTAAGAAATAGCAAGCCAGGTTAGTTGATCCAAAGAGTGCGAGAAGGGGAGTAATGTATAATGATGCTGGAAAGACAGGTTGGGGGTAGGTTGTAACAGACTTGAAAAGCAAAACAGTGTAGTTTGTATTGAGCAGGAGAGCAATGTGGTCTGAGACACTCTTTTTTTTCCGGCAAGGCACTCTTCTTGATCTGCCCTTCAGATCAGTTGTTTTTCTTATGAGATGTTTCATGTTCTCTTCTGTTTTTTCAGTCTTTATATTTTATTGTTGTTATTTCTTGATCTCGTAACTTTGCTGACTTCCCTTTGCCCATTCTAATTTTCAAAGAGTCTTTTCTTCCTTAAAATTCTGGATCTCCTTTTCCAGTGGGTTAACTTTCTTTTCATAATCTTCTTGGTTTCTTGGATTGCTCTTTTTTTTCAGTTTTTCCTCAATCTCTCTCATTTGATTTTTAAAGTCTATTTTAAGTTCATCTATGAATTCTTTGTGGGCAGGTGACAATTTGATCTTACTCTTTGGGCTAGGAGAGGCGCTTTTTTTTGCTTCAGTATCTTCCTCTAAAGATGAACCCCAGTCCTTTGTATTCCCATAGTAACTTTCTATAGTTAAGTTCTTTCTCCTTTGCCTCCTCATTTAAAAAAATGTTATTGTAACCATCTCTAGTCTTGGGGCTTGGGGGATGATGCCTCTGGCTTCAGGTCCTCCTTCAGTCCTTCCCTCTGGCCTGGAACCAAAACTAAGAACTCAGCTCTCTTAGAAGTGACCACCATCATTGATGTCCCTGCCTCACTGCTTCTGCACTCACCAGAAATGTGCTGGATTCTTCTCACCAAGGTCCAAGTCTTGGCAGCACAGCTGGACCTGACGTCCCTTATGAGCAGAGATTCTCTCAATTCTCCCTGTTCAGACACCCATGTCCCCATCCTGTCTGGGAGGTGAAAATTCCTGTGGCTGGGGCCAAGGCTTCCTCCCAACTCAGCTCATTGCTTGCTACTTCAGTGAAAGTAGCCTAGTTTACACATCATGGGGACCAAACCTTGGTCCTTCTCTGCTTGTCCCAGGAGACCCATTATTCTGCCCCAACTCTAGTCTATATTTACCACCCAAGGTGCTATTTTATCTTGTTTGTGGGGGATATTTGGAGAGCTAGGAATTTTCTGATCTACTCTGCCATCTTCTCAGAATCCTCCCAGATCTTCTCTTAAGGAAAATCATTTTTGTAATGGTGTGTAGAATGGACCAAATGAGGAAACCCTTAAGGCAGATAGACTAATTAGGAAGTCATTGCATTAGTCTAGGAGAGAGGAGATAAAGGCCTGAACTAAGATGGTAGCTACGTGAACAGAGAGAAGAGATACAGATTCACAACATATTGTGATGGTGGAAATGCCAAAATCTGGCAACTATTTGTTAAGTGTTGGGTGAAGAAAAGTGGAAGATCAGGGATAAGTGAACCTGGATGGCTGGAATGGTAGAGCCCTCAAGAGAAATAGGAAAGTTTGGAGAAAGGGGGTGGTAATGAGTTCTGTGTTGACAGAACATCTGGTTTGTTGATAAAGGACTGAGCTCAGGGGAGACACTGGGGATAGATAGATCTCTGTGAGTCAATTGCAAAGAGATGAGTCAGTTGGAGATTATGAATACCTATCAACATCCTTTCTAAAAGTTTATCAGTGCCATTCCTAAATGCAGTCTCTAGAACTGAGCACAAGATACCAGATGTAACAGGAGGAGATCAGAGAAAGCAAGACTGTCACCTCCCTCATTCAGGGCTTTTGTTACACCTCTCTTAAAGCAAAGTACATTGCATTAGGTTTTTTGGCAACCGTACCACAGTATTGACTCATAAGAAGCTTGTATTTCATGAAAAATCGCAGTTTTTTCAAATACATTGCTTTCTAGCTATCCCTTTCCCACCAGTGAAGTTGATTTTTTTGAACTCATATCAAACTTTAAATTTTGTCTTCATAGAGTCAGCCTGACATTCTAGTCCATCTAGGTCTTTTGGAATTCTGACCTTGTCATACATTGTATTAGCTATCTCCCCCAGCTTTGGGCCATTTGCTGTGCATATGATCTTTTTTTTTTTTTTGTTGCAGAGTGAT
Organism: Potorous gilbertii; assembly: GCA_028658325.1. Classification (NCBI taxonomy): domain Eukaryota; kingdom Metazoa; phylum Chordata; class Mammalia; order Diprotodontia; family Potoroidae; genus Potorous; species Potorous gilbertii. The sequence continues at coordinate 650,658,816 of CM053769.1, read as the reverse complement.
TGGGATTAAGTGACTTGCCCAAGGTCACAAAGCTAGTAAGTGTCAAGGGTCTGAAGCTGTATTTGGACTCAGATCCTCCTGATTCCATGGTTGATGCTCTATCCACTGCACCACCTAGCTGCCTACAGTGCATACAATCTCTCCAATAGCAGTCTTATTTCTACTGCCACTGCTATTCCTGCCCATGTGGGAAATGGCAAGTCTTGACCCCAAACAAGAGAGAAAGTTACTACAAAAAAATGATTCAGAAACAGACAAAAGGCTTTATTGACAATCAGAGGAGGGCACCAGGTTGAAATGATGGTGGTGCTCCTGCCCTGGCACTGGCTGCTGTGAGTCCACTTACCCTGCTCCACAGTGAGTTAGCTAAGACCAAAATCAATTAGTACAAATGAGAGTAGGAAAAGCAGTGACCTTCATGAACAACAGTTAACACTAAACCCCAAATTCCACATCCTGGTAAATGAGAAAATAAGGAGCATCTAAGAGGCAAAAACATGATCTCATTTCATCCTTACAACAACTCAGTGAGGTAGATGCTATCATTATTTCCATTTTACAGATGAGAAAACTAAGGCCAACAGAGGATAAGTGACTTGCCTCGTGTCATGTAGCTAGTAAGTATCTGAAGCTAGATTTGAAATCAAGTCTTCCAGAGTCCAAGTCCAGAACTCTATCCACTGTGCCACTTGGGATGAGCCAAGGTATCAAGTCCAGAGTTTCTCTGTCTTTATTTAAAGACCTTCCCTACTGGAAGACTGAGTTGAAAGTAAGGTAGGAGCTATGTTATATTGTCCTTATCCCTTCGTCCATTCACCAGGTCATAGGAATTTGGAACTAAACAAACTCATTTTGTATCTCCTAGAACTCTCAGATTTGTGGGGATCCTATTACTGCCTGAGGTTTGGGAGAGGCATGGAGGAGGCATGCAGCCATTCAGTAGACATTTTGTTGTATATTTTCCAATGATTGTAGCATGACTATGCTAAAAATAAATTCTGTACATAATATTCAAGGATCCCTGTAATGTCTGAGAGAGATGCCACCTTTACACTGAATTCACATGGCTAAGCCTCAGGAAATATAGCAAATTCAGGGAGGAGATGAGTTTTGCAAAAGATGGAACTAAAAAACTGAATTTTAATTAGGTCATACATAATCTGCATACTCACAGATAACAAATTATGGTTACCTCCACAGAGAAAGAGAGGAGGCTGTCTACTCTCTAAGAATCATAGAAAATTCAAAACTTTCTCATCACCTTAACCCAGTAAGGTACATGCATATAACTTCCTGGTTGAATATGGGGTTCCCCAGGGTCAGATCCCTTTGTTTCTCTGCAGGATCAGGAGTGTTACAAGGCAGGGTGACATGGGAGAGGGGCATTGAGGTGTCATTAGTAAGTGAACTTTCTCCTCCATTTGGCTAATTCTGCTTTTTAAAACCTCCTTCTCCTCATTGACTTTTTGAATCTCTTTTTCCAATTGAGTTAGCCTCTTTTTAAAGCTGCTATTTTCCTCAGCGTTTCTTTTGTTCTCCTTTAGAAAGCTGCTAACTTGTTTTTTAAGGTCTTCTGTTGCCTGAGTTCAATTGAAGTTCCCTTTGGAGGCCCTGGAGGCAGAAGCCTTCACTTCCTCTGACAGTATGCCTTGTTCTTCCTCATCTGAAAGGATAGGGGGAAATATCTGTTCCCCAAGATAGTAACCTTCTATGGTCTTATTTTTTTTCCCTTTTTTGGGCATTTTCCCAGCCAGTTACTTGACTTCTGAGTTTCCTCTCCACAACCACCTCGCCTCCAGTTCTGCCAAGCTAGCACTGGGGGCTGAGATTCAGATGAGCTGCTCTAAAGGCTCAGGAGTTTTAGGCAGGGGCAGGGCTGCTATTCAGTGTGAGATTAAAATCAGCTGCTCAGGTTGGGGCAGGGCCACCACACAGGGCTTAGTTCCCTCAGAGGGTTTACAAGGAGACTTTCAACAATGGTTATGGGCTACTGCCTGCTTTGGGAGCCCGGTCCACTGCTGGCTCTATTGTGCCTCCTGAGGAGGTCTGAGTTATGGGGACACTCTACTCCCTTCTCAGCCAGCTGAAAAAATCCTCTTACTGACCTTTGGCCCCTGTGGGTTGAGGGATCTGTGCTGCTGCTGGAGATTATGTCCCTGAAGCCTGCTCAGATCTGCTTCTTTTGGTGCCAAGGCAGGGCTGGGCTCTGCTCTGTGTCCAGTGCACAACAGACCTTTCCTGTCAGTCTTTCAGATCTCTCTGGGACAGAAATGTCCTCCACTCCATTGTTCTGTGGCTTCTACTGCTCTAGTTTGTTGAAAGTTCTACTTTACAGGTATTTTATAGGCTGTGGGGTAAGAACTAGCATATGTGCATCTTTCTACTCCACCATCTTGGCTCCACCTCTATCATTAGTAAGTGATAACAATATAGAAAAAGATTATCCATAAAACATTTTTAAAGACTTTCAGGCAAATATAAGCTTATCAGCCTTCATTAGGCATATTCTATTTGTGGTCAAAAACTGTCATTCCAGAAATCTAAATCAAATTTTCAAGCATTATCTTTTTTTAATATAAATTTGTTTATTTTTCAATTTTCTGCATTTATTTCCACAAAAGTTTGAATGTCAAATTTTCTCCCCATCTCTGCCCACCCCTTACTCTGGGACAGTGTGCACCCCATCCACCCCTTCCCCCAGTCTGTCCTCCCCTCTATCACCCCCTTCTTCCATCCCTCTCCCCTCTATTTTCCTGTAAGACAAAATAGATTTCTATGCCCCATTGCCTGTACATCTTATTTCCCAGGTGCATGCAAAAACAATATTTAACATTCATTTTTAAATTGTTCAGTCCCATATTCTGTCCTTTCCTCCCTCCTTACACACCTTCGTTGAGTAAGCAAGCAATTCAATACAAGTCATACATGTGTAGCCATGTAAAACACTTCCTTAAGAGTTATGTTGAGAAAGACTAACCACATTTCCTTCTGTCCTGTTTTGCCTTCCATTTATTACATTCTCTCCCTTGACCTGTCCCCCCACAATACTGTTTGCTTCTGATTATCCCTTTCCTTGATTTTCTGTCCCTTCTGTTATCTTCTCTATTCTATCCCCTTCCCCCTTGCCTTCCTGCAGAGCAAAATAAATTTCCATACCCAATTGACTGTGTGTTATTCTCTCCTTAAGCCAAATCCCATGAGAGTAAGGCTCACTTATTCCCTCTCATCTACCTTCTCTTCCCCTCCATTGAAAAAAACTTTTTTGCCTCTTTTATGTGAGATGATTTGCTACATTCTACCTCTCTATTTCTCCTAGTACATTTCACACAACAGTAATTTTTTAGGTATTCTTCCTTCATATTCAGCTTATCCTGTGCTTTCTGTGTGTGTGTGTGTATATATATATATATATATATATATATATATATATGTGTGTGTGTGTGTGTGTGTGCATATGTGTATAAGCATATATGTGTGTGTGCATACGTATATGTATATGTGTATTTATATACAGAATATATAGAGAGACAGAATATACAGACAGAATATATTTATTTTTTTATTATACATACACATATATACACACATATACATATATACCTACACATATATACACATATATAATATACACATGCATATACACTTACACACACACACACTAACAACCCTAACACTGAAGAAAGTCTCATAAGTTACAAATATTATCTTTCCATGTAGGAATATAAACAGTTCACCTTTAATGAGTTCCTTATGGCTACTCTTTCCTGTTTACCTCTTTATGTTTCTCTTGATTCGTGTATTTGAAAGTCAAATTTTCTATTCAGCTCTGGTCTTTTCAACAAGAATGCTTGGAATTTCTCTATTTCATTGAAATTCCTTTTTCCCCCCTGAAGTGTTATACTCAGTTTTGCTGGGTAGGTGATTCTTGGTTTTAATCCTTCCTCCTTTGGCCTCTAGAATATCATATTCAAAGTCCTTCAATCCCTTAATGTAGAAACTGCTAAGTCCTATGTTATCCTGATTGTATTTTCACAGTACTTGAATTGTTTCTTTCTGACTGCTTGTAATATTTTCTCCTTGACTCAGGAACTCTGGAATTTGGCTACAATATTCCTAGGAGTTTTCCTTTTGGGGTCTCTTTCAGGAGGTGACCAGTGGATTCTTTCTATTTCTATTGTACCCTCTGATTCTAGAATATTAGGGCAGTTTTCCTTGATGGTTTCTTGGAAGATGATGTCTAGGCTCTTTGTTTGATCATGGTTTTTAGGTAGACCAATAATTTTTAAAATATGTCTCCTGGATCTATTTTCCAAGTCAGTTGTTTTTCAGTGAGATGTTTCACATAGTCTTCTATTTTTTCATTCTTTTGGTTTTGTTTTATAATTTCTTGATTTCTCATGAAGTCATTTAGCTTCTATCTGCTCCATTCTAATTTTTAAATAACTATTTTCTTCAGTGAGCTTTTGGACTTCCTTTTCCATTTAGCCAATTCGTCTTTTATGATATTCTTCTCCTCATCAGCCTGTCGGACCTCTTTTGCCATTTGGGTTAGTCTATTTTTAAAGGTTTTATTTTCTTCCGCATTTTTAAGATCTCCTTTAGCAAGCTGTTGGTTCATTTTTCATGACTTTTTTGCATTGCTTTCATTTCTCTTCCCAATTTTTCCTCCACCTTTCTTACTTGATTTTCAAAATTCTTTTTAAGTTCTTCCATGGCCTGAGACCATTTCATATTCTTTTTGGAGGCTTTGAATGTAGGAGCCTTGACCTTGCTGTCTTCCTCTGGTTGTATGTTTTGATCTTTTCCATCTGAAAGGATAGAAGAAAATACCTTTTCACCAAGAAAGTTACCTTATATAGTCTTTTCCCCTGTTTTTGTGCATTTTCCCAGCCAATTACTTCACTTCTGAGCCCTTTGTCAAGCAGAAGGTATACTACCCTAGGCTTAGAGGTTTGGTGCAGTTGTTCTCTGAAATATCTCTAAGGATCTGTAAGTTCTCAATTCCTTCAAAGTGGCATAGTCAAGAGAGAGGTGCTTACTCCTCTCTTGACCTGCAATGTGATCTGTTAGCATCAAGAACTCTTCTCTGCCCTGGAACTTCTAGTAGGATTCCCTCTCCACAGCTGCCACCAACTCTGCCATGCCAGCACTTGACCTTACCTCAGGACCACCACTCACAATTGAGACCCAGATCAGCTGCTCAATTCCCCCACCATCTGTAGGGCAAGAGTGCCAGAAGCAACCACTATTGTGGCAGTGACTGCCACTGCCCCAGGGCTGGGGCTAGGATTGGACCAGTCAAGTATTATCTTCTTAACCAACTGTTGCCTTCCCAAATGCACCTTTATCTGCTGAAACCCTTACCTTTATTGAACAGTAATAAAGAAAAGCCACTTATGCCCCTAAGGTTTTCATTTTCTATAAGCATTCCTCATAAATGCTTTCTAGATGGCTCCACCAGTATTATTTGAATCGCCAGGAGTAGGTGATTGATAGCAAGTTTGATATCCATACACTAGATACTTGCAAGAAAGTAGACCTTTGAATGATTAATGCCAGGTCAGCAAATAGCTGCCTCAATACCCTTCAGAAGGAAATAATATAGAAGAAAGGAGGGTGGAGGCAAGATGATGGAAAAAAGTCAAGAAGTTGCCTGAGCTCTTCCCAGTTTCCCTTGAAAACAATAGTAAATAAGCATCTAAATAGATCCTGGAGTGATGAAACCTACAAAGAGATGGAATGAAACAATTTTCTAGCTTAAGGCAAATTAGAAGGACTTCAGAAAAGTTCTGTCTCACTTAGGTAAAAGGGAAGCACAGCCCAGCAGAGACAATGCTGGGGCAAACCAGTGGGAGGCTCTTAGCCCAAACACAGATGAACAACCATCTTGGTCTTGGCTCAGTAGGCCAGTCACATAGCAGGATATCTGTAAGGCCTCCAGTTCCTCCTCAGAAGGCAATCTGCCAGCCCCATAAACCCTGGAACAACAGATGCAACTAGGCCAGACCACGCCAGTGTAGTAGCAAGCCACAAACACCTGGTGCCCCAGCACAGAAAGCCAGTGATAAGGCCCTTGGCCTCCAGCACAGGAAGCTTGGGAAAGTACCCCCTCTGCCCCAGGAGCAGAGTTCATCTTTAAAAGTTACCAAATAGACTAAAAATGAGAAAAAAAGAAAAGAGCCCTGATCATAGAAAGCTACTATGGCAATAGTGAAGAACAAAACACAAATTCAGAAGAGGATATCAGTGTCAGAATGCCTACATGTGAAGCCTCAGAAGGGACTATAAATTGGTCTCAAGTCCCAAAAGCTTTCTTGGAAGAGCTAAAAAAAGAATTTTTAAAATCATATAAGAGAGATAAAAGAAAAAAATGGAAAAAGAGTTATGCAGGAGACAGTCAACACCTTGGAAAAGGAAGGACAAAAATTGTCTGAAAAAAACAATTCCTTAAAAAATACAATTGACCAAATTGGCAGGGGGAGGGGCGGGGAATCCACCAAACAAAGCTACTTCTTAAAAATTAGAATTGGCTGTGGAGTGGAGCCAAGATGGCAGAGTAGAAAGATGCACCTACTCTAACTCTCCCCCCATGGCCCATAAAATACCTGCAAAAAATGACCCTAAACAAATTCTAGAGCAGTAGTAGCCACAAAAAGACAGAGTGAAAGAGATTTCCAGTCCAAAACAGCCTGGAAGGCTGACAAGAAAAATCTATCCCATCAGGCACAGAGTGGAGAGTGATCCAGCATGGGTCACGCAGGTTGGCAGGGACAGGACTAGAACAGGCCTCAGGGGGCAGAATCCCCGGCAGCAGCTGCAGTTTCCAGATTGCTCAACCCACAAAAACCAAAGACTTCAAAAGTCAGTGAGAAAGCTCTTTCACCTGGATGAGAAGGGAACAAGGTCTGGCCTTGGTGGCCCTAGAGCAGCAGTGGTTGCTACAACACAGCGTCCATTTTAGGAGCACTCAATGTAAAGACCCTGGGAGAATTGAGCCACTGATCTAGATCTCAGCCCTAAGTAGCAGTGCTGAGTTGAGGAGGAGCACTGTCTGGCATGGTAGAGCTGGTGGAGGCTCCGAAGAAGGAATTCTACTCATAGATACTGGGCAGAAAAGCTTGTGGTTGCTCTCAGCCCAGAGCGCAGACCAGGAGAGGAGTAAATTCCTCTCATTTGATTGTGCCACTTGGAGGAACTGAGAACTTACAGATACTAGATGCATCTCAATAGATGCAGAAAAGGTTTTTGACAAAATACAACACCCATTCCTACTGAAAACATTGGAGAGCACAGGAATAAATGAAAACTTCCATAAAATAATAAGCAGTATCAACCTAAAACCTTCAGCAAGCATTGTATGCAATGGAAATAAATTAGATGTATTTCCAATAAGATCAGGGGTGAAACAAAGATGTCCATTATCACCACTATTATTCAATATGGTACTAGATATGTTAACTGTAGCAATAAGAGAAGAAAAAGAAATTGAAGGAATTGGAATAGGCAAAGAAGAAACTAAGTTATCACTCTTTGCAGATGATATGATGATATACTTAGAGAATTCCAGAGATTCAAGTAAAAAACTACTTGAAATAATAAACAACTTTGACAAAGTTGTAGGTTACAAAATAAACCCACACAAATCTTCTGTATTTCTATACATTAGCAACAAAACCCAAGAGCAAGAGATAGAAAGAGAAATCCCATTTAAAGCTAGGGTAGACACTATAAAATATTTGGAGTCTGTCAGTCAAAACAAACTCAGGGACTTTATGAACACAATTACAAAATACTTTTCGCACAAATAAAGTCATGTACAAAAATATTTATAGCTGTTCTCTTTGTGGTGGCCATAAACTGAAAACCAAGGGGATGCCCATCAATTGGAGAATGACTGAATAAATTGTGGTATATGAATGTAATGGAATACTATTTTGCTATAAGAAATGATGAACAGGAAGACTTCAGAGAGGCCTGGAAAGACTTATATGAACTGATGCTGAGTGAAAGGAGCAGAACCAGGAGAACTTCATACACAACAACAGCCACAGTGTGTGAGGATTTTTTTCTAGTAGACTTAGTACTTCATTGCAATGCAAGGACTTAAAAAATTCCCAATGGTCTCTTAAGGCAAAATGTCTTCCACATCCAGAGAAAGAACTATGGAATTTAACTGCAGATTGTAGCAGATCATTTTCTTTTGTATTGCATTTTGGTTTGTTATATGATTTCTCTCATTCATTTTAATTCTCCTATGCAACATGACTAAGGTGAAAATGTATTTAATAGGAATGTGTGTGTAGAATCTATATAAAATTGTATGCTGTCTCAGGGAGGGAGAGGGGATTTAGGGGGAAAGGAGGGAGAAGGAGTCTAAAAAAAATCTAAGTTATACAGAAGTGAAAACAAATACAATAATAGAGTTTCAAAAAAAGAAGTTAATTGGAAACTAAATAATCTAATCCTAAAGAGTGAATGGGTCAAACAACAAATCATAGAAACAATAAAAAATTTCATCAAAGAAAATGACAATAATGAGACCACATAGCAAATTTATGGAATGTAGCCAAAGCAATTCTCAATTTTTATCTCTAAATGCTTACATGAATAAAACAGAGAAAGAGCAGATGAATGAATTGAACATGCAACTAAAAAACTAGAAAAAGAAAAAATTCTGAAAATCAAAGAAGGAAATAACCAATCATCATCACTTGCCTCTTCTGACCTATATTAGAAGATATTGTTCTTCATATTTTGGAATGCAAGCAGCTGCTTCCTCCTTTAGAGAATGCAGGAAAATTTCTATTCTAATTTCAACCATTAGTTCCCAATGTTTAGCCCTCCTTCCTTTCTTTCTGATATACCCAATCCTTCAACTCTCCTGACAAGGTTCAGATCTCCCATTTGCTTCTTCAGATTCATTTTCTTTTATCTTACATTGAAGTTTTTGTTCTATATCTTAAAGCAAGGGTTCTCACCTTGGGATTTCTGAGCTTGGTTTTTACAATTTTACAAAATTTTGATTACCATATTTCAATATAATTGATTTCCTTTGTAATTCTATGTATTTCACTTTATGCATTTAAGAGCATGATTCTAAGAAGGGTTCCACTGGTTTCCCCAGATTACCAGAGAGATCCTTGGTCTGCACACATGATTGAGAATTCCTGTTTTAAAGAATGTTTCACTTGCCTTCAAACCACTGTACTTTCTCTTTTAAGAGAGGGAGAGAGGTTTTCACTTTGATGAGTTACTTGTCCATGAAGGAAAGTCAAACATTAAGCATTTGATGGAAGTCACTTCAAAATTCTCCTTGTCCTCTATACTTGTTGGAAGCTAGTTTGGTTGGAAGCTTGTTGGTTCCCTCTAGTATGTCTTGTGGTCAAGTCTTCTGACAAACACCAATGTCTGTTTGATCCCTAAATATTTTTGTGTGTCCCACTGAGTAGGGGTGCCCCTGGATCCACAAGTGTTTATAGGAAACAATGGCAGTCATAGAGAGTCAGCATGATCTTCGCTAGAACAGAATCAGAGATGTTAGAATTTTTTAAGACTGTTAGAATCTTTATATTCTTATATTTTTTATGCAATTGTTCACTGATTATCACAGATGACTTGTCACATCATTGAACTACACAGTCAGAGTAGGAAGGGACCCCAGAGATGATCTCATTCAAGTCCATTTTATAGTTGGAGAAATTGAGACTTAGTGGTTGAAATGACTTGCATAATTAGTATCCAAGACTCCATAATTAGTATCAGAGCCAGACTTAAAACCTCTTACCTTTCCAGCCTTCTTAAACCTGAAACATATATTCTTCAGTCCAGTGACACTGGCCTCCTGGGTATTCCAAGAACAAGACACTCCATCTCTTGGCTCTCAACATTTTCTCTAGCTGTCCTCCATGCCTGGAATGCTTTCCTACCTCCACTCTGACTGTTGACCACCCTGACTTCTTTTAAAAGCAAACAAAAATCCCACCTTCTACAGGAAGACTTTCCCAACTCCTCTTAATTCCAATGCCTTCTCTCTTTTAATTATTTCCTATTTATCCTATATATACCTTGCAATGTGTGCATGTGTGTGAATATTTACTTGTTTATGGAGAATGGAGAAATTCATGATCAAATAAGAGATAGAGAACATTATGAAATGCAAAATGGATAATTTTGATTGCATTAAATTGAAAAGTTTTTGCGCAAACAAAATCAATGCAATCAAGATTAGGAGGGAATCAGGAAACTGGGAAAGAATTTTTACAACTTATGCAGTCTCCTCTATTAGACTACAAGCTCCTTGAGGGCAGGCATCATCTGTTGCCTCTTTTTGCCTCCCCAGTCCTTAGCACAGTTCCTGGCACATAGTAGGTACTAAATAAACGTTGATTGATAGGAATTGGACTTCTTACTGCACTGATATGGAGAAGTTCCAAGTTAGGAAACTTCCTCCACCAATGTAAGTCAGATCTCACTTCAGAGTTGCCTAGCTCACTGAGAAGTTAAGTGAATTAACCAAGTCACACAGCCAGGATGCGGCAAAGATTAAACTTAAACCAACTCTTCCTGGCTTTAAGGAGGGCTTTCATGCTGCCCCTTATTTTTTCATGTCTTAGAGAAATGAAAATGTTGAGTCTCTGTCTTCTCCAAGTCACTCCCCACACATCTGTAAAACTGATAAGTGATTTTAAACTCAGGTATGATCATGTCATTTCATACTCAATGAACTCAGATGGCTCCCTATTACTACTAGAAGAAACATATACCT
>CM053769.1:650630654-650647951 GCA_028658325.1 Potorous gilbertii | reverse complement strand
TCTTTACCTGATGGTAAGCATTGTGCCTCCTCATCAGAAAGAAAAGGGGCTAACATCTGTTCACCAAAAAAGTAACCTTCTATGGTCTTATTTTTTTCCCTTTTCTGGGCATTTTCCCAGCCAGTTACTTGACTTTTGAGATTCCTCTCCACCCCCGCCCAGATCCACCCAGCTAGTACTTGGGGGTCTGAGATTCAAATGCTGCTCCCCAGCCTCAGGGCTCTCAGCAGCTGTCCTGGCTGCTATTCAGGGTAAGATTAAATCAGGTTCTCAGGTTGGGGCAGGGCCGCCTCCCAGGCTCAGTTCCCTCAGAGGGTTTATGCAGAGACCTTCCATAATGGCGCTCCTGCCTAGCTCCTGCCTGTTCTGGCTCTGGCTGCCACTGCCTCTGCTGCTGCCTCCCGAGGGGGCCTGAGTTATGGAGACACCCCACTCCCCTCTCAGACAGCCCAGAGGTCTCTCTCACTGACTTGTAGTGCCTGTGGGTGGAGGGACCCCCGTGGCCACCAGAGATGCTGTCCCTGAAGCCTTCTTGGATCTGTTCCTCCCAGGGCTGCACAGCCAAGGTAGGGCTGGGTTCCACTCTGGTTCCGTGCATGATGGACCTTTGGTGAGGGTTTTTCAGGTCTTTCTGGAACAGAAATCTCCTCCACTCTGTTGTTCTGTGGCTTCCACCTCTCCAGAATTTGTTAGGAGTTCTTCTTTACAGATATTTTATAGGCTGTGGTTTCGGAGCTAGCATAAGTGTGTCTTTCTACTCTGCCATCTTGGCTCCTCCCCCCTTTCCAGTTCTTTTTAAATTATTCCCCATCACATACACTACAGTTCAGTCTAGTCATACTGTCCCTTTTGCTATCCTTCATACATAGTGCTCCATTTCTCCTCTGTACCCTTTTCCTGGCTTCTCCCATGCCTGTATTAAACTCTCCTTACCCAGACCTCTAAAATCCTTTGTTTCCCTCAAGCTCAAATTTCACCTTTTACACCAAGCCTTTCTGGATCTACCAAGTTTCTATTGCCCTTGCTCTCAAAGCTACCTTGTATTTGTTTTTATACAGATTTAGTATATGGTTTCTTGGGGTTTCTCTACTGACCAAGATGCAACATCCAGCCTGGAATCTTGGGCTCCAAATTGCCTGTGACTTGAGCTCCCAGATCCAGGCTCTTCTTCTGACACCTAGAACTTCAATGACAAAAGAAGCCAACCAAAACCCCAAGCCCATCTCAAAGGACTATATGGCCTAAGAGGAGGAGGAAGAGGTTTTCTCAGTTTACTACAGTGTCTCTGATGTGAGTAAATGAGACCCCCACTCTTGGACACTAGAAGAAAGAGAGAATAACTGGGCTTTGGTCAGGTAGATTTGAAGACATAGGCAGTTCTGACACCGTAGTCAATGGAAAGAGACCTCTCCCAACCATTGGGAGGCCAATGCAGAATGGTCACACATGTCTCTGGTATTTCCCATATGGGTACTTCTATTTAAGGGGGGGTGGACAGGCCCTATTACATGTACACATTTAGATTAGTACATATTTGTCTACCCCAATAAAATATAAACTCCTTAAGGATAAAGACAATTTCATTTTGTTTGTATCTCCATCATCTGACTCATAGTAGAAACTTAATAAATGTTTCTGGATTGATTTATTTGCCGTATATCTAGATATAGTGTTTTAAAAATTATTTTCTCAATTTGTAAAAATAATTTTTGATAGTCATACATTTGTTTTGAGGTAAACATTTCTATGATAATTAAATCTTCAATAAATACTTCCTCCTGAGAAAAGTTGTGACTATATTACTGAGTAAGTTTGAACTTTGCATAATGCTCCTTTAGACAAATTCACAAGAACCCAGAAGGTGACTGACTGAGAAGACAAGTCAAACTAATCCTCATATCCATTCCCAGGGCAATATTTATAAGTGAGAGGATTTTTTTTGCACAAAGCAAAACAAACAGAAATGGGTATCACATCTCCAAAGTAGTGTTTCAAATTATTTTTTAAAGATATTCTATTAGATTAAATATGACATTTATCAAAATTTCTCCTTTATGGTTCATTTATTATTTTTAAAAACAAGTCCACAACTACCCTGCCATACTAAACTCTGTACAGATTATATGAAAGACAACCCACATGCCCTGTTAGCTTTTTTTCTAAGACAAATACTCTAATATAAAGAAACTGAGAGTTTGACCAGGACAAAATACAATGCAAAAACAAAAAGGATTTTTGTTCTTGTTTTTGGAGACAGATTGACGATAGAGAGATTGATGGATAGATGGATAGACAGACAGACGGACAGATAGATAGATAGATAATACAAAGCAAAAGAGGAGGGAATGGTTTAGATGAAGAGTGATAACACCATGCAAGAACATCAGTTAACAAAGCTTGATTAATTATCACAGAGGTATGAGGAAGACAATGGTAAATGGGGAGTAGTGCAGTAGTATGTGTGGCATCCATGGGCAGAACTTGGGCAATGGCTCAGACATATAGTGAGAAGCTCACTACAGTTGAAGACCTAGAGCTACTCAAGGACTCAAACTTACAATTTTAGACCAAGAGCTGACATAGTACTAATAAGAGACTGCCCCATCACCAATGGGATGAGCCAATGAGCTGGAATGAGGATATTCTCTGAATTGCCTAATGAGAATGAAGGAATGAAGGACAAGGAGTCGGGAAGCTTAATCATAATTGTACCACAGCGAGAAAGCAGATGGAAGAGAATAGTACCTAGTCTCTGGGTCAGTTAAGTCTGAACCTAACATGTATCTTGAGCTGTCCTGGGCACTGGGACCAAATCAGTCAAACCAGACTTTCACTGAATCACAGATATGGACAAATGTAAATAGACATACACATACATCTTTGTATGTATATACATTACATATGTACATAATATGTGTGTATGTTTACATATGTGTGTATGTAATATATGCAAACATATATGCATGTGTATGCATATGTTTCTATATAGATGTGCATGCACACATACAAGAAAACAATCCAGGAGTATATGTAAACAGATATAAATGTATACTATATACATATATGCATGAGTACATACAGGAAAAAAAGTTGTCTGGTGGTGTGCTGGACTTCTTTGCTTAGCTTTTGTTCTTGTTTGACTTCAAGTGTTTACTAACCTGAGTAAATTTTGGGAAAGAAGTTGACTTGGTTGTCCAAGTCTCCACACAGCTTCCATATTGTCAAATGGGTTTTAGGGGGTCAAATTCTCCAAAATTATTTTAGGGGCACAGTATCCCCAAAATTGGTTAAAGGATTTTTAACCCCAAGTCATATGGTTGTCAAATACTACAAACTTTGACTCAACCCCAAACATAGTCAAAATAATAGACTTTTAATAAGCTTCAGAGAGTATTGGCTGACTTTTATTAGATGTCATTAGCTTGGCGAGGAGGCTCAGAGCCCTAACCCTACTAAAAAGTCTGCCCTTGTCAGAGAAAGACTGTTTAGTTAACGTTGAGAATCAGTAGCTTGTCCTACAGCTAAAACCCAGTAGATGGCGGCAGAGAACAGTTCAACCTAGATAAAGCAGTACCCGACAGATGAGATGTAATGCCCAAACAATGACCCCTTCAGCAGTTTGGTGATGCCATCAAAGGACTTCAGTAGCTTTGCATCTATGAATTGCCCTGACCACATATGCTCCCTAACCACATTTTCCTCTCAGAGTATGCCCTCCATATGTGCAACAGCCACATGGAGTCCTGGTATGTGCCCTTTCATGCTTGGCTCTCACCCATACGTGTTTCTTATGTGTGTTTTCCTCCATGCATATTACCTGATCATGTGCGTATTTTGCATGTGCATCCTTCTCCACTGATGATGTGTTAACTGATGATAGAAAAATGAGAGGAGAGAATCATTTATTATCACTTTATTTCCTACTCTACTTAAAGTCTCAACTAATGCATTCTCTGTCTAGTTCATAAAAGTAAATGTCTCACTGAAGTTTCAGGAGTCAAGACCCACACAGCATCCTAAACATGAGGCCGCTGTCCTAGGTACCCAATAATGAGAAGAGTTTCACTGGGCGCTACCTATCTATATCTATCTATATTTACATTTTTATGTTTCTAGACTTGAAGGGTAGCATGATGCCAGGGAAGGAGGAGAAATAAAGCAGAAGAGTAATAACAAATTTATTTATCTCTCTACCTATAGCTAATGCTGGCTGCATAGCTACATAATTAACCAAAATTAGCCTGAAGCACTTGGGTACCTGAGTGAATTCCTACTTTAGAGGTGATCTGGTGGACAGACGGGCCCAACAAAGGATTCTAGCCCTGTATTACCATAATAGATACCATACAAATAGAATTTGGGAGGATTTCTTAGGAATATTGACACTGTTGGAGTTTGGGGGCGTACGAGGGCAAGGGATGCCATCTAGTTACTGTGGAATTCTTGGTACAGATGAAATTTCCTTCTCCGTGAAGTTTATCATCATTTGTTCTAGTTAACAATAATACTAACTAGCCTTTATAGAGAGCTTTAATGTTTGCAAAGCACATTACCAATACAATCATTTTATCCTCAAAACCACTCTGGGAGAGAATTGCTATTATTCCATTTTGCAGGTGTAGGTACGGAGGCAGACAGAGGTAACTTGTTTAGGGTCACACCATTAATAAGTGTCTGAGGCTGGATTCTTGGCAGCTGTGCAGCTGTGTAAGAGCAAGGCTTAAAATGGATGGGATTTCACAACTTCTTAAAGAGGAGGCTCATCTTGGGGGAGAGAGAGTTTAAAAGGACAGGAAGCATTTCTTTATCTTAGATTGGGAGGAGGAAACTTCAGGTCCCTTTTTAACTCTGGTAGTTCAATGCTTTAAGACTCCATGACCATACAAGATTTTTGTCTTTGCTTCTTAGAGTTGGTGATAGACCCCCCCACTTGTCCTTTCACACTCCCCCAAATATACCCTACTATGAGGGGGGCAAAATCATAGAATCATATTAGATTTCAATCTGGAAGGGCCTTTAGACATTGTCTAATCCAATCCCCTTATTTTACATATAGAGAAACCAAGGCCCAGTGACTTGCCCAACATCACATGAGTAAGTAGTAAGAAAAGATTCAAATCAAGGTCACTGACTCCAAATCCAGTTTTATTTCTACTGTACCACAACATGATCCAGGACAATGACATTCTCAGCCCTATGCTGTCTTTAACCTGATCAACAAAATCCAAGGAAATGAAAACTTCAGAAAGTGTAGAACTTTTAAAAGTAATTTTAATTATGAATGTGAAAATGAAAATATGTAACGGATATTATATGAAGATATTGTATCAAATTACTCCATAATGCATGTTATGGAAATCTGCTAAATACATATCTATGTAGATATAGATTTATAGAGATAGATATATAGATATGTGTTCATCCTTTGTTGCCGAAGAAGACCATGCCATCAGAGAAATGATGACATGACTTTGCACTTGACTTTGTTTTTGAGTGAGGGAGGGCTGTGCAGGTCACCAGCCTCATTTCTCCAGAGCTATCTGAATCCAGTGACCAGATATTCATCAGAATGACTGGAGATGACCCAGGGTAATGTTCTAGCTATCCACCATCTTCTGCCTTCTCTAGTAGCAGGCCTTCTTGGCTAGTGCCACCATATCCAGCTTATTTTTTTCAATCAATTAAATACATTATGATGGCAAGGGGTCCATAAGCTTCACCAGACAGGTTGCCAAAGGAGTAGTATATGACACAAAAAAGTTAATAACCCTAGATCTAATGGTTGATTGTACTGGTGATAGGAAAATTCTTGCACTTGAATGTAGGTGAATAACTAGTTGTATAAGTTTAAATTCCATGCCCTGCATAAGTCACAAAACTGGTCATTTCTTTTGACCCTCTGCCCATAATGCTAGGGACTTTGTCCTTAAGACATAAAAAGGGGGAAAAAGACTTATCTGCTCAGATAAAAAGCCTATATCAGATTGTACAATGTGTTGGGGAAACTCAAAAACTGTAGAACTGAAATACTGTAAACTAAAGATAAATAAATAAAACTTATCTGTTTAGAAATTTCCTTAACTGCTCTATTTGTAATAGAAGTACTGGAAATAACTTATTATGCCCAACAACTGGAAAATAGAACAATACATTATGGTATTAATGTAATGGATTACTGTATATTTTATAACCCATCTGTACCTGTCCTTTTGGTATAACCCTCCTTCACCCATCAATTCTCTGCAGAGTGCATTCAAAGGGTTAGGGATTTTTTCTTTCATTTTCTTGACAATGTGTGGAGACCAATGCAATATTGCAGTCTGTCTGTTCAATAGAATGAAACATGGAATGTGTAGTAGAAAAAACATTGAACCAGGGGTCAAGAGGTCTGATTTCTAAGTCTAATGGGTTGTATCACTGAGCAGCTGTATCATGTTGAATGGATCACTTCACCTCCTGAGCCTCAGTTTTTACATCCAAAAACAAGAGTCTTGGACAAGCTGTTCTCTCCAGTTCTAAAGCTTTTTGAATCTATAAATCCGTTAAAAAGGGTTCCAGCTTTTTCATTGGAACACTCTACATAAGCACAAAACCACACAAATATAAGTGAACTGTGTCTTGGAGGAAAAGTTAGGGTGATAGTGTTACTTTTGGGGATTTCACAGTGTCTTCATTCCGGCATGAAGGGAGTTTTAGGTGTGTATTGGGTTTAGGGTCAGGATGTGGAATGCTGGAAAGCAGCAGAATGTCTATTGCTGAAATATTTTCATAGAATTGATCTGCTATTTTCCAAGCGTAGAGTGTACGATATGCCAGTAGACAGGAAAATGAATGAACAACCTTTTGAAAGACACACATATGTTGTTGTTAAGTTGTTTCAGTTGTGTCTGATTCTTCATAATCCCATTTGGTAGAGATACTGGGGTATTTGTCATTTCATTTTCCAACTCCTTTTACAGGTGAGGAGACTGAAGCAAACAGGGTTAAGTGACTTGCCCAGGGCGTGTGTGCTTGTCTTTCATTGCTGAAGAAGACCATGCACAGTTAGAGGCTAGAAGAATTAATTCCAACACCATTATGGTGAGCCCCCAGGAGCCTAAGGAAGGAATCGCATGGCACCGGTTGGAAATGGAGCTACTAAAACCTTCTATACCCATCAGCAGTGGGAGCTGCCCATGGTAACTTGCTTGGACCAACTCCCCGACAAAAAAGGAAGGAAATGATTCAACTCAATTAGAAGTTAGTGAAAATAAAGATGTGATTTTTTTCCCCTTCCAAATAGATGAGCCTCCTGAAATCTGTCTATAGCCCCCATGAATGTCCTTGGACTGTAGCTTGGGAAAGCCTGCCCCAGAGGAATCTTCATTTCAGACTTAGCCTTCACATTTTGAATTTGGGTCAGTCAATGGAGAGGGGAAGAAGTTTTTATAAAGAACCTACTATGTTCCAGGCACTGGGCTAAGCATATACATTTTATCTCATTTGGTCCTCACAATAAACCTGGGGGGTAGGTTCTGTTATGATCACCATTTACCAGTTGAGGAAAGTGAGGCAAATAAAGTTTAAACGACTTGTCCAGTCACAAGGTTAGCAAGTACTTAAGGGCGGATTTGAACTCGGGTCTTCTTGATTCCAAAACCAGCGCTCTTTTCATTGTACTACCTAGGCAGAATTCATATAAGATCCATTTTAGATGTTAGTGTTTGTCACAAGTCACTAGAAAGGACAGCTTCTTTCTGCATCAGTGCTCCAAAGGGTGGCACCAACTTGTTTTGGTGACTTCTTCTCCTGAATGAAAGTGATCCCCTTTACCTGAAGCTTTGCCCTTGAAAGGAAAGGAGTTCATAGAGAAGAAGGGGACAGTGGGGGGGAGTAGAGTATACACTGTCAGGCTCAGTTGCCATGTTGGTTGTTTTTGCTGAAATCTTTTTAATTCTTTTTTTCTATTATATGGGATGACTCCCTGGTAGAGATGGGAAGAAATATTAAGGCAATTTAAAGAAAATTATTATATCAGTGATTTTTTCAAGGAAGGAGAATGGAGAGATGTTAGCAAGAACAACCTGAGAGCAATCAACAAGTAGTATGGGAAGGGAAATCCTGGTCTTCAGAACTTCCTGCTAGAAATGCCCAAGGAAAGTTGGGTTAGTCAAGAACCTCAGAGAGCTGTCCTATGGACGGCGAAATTGAAGCACCACTCTACAAGGTCTCACTCAAAAGTAAATGAACCTGCTTTCCCCAGTAATAGTGGGGCAGAACCTGGTGATTGATGGCTATGGCCATCTCCTGAGCCATCATCCACACAAAGCAAATATTCTTTGGTAGAAAGATGGTAGTTGTCTGCTGTAAAAGAACCAGCATCTCAGGAAACTTCTGCAGAAGCTTCTGCCCTTTCTTTGACAGTACATGAACACAAATGCCTTATGGGGACAGTGACAGAGGTCAATTCTTCAGAGCCCTAAGACATATTAGGGCAAATCCAGCCTACTTCTATTTTTATATAGCACCCTTGGAGTTAAGAATGGATTTTACATTTTTACATGCGATTAAACCAGCCATGGGAATAAAAAGAGGGGAAAAATGTCTTGTTTAGGAGTATCAAAACATCCTACAATAAGAACCATGATGATGTCAGTGAAAGAAAACAGGAGCCAAGAAAGGTTAAGTCTAACTTCATTATATTTCAGTGAAGAACAACCTTTTGAAGAATTCTTGTAACTTTATGACCTTTCTTCATTGCTTCGATATTTTATTAACCCTTGTTTATTTTCTTGTGACTACTAGAAGCAAAAACTTTTTGATTTTTAATATTTTATTTTTTTCAATTACATGTAAGGACAATATTTAACATTCTTTTTTTTAATTTCAATTTCCAAATTTTTCTCCTTCCCTCACCTTCTCCCTCCTTATCTCCCCCTCTCCCTAAAACAATAAGCAATTTGATGTTATGTATATGTAATCATGTAAAACATATTTCCACATTAGTCATGTTGTGAAAGGAGAAATAGACAAAAAACCACAAACACACAAAAAAAAATAAAGTGAAAATAGTATACTTTGATCTTCATTCAAGAGTACATCAATTCTTTCTCTGGATGTGGGTAGCATTTTTCATCCTGGATCTTGTGTTTATGAGAAGAGTTAAATCATTCATAATTAATTACCATAAAACATTGCTCATTTCACTTTGCATCAATTCATATAAGTCTTTCCAGGCTTTTCTGAAATCTGCTTAGCGTAAAAAGGGTTGTGAGCTTATGTTAGATGCATCAGGGTATAGCAGAGGCAGAAAAGAAATTAGAGGTCATCTAATCTAATTTTCTAGATTTATCAATGAGAGAATTAATGCCTACTGAGGTTAAATGACTCACCCAAGGTCATACCATAGCCATGGCAGAAGATCAAAGATTCAAATCCCAGGGTTGTTTTCTCTCTGCTATGTGACTTAGTTCTATTACACAGGAAACCTGGGGATAGAAGGAATTCTTTAGCAGAGAGAGTAATGGTAATGCCAAGCCCTTCAACTGTCAAAGAAAGCAATCAAGCAATAACAACAACTATATTTTAAATGCCCTCAGAGGTTCCCAAAGTGGGTAAAACCACCTCCTGGGGCAGGGCACTGGAACAAATCAGGGGCCAGTAGTAGCCTCAGGTGCAATGGTGGGGGACGTTGAAGAGTAGAAAATTCTGAAAAACTATTCATACGTTTCATCTGTTGTATAAAAGAGATAAAGTCACACTGATTACATTATTTTCCAAATAAACACACAAAATGCAAGTTATAAATGATCAGTGATCAAGGCTGCCAACAGGTCTTAAAAAGCAAGTGTTGGCAGGTTAGCATGTTAGGCATTGTCAAGAAGTCTAGCTGGAATAGGCAGGAATATGTGCATTTAATGACTTGTTTACAGGATGATACTATATAGTTGCATGGCATAGTATCGCATCATAATTTCAATACAGAAATTATTAAATTTAAGATTTTTTTAAATGATGCAAATTAAAAAAATATATAAAGATTAAAGAAAGCAGATTTCCAGGGAGTGGCACTGAGTAATTTTTTTTAAAGGAAGTGGTAGGCCAAATACATTTGGAAACCTCTACTTCAAATCATTCCTGAGAAGGAAAAAAAGCAAGTTAAAACAAAGCTAAGTTCTATTTCACACCATCAGATCATCAAAGATAAATTCTCTGAAGGCATTTCCCCAAGCATTCTGGAGTTCCCTACATTATTGAAATAACAGAATTCGTCCCCTATCCTAAATGTGTGTGTGTGTTATCTATCTATCTATACATATATACATACATACATACATATATATATATATTATATATATATATATGTATGTATGTATGTATATATGTATGTGTATATATATATACACACATATATCATACACACACATATAATATATATGTATATACATATATATATATACATATATATATATATAACTGCACATAGCAAAAGTTCACAAGTTCTTATATAATCCAGTTCCCTATTCTTCATATCTTGAAATGTTTGTGGTTTTTGACAGTTAAGTTCATAATAAATAAAGCATTTTTAAAAGTGAGTGAAGAGGAAGTAAAGGAAATGAAGTAAATGGAATTTTCCAAATGTTTGCCTGTGAAAGGGACAAAAGATATAAGAGAACTTTCAGGGATGGCAGGGTCAAATGAAGGTTATTTACTTGTTTGGTTTTTGTTTTTTAAAGAAGGGTACATGTTTGTAGGTAAGAGGGAAAGTCTCTGGATAAAGAGAGATTAAATGCTATAGGAGGTGGGGGGGATCTTCTGGGAAAAGACAAGAGATCTGCAATCTGAAGAAGGCCCTTGGGGGATGGGAGGTGGAGGGATTCTTTTCCAAAGGGGTCCAGGGTTAAAGAAGGCCTTGGTTGGGGCCCATGGAAAGGAGGCAAGTATCAGAATCTTGTCCTCAGGAAGGCAAGGAGGGAGAGGGGAGGTTGGTAAGAGGCATCAATGGCTTTGGATCCATCTCACCCATCACCATGAGAGAAATAAACCAGCTTACCTTTAGAGATTCCCTCTGGAGTAGAAAATTGTAGGACCTTCCTAGTTCTGAAAAGATATCTCCCCAATTGCTTACTGGTTTCTGAAATTCATTTAACACAACTAGACACAAAAGGTTTAAAATGCAAAATGTCTTATTGATGGAAAACTCACTCAAGCTGAATTTTAAAGTATAAAAAGTCAAACAAACTGCAAGATTAAATGTAAGGGGGCAGGGAATGGAAGGGTTAAATGAGGGGGATTGGCACTGGGCATCTGAAGAGAGGGTTCATTTGTATGACTTGCTATGGAACAGTCTGCAGCTCTCCTTAACCTGACTTTAGATGAAGTTTTTTTCAAAATAAGACTGACTTTGTTATAAAGTAGTTTTATTCCCAAAGGTTTTGGTAAATGAAATAGGGTTATATAGATTGAGAAGCTACTTTCCTAAACATTGCCTTAGGCTCTTGGACAGGGGTGGGGAACCTGCAGCCTCCAGGCCACATGTGGCCCTCTAGATCCTCAAGTAGGCCCTTTGACTGAGTCCAAGACTGAAGTTTCCCCACCCATGCACTAGAACAAATACAAATAGAATATGACACACCCTCTGCTCTCTAAATCAGGAGAAAATACTTATACCTGAAACAAACAGAGAACACCCTAAGAGCATATAATCAAACACTTAGCAATAGATTGAAGTGCCACAGTGTATGGTGCCAGCTCTAAATGCTAGGGGAGGTAAGAAAGGGTAATGGGCACTCTAGCTATGCCCCACATGATAAGTCATGGGCTCCAAATTGAGAGTAAGTAAAGTCTATCCATAAAATTCTAGGTGATTTAAAAAAAAAAGATGAAAAAGGTTGAGACATGCTTGTGGATCGGGTAAAGGTGACCAGGGTCTGGGACAAATTAAGGACATGTCACCTACACAATAATTACTTCATTATATTTGATTTGATTTCTTTTGCATCTACGGTAATGAATAATGGTTGTATCCAGCTAAACTACATTAAGCTATCAGATTTTCATGCTTATGAGATTAGAGTTACTTAAAATGTATTGCAAAGAGAGGAGGAAGCAATGGATAATTTTCTCAGTAGCTGGGATTAGTAAAGAGACCAGTTGTATAATCATATTATTTAACTGGACAGCTATCTGGCTCAGTAGATAGAATGTTGGGTCTGGAATCTGGAAAGTTCATCTTGCTGAGCTCAAATCTTGCTTAGACACTTAGTAGTTCTATGACCCTGGGCAAGTCATTTAACCCTGTTTGCCTCAGTTTCCTCATCTATAAAATGAACTGGAGAAGGAAATGGCAAACCATTCCAATATCTTCACTAGAAAACCCCAAATGGGGTCACAAACAGTTGGACACAACTAAAAAACAACTGAACAATAACAAGTGATATACCTAATTATATAACCGTATAGAATCACCCAGAAGTCATTGATGTTGACTGGCGTTATCAATGAAGGTTGCACCAATGAGGTGGATCTTGAGTGGGAAGGGTGGCTAGGATATGGACAGGCAAAGAGGAGAAAGAAGGGCACTTCAGATAGGAATATAACAAAAGTAAAACAACAGGGTCAGAAATGAGTATTTATCGAAAAGAAGAGATAAAGACCAGCTTCCTCTGTAATTATGCCAGAGTAAAGACAGGGTAGCTAATGTACAGACCCACTGGAGTTGTCCTGGGCTCTCAAGTGATTGTAGATTGAGTACTAGAAGATGTCATACCTTGGAGAGTAGTGAGGAAAGTCATTTCCACGTTAAGCTCATTTAAGCTTTTGTTACTGAGAAATCAAACCACAGAGAGACCTCTAGCCATAGATAGTGTCTAACTGAGGAGATGATACCTCATTCCCGCATCCCCAACCTCAATAAGAAACTTCGATGTGATTCTCATAAATTTTCATCATTCAGTGTTTCCTCACTCCAGAGTCTGAAGCATGAAACCAGTAACTTAATATAATGAGAAAAGCAGCTAACCTTGAAGACCCAAGTTCAAGGTCAAAGTCTGTCACTTACTTTACCATTGATCTTGCAAATGTTACCAAGGTTATATAAGTAAGACTGTATTAACCTCTAGCAGTTATAAAATATTTTAAGGTTTGCAAAATGCTTTACCTAAATTATTTTATTGGATCTTCACAACTCTGTGATGATAGGATCCTACCTAGCCCTCTATATCTACCTAACCCTGCCCCTCCTCTCCCCACCCCGCAAAGTCTTAACTGCTTCATATATGCCTCTCTGCTCACTAGAACAACTGACATGTCCCTGAACTCTTAGTTCCCACAGAAACAGCTGGTGTGTCTATGTGATGGGAACCCAGCCACTGCCTCTACCTAGCTACTGCCATCAGACCCATTCCCACATATTTGAACAGGTATGTTCTTGTATTTAATCACATTCACATCATCCATCTAGCCCAAGACAGGACCACAATACCTAACTGTCTATCTTGACCATATAGGACCACAGTAGCTAAAAAATCACATCGCAGGGCACTATGACCAGAATATTTAACCACTGAACCATAGAATGGATGTCTTCCCTATTATCTAATCCCTTAAACTCTTCCTGCCTTTTTAATATTAACCATATTCCTATATTCTATATAAATTACTGTTATGAAATTGCATCTTTACCTATAAAAATCCATCTTGCTTTGTCTGAAGTTTTTGGTTCCTCTTGGAACTTAGCTCACTTCCTGTATTAAAGGTGAACTGACTGAATTCTTTGAGATGCTTCCACCCCAAAATATCATGAGACCCCAAAAGTTCTTGGTGTCTTATAGTTGAAACCTCAACAGCGAAATAAAAGCTACTATTATACCCATTTTTTAGATAAGTAATCTGATGCTGAAAGAAGATAAGTGACTTGCCCAAGGTCAACCACCTAGTAAGTATCTGAGGCCGCATTTAAATCTAGGTGCTCCTGACTGCAAGTCAGGTGCTCTCACTGTGCCACCTAACTGCTCCTAGAGAGTAGCTTCTTGCAGAAAGTGAACTAGCTGAGTGTTGGAGAAAACCAGGGAAATCAAGGGGCATAGATGAGGAGGGAGCATATTCCAGGTTTGGGGCAGCCAGTGAAAATGCCCAGAGTTGGGAGAAACCAAAAGTCACAAGATAACAGAACACTTTAGCTGTAGAGATAGGCCTGCAATGTAAAATAACTAGAAAAGTAGAAAGGGATCTATGGAAGAGGGTTTTAAGAGCCCAAAAGAGGGTTTTATATTTGATCCTAAAAACAAAAGAGGGACACTGGAATTAATACCTTGTATGTAAAACCAGTGAGCTGGAAGAGCTGTGAGGTGTCATACTTATGCCATCAGATAGTAAGTGGCTAGCAAAATTCTGAGCTCCCAAGGGCTGCCCCAACCAGATTAAATTGTAATTGGGAAATCTTTACCCAAATAAGGAGGGAGTGTGCTAGGGTTGTGGTCTCCATGACACCTAGAGAATCCCAGAAACTCAGTTGCTAATCTTATTGTTTCTGACTTAGTAACATCTCTCATATAAGTTTTTTGCTTTGACTCTTCAATCGCCTTGGTACAAGCTCTCATCACCTTATGTCTAAACCAATGCAATAGGTAGCTGGTGGGTCTGCCTGCCATATCCCTCTCCTCACTCCAGTCCACCTTCCTTTCTACTGCCAAAATGATCTTGTATTTAAATCTCTTCCTCCTGGTCACTTGCAGGATATGTAGTTTGTCATTGGAATAGTCAAATTTAAATACTATATACCTTGGAATTTGAAGCTTAGGGCTTTTTTTCCTGGATTCCTCTGTTGTTTGTTTTGTGTTTCAAATGTACTTTAAAAGAAACTTGAGGAAGAATTTCATATTTAAAAGAATATGCTAGAAAACAGTATGGCAGGAATTAGGTTTAGATCAACATCTTAAGCAATATACGACAATAAATTCATGACCTCAGTATTAAAGGTTATACCAAAAAGGTTAAACCTTTTTACCCAAACAAATCCAGTGTAACTAGATAAGAAAGAAAACTGTCATTTAGGTGGAAGAAACCCAAAACTCTTCACTTCAGCTATTTTCTGGTAAGGGCCATATACCTAAGATGTTCACAGAACTATCACAAATATATAAATCTGGATGCCACCTAAATGGGAAGGATTATACCCAACTCCCACTAACCTTCTGCAACAAAACGAAAAATTCACTCCAGACCAAATAATGAACAAGAAATCCAATGATAAACCAGAGTAAGTGGCATCTTCGAACCCAGGATTGCAGAAAGAGGCAACCAGCAGCTCTTTCCCACCAAAAAAATGCCATCTCATTGTCCCTCAACTACAAGCTTAGACTTAAAGGAAAACAGTGGATTGTCCATAAGGTCAACATTAATAACTAAAAGAAATAAAATAAGAGAATTTTAAAAATCAAAGATTTTGAGGAAAGAATTAGGGGAGAAAAGTACTTTCAAATAGAAAGTGATAAATATTACCCAAGAAGCAGAATCTCTAAAAATTTCCATAGCCCAAACAGAAGTCAAGGATTTCATGAAATAGCATGAAATACTACAACAAAGTCAAAAGATTGAAAAATAAAACAAAATGTATGATGGTTATATTGGAAACAAAAGGTCTAGAAAATTGATCAAAGAGGGGCTATTTAAAAATGATTGGACTTCCTGAAAAAAATGATTTTTTTAAAATATTGGATACTACATATTAAATAATGAGATGGAAATCAGTGAAAACTAACTATGAATATTAGAGCCAGAAGCAAAGTAAAAATAGAAAGAATTCAGGAAGCAACACCTGAAAGGCACCCCAACAGGGAAAGTCCCAGTCGTTGTCCAAATAATAACAACACCCACTCCAAGCATTTGTATAGTGCTTAAAGCTTACAAAGTAATTTATAAATATTATCTTCTTTATCTTCACAATAGTCTGGTGAGGTAGGTGCTATATTCTCCATTTTACAGATGAGGGAACTGAGGCAGACATTCAATGACCTGCACAGGGCAACGCAATTACTAAACATCTGAAGTCATATTTAACCCAGGTCTTCCTAACTCCACATCCAGGGGTCCATCCCATATCAAAGAAAAGATGCCGCAAGAATCGAGAAAGAAGTAGTTCAAATACCAAGGAATAATACTCAGGATGACAGAAGAACAAATTCTACCCAAAATCAGAGAGAATCTTGGGATACTATATTGCAAAAGGCAAAATGTAAAGGTTCACAATGAAGAATAACTGACGTGGCAAAATTGAATATAATCCTAGAGGGGGTTGGATCTTGAATGAGATCATGGACTTTCAAGCATTTCTGATGACAATTCCATAGCTGACTAGGAACTTTGAAAGAAAATTTAAAAATCCTGTAAAAACTAGACAGGTAAATTTATTGTTCAAAGATACCTCAGTGGCTATCTCTTTCAACTGCTTCATTTTACAGATAAGTAAAGTGTGACCAGCAGAGGCTAAGTGACTTATACCAGGCCACACAAATACTAAACATCAGAGGCAAGATGTGAACCCAGGCAGGAGGTAATTCTCCAAGCAAGAAATATTTTCTTAGCAAGGGCATGAAGCCTGGCAAGACAAGGGTCTTATGCCGTGCCTCCATTTGTCCAAAAGACCCAGAGAGAGGTACAACACCACTTTGAAACCCTATGCACAGCTTTCTTCTGGTCATCCTAAAAGTACATCACTTAGACCTCTCCTGGAAAACGTAAGGTTGACATTTTCAGGTGGAGGTGGGTTAAGAATTCTCATGTCTTCCCTAGTATTTCATCAATAGGAGGTTAGGAAAAGCCAAATCCTAAGACTCTTCCCTAGGCAGAGCCTGACTGGCTGGTAAGCTGATGCCTTGGGGGATAGGAATACTCATCTTAATTGCACTTTTCAGAAACTGCTTGATCTTCAGGTGTGGGCTCTGTCAAAATGGGGGAAGGGTTGGATCACTTAGAAATCCTGGATATTAAGTGAAATGATCCAGTATGAATACTCCTCAATACCCTTTCCTCTATACCACCCAGGCACTGCTGGGACTTTTCTATTCTTTTAAAAGATTTAATAGCCATCTGGTACCAGTCCAGGTGGGGTTGCTTGCTTTTTGTACCTCAGAAGTGGAAGCCAATTGGAAACTCTGGGTGTCATTATACAAACCCTATTCTCCATCCCCCACTGCCCATGCCCTTATTTCCATCCCCCTCAATACTACAGTCCCTCCATGACTCACTACAATCTACCCACCCCTTCCACTGTGCTCTCTGGAATACCTGTTCTAGAGTTAACAATCTTGCTTTCATCT
>CM053769.1:650610485-650630154 GCA_028658325.1 Potorous gilbertii | reverse complement strand
TCCAACCCCCCATTAGAAACCCATCAGCATCCTACAGGCTGTTTATAGAAGTCTGGTCCTTTTCCTATGTCACCACCTTTGATTAGTGCCTTACTAAATTTCAGGTCCACTGCATTTGTGTCAATAAAACTCCCAATGGCTTCAGAGAAGGTCTAAGGGAATTCATTCACGTCTCAACCAGCTCTCTCATCTCTCTCTTCAACTTTATGGTGCTGAAATCTGGGAGTCCAAACAGTAACTGGATTCCAACGATCTTCTCCTAGCCCCTGGGATAAGAGCATTTTCTTTGCTCTCTTCCCTAGATCTTTCTGTCCTACTGTCTCCCTAGCAGTGAGACCCCTGGAGTGCAGACACTGCCAGAGGCTTCTGTAGCTCCACTCCCTTTAGGGAGGTAAGACTGTGGACCCTCATAGAAAGGGACGCCCTTTTGCTGGATCTGTCACATTTTTTTTCTCCCTTCCTGGGATGCTAGGAAAAGTGGTGAGAGCCTGCTTGAAGACTGCTGGGAGGAGGAAAGCTTAAGGAAAAGCTACTAGTACTCCACTGAAACACAGCCTGACCTCAATACAATCTAGAAAACTAATTTTGGAAGGGGATTTCTAAACAAAGCAAGCTTACTCAGAAATTTGGTCTCCAAAACTGAAAGAAAAGGCACGTTGTTCTGCTTGGGCAAACTTTTTACCCTGTGTTGTTCCTTCTCCTACCCTATGGGACATTGGGGAAGGTGAGGAGGTGGGCCTCTGCATTTGGTTTTCTTTGGAGGTCCCTGCATCCTGCTTTTAGGGTCCCTGTGCCCTTTGGGCTTCTGTGCCTGGTTTTCTTTGGGGGTCCCTATAGCCCAGTCTCAGTGTCCCTGTGCCCTTTGTTGTTCCCCTTCCCTGGGGAACGTTGTGGGGAGGTGGATCAGAGGGCCTCAGAGCTAGGAAAAACTGCTTAGACGGAAGCCTCCTCTCTCTTTCCATTCTTTTCTTCCTGTCCCCTGAAGGATGTGCATTTTCTAGTCTGATAAGTCCCAAAAGTAAAAGAGACAAGGACGTACAACTCCTCTCAAGCCAAGACTGGAAGGTATAGAAGCCTCCCCTCTGTCCCTAACCCTTTCTCTCCCTGCAATTGGGGTCATTCTCCAAGCACTGGGGAAGGCTTGGAGGTACCCTCTGGGCCTGTCTCAGGTTCCATCAGAGCAGACACTTACAAGGCTGCCTCACACTTGTCCTGACACTCCCAGGCTCTAGGGCCAGTGGTTGGAGGCCATGGACCTGGGTACACCTTCCAAAGTCCTGCCTGGAAGGTAAGTCCAATTCTCTCAATTCTCTCATTACTAGGAATTGGGGAAAACTGTGACTGCTCTCTTCTCTCTACACCCCAATACTCCCTGTCCCCATATCCATTCCTGCAGGACTGTCCTTCTCTCCTGACCTGATAGCCAGATCGTTGCAGTTGACCTCAACAAGACTTCCTTGAGACTTGATCCTAAGTTAACAAAAAGCAAGAATTTGGAGTGACAGAGAAGCACAGGACCCCCAGGAACAGAAGCAGCCACTCCTGAGACTATCAGCCTATAGATTAAATGTCTGTAAGTCATCTACTTATACTTCCTGGAGACAAGATAATGAGTAAAGAGTCAGGGCTCTCACCCTCCCCTTGCTGACCTTGAGAAATCCAAAGAATATTACCCAAGAAAAAATTCTGGAATAGTGAGAACAGCCAAAGGGGTAAACAGTCTCTGAGCTCAGGAAACCAAGCAGATCATCAAGGGGAGTACTTTTTGGGACACTGAGCTGAGTGGAGCCCAGTCCTGGCCATGTGGCACTGGGAGGAACTGAACAGGCCTCCAGGGCAGAATTCCCAGCAGAGAGGGTCCCAGATCCCTCAAGACACAAGAGACAAAGAAAGCTTCAAAGGTCAACATGGGAGGGCTTTCCCAGCTGGGCAAGGGGGGAGTGGGGTCCCCCCAGTACTGGCCCCAGGTGGCAGCAAAGGCAGCAGCAATAGGCCATGGGCATCTATGGTGTCCACAGAAGCAGCTTGGGTCCATTGTCCTGGCATCCCAGCTTAGAGCCTCTGGGGGAATTGAGAAGCTGATCTCAACCTCAGCCCTTAGTGGTGGCCCCACCTCCATATGAAGCCCCTGGGTGAATTGAGCAGCTGATCTGAATCTCAGCCTTGAACACACTAATGCAGGGAGGAGGACCAGAACCTTTCTCTTGAAAAAGGATTTAGAAGTCAAGTAAGTAGTTGGAGAAATGCCCAAGAAAGAGAAAAAAAATAAGACCATCAAAGGTTACTTTCTTGGCAAACAGGTGTCTCCTTCCATCCTTGCAGATAAGGAAGAACAAGGTATGCTGTGAAAGGAACTGAAAACTGAAAACAAAATGTGAGAATAATAAAATTGAACTTAAGAAAATTATTGAACTAATAAATAAAACTAAGAGTTCCTTTTATGAAAAAAAACCCTTAAAATTGATAATCTTTTGGTCAATTGGATTTAAAAAAAGGAAGGAAACCAAATTAGCAATATCAAAAATGAAAAGGGTGAACTCACCTCCAATGAGAAGGAAATTAAAACAATAATTTGAAATTATTTTACCCAAACATATGCCCATGTATTTGACAATCAAATTGAGATGGAGGAATATTTTTAAAAATATAAATTGCCCATATTAACAGAAGAGGAAGTTGAATATTGAAATAACTCCATCTCAGAAAAAGAAATTGAACAAACCATCATTTAACTCCCCAGTAAACAATCTCCAGGACCACATGGATTTACAAGTGAGTTCCATCAAACATGTCAAGAACAATTCATTCCAATACTACATAGACTAATTGGGAAAACTGGTGAAGAAGGAGTCCTATCAAATACTTTTTATCATACAAATGTGGTTCTGATACCTACACCAGGAAGAGGCAAAACAGACAAAGAAATTTACAGAGCAATTTCTCTACTGAATCAAGATGCAAAAAAATTTAAATAAGATATTAGCAAACAAAAAGAATAAAGCAACTTATCACGAGAAGAATGCATTACAATCAGGTAGGATTTATACCAGGAATGCAGTGCTGGTTCAGTTTTAGGAAAACTATCAGTTTTATTGATGACATCAACAACAAACCCAACAGAAACCACATGATTATCTCAAGAAATGCAGAAAAAGCTTTGAACAAAATAAAACAACTAGTCCTATTGAAAACGTTGGAGAGCATTTCTGATGCACTTAGTCCATCCCAGCATTGCAAGGACCTAAAACATTCCCAAAGAACTCTTGAGGCAAAATGCCATCCACATCCTGAGAAGGAACTATGGAATTGGAATGCAGAATGAGGCAGACTATTTTTTTCTTGTGTTGTGTTTTGGTTTGCTTTGCTTTCCCTCATGGTTTGTCTCATTCATTTTAATTCTTCTATGCAGCATAACTAATGTGAAAATATATTTACTAAGAATGTATGTGTAGAACCCATATAAGATTGCATGCCACCTCAGGGAAGCAATGAGGAGGGAGGTGGAAAAAATTTAAGACTTATGGAAGTTATTGTTGAAAACTAAAAACAATTGATTTTCAAAAATTTTACAAAGAAAACAGAAAAGAAATTAATTCAGTGCTTTTGAAAAATGAATTTATTGATGATAATATTTTCTTTTAAAGTGATAAGAATATTGAGCCTTAGAACATAAAATGTTACAATTAGTGATTATGAATCAGGACTTGATTTGCTCATTCAATTAAGTTACAGTCACTTGATTAATAATTTAATTGGTTCTGTTTCAAGTTTTAAATACAGGATAATTTCTTGTGGTATAGTTATATTTTTAAATTTTCATATATTGTGTCATTTGGTTAACATTTGTATTACCTATATTGTTAGAAAAGCAATTTCTCTTCTACTCTAGATGCTGTTAGATTAAGAATTCTACTATCAGATTATGAGGATGTTAACTAAAACAAGATTTTTGGAACCATCTATTCATAAACCCTTACTCTTAGGAGAATTCCTACTGAGTAAATTTTTAAAAGCCTGGTAAACTTGTTGTGATAAGGCTAATTCAATTGAGTATGCTCTTGCCTTAGAAAAAATTCTGAACTTTCTCCCCAAGGTAAATACCTTTTTGTACTGAACAAGTTGTGATTTTTGAGAATTTTAGTTTCATGGTACTTTGGGGATTTGTGATACATAAAAGACATTTTGCACCCACTTGGTTTCTATAAATCTCCATCTTTGAGGTCTCCAACTCATTTACTTAATGACAGTTTAGTCTTTATCCCTTTTAGCAACAGGATGAATTGTGAGTTTTTCGGAAAGGGAAATACTTTTACAAAGAAATCCTTTGCAAAATGTCTTTTTATGTGATATTGAAGACCTACGAAATTTCCATTTGCAATCTAATTTGTTTTGATAACTTGATACATATAACAATTATATCCAAACTTACTGTAAGTTTTCTAAGTTTCTAAGTTTCACTCTTAGGTTTCTTGTGTCCTTGGATCAGCCTTAAGTCAGTGTGTTCAGAGAAACGGAGTCATGGCTTCATGTTTCAGGTATCCTAAGAAAGGGCACTCTCTTGTCAGTCTGAAAGGTTCAATGGCCCACTCTAAATTATTAAGGGGTGGACATAGAAGTGCAAAGTTAGAATCAGCAGATTCTGAAGGTTTTGTCGTTGATCATTGAGTTGTTTTGAAATACCTCCTTACAGCTCTGCTCACTCCCCTCACTCCCTGTCCTTCGCTGTAGACAGTGAATGAAGGGGAATGGGTGAAAATAAAGAAGCCAGCAAGTCACCATCTGTACTTGGTAAGACAGTCCATCCTCTGTCAATAATTTGTATGTAATCTGGAAATGCAATTGATGTCTTCTAAAATTTGTTTCTATCTACAGCTAAAAAAAATGATTATCACTTATGAAAATTGTAAGACTGCTGGTCATGTTTTAATGCTAAATAAGCTGGTAATTGATTGCTATGTGTGTGAGTGGAAAGGAGCGGTCCTTGGGGCTAGTCAAAATATACAGCCCCAGCAGCTCTAAAGATCTTGTTTCAGTCATGGAGTTAGAAAAGGAGGAACTTGTTTTGGTGAGAATTTGAAAATATACAGAAATGATCCCTAGTAATTGCCCTTTTTACAAGGACAAATTTAAAACTTGAGATGTGAATCCTGCTAAATTTTTGATTAGTGAAATTTCCCATCTGAAGTAAAAGCTCCTAGGACCGTAATGAACTCTATTTTGAGATATCTGATGGATCATACAAACCCCTCAAAAGTCAAAAATCAATAATCCACCATCTGAGAGAATTGCCACAAACTAACTACTCAGAGAAAATGGGACTATTACAGCTGGAGATCTTCACCATTCATGATTGTAAAATGCTTAACACAAGGATGGATATATGTTAGATGCAACATTAATCTAATGTAATTGTTACACAATTCATAAATTTGGAGTTTGATACATATAGATTGGGGTTTTAAGAGGATGGGATAGAAATCCGATAATTTGACATTTATATTTGGTTATAAATAGGCAGAAAAATGCTGATGTTTGTTATATAATGGTAGAGTTAACTTCTTTGTTATAAGCTAGAAGGGAATTCCAGTGCAGACAGTTATCGTTAAGATGTGGAAGAAGTAGATAAACTGAGTAATGGGACTGAGAGACTTGGAAACATAAATAAAAAGTTTGATTGAAAATATGAAAGGCAGAATAGAAGGTCCTAAAGGATTTATGTTTAAAATTCATATATATATATATACATATATATGTATATATATATATAAAATACATCTATATGTGTGTACATTTACACATAAAATACACACAAAGCACACATACATATTGGATGCATTGCTCCAGTTGTATCGGACTCTTTGTGACCTCATTTAGGGTTTTTTTGACAAATGGTTTTCCATTTCTTTACCCAACTCATTTGACAGATGAGGAAACTGAGGAAAACAAGGCTAAGTGATTTGCCCAGGGTCACACAACTATTAAGTGCCTGAGGTTGGATTTAAATTCAGGAAAATGAATCTTTCTGCCTCCAGGCCCTGCACTCTGTCCATTGCACCACTGAGTTCCCCACCCATATGCTCACACATTCATGTATCCATAATTACAAGATTCCTTCTTTATTCACACCTTTCTTGTCTTTTAACTCGTTGTAGCTGTTCAGCTTCTTTAGGGCTCTTTGTCTTCTATCAGTACTTAGTAGCAGAGAATCATAACTCTCAAGGTATGATCTAGAACCCGACACACACCTTTCCAACCTTCTTACACCTTTCTCCCAACCACACACTCTTGGATCCTCTCCCAACTCTTCCCCAACCACTGTCTTTCCTGACTTCATAAATCCCATCTAAAATGCTATCTTACGCATCAAAACTTTCCCACCTCTCTTAATTCTGGTGCCTTTCCTCCTACTGTTTCTGTACGTGGCTTGTTTGTGTACAGTTGTTTACAGATTGTCACCCCCACTAGATGGTGAGGGACTCTCTTTTGCCTCTTTTGGTATCCTCAGCCCTTGGGACAGTAGCAGTCACTGAATAAATGTATACTGCTTGAGACATGGAGTTCAAAGGTACCGCAGTGGTGATCTCTTCCAATTGCCTCAACTTACAGATAAGGAAACTGAGACCAGGAGAGGCCAAGTGACTTATGCCAGGCCACACAAATGCTAAGCATCAGAGACAGGATGTGAACCCAGGTCCTCTGAAACCAGTGCCATCCTGTCATGAGAATAATGGAACAAAGGGCAGAATGAGGCAGTTCTCCAAGCAAGAAATACTTTCCTAGGAGGGCATGCAGCCTGGTAACACAGGGGTCTTATAACATGCCTCCATTTGTGCCAAAGACCCACAGTGGGGTACAATACTACTTTTTAACCCTATGAAGAGCTTTCTTCTGGTCATCCTGATAGCACATCATTTGGACCGGTCCTGGAAAACGTTATACAACCCTGATGGGTGGACATTTTCATGAGGACCTGGATTAACAGTTCTCATTCTTCCCTGTTATTTCATCATTAGGAAGTTAGGAAAAGCCAAGTCCTAAGAGTCCTCCCTAGAGGGAGCCTTACTGACCATTAAGCTGATTCCTTGGGGCTAGGAATACTCATCTTAATTACACTTTTCAGAAACTGCTTGATCTTCAGGTGTGGGGTCTGTCAAAATGAGGGAAGGGATGTATCACGTAGACATATTGACTATTAGTGAGATGATCCAGTACTAATTCTCGTCCACACCCTTCCTCTGTACCACACAGGCACTGCTGCGACTTCTTCTTCTTTTAAAAGATTTGATAGCCATCTGCTTACCAGTTCAGGTGGGGCTGCTTGCTTCTTTGCACTCCTCAAATAGAAGGCAATTGGAACCTCTGGGTGTCATTATACAAACCCTATTCCCCATCCCCCACTGCCCATGCCCTTATTCCCATCACCCTCAATACTACAGTCCCTCCATGACCCACTCCAATCTACCCACCCCTTCCACTGTGCTCTCTGGAATGCCTGTTCTATGGTTAACAATCTTGCTTTCTTCTAAAATCTTTCCCTCTCCCACTCCTTCCATCTTCTGGCACTCACTGATACCTGGTTCTTTCCCGTGAATATCATAAGTCTGGTCCCTCCCTCCAGGACTGGTTGTCCTTTCATTCACTTCCCTGCTCTCCATTGCATCCTCTCTTCCTTTGAGATTCATTCAATCCAGATTTATCACCCATTCAGTATTCTTGTGGCTGTTGTCACCTAAACCAAGTCACTCTTCCTCCTTTCTCAATGACCAAAGTCCCTGGCTCAGCATCATCTGCTCCACCCTAACCACGGCTTTCACAATAAAGGACTTCAATATCCATATTAATATTCCTTCAAACAACTTCTTCCAAGCTCTTCAAGCTACTCAATTTCCATCTCCCTTCAGCAGCCCATGGAGATCGTCATGCTCTTCATCCTCCAGGGGTAAACCTGGTAAATGTTTAACAACTAACTCTTGGGCACGAGCAGGGAGGGAGTACATTTAGCACACACATAAATTTAATCTACATTTGTCATAGTTTTCCATCACTCTCTTAATCAACAAAACAGTAAATCATGCCTTGATTTGTAACATGTGCCCATTTCAAAGGTGAAAATGCTCAGAAAGAAAATTTAAGCTCTTTTTGGTAATATATTTATTGATTTTTATTTTTGAACATTAGCTTCCATAAGATTTAAGTTTTCTCCACTTCCTTCTCCTTTCCCTGAGAGGCCTTGCAATCTGATATAGGCTCCAAATATATGTTCTTATTAAACATATTTTCACATTAGCCATGTTATATATAAGAATTAGAATGAAAGGGAGAAAACAAGAGATAGAAAAAAACAAAACGCAAACAGTATGCTTCCACCTATAATCAGAATCCATAATTCTCTCTCTGGATGTGGGTGGCCTTTTCCATCATGAGTCTTGTGGAGCTGTTTTGGGTCCTAGCATTGCTGAGAAGAGCTAAGTCTATCAAAATTAGTCACAGAAAAATGTTATTGTTACTGTGTACAATGTTCTCCTGGTTCTGCTAACTTCACTCAGCATCACTTCATGTAAGCAATGATGAATTGGTCACCACTGAACATGATTAAAGAAAAATAATAAAATGGGTCACAACTTGTAAGTTGAAAGGTCTCCATGTCCTGGGTCTGAGTGAGCTGGCCAGTGGGAGGGGAAGTTTCTACATTGGAGTGGGCTGACCTGAAAAACAGCTACTCTCTAGCTTCCACCTCTTTCTGGAACTAAAAGGCCCATAAACCTTCATCTCTGCCCAGTCTCAGGCCACCAGGGCACTTGCCAGACATCTCTGTACAATGCTGCTGCTTTCACTCTCCCACCCCATTCCTACTTACCAACACACAAAAAAACTCAGGCTTGAAGCCTGGGGTACACAGAGCATTGGTGGAAAGACTTTTGCAGAATGCCAAAGAGACCAGTACCAAAAAAAAAAACCAAGTTAAGAACCCCTCATCTAATTTTCTCTTCTTCCCTAACACCTCTAGACAAAAGTACAGATAACTCATTCTCCAAAAAGGGGAAAGCAACCAGGAGACCAGAGGGTATCTCTCTGGGATGGGGTGGAATATTCTTTCACTCAGAGCTGATAAATCACTCCATCTTGACATTTCTTCGAGATGTCTAATAAAAGATCTAGTTGATGATTGACAGTTCCTATAGTTTTTCCAGACCACATTTATTGGATCTCAAAGTATCTTCTTTTCCAAATTAAAATCATACTCCTTCAAATATTATCCCAGACACTTGGTATCTTTATAACCTTAAAAAAAATTAGTCATATTAACAATACTAACAACTTCAGTTGTTACAGGGGGTCCTCTCCCTTCCCTCTTCCCTAAGTCTATGTATTATCTCCCATTAATGGTACATTTATGAAAGGTTGCAGAAAGAGTTGATGACTGCTAGGATTGGTCATCTGTTGTCACTTGGTGGTTACCCATGCTTTCTTTCCTAAAACTAATCTTCCAGAGAGGAAAAAGTAAATAGAGGAGGAGGAGTGAAAGAAAACCACATCTTCCTTTTATTTTCTCAGTATATATTAGAGTGCACCCATGCTCAGAAAGACTCAAAGACATAGGTAGGGACAAGCCAAAATGGACATGCCTTTGACTTCCTTTGTTTCTCTGCTCTCTGCTGTCACATTCCTACTGCTAATACCAGGAAGTAACACTGCTTCTGCCTATTTCTGTGCCAATCCTTAAATGCTCAGGAGGACATCTTGGTATTGTTTCTGCCAGTGATCATAGCTTGCAGAACTTCAACATATTTAGCCTTCTTTCTGGTCAACTAAGATGCATACTTCTACTTTAGAAAGAAAGTATTTTCATCATTCTCTCTGGGGAAAAACAAGGTGCTAAAGCCACTGGCATTCAAAGGGGCATCATTGCCAGCTTTCAGACTTAAATTTTCCAAAAAGAACAATGCTGAAAACTTGTCAAGTCACAATCTCTAAATGCTCTAGGCAATGTTCTAAGACTAAATGGTAGAGAAGATTTGCAGTGGTCAAGGGAGATCTTATTTATTCATCAGTACAATCCCTGGCTCTATGTTAATTAAATGCATTGCATTTTATTTGGGAGGCAGAACAGGTGTAAGTTATTAACTGTAAAACTCTCATAAAGCTTACTCAGTAGGCATGAAGAAATATGTTGGTAAGATGGCAACAACCTTCTGATACTCTCTGAAATCGAATAATCAAAGTTACGCTGTTCCAGTTAAGAATGAAGAAATCTCTTCCAAGCAGCCTTTCCTGGAATGATTAGCTATTATTTGCATTACGTCATTTTTGCAACAGACTCCTGTATAGATATAATTGGGGGCAATGAAGCCTATCCTCATTCAAGACCCTACATGGCCTTCATCACACAGGAAAACTATATATGTGGAGGAGCTCTTATCCAAGAAGACTGGGTGGTAACTGCAGCTCACTGTGCTACACAGTAAGTAAGGAATTTCCCAATTTCTTTTTAATTTAAGTTCACTGAAGTGCCCCAATCCTCCATGCAGGTTAATAGGGAAGTAAAGCAATGGGGTAGAAAGAGCAGAGAGACAGGTTTTGACTCATTGAAAGAGAAATTCACTAACAAGTCAATGAACTCAATACTGAATAAGTTACTGTCATAGCTCCTGTTATGACACAATGGGAACTGGAACTTTTGAGAAGATAGTGTTATGTAAAATCAGTGAGCCTTGAGAACATTACAATTTAGGGAGAGTGTGAGGAGGGAGATAATTTCCAGAGAAAATAAAGAGTCTCAGGTGTAAAAAAGTCACCTTTCATGTCAACTCTTCTTTTCTTTATTTGTTTAAGTCCTACAACCTCAGTACCTAACTTCCATGTGTAAGAATACCCAGTCTGGCTTCCTTCCATCCCTGAAATGTTTTCCATATACCTATTCATTGGTTTTTCTGGGGAAGTCCAAAGCTAGGCCAATGAATTGCCCAACTAGACCTGTTTTCTTTGCTGTCAGAAAACCCTGAACATGTGAATGGACAAGCCTGCCTTACCCAAGGGCAACAAGTAGCAGGTCCAGGATCCAAACAGGAAGAAAATCCTCTCCTCAAAGCCCATTTGCTGAAGACTCCTCTGACTGAGGTTGAGGATTCCAATGTCCCATGCCTGCATGGTGGGTGAAATTAGCAAGAGCTTGAGAGAAGACAGACCCTGGTCTTCTGGCTTTCAGTTATGAGAAGAAAGACATCTGTTCCAGATTCTCTTCAAGTCCTTGAACAAGATTGAGGGGCTAGGCTCCTCTGAAGATCAGCTTCTTCTCAATCTTTCTTTCCCTTTAGGGAACTAAAGAAAGTCTGGAAATGAAAATCAAGATGCTCTTTTCCCAGGCACTTAACAACTCTCTTATCTATCCTCCATTTAAGCATGGAGCAGTGAGTGAAGTGATCCAACTCCAACAAACAGGAGTCTTCTTCAAATGGACATTCATAGATTTACATGTGAGAATGACCTTGGAAGTCCAACTCCCTTATCTGACAGAATAGGAGATGGTCACTCAGAGGTGAAGTGACATGTGGCTTAAAAGTGTCAGAGGTGGGATTGGAAACCAGATGTTCCTGACATGAAACTCAACACCCTATCTACTATGCCATGCCCCTTTCATTAATTTCATGGATTTTCATTAAAGCCAGCAGGTCTCCCAACTCCAACTCCATAACCTGCCTTAGGAACCAGCTGTGTGACCCTAGGCAAGTCACTTAACCCTGTTTGCCCCAGTTTCTTCATCTGGAAAATGAGCTGGAGAAGGAAATGGCAAACTGCTCCAGTATCTTTACCAAGAAAATCTCAGATGAAGTCACAACCAGTCAGACTCAGCTAAAGTGACTGAGCAGTCCATAAAGAACTTAAACAACTTTGTTCTCACTGCCTCAAATAGATTTCATGTAAAAGCATTGCTTTTAATTAAATCACTAAGTTCACCACTTCAAGAAATTTTATCTTTTCAAAAAGGAAAGATTATGATTAATTTCCAATGACTGGAAAAAAAAACCAGAAAACAGATTGTGCTGTTGCGGGGATGTTAGCTCATGGATTCACTCATTCTAAAAGAAATTCAGTAATAAAATTTAGCATTTTTCAACTATCGCCTGACACAATGGTATTTATTGAGTACTCTCCCTTCTCCTAAGCATAAACTGAAGACAATTTCTTTTTAATTTCTTGATCCTTTTTCCTACTTCAAGTAACATTTAATGTTGATTTCCCTCCTGTCCCACATCTTTTTTTTTCCTAGGGGGATTCTGGTGGCCCTTTAATATGCGAAGACACTTTTGTAAGAATCACTTCCTTTGGTTCTGGAATATGTGGCCATCCCAACCTTCCTGGTGTCTACACTTTTCTTTCAACAGAATATCTCAACTGGATCAGGAATACCATCAAGGGAGTAGTTTAGCCCACTTTGACTCAGTTCCTATGATTCCTTAATGCTGTACTCAACAATTGTGACCTAAGAGAAAGTCATTTCTTTTCCTGAAGCATAAGTAAATGTAACCCAAACCTCCACTGGCAAAACGAAGCTAAAAGCTAAGCATCATTTAGATATTTCAAATTAAAAAATGGTTTATGTTCAGTGAAAACTGGAATGTTGCGTGATTGATTCAGATAACTGCCTTAATAATCTGGCTGATGGCGATTTGCCCCTCTTATGGGAGAAATACAGCAGTTATGCATGGCTCTGAGATCATATCTGCACACCATTAGAATAATTCACATTTCCTTAAGTACAGTTTACAAACCATTTCCTTCACAGTCCTATGAGGAAGGTAGCATTTGCTAACACAGGACAATTTGGGGTATCATGCATGTAAGCTAAAAGATAGCTTGTTCACATGAAGTCTGATTTTCAAACTGTTTATAATTACTTTAGCAAAGTTATATCTACACCCCAAGGCTAAATTAAGCATTTATTGTGTTCATCCTTCGTTGCCAAGGAAGACCATGTCAGCAGAGGAATGATGACATGACTCACACTTGTCTTTGTTTTGAGTGAGGAAGGGCTGTGAAGTGAGGTCACCAGACTGACTTCTCCACCAGAGTCATCTGAATCCAGAGACCAGGCAGGATGACTGGAGACGACCCAGCGATATAGACAATATATACACAATATACACAATAAATACAGCTATATAAATGGAGAAAATATTAGAAACGAAACTGAATTCTACCATTTATATAGGACTGGGCTAGACACAGTACTCAACATGTCTTGAATATTATCTCACTTGGTCTTCATAATAACATTGACAAGGTAGGTGTTCTTATGATCCACATTTTACAGCTGAAGTAACAGGTTGAGTGACTTTCCCAGGGTCACAAAGGTAGTGAGTGCCAAAATCCAGATTTGAACTCAGGTATTCCAGATTCCAGGCCCAGTGTTCTATCTACTGCACCACCTAGATCCCTCAGCACCTTGTCAAAATGGAACTGACATTTAGAAGCACCAGTCATAGCATTTGTGTGGCATTAAACTAATATCTGTTAAACTGAGTTGCCCATATATCATATTTCTGCACCTAATTTACCAATTCTGGAGCTACATTTTAATATCAACCTTGATAGTCTCAAAAACAGACTGGAATACAGGACATATGGCCATGACAAGAGGAAGGATGATGTGATGGAACCCATGTTGGATTTAGCTTCCTAGTCACCTAAAACAGCCAGGATGTTCACCCCTAATCTCCTGAGCCTCCCTTGAGTTTCTGCATTACTTATACAGAAATGCTACTTACAAATAATAGTAGAATTGAGCTATATAAATACTTGATGTATAGATTAGCACATCTACTTGTTGTATGTGTCAGACAGTCATATGCCACACACCTTCTGCTTCCTATGAAGGGAGCAGGAGTTTCAAATGATGCAAGGATTGACAGTGATGCCCCTTCCTTGTTTTTGTACATTGCAACATACTGCAGTCTACATAGACCAGGTTACCTGGATTGAAGGCATTACATCCCCTAGCTTTAACTCATTCCCACAAAATGCACAAGTGGCTTTGGAAAATTACTGCAAAGGAATGACAAGTTGAAGATGAAACTTTTGCAAGCACAATGGAACAGTCAAATGACAGACATTCCTGCTCCTACTAGGAAATTTTTATTTGTCCTGTTTTGTGGACTTAAAGATGATGCTTATCTAAGAAGATCTGCCCAAAAGGTAAAAAAAATCAAATTTCTCAAGAATATTATTTGAATACACATTTACATCTGTCATCACTTAGGATGATATTTATCTTCACTACATTTTGTCCTGAGACAATAGGCATCACAGTTAGGAAGAATTCTGAAAACTCAACTTTAGTTTTCAAAAAAGATGTCACTAATAAAAACTTGCATAGCTACACACTTAAATTTGGAAACAGAATTTTCTAACCTACATCAAAATCAAGTGAAGACTTTCTTTTTTAAATGTTAGAAAGTTACACCATCTGACTAGTTAGGAAGAAGCATCGATTAGCTTACAAAAGAAAAGTTGCTCTAACACTTTCAACAAAATCCTTTGCCTAATCGATGAACTAGAATTGAAAGATAAACATCAAGAGTGAGGACATAAATCGGCTGATGTACTTCTTTCACTAGGATCCATCTATGACAGTCCTCAAAACCAAGAAGGGAAATAAACTGACCTTAGAAACAGACCTTCAAACCATTTCTTTAACAATGTGTTAAGTCAAGACTTTCAAAAACATGCAAGCATATTCAATCACATCCCATTAAAATATCATGATTAATAATTCATCAAGAATTAACTTAATCGGGCACAAAGGAGTTTTGTACCATCGGTAACACTTTCAGATTTTATTAATATTAATGTTGTTTCATCTTTTTCTTGTATTTTTGTTTCTATTTTTGCCCATGAGAATATAGAATGTCCCAAAACTCTTAGGGCAGTTTCACATTCTAATACCTGACATTATATTGGGCTCTCTCTTAGTGACTGTTGGTTTGTTTGTTTGTTTGTTTTTGCTGGTGTGGTGTGTGATCAAAAAACTTTTCAGACGACTTTCCTAGGGGACAGGAGCTAAGTAGAGGGGTAGTGGAAATGGAGGAAAAGGGAAGTGGCAATATTGGGCAATTAATTGGATGGATGGGATGACAGGGAAAGGAGAGCCATTGAGGACTCAGCAGTCACAAGTATAAACACAAGGTGTTTCTAGTATGTAATAAAGACAATAGGGAGTGGATGGCAGGGAGAATGCAGAGTGGGGGGTTAGTAAAGTGTGAGTCATGACAGACAAGGGAAGAAGAGAGATGAGAAGAAAATGCCATGTAGAGCTAAGGGCTTGAGACTAGGAAGAAGGAACAGAGTTAGAACAGGGGCAATAGCATGGTAAATCCATCCACTGTGAGTACAAAGGGTAAGGTCTGGAGGAATAAGGCAAAGGTAAAAATGAAATAACTGGCAGGTGTGATCAGATAAAGAACTTCAGAATTCCTAATTATGAAAGTGGTACTAGGGAGTCCAGTGGATAGAAAGCTAGCCCTCAAGTGAGGAAGACTTG
This sequence comes from Potorous gilbertii, assembly GCA_028658325.1. NCBI lineage: Eukaryota > Metazoa > Chordata > Mammalia > Diprotodontia > Potoroidae > Potorous > Potorous gilbertii. The sequence goes on along the minus strand of CM053769.1, from coordinate 650,614,616 downwards.
AGTTTCAATCCAGCTTCAGACACAAACTAGCTCTATGACCGTGGGCAAGCCACTTTACCCTGTTTGCCTCAGTCTCTTCATCTGTAAAATGAGCTGGAGAAGAAAATGGCAAACCACTCCAGTCCCTTTGACAAGAAAACCCCAATTGGGGTCACAAAGGGTCAGACATGACTGAACAACAATAAGGAGACAGATTAACTATAGGAAGATGTAAAGGCACAAGCTCAGTTCTCATGTGAACAGTCTCAGGTTAGGTAGAAGTGAGGGCTTAACCGCTGAGCTCTCATGAGTTCCCCCAGAGAATAGCTGAGAATTGAGGAGTAAGACACGAGTTATCTTGTTTTTCCATCTCTCCTCAGTGGTAACTTGCTGGGGAGAGCTTCTCACCCTTGAGGTTGGTCTGTGGTCTGAGCAGGTTTTGTAATTGGCTAAGAGATCAAAAGCAGGCTGTCCACGAGCAAACTAGGCAGCTGGGAGAGCTTAACTGGGGACAGAAAAGCCTGAGAGGGGGATGTCCTCTCTTCTCGGAAAGTGACGGAGGCTCCTGCGGGGAGAACTCGTCCTGCACGTTAACATGTAGCTTGTGTCAGTAATAAAGCCCACCCCTCTGCTTCACTCTGGCAGTCTCTTCTCCCATAAGTATATCCGGCTGATCACCAAAGACCTGAGATAGGCAAGAGGACCCGGCAGCCCACAGCAATTGGGCTGGAATAAAAGAGAGCCTTTTCAGTTGAGTGTGGGGCAAAAAGCCAAATGTGGGTTATGGGCAGGTTTGAGTCACCCACACAACATGAAAGACAGCTCAATCCCAGCTCACAAATTCTAAATCCAAATGGATTAACTGCCAAGGGACCAGAGACATCATTGCTAGTCCAGGTGGGGAGAAATGGGGGTACAGCAGAAGAAATGGCAAGATGTGAGTCATCAGAGCCCCTAAGGCACAGGCTCCATCAACCTCCATCTCCTTTGGTGAGATTAACAGCATTTCCAGACAAAGGCTGTTCCATCAGCTGCAACTGAAAAAGTCTTCTTTTGATCTGCACTCAAGGCCAGGTACAATACTCTACCTCTGTGGCCTGTACAAGAAAAGACACAAATTCGTGTAGGAAATACCAGGGGTAAAAAGAGGATTTAATTCTGGGCATCTGAAGTGAGGAAAAAAGAAAGGAAAGCAAAAGGAGGAAGATGATAGTGTAGGAAGGAAAGAGTGGAGCTTGGGGTTTAGGAGAAAAATATACGAACATGAAGGAGGGGGGAGTAGACATGGAAAACCTGCTCTTATCAGAACTGGGCAAAGGGGGAAAACACACACACACACACACACACACATCAGATTCATAAGGAAAGGCATAAAACTCAAGCAGGAAACAAGTAGGCTTGACTAATCTGAATTATAACAACTGGGAGAGAAGTCAGAGAAGCAACAAAACTTCCTGATAATGAGTGGGGGGGGGGGGTAAAATGGGAAAGAAACAAAAGAACTAAGTAGAATCTGTAAGAGTGTGTTTCATTGTCTCTTGGATAAGTGGAGCTTGGAGCTGGGTGGGGAGACACTGGGCTGCTGCCATAGCCCAGGTGTGAAGAGAGGGGGGCCTGTGCTAGGGCAGTTCTCATGTGGGTGCAAAAAGGGAAAACAATATACACAAGGATTACACCAAGCAAAAATTACAATGAAATGATGATGACCAAGACCAGCCTCCAAGAAGAAAGAAAAAGCCGGGCTCTTCCCTCCTTTCTTTGCAGGGTCCTCACACATGGACAGGCTCAGTTTATGTCCCCCTTAGTTTTGGGGGGATCCATCCTATTTTTTTTCACTCCTATTCTCTCTTACAAGGGATAGTACTCTGGAAAAACACTGGGAAAATGATGTATTTGGAAATGGAACAAGTAAGAGCAAAAGACATGAAACATTTTAAATTTTAAGAAGTATTGATCATATAAAGATAGAAAGATAATAGAAAAGTGTTCTATAACATTGATTTCAATTGTTTTATTTTCTCACAGATTTTTCATATTCTCAGGGTCTTCATACAAAGCATTAGGGATTAGGAATTTCTAACCTGCAAGGATGTAACAATCACCTGATAAAAAACTGTAAAATCCACTCTGTTCTAGCTGAACTTAGAGGAGAAGGATGTCCAGTAATCACTTAAAATGTTTACAAGAAGAACAAAGAAAAGACCACATCCTTTTGAGGCAGGGGAGTATGATGGGTGCATATTAGAAATTCAATACCCAAATAGCTATTTATATCAATGATGACAAGTAAATAATCAGAAACAAGAAAAATTTCCTTTTTCTTCCCTCTTCTTATCACAATTTGTCCAGCATTAATTTCAAGAGGTAAGAGATACGGACTTGTATATTTATTTGAGCTCACTGGAGTAGGAGATCCTAAATGTTTTGCATTTAAAATTTTAATGTGTATATCTGGGTGTACATATACACATAAAATACATACAAAACAAACAGTATCAGCCATTTTTTTCAGTGGTATCCAACTCTTTGTGACCTCATTTAAGGTTTTCTTAGCAAAGATACTGAAGTGGTTTGCCTTTTTTTTCTGTAGCTCATTTTAGAGATGAGGAAACTGAGGCAAATAGGACCAAGTGACTTGCACAGGGTCACACAATTATTACATGCCTAAGGGCAGATTTAAATTCAGGAAAATGAATCTTCCTGACTCCAGGTCCTGCACTCTATCCATTGTCCCATCAAGGTCCCCACCTATGTGTTCGAACGTACACATATCCATAATTACAAGATCCCTTATTGATTCACAGTTTTCTTGTCTTTTAATAATTCATTGCAGCTGTTCAGCTTCTTTATGGTTCTTTATCTTTGAACACTTAGTATCATAGGATCATCACACTCAAGTTGTGATGTAGAACCCCCAACACACACACACCTTTCCAACCTTCTTAAATCTTACTCCCTATCACACACTCACACTGTGACACTGGCCTCCTGGCTGCTCCAGGAATAAGATGCCCCATCTCTTCAACGTGAGAATTTTCTCTGGCTGTAAAACTCTCTCTCCTCTTCCCACCCACTATCTCACCTGGCTTTTCATAAATCCCAATTAAAATTCCATCTTCTAGAGCGAGTCCTTTCCACCTTTCTTAATTCTGGTGCTTTCCATCTTTTAATTATTTCCTATTTCACCTGACTGCGCTTGTCTGTGCAGAGTCACTTACAGGTTGTGACCCCACTAAATTCTGAAGGACTCTCTTTTGCTATGCTCAGAACTTAGGACAGTAGCAATCACTTAATAAATGGGTACTGTCTAAGAGGCAGAGTTCAAAGATACCTCTATGGCTACCTCCTCCAACTGCCACATTTTACAGATAAGAAAACTGAGACCAGGAGAGGCTAAGTGACTTATACCAGGCCACACAAATACTAAGCATCAGAGGCAGGATGTGAACCCAGATCCTCTGAACCCAGTGCCATCCTTTCATGAGGATAATTGAACAAAAGGCAGAATGAGGCAATTTTCCAAGCAAGAAATATTTCCTTAGCAAAGGCATGCAGCCTGGCAAGAAAAGGGTCTTATGCCATGCCTCCATTTGTCCAAAAGACCCAGAGAGAGGTACAACACCATTTTGAAACCCTATGCATACCTTTCTTCTGGTCATCCTGAAAGTCCATTTCTTGGACCTCTCCTGGAAAACGTAAGGCCACTCTGATGGGTTGACATCTTCAGGTGGAGGTGGGCTAAGAGTTCTGAAGTCTTCCATAGTATTTCATCAATAGGAGGTTAGGAAAAACCAAATCCTAAGACTCTTCCCTAGGCAGAGCCTGACTGGTTGGTAAGTTGATGCCTTGAGGGCTAAGAATACTCATCTTAATTGCACTTTTCAGAAACTGCTTGATCTTCAGGTGTGGGGTCTGTCAAAATGAGGGAAGGGTTGGATCACTTAGAAATCCTGGATATTAAGTGAAATGATCCAGTATGAATACTCCTCAATACCCTTTCCTCTATACCACCCAGGCACTGTTGGGACTTTTCTATTCTTTTAAAAGATTTAATAGCCAACTGGTACCAGTCCAGGTGGGGTTACTTGCTTCTTTGTACCTCAGAAGTGGAAGCCAATTGGAAACTCTGGGTGTCATTATACAAACCCTATT
>CM053769.1:650575773-650609985 GCA_028658325.1 Potorous gilbertii | reverse complement strand
TTTGGGATTAGGAAATTCTAACCTAGAAGGATATAGCAATCACCTGATAAAAAATGGTAGAAACCACACTGTTCTAGCAGAACTTAGGGGAGAAGAATGTCTAGTAATCAGTCATAATCTCTACAAGAAGAACAAAGACCACATCCTTTTGGGGGAGGGGAGTATGATGGGCTCATATTAGAAATTCAATACTCAAATAGCTATTTATATCTATGATGACAAGTAAATAATCAAAATAGAGGTTGTAGCAAGCTGCTATTCCATGGGACTGTCCCTGTCTCTGGGCTTTTTGACCTCCTTGGGGTTTTTTCAATGTAACCTTCCGCTTCTGAAGTCCATGAACAGCATCTTTCAGGTTACATGTGTCCTGTTTCTGCTTCCTTGGAGTGACATAGGCATTTTTTTTTGTAGGGAAAGAGCTGCTGCTTGACTATTTCTCCAATTCTGGGATGGAACATGCCACTTACTCTGGTTTATCATTGGATTTCTTGATCAGTATCGGTCTGGTGTGAACTTTTTGGTTTTGTTGCAGAGGGTCGGTGGGAGTTTGGTGTGATCCTTCCCATCTAGGTAGCCATCTTGGCCAGAAACCCAGATTTATATATTTGTGATGGTTCTGTCCACATCTTAGGCATAGGGCCCTTACCAGAAAATATTTGATGTGAAGAGTTTTGTATTTCTTCCACCTAATGGACAACTTTCTTCCTTATGCAGTTGCATTGGATTTGCTTGGGCAAAAAGTCTTTCAATTTTACATAATTCTACTAACATTTTAACTTTTGTCATCACTTGTATCACTTATTTACTGAAGAATTCTCTTCTTACCCATAGCTGTGTAGAACACCTGAATTAGTGCTTTTCCAATATTTTTTATGGTATAACCATTAATACTGAGGTCATGAATCCATTTTAAGTTTATTGTGGCATATTGCATAAGATTTTGATCTAAACATAATTCCTGCCATACTGTTTTCTAGCATGTTCTTGTAAATATGGAATTCTTCCTCAAGTTTCTTTTAAAGTACATTTGAAAAACCAAACAAACAACAGAGGAATCCAGGAAAAAAAGCCCTAAGCTTCAAATTCCAAGGTATATGGTGTTTAGATTCGACTATTCCAATGACAGACTACATATCCTGCAAGTGACCAGGAGAAAGAGAGTTAAATACAAAGGCAATTAAATTTAAAAAACTCCCAATAATGTTCTACACCCACCAGAAATCAAAGAAAGGAACTGGAATAATATAATCTAAAAAGCAAAGAATCACAAGATGTAATCCCAAGTGACACACCCTGTCAACCTGAGACCAATCATTGATGGAAAAAGGATGTATATTAAATCAAAGGGAGGCATTTATAGCATTCCTACAAGAAAACAGACATGAACAGTTCATTTGGCTTGCTTCTTTCAGCAGATCAAATATCTATATATGAAAAGGTTAGTACCTGTTATGTAAAACAAGTGAGCTGAAAGACCTCTGAGGTGTCACACTTATGCCATCAGATAGAAGTTGGCTAGCAAAATTCTGAGCTTCCAAGTGCTGCCCCAACCAGATTAAATTGTAATTGAGAAATTTTCTCCCTAATAAGTAAATGTACAATTGGTATTGTTCAGGCATTTTCTCAGTCATATCCAGATCTTTGTCACTCCTTTTGAGATTTTCTTGGCAGAGATACTGCAAAGGTTTGCCATTTCCTTCTTCAGCTCATTTTACAGATGAGGAAACACAGGCAAAGAAGGTTAAGTGACTTGACCAGGGTCACACAACTAGGAAGTATCTGAGGCCAGATTTGAACACATGAAGAGGAGTCTTTCTGACTCCAGGCCAGGAACTCTATCTATTGTGCCACCTAATGTTCACTTGTGGTTTTCTAAGTCAATATGCTGCTTGGAGGATCCATTTTTATTTGAATTGGACACCATTAGACTATATGACCTCCAAGCCCCTTTTACAGATCTGAATCTATGACCCTACATAATATTTGGGTAGGTATCATTGGAATCAGCACTGATCTCCAGTTGAAGTTTCTTTTCATTCTGATGGTTTTATTACATAGAAGAATCTGCCTGTGTGGTGGAATGATATGTGAAATCCCCATTAAATGATGAAAGCTACTGTTTATCTGTTGACTTCCAGGGATGGGGGCTAGTGCTGCGGTAGGTTATATGCAAATTGAATAAAAGCTCAGTCTTGTTATTACTCTAGTTTCTCTATTGCTAGAAGGTATGGCATTGAACATGGAGAGGTGAAGAGCTGGGCGTGATGGTGTATACCTACAAAACCTGCTACTGGGAGACTGAGTCTGGTGTTTCCCTTGAGCTCAGGAACTTGGAAATATAATGGGCTAAGCTAATCAAGAGTCTACGTTAAGTCCACCACCAATATGATGAGCTGTTTAGAATTGGGGGTCATAAAGCTGGAGACAAAGCTGTAAGAGGTCATGTGCCCATGCTGAGTGGGTCTATTACAACTCTGTATTAAACAATTTCAACTGGGCCCTCAGAGCAGCAAGGCAATCCTATTACATCTCCCCAGCTGAGTCTCATTCACACTCACTGTAGTGGCTTTTCCAAAGCTTTTCATTCCTCTTTAAACCTCTCATGGTAAATAGATAGCTTAGTCTATACGACCAGGACCCTCGGAGATATTGCTGCCCTCAGGTGGCCTCCTTTTTACCATCAGCCTTCCATGCTACCTTCCTTTCTATCTGGTTTAAAATTCCCACCTATTATATCCAATGGGTTAAACAACAAAAACTTGGGGCATTGCTTAAGTAGAACCAGTTAAAATGCATATATTTTGTGGCAGGTCACTTTCATGTTCTAAAATTAGGAATCATCTCTCAGATTAATTACTTGATTAATTGTTTTGGGTCCTGAGGAAAAGACGAATTTCTATGGGAATGACAAACATCCTGGCAATAATAATCTCAACATCTCAGAGAGGACATGAGGTCTAAAGAGAATTGAGTATTTGGGGTAGGTGCCGGGGAAGGTGCTGAGGGACACAAATTTCACTCACCTCTTAATCTTGTCCATTACTAGCACTATTTCCATGCATTTTAGCAGAGTTTGGACAAAGATCAGCTGGAGGTCTAGGTATGGGTTGTGGATGAGGTCATCAGTGTGCATTGTGTCTTGGATCAAGATGAATAAAACTGGATGATTGGCCCAAAGGACGAACTTGCTTTTAAATTCTATTTTCAGCCCCTGGCATTTACAACATGAATTTGTATTTATTCTTGTACAGGCCACAGAGGCAGAGTATTGCCCCTGGCCTTGAGTCCAGATCAAAATGAGATTTTTTTCAGTTGCAGCTGATGGAACAGCCCTTGTCTGGAAATGCTGTTAATGTTACCAAAGGAGAGGGGGGGTTGATGTAGCCTGTGCCTCAGGGGCTCTGTTGCAGCTGCTTGGGGACAGGTGCTCCTCAGTTCTTTTGGATTCAGAGGAGTGGCAGCAGTCCTGCCTGGGAGCAGACTTTATATCATAGATGAATTGTCTTTCCTGAGGTTCCAGTTTTCTTTCTCTCCTCCAGAAAGAAAAGACTTGTGAAGGGAAACCTACTTCCTTAGGTACACAAACATGTCTCCAGGTTGTCTCTTCTTTTTGGAACCCCTCAAACTGTACCCCTATCCCTACAAATGGTGTAGATTCTTCAGTCAGCCTTCTGCACCTAAGTCCCCTGTCATGTGGCTTGCAAGCAGCTGTCAGCAGAAGGACGTGTCCTGCACTGCATGGTACACTCACCCCTAAGCAGTAGGGACTGAGATTCAGTTGTGTATTAGTTGTTGAGAAGCTTTTAGGAGACCTCTATTTGCTAGGAGCACATTTTCCAAAAGTCAGACGATTAACTTTGGATGCTCCCTTATTCAGAGCCCACTAGTGCTTTTGTCCCTTATAAGCAGATCTCTCCCTGATCTCTCTTTGGTTGAATTTCCTCTTCTTGTCCCCTGAACCTCCATGATCCCTAGACTTCTGTCCTCAGACCTGTTTGTCCCCTCTACACTTTGTCAGTGAAAATAACAATAGCCTATATCTTGCCATTTTTCCTGTTGTGACCCCATTTCTCCCCACCTGGACTAGCAATGATGTCTCCTATCCATTGGCAGTTAATCCATTTGGATTTAGAATTCGTGAGCTGGGATTGAGTTGTCTTGACTGGTGTGTGGGTAGATAAAATTTGCCTATAGCTCACAGATCATTCTTCACATCACATTCAGCTGTCCACCCAGTTTTTCACTTTCTAATTCCTTCTCTGGACCCAATCTTGAATTCAGTCCTACTTTGGTAGGCTTCTGGACAGGTCTGTCAATCAACTGCCTGGTGGCTCCACTCACCACTCTTGTGATGCCCTAGATTTCCTTCTTGGGATCCCACTCCTCTTCTATGCCCCTTATATGGTAAACACCTCAAGGGTAGGGACAGTTTATATTTGTTTTGTCAACAGTTAGCCTTGACCTGGGCACATAGAGGTCAATAAAACTTTTCTCATTCATTCATTTATTCATATTGTGGTAAATGTTGGCTTATTTAATATTCCTATTGAGATTGGTGACAAAATGGTTTGTTTTTTAGCCACAACAATTCACAAATAATATCTTTTGAGAGGTAAAACATTGAGATCAGCTTGGATGGCCAGGGAAGGAAGTCCAATGTTCATTCAATATTCATATTGACTTCTCCAATCTAACAGTGTTGTGGGGCTGGTAGTACAAGCATTATTCCCATTTTACAGGTCCTTAAAGAAGTTGAGTCCATTGCTTCCATAATTAATAAATGCTTGCTTGAGTTTCAGACTCCTTCATCCCTCCAGTTCTCTCTACCACTGTACCATGCTTGGGCAAAATGAGCTCCCTGAGCTTTTGAACAGAGAATGGTGAGATATGCAGGGATTCTTGTTCTCATAGCTTCAGTGATCCCCTCTGTTTGTTGTGAGGCCTTTCTTCTCACCCAAGTTCCAGCCAGCTTTTCTTTTTAGGTTCTGAACCTAAAACCTTTTCTTGTTCTTCTTTTGGTGCCCCATAATAGTGTCAAATGGAGCATGTCTAAAACTGATGTCATGATCTTTCTCAACTTGAAGTCATTTCCAGATTGCAGCCTTCCCATTTTTGTCCATGGGGTCATCATTTGTTTATTTGCCAAAACTGGAATCTTGGTGTCATTTTTGACTCCTCTCTGTGTTACTTCCTACAATTAATCTGCCTCCTTATTGTTGTTCAGTCATGTCTGACTCTTTGTGACCCCAGCTGGGGTTTTGTTGGCAAAGATACTAGAGTGGTTTGCCATTTTCTTCTCCAGCTCATTTTACAGATGAGGAAACTGAGACAAGCAGGGTAAAGTGACTTGCCCAGGGTCACTGAGCTAGTTAATGTCTGAAGCTGGATTGGAACTGAAGTCTTCCTGACTTTCTAGCTTTCTCTCCGCTGGACCAGCTCATACCACCTTCATAGTTAAGAATTCTGGAAGTCGTTATCTGATCACACCTTCCTATTATATCATCTTTCCCTTTACCTTGTTTTTCCAATCCTTATTCTCTGTCCTCATAGTGGACGGATGGCCAGTTCATCAATCTTATAGCACTTTCCCATGTTATTACTTTTGTTCTAACTCTGCTCTTCCTTCCTAGTCTAAAGCCCTTAGGGACCTAGCTTAGCTCTACACTGTGTTTCCCTCTCATGTCCCTTCTTCCCTTGTCTGTCATGACTCACACTTTACTAAACTTCCACTCTGCGTTTTTCCTGCCATCCACTCCCTATTGTCTTTATGAAATACTATAAACACCTTGTGTTTATGCTTGTTGTGACTGCTGAATCCTTTTCCTGTCATGCCATCCATCCAATCAATTGCCCAATATTGTCACTTCTCTTTTCTTCCATTTGCATGACCACCACCCCTCTATTTAGCTCCTCTCCCCTAGTAAAGTGGTCTGTAAAGTTTTTGGCCACATACCCTATCAGCAAAAAAAGAAAAACAAACCAATCATCACAAAGACAAAGCCCAATATAATGTCAGATATTAGAATGTGAAACTGCCCCAAGTGTTTTGGGACACCCTATATTCAACAAAAATCAAAACAGAGATACAAGATAAATATGAAATAATATCAACAAAATCTTAAAGTGTTACTAATGGTATGAAACCTCTTTCTACCCCAATAGGCTAGTTCTTGATGAATTTTTAATTTGGAGATTTTAACGGGATGTGATTGAATATGCTTCCATGTTTTTGAAAATCTTGACTTACCACTTTGTTAAAGAAATGATTTGAAGGTCTGTTTCTAAGTTCAGTTTGTTCGTATTCTTGGTTTTGAGGATTGTCATAGCTGAAAAAGATTGTCTTCAAAAAATTAAATGGATCCTAATGAAAGAAGTACGTCGGCAGATTTATGTCCTAGCTCTTGATGCTTATCTTTCAATTGTAGTTCATCGATTAGGCAAAGGTTTTTGTTGAAAATGTTATAACAACTTTCTTTTTTCCACCAATCAGTGCTTCTTCCTAATTAATCAGATGGTGTAACTTTTTTATACTTAAAAAAGAAAGTCTTCATTAGATTTTGATGCAGGTTAGAAAATTCTGATTCCAATTTTAAGAAAAACTGGCCAATGATTTTAAAAGTATGAACAAAGAATTCACTGATGAGAACACCTCTTTAAAAAGGATAATTGAACAAATGGAAAAGGAAGAACAAAACCTAAGTGGGAAAATTGAACAAACAGAAAAGGAAGTACAAAAATTAACTGGAGAAAATAAATCCTTAAAAGGAACACTCAGACAGATCGAAATGGAGATGCAAAAGTTAACTGAAGAAAACAATTTGGTAAAAATTAGAATTGGGCAAGTAGAAACTAATAAATCTATGAGACAACAAGAATCAGTCAAGCAAAACCTAAAGAATGAAAACAGAGAAGAAAATGTAAAATATCTAATTTGAAAAACAACTGACCTGGAAAGTAGATCCAGGAGAGAAAATTTAAGAATTATTGGCCTGCCAGAAAGCCACGATGAAAAAAAGAGTCTGGTCAATATCTTCTAGGAAATCATCAAGGAAAACTTCCCAGAAGTGCTAGATCCAGAGGGCAAAATACTCATCAAAAGAATCCACCGTTCACCTCCCTAAAGGGGTTCCAAACTCAAAACCCCAAGAAACTTTGTTGCCAAATTCCGGAACTATGAAGAGAAGAAGAAAATACTACAGCCAGCCAGAAAGAAACCATTCAAATATCGAGGAACTACAGGATCATACAGGACCTTGCAGCTTCTACATTAAAGATCGAAGGAATTGGAATCTGATATTCCATAAGGCAAAGGAGCTGGAACTTCACTAAGGATCAACTACCCAGTAAAGTTCAGCATAACATTTCAGGCAAGGAGATGGTCATTCAATGAAGTAAGGGATTTCCAGACCTTTCTGACAAAAGCTCCAGAACTTAATAGAAAATTCAATCTTCAAATGCAGGTTTCAAGAGAGGCATAAAAAGGTAAACAGGGGGAAAAAAAACCTCAATACTCAATTTGGGCAAACTGTTTATCTCCCTGTAAGGGAAGATGTCAATCTTGAGAATTGTACATCTATTATGAAATATAAAAGGGATATACATAGAGGCAACAAGTATAAAGTAAATGATGTGATGATAAAAATATGATTTAAGGATGCAAAGCAATTGTAACAGGAGGTGTGACAAGGAGCAAGCAGAAAACAGTAAATTACATCACAGGAAGAAGTACAAAATTATAGTAAAGGGAAAGAGGGGAGGGAGATGAACATTGTTGGAGAGGTACACTCATCTGATTTGGCTCAAGGAGGGAAAAATAAACTTAAGTATATGATTCTAACTAGCTCTATAGGCAGTAGGAGGGGAAGGTGGAAGAAAGGTGAGGGGAAGTTAAAAGGGAGGAAAAAGCATTAAGGGTAAAGTGGAGTAAAAGGAAGCGGGGCTAAAAGAAGGAAGGAAGGCTGCAGAAGGTGGTAGTGAAAAGTGAAAACTGTTGAGAAGGGGGAGGGAGATGGGAGAACTAAAAGCACAAATGGTGGGAAAGAGGATGGAGGGAAATACACAGATTGTAATCATCACTGTGAATGTGAATGGAATGATCTGTCCTATAAGATGGAGACAGATAGGTGAATGGATTAAAAACCATAATACAATATGTTGGTTACAAGAAGCACATTTGAAATGGGGGTATACACACAGGGTAAAGGTCAAAGTCTGGAGCAGAATATATTGTGCTTCAGAGGATGTAAGAAAAGCAGGGGTACCACTCCTAATCTCAGACAAAGCAAAAGAAGAAATAGATCTAATCAAAAGAGATAAGGAAGGAAACTATATCCCGCTAAAAGACACCATAGACAATGAAGCAATATCATTACTAAACATGTATGTTCTTAGTGGTATAGCATCCAAATTCTTAGAGGAGAGGTTGGGGGAATTTAAGGAAGAAACAGACAGCAAAGCTATACTAGTGGGGGACCTCAACCTCCCCCTCTCTGAACCTGATAAATCTAACCTCAAAATAAACAAGAAAGAGGTTAAGGAGGTAAATACAGCTCTGGATAAGGCATATATGATAGATCTCTGGAGAAAATTGAATGGGATTAGAAAGGAATATACCTTTTTCTCAGCAGCACAGAAGCACATATACAAAAATTGACCATGTACTAGGACATCAAAATCTCACAATCCAGTGCAGAAATGCAAAGATAGTCAATGCATCCTTCTCAGATCATAATGCAAGAAAAATTATATGTAATTAAAAGCCATGGAAAAATAAACAAAAAATCAATTGGAAACTAAATAATCTAATCCTAAGAAAGGAGTGGGTTAAAGAGGAAATCATAGAAACAATCAACAACTTCATTCCAGAGAATGACAATAATGAGACCACCTACCAAATCTTGTAGGATACTGCAAAAGCAGTTCTTAGGGGAGGTTTTATATCTTTGAATGCCTACATAAATAAAATAGAGAAAGAGGAGATCAATGACTTGGGCATGCAGCTGAAAAAGCTAGAAAAGGAACAAATTGAAAAACCCCAAGTAAATACCAAATTAGAAATACTGAAAACCAAAGGAGAGATTAATAAAATTGAAATTAAGAAATCTATTGAATGAATAAATAAAACCAAGAGTTGGTTTTATGAAAAAACTAATAAAATTGATAAATCTTTGGTCAATTTGATTAAAAAAAAGAAAAATCAAATTACTAATATCAAAAATTAAAGGGGTGAACTCACCTCCAATGAGGCAAAAATTAAAACAATAATTAGAAATTACTTTACCCAACTTGATGCCCATAAATTCAGCAATCTAAATGAGATGGATGAATATTTTAAAAAATACAAATTGCCAAGATTAACAGAAGAGGAAGTTGAATACTTAAACAACCCCATCTCAGAAAAAGAAATTGAACAAGCCATCATTGAACTCCCTAGGAAAAAATCTCCAGGGCTGGATGGATTTACAAGTGAATTCTATCAAACATTTAAAGAACAATTAATTCCAATACTATATAGACTGTTTTTGAAAATTGGGGAAGAAAGAGTCCTTCCAAATTCTTTTTATGATATAAATATTATTTTGATATCTAAACCAGGAAGAGACAAAACAGAGAAAGAAAATTATAGACCAATTTCTCTAATGAATATAGATGCAAAAATTTAAATAAGATTTTAGCAAAATGAATACAGCATCTTATTAAGAGAATAATACATTATGATCAGGCAGGATTCATACCAGGAATGCAGGGCTGATTCAATATTAAGAAAAGTATTAGCATTATTGATCATATCAACAATGAAACTAATAGAAACCACATGATAATCTCAATAGATGTAGAAAAAAGTTTTCAACAAAATACAACACCCATTCCTATTAAAAACGCTGGAGAACATAGGAATTAAGGTTACTTTCCATAAAATAATAAGCAGTATCTACCTAAAATCTTCAGCAAGCATTATGTGCAACGGAGATAAGCTAGATGCATTTCCAGTAAGATCAGGGGTGAAACAAAGATGTTCATTATTTCCACTATTATTCTATATGGTACTAGAAATGTTAACTGTAACAATTAGACAAGGTAAAGAAATTGAGGGAATAAGAATAGGCAAAGAAGAAACTAAGTTATCACTCTTTGAAGATGATATGATGAGACACTTAGAGAATCCCAGAGATTCAAGTAAAAAATTACTTGAAATAATAAACAACTTTGGCAAAATTGTACGTTACAAAATAAACCCACACAAATCTTCTGCATTCCTATATATTAGTAACAAATTCCAAAAGCAAGAGATAGAAAGAGAAATCCCATTTAAAGCTAGGGTAAACACTGTAAAATATTTGGGAATTTACTTTCCAAAACAAATCCAGGGACTATATGAACACAATTACAAGACACTTTTTGCACAAATAAAGTGAGATCTAAGTAAGTGGAAAAACATCAGTTGCTCATGGGTAGGCTGAGCCAATATAATAAAAATGGCAATTCTACCTAAATTAGTTTACTTATTTAGTGCCATACCAATTAAAGTATCAGATAATTATTTTCTAGAGCTAGATAAAATAATATCAAAATTCATCTGGAAGAACAAAAGGTCCAGAATATCAAAGGGACTAATGAAAAGAAATACTAGAGAAGGTGACCTAGCTCTACCAGATCTCAAATTGTATTATAAAGCAGCAATTATCAAAACCACTTGGTACTGGCTAAGAAACAGAAGGGTAGACAAGTGGAATAGCCTAGGTAGTCAAGACACAGTAAGCAATGGATATAGCAATCTCCTGTTTGATAAACCCAAGGACCCCAGCTTCTGGGGTAAGAACTCATTGTTTGACAAAATTTGCTGGGAAAACTGGATAACAGAGTGCTGGAAACTAGGCATAGACCCTTACCTGACACCGTACACAAGAATAAAGTCCAAATGGGTAGATGATCTAGGTATAAAGGTTGATACTATGGACAAACTGGAGGAGGAAGGAATGGTGTATTTATGAGATTTATAGAGAAGGGAAGAATTTGACCAAAGAAGAGATAGAAAGTATTATGAAGTGTAAGATGAATAATTTTGATTACATTAAATTGAAAAGTTTTTGCACAACCAAACTCAATGCAACCAAAATTCAGAGGGATGTAGTATATTGGGAAAGAATTTTTACAGCTTATCTCAGGGATAAAGGCCTCAAGGCCTTTTTGCAATCTGCAAAAAAACAAGGGAGGGGGACCACTGTCAACCCTTCCATCATTTGAAAGTCCTGCTCCTTCCTTAAGAAGCAGAAGGTGTGTGGCATATGAGTGTCTGACACATACACCAAGTGGATGTGCTAATCTAGAGATCAAGTGTTTATATAGTATAATTCTACTTTTATATGTAAGTAGTTTTTCCATACAAGTAATGCAGAAACCCGAGGGAAGCTCAGGAGGTTAGGGGTGAACATCCTGGTGATGTTCTTTTAGGTGACCAGGAAGCTAAATCCAACATGGTTTCAGTCACAGCATTCTTCCTCTTGTCATGGCCATACATCCTGTATTCCAGTCTGTTTTTGAGACTAACAAGGTTGATATTAAAATGTAGCACCAGAATTGGTGAATTAGTTGGAGAAATGTGATGTATGGGCAACTCAATTGAACAGATATTAGTGTAATGCCATACCGATGCTATCACTGGTGCTTCTAAATGTCAGTTCCATTTTGACAAGGTGGTGAGGGATCTAGATGGTGCAGTGGATAGAGCACTGGGCCTGGAATCTGCAATAGCTGAGTTCAAATGTGAACTTTGACACTCACTATCTTTGTGACCCTGGGCAAGTCACTTAATCTCTGTTTCTTTACCTGTAAAATGTGGATCATGAGAACACCTACCATTTCAGTGCTATTATAAAGAACAAGTGAGATAATATTCATGATATGTTGAGCACTATGTCTGGCCCATTCCTATATAAATGTTAGATTTAAGTTTAGTTTTTAGTATTTTTTTCTTTTATATGGTTGTATTTATTGTGTATATTGCTGGGTCATCTCCAATCATCCTGACTGGTCACAGGATTCAGATGACTCTGGAGGAGAAGTGAGTCTGGTGACCTGCACAGTCCTTCCTCACTCAAAACAAAGTCAAGTGCAAGTCATGTCATCATTTCCCTGCTGACATGGTCATCCTTGTCAACGAAGGATGAATACAATACATGTTTAATTTAGGCTTGGGGTACACATACAGCTTTGCTAAAGTAATATTAAATAGTTTGAAAATCAGACTTCATGTGAACAAGCTATCTTTTAGCTTACATGCATGATACCCCAAATTGTCCTGTGTTAGTAAATGCTACCTTCCTCATAGGAATGTGAAGGAAATAGTTTGTAAACTGTACGTAAGGAAATGTGAGTTGCTCTAATGGTGTGCAGACATGATCTCAGAGCCATCCATAACTGCTATATTTCTCCCATAAGAGGGGCAAATCACCATCAGCCAGATTACTAAGGCAGTTATCTGAATCAATCACGCAACATCCCAGGGTTCACTGAACATAAACCATTTTTTTATTTGAATTATCTAAATGATGCTCAGCTTTTAGCTTCATTTTGCCAGTGGAGGTTTGGGTTACAGTTACTTATGCTTCAGGAAAAGAAATGACTATTTCTCTTAGGCCACAGTTGTTGAGTACAACATTAAGGAATCATAGGAACTGAGTCAAAGTGGGCTAAACCACTCCCTTGATGGTATTCCTGATCCAGTTGAGATATTTTGTTGAAAGAAAAGTGTAGACACCAAGAAGATAGGGATTGCCACAGTTTTTAGGACCCAAGGAAGTGATGCCTACAAATGTACCTCTACATATCAAAGGGCCACCAGAATTCCCCTAGGAAAAAAAGAAGATGTGGGATAGAAGGGAAATCAACATTAAATGTTACTTGAAGTAGGAAAAAGGATTAAGAGATTAAAAAGAAACTAATTGTCTTCAGTTTATACTTAGGTGAAGTGAGAATGCTCAATAAATACCATTGTGTTGGGTGATATTTGAAAAATACTAAATTTTATTATTCAGTTTCTTTTAGAATCAGTGAAACCAAGAGCTAAAATCCCAGCAGCGGTCAAATCTTTCTGTTTTCTGTTTTATTTTCCAGTCATTGGAAATTAATTAGAATCTTTTCTTTTTGAAAAGATAAAATTTCTGGAAATAGTAGTTTAGTGATTTAATTAAATGCTATGCTTTTACATAAAAGGGCAAATTAGTGAAATCTACTTGAGGCATTGAGAACAAAGTGGTTTAACTTCTATACGGATTGTTCCGTCACTTCAGTTGAGTGTGACTGGTTGTGAGTCCATTTGGGATTTTCTTGGTAAAGATACTGGAGCAGTTTGCCATTTCCTTCTCCAGCTCATTTTCCAGATGAAGAAACTGAGGCAAACAGGGTTAAGTGACTTGTCCAGGGTCACATAACTTGTTGCAGTTGGATTTACACTCAGATCTTCCAATCCCAGAGCTCTATCTAATATGCCACCTCACTGCCCCACTTTCTGGTTTATGCCCCACCAAAAACCAAACAAAAACCAATCCAAAACCAAAGCAGACCAGAAATCCAACCCCAACGGCAAAGATGGTCAAAAAAAATCTCAGAACTGATATTTCCTCTTAGGTTTCATTTGAATTAGGAAATAATTAGCAACCAACGACATGCTAAGAAGTGCTTAGAGTCAGAGGGTCTCAGTTCAAATCTCATCTCTGATATTACCTATATGACCTTGCCCAAGTCACATAACCTCTGCTTGCCTCAGTTTCCTTGACTGTAAAATGGAGATGGTAACACTTCCCTTCTAGGGTTGTTGTGAGGATCACATGAGATCATATTTTCAAAGCACTTAGCACAGTGCCTGGCACATAGTAGAAGTTATAAACATATATCTATCTATGTATCTATCTACCTATAGATAGGTACACACACACACACACACACACACACACACACACACACACATATATATATATACACCCACAGATATACATTTCCATATATATGTGTATACACACATATATTTACACCCACCCATATATACACATAGTAAGCCTGGACTATGACTGTGTCTAGTGGCTGGGCACCCACATGGATCTCTGTGCTTCTCTTCCCCTCTCCAGACTCTTCTAGGCCTCACCCAAAAGAAACTCTTTTATTTAGAAAGGTAAACCATTCATTGTATCCCTGACTGTGTTTACCTAACAGAGTAAGAACTGCCTCCAACTTGTTCTTTTATTTACCACACATGTGCCTTTCCCACCACTGGGATCTCCCGCACAAATCCAGTTCGGTGCGATGAAATACAAACCATATTCGTACTTGCAGATTTCTCTGTCAATAATGATGACATTGACTTCCCTCAGAGTGTCTGGAATCATCTTGGCATTGTTGGTGATTGTGCCCCATCCTGCAGCTTGGCAAGTTGTACCATATTGGATATCATTTCCTCTTTTGGGCAGATTCAGTAATTTTACAGCACTTGTAATCTTTGCTTTTCCATTCAGCTATTGAATAACAAATGTAAACAGTTATATTATCAGGATAGGAGAAATAATGCCCAGCTTTGTGATCAATAAAATATATGCAAAATGGAGGGATCCAGACAGAACCAAGCACACATCAGATATCAGAAACCCAAGAATGCGTTTCTGTGTATGTGAAAAATTCCATTTCCCATCTTTCCAAACATTGTACCTCCTCATCCCCAAACCCAAAATCCCTTCCAGCTGTGGAAAACAGTGGCAGAAGTTCGTGGTTTGAGGGATGGCAGCCAAAGAGAGAGGAGCAAACTGGCTAATGATGAGGGTAGGGCAGGGAAGTGGGAAGTGTTCTCAAACACCAGATTTTTGGAATAATATCAGGAATTCCAGGACCAAGGATCCAGTACATGAGGAGGATGAGAGAGGCCTGAGTCTTGAAGTGAGAGGGAGCAAGGCTTAGCTTTTGTCCTACATGATGGTAACATTCAAAGGTCAAGGGTTCTGTTAGTGTATTCCCCAACTCCTAATGCTTAGGGTAAGACTATAAGACTAGAGGTGGGTATGGGTCCCAGTGGTAGAAAGTGGCAGGAGCAGTTTAATTTTAATGGGCTCCTGGAAATCCTTTGAATTATTAGAGGAATAAAATAAAAGTTGTCCAGTCAAAAGAGTACATAAAAACCCTAAGGCAGCTTATGGAGTTGGGAGATCTGCTGGCTTTAATGAAAATCCATGAAATTAATGAAAGGGGCATGGCATAGTAGATAGGGTGCTGAGTTTCAAGTCAGGAATATCTGGTTTCCAATCCCACCTCTGACACTTGCAAGCCACATGTCACTTCACCTCTGAGTGACCCTCTCCTATTCTGTCAGATAAGGGAGTTGGACTTCCAAGGTCCTTCTCACATGTTCATCTTTGAATCTCCAAGGGCTTTTCTGGCTTTCAGTAGGTGACCCTCTGATATCAAGGGAGTTTATAAAGTAAATCTATTAATTACCCTTCTCCCAGTGGAAAAAAGAAAAAGAAGAATTTGTTAAATGTGTAAGATGTGCCAACACTGTGCTAAATATTTTACAAATATTATTTCATTGGATCCTCATAACAGTCCTGGAAATTAGGGCCTATTGTTATTTCCAATTTAGAGATGAGGCAACTGAAACAGACTGAGGTGAAGTGACTTGCCCAGGACCATACAACTAGTGTCTGAGGCCATATTTCAACTCAGGTTTTCCTGACTTCAGGCCCAACCTTCTATCCACTGGCCACATGCTTTTGCCCCAAAGTAATCAATCTTATACTCCCGAGGTGGCACTGTCCTTCCTCCCCAATTTCCTCCAACCTAACACTTGCAGCACTCATAGCATATCTGTAGCAAGAAAAGGAAAAGGGCTCAAGTTCTCGAGGAAAGCTCCTTTTTACTTTCCTCTATATTATCTTTCCTCTAATGTGATGGAGCCTCTCAAATGTTTGTTCCATAACTCTGTGAGTCAATCGGTTCATGTTGGGACAGCCCCAATCACTGAGACATGAGTTGGATCATCTTGTCCACTCAATACAGGATCAATGGCACTTTGTAGTAGGAATTCTTAACTTTTTTGTGCCATAGATTTCTTTGGTAGCCTGGTAAAGCTTTATGGACTCTTTTTCTGTTTGATGTTCTTCAATGCACAAAATAAAAGTCATAGGATTACAAAGAAAACCAATTATATGGAGGTAAAGATCCATGTTTTCCCCATCCAAGTTCCCAGATCCTTTGAAATCTATGCAGTGACCTTTTGGTGATTCCTTGAATGAGGAGATAATTCAAAAATCCTTCCCAAAATTTGATCACTTTGTACATTCATCACAGTGATTAGAAAACTCCTTTGATCATCTCCCTACAGGTAAAAGGCCAATGCCTGATGTGTTGACTAATTCATAGCAGTTCTATAGAGAAAAGAAGAAGAAATTGGAAATTGTATACCTGGAGAAGTTCAAGATCACCTTCTTTTGTATAGGAGTTGTAGTGTGGATGGGGAAGCTCTTCCTTAAAAGTCATAATCTGTTTTTCTGGCTCTTCCTTGCTTAGTGAGTGAGCTCCAAGAATGACAGTGGTTGTTCCTTTTCTGAAGCAGATATGATGCTGTCAGTATCAAGTAATTCCAAGCAGTTGCTGCATATGACATTTTCTGGATTCTACCTATGTCATCTGTATGTTCAGAAATACATTGTTGAAATGCTGTGTCTGCTGTAGATATAAGGACACAAAAATACTTGGGAAAATTCTACAATGCTCTCTCTAAGTAATAATTGTTATTTCATTTTGTTTTTATCTTCTTTTGGAGGGACAGTGTTCAGGTAGAAATGGTCCTAATGTAATCAATATATAATTAATGCTGTTTAGACTAATTATTGTACAAGTGACTAAAAGAATTGTGTTTTATGGGGTTTTTTTGTAATTGAATATGGTATTTGTATATAAGTTCCACTTCTTCTTAGTTGTAGTAATAGTAGTGTATATCTCCCTATACTTATACAGTATATTAAAGGCAGGCATGTGACAAAGTGGACAGAATGCCAGCCTGGAGTCAGGAACACTTATCATCCTGGATTCAAAGCCAGCCTCAGACACTTAACAGCTATGTTACCTTGGGCCAGTCACTTAACCCGGTTTGCCTCAGTTTCCTCCTCTATCCAATGACCTACAGGAGAAAATGTCAGAGTACTTGACTCTCTTTGCCAAGAAAACCCAAAAGGGATCTCCAAGAGTCAGACACGACTAAGTCTACAAGGAGAGGCAGGTAGGTGGTTTGGTGGATAGCTGTGAATCAAACTGTGGACAAGTCACTTAACTTTCCTCAGCCTATTTCCTCATCTATAAAATGAAGGGTAATGACAGAACCTACCTCACAAGATTTTTGTGATGATCACATGAGATCCCACCTGTAAGACGATATGCAAACCTTCACGACTCTATAGAATAGAAACTACTTTTAAGGAGTAGTTTAGAAATGGATGTATATTTCCTGTATAATGAAGGCCATGTAGGGTCTTGAATGAGGATAGGCTTCATTGCCCCCAATTATATCTATACAGGAGTCTGTTTAAAAAAAGAAGTAATACAGATAATAACTAATCATTTCAGGAAAGGCTGCTTGGAAGAGATTTCTTCATTCTTCATTGGAACAGTATAACTTTGATTATTTAACTTCAGAGTGTATCAGAAGGTTGTTGCCATCTTACCAACATATTTCTTCATGCCTACTGAGTAAGCTTTATGAGAGTTTTACAATTAATAACTTGCACCTGCCCTGTCCCCCAAATAAAATGCAAAGAATTTTATTGGCCATATAATATATCCCATGTAACATAGAGCTAAGGACTGCACTGACAAATAAATGAAATCTCCCTTTACCACTGCAAATGGTTATTTTCTCTACCATTTAGTCATAGAACATTGCCTAGAGCATATGGAGACTGTGACTTGACAAGTTTTCAACGTTGTTCTTATTGGAAGATTTAAAGCTCAAAGGGGTCAATGATGCCCCTTTGAATGCCAGTGGCTTCAGCACCTTATTTTTCCTCAGATATAATGATGAAAGGATTTTCTTTCTAAAGTAGAAGTATGCATCTTAGTTATCAAGAAAGAAGGCTAAATATGTTAAAGTTCTGTAAGGTATGATCACTTCCCCTTTGTTTCTGGCACAAGCAATGCCAAGATATCCTCCTGAGCATTTAAGGACTGGCACCAAAATGGGCAGAAGCAGTGTTACCTCCTGGTATTAGCAGTAGGAATGTGACAGCAGAGAGCAGAGAGACAAAGGAAGTCAAAGGCACGTCCATTTTGGCTTGCACCCACCTATGTCTTTGAGTCTTTCTGAGCATGGGTGCACTCTAATATATACTGAGAAAATAAAAGGAGGATGTGGTTTTCTTTCACTCCTCCTCCTCTATTTACTTTTTCCTCTCTGGAAGATTAGTTTTAGGAAATGAAGCATGGGTAACCACCAAGTGACAACAGATGACCAATCCTAGCGGTCATCAACTATTTCCGCAACCTTGCATAAATGTTCCATTAATGGGGGATAATAGATAGACTAAGGTTAGGGGGCAGGGAGAGGAAGTATTGCTGATGTGACTAATTTTTTTTTAAGGTTATGAAAGTACCAGGTGTCTGGTATGACATTTGAAGGAGTATAATTTTAATTTGGAAAAGAAGATACTTTGAGATCCAATAAATATAGTCTGGAAAAACTATAGGAACTGTCAATCATCAACTAGATCTTTTATTAGACATCTCTAAGAAACGTCAAGATGGAGTGATTTTTCAGGTCTGAGGGAAAGAATGTTCCTCCCTGTCCAGACTGATACCCTTTGGTCTCCTGGTTGCTTTCCCCTTTTTGGAGAATGACATCTGCATTCTTGTCTAGAGGTGTTGGGGAAGAAGAGAAAATTAGATGAGGGGTTCTTAACCTGTTTTCTTTGTTGTTTTTGTTACTGGTCTCTTTGGCATTCTACAGAAGCCTTTCTACCTCTACTCAGTGTAACCCAGGCTACAAGCCTGAGTTTTTTGTGTGTTGGGAAGTGGGAGTGGGATGGGAGAGTGAAAGCAGCAGCATTGTATAGAGATGTCTGGGAAGTGCCTTCGTGGCCTGAGACTTGGCAGAGCCCAGGGTTTATGGGTGTTTTAGTTCCAGAAAGAGGTAGAGGCTGGAGAGCAGCTCTTAGGGCCAGCCCCCTCCAATGTAGAAACTTCCCCTCCCACTGGCCAGCTCACTCAGACCCAGGACATGGAGACCTCACAAGTTGTGACCCATTTTATTATTTTTCTTTAATCATGTTCAGTGGTGACCAATTCATCATTGCTTACATGAAGTGATGCTGAGTGAAGTGAGCAGAACCAGGAGAACGTTGTACACGGTAACAATAACATTTTTCTGTGACTAACTTTGATAGACTTAGCTCTTCTCAGCAATGCTAGGACCCAAAACAGCTCCACAAGATTCATGATGGAAAAGGCCACCCACATCCAGAGAGAGAATTATGGAGTCTGAGTATAGGTGGAAGCATACTGTTTGTGTTTTGTTTCTTTCTATCTCTTGTTTTCTCCCTTTCATTCTAATTCTTATATATAACATGGCTAATGTGAAAATATGTTTAATAAGAACATATATTTGGCGCCTATATCAGATTGCAAGGCCTCTCTGGAAGAGGAGAAGGAAGTGGAGAAAACTTAAACCTTATGGAAGCAAATGTTGAAAAATAAAAATCAATAAATATATTACCAAAAAAACTTAAATTTTCATTCTGAGCATTTTCACCTTTGAAATGGGCACATGTTACAAATCAGGGCATGATTTACTGTTTTGTTGATTAAGAGAGTGATGGAAGACTATGACAAATGCAGATTAAATTTACGTGTGTGTTTCATGTACTCCCTCCCACCTTCTGGTAAACATTTACCAGCACACCCCTGGAAGATCAAGAGCATGACGATCTCCATGGGCTGCTGAAGGGAGATGAGAATTGAGTAGCTTGAAGAGCTTGGAAGAAGTTCTTTGAAGGAATAGTAATATGGATATTGAAGTCCTTTATTGTGAAAGCAGTGGTTTGGGTGGAGCAGATGATTCTGGGTCAGGGACTTTGGTTATTGAGGAAGGAGGAAGAGTGACCTGGTTTAGGTGACAACAGCCACAAGAATACTGAATGGGTGATAAATCTGGATTGAATGAATCTCAAAAGAAGAGAGGATGCAATGGAGAGCTGGGAAGTGAATGAAAGGACAACCAGTCCTAGAGGGAATGACCAGGCTTATGATATTAACGGGAGAGAACCAGGTATCAATGAGTGCCAGAAGATGGAAGGAATGGGAGAGGGAAAGATTTTAGAAGAAAGCAAGATTGTTAACCATAGAACAGGCATTCCAGAGAGCACAGTGGAAGGGGTGGGTAAATTGGAGTGGGTCATGGAGGAACTGTAGTATTGAGGATGATGGGAATAAGGGCATGGACAGTGGGGGATGGGGAATAGGGTTTGTATAATGACACCCAGAGGTTCCAATTGCCTTCTATTTGAGGAGTGCAAAGAAGCAAGCAACCCCACCTGAACTGGTAAGCAGATGGCTATCAAATCTTTTAAAAGAAGAAAAAGTCGCAGCAGTGCCTGTGTGGTACAGAGGAAGGGTGTGGACGAGAATTAGTACTGGATCATCTCACTAATAGTCAATATGTCTACGTGATACATCCCTTCCCTCATTTTGACAGACCCCACACCTGAAGATCAAGCAGTTTCTGAAAAGTGTAATTAAGATGAGTATTCCTAGCCCCAAGGAATCAACTTAATGGTCAGTAAGGCTCCCTCTAGGGAGGACTCTTAGGACTTGGCTTTTCCTAACTTCCTAATGATGAAATAACAGGGAAGAATGAGAACTGTTAATCCAGCTCCTCATGAAAATGTCCACCCATCAGGGTTGTATAACGTTTTCCAGGACCGGTCCAAATGATGTGCTATCAGGATGACCAGAAGAAAGCTCTTCATAGGGTTAAAAAGTGGTGTTGTACCTTGCTGTGGGTCTTTGGCACAAATGGAGGCATGCTATAAGACCCCTGTCTTACCAGCTGCATGCCCTCCTAGGAAAGTATTTCTTGCTTGGAGAATTGCCTCATTCTGCCCTTTGTTCCATTATTCTCATGACGGATGGCACTGGTTTCAGAGGACCTGGGTTCACATCCTGTCTCTGATGCTTAGCATTTGTGTGGCCTGGCATAAGTCACTTGGCCTCTCCTGGTCTCAGTTTCCTTATCTGTAAGTTGAGGCAATTGGAAGAGATCACCACTGAGGTAGCTTTGGACTCCATGTCTCAAGCAGTATACATTTATTCAGTGACTGCTACTGTCCCAAGGGCTGAGGATACCAAAAGAGACAAAAGAGAGTCCCTCACCATCTAGTGGGGTGACAGTCTGTAAACAATTGTACACAAACAAGCCAGGTACAGAAACAGTAGGAGGAAAGGCACCAGAATTAAGAGAGGTGGGAAAGCTTTGCTGTAGAAGATGGGATTTTAGATGGGATTTATGAAAAGTCAGGAAAGACAGTGGCTTGGGAAGAGGAGGGAGAGTTGTACAGGCAGAGGGGGACACTCAGAGGAAACTGGATTGGAGAGATGGACCATCTTATTCCTGGAGCAGCCAGGAGGCCAATGTCACAAGATCCAAGAGCGTGTGGTTGGGAGAAAGGTGTAAGAAGATTGGACAGGTGTGTGTGGGGGGTTCTAGATCATAACTTGAGAGCTATGATTGTATAATACTGAGTGTTGAACGAAGACAAAGAGCCCTAAAGAAGCTGACCAGCTACAATGAATTAAAAGACAAGAAAGGTCTGAATAAAGAAGGGATCTTGTAATTATCAATACATGAATGTGTGAGCATGTGGGTGGGGAACTCAGTGGTACAATGGATAGAGTGCAGGGCCTGGAGGCAGAAAGATTCATTTTCCTGAATTTAAATCTAACCTCAGGTACTTAATAGTTTTGTGTCCCTGGGCAAATCACTTAGCCCTGTTTTCCTCAGTTTCCTCATCTGTCAAATGAGTTGTGTAAAGAAATGGAAAACCATTTGTCAGGAAAACCCTAAATGAGGTCACAAAGAGTCAGATACAACTGAAACAATGCGTTCAATATGTGTGTGTGCTTTGTGTGTGTTTTATGTGTAAATGTACACACACACATAGATGTATTATATATATTAAAATTTTGAACGTAAAACATTTAAGACCTTCTACTCTGCCTTTCATATTTTCAATCAAACTTTTTATTCATGTTTCCAAGTCTCTCTGTCCCATCACTCAGTTTATCCAGTTTTTCCCATCTTAACTATAACTGTCTGCACTGGAATTCCCTTCTAGCTTAAAGCCAAGAATTAACTCTACTGTTATATAACAAACATCAGCATTTTCCCTGCTTATTTATAACTAAATATAAATGTCAAATTATCAAATTTCTATCTCATCCTTTTAAAACCCCAATCTGTATATAACAAACTCCAAATTTAGAAATTGTGTAACAATTACATTAGATTAATGTTGCATCTAACATATACCCCTCCTTGTGTTAAACATTTTACAATCTTCAGTGCTGAAGATCACCAGCTGTAATAGTCACATTTTCTCTGAGTAATTTGCGGCAATTGTCTCAGATGGTGGATTTTTGTCAGCCAGGTAGTACAAGTACACACAGCTCAAAGCAAGTTTCTATAGTCAGTAATGCAGAATGCTCACCCATCCACTGACTCCTCCTCCTACTGGCTGAGCCTTGGCACTCACAGTCTAAACATGGGAACTTCTCCCCACGAAAAAGGACAAAAAGGTGTGCAACAGGGAACTGTTTGCTCAGCAAAAAAAAAGAAGGGAAGTAGAGGGGGTTGTGTCCGGGGCATAGACAAGGTTGGGACGAAGGTTTAGTCGGGCAGAGAACAAGATATATTACAAAGTGTGCTTATCTACCAGGTTAGTGAGCTGCAGATGTTGAAGGGAGTATGTTTTAACAATCCAAGAAACAATTAACTCTTTGAGGAATCCACTTATGAGAGATCATCTCTCACAGTTAGGAAGGACTTTGAATACCAAATAGAACATTTGGTATTTGCTCCTAGAGGAAAAGTTAACCATTACAGTTAGCATTACAGTAGCAGTGTGGCATGATCTGACCTTCATTTTGGGAAATTTGCTTTGGTGGCAGAATGGAAGAGTGATTGGAGTGGGCAGAGAAGTGAGGCAGGCAGTCTCAGTATCAGTCTATTGCAACAATCTAGGAGTGAGGTAATGAGGGCCTGCACCAGAGTAATGGTAGTGTCAGAGGAGAGAAGGAGTCTTATTGGAGAGAAGTTGCAAAAGTGAAATCTGCAGACATTGGCACTTTGATATGAAGGATGATAGATAGTGAGGAATCCTGGGGTGCAGGAAGGTAAGTTGAGGAACTGAGTGGCTGGAATTTCTGGGGGAGAATCAGTATATATGGTGATGTCCCTCGTATCTGGGCAGGAGTTGAGGAGATGTGAAAAATTGTAGCCAGACATCGAATTCATTGAGCAAAGAGAGTGACCTTTGGGTCTCTAGACAACAGCCACCAGGACCTTGTTTGGATTGTGAACATAATTAGCATAAAGCTCAAAGGAGGAGAGCTTCCTGAGTGAATGAAGAAGAGGAAGACCCTGGAAAAGGCAATGGAAAGCCAGGAGTGTTCCAATTCCCGGGCTTCCACCGGTGAACTGAGGAGACCAAGAGAAGGAGCAGTGAGTACTGAAAAGGGTGGCCAGGGAGGCTGTGTCATTGGGGGAAGCCAGGTTGGAGTAAGAGCTAGAAGATCAAAGAGTGGGGCAGGAGGAGAGTGAAGATGAAGGGAAGTACTGACTCTCTCCCAGGCCTGGAATTATTTGCCCCTTAGGCTTCCTGGCTTCCTTAAAGTTTTCATTCAAATGTCATCTTCTGCAAGTGACCAGAGCTCCATACTGCTACTAGTGCTATACCCTCTGGGATTGCTTTCCAACTACTTTGTATGTATCCCGTACAAACCTGTTTACTCTCCTGTTGTGCTATTCTGGAAGGCAGAGGAAGTATTTTTGCCTTTCTTAGTATCTTAAGCACTTAGCACATAGCTAACACATAAGAAATACCTAATAGAAGCTTGTCAAATGACTACATGGTCTTTTTTTAATGCTGTATTTGACTTGCTACGTATACACTCTAGTCCAGCAGTGGGATCTCTGGGTTAAAAAGTATGGTCATTTTATTCTCTTTCTTAGCCTAATTCTAAATTACTTTCCAGGTCAGTCCAACACTTTGTTATATTACATACATATGCGTATGTATAATACGTATATATTATTGAATTGCTTTCTTTTCTGTTGATACCAAAGTTAAGACTAAAAATTAAATTTTTATTTTATTGTGAAAAAATATTTTAAAAAAGAAGTTAATTCCTTTCTTTTCTTTAACCATTTACTTTATTACCTTCATAATAAAAATCAGTATTTGAATTCATTTTTTATTCTGAACTGAACTAAAGAAAAAGAAAGCATGTCTATAATGACAGAAGACAGCAGAAAAACACAGAAAAGGGGATTCTATATGAAACCATGAATGTCTGTTTCAAACTAGTTGATTTGTTAAAAAAAAGTATAGAATAAATTCTACTCATTTTCAAAACTGCCATGCTTATCTCTTACCTTCTGAATTTTTTCTATTTTCTTCTGTGAATTAAAAAGGCATAATTATAATTTTCTTTTTTTCCCCATCATTGGTACTGATTCCTCCCTTCTCTCACCTTCTTTTCTTTTTAATTCAAAGACATAGAAAAATAAAATGTGGAACCAATAAGCATAGTGAAGCAAGGAAATTCATATATTGTTCCCATCTTAAAGTTTATTTCTCTATAGCTTATATGCTGCCACCTTTCTATCAGAAGATGGGTAACATGTTTCATCAAATGTCCTCTTGAGACATAGTTGGTCATTATTTTGATCAGAATCGAGGCTTTCAGAATTGTTTTTCCTTCCAATGTTGCCCTTTTATAAACTGTTGTACTTCTCCTCACCTCACTCTGCATCAGTTCATACCACCCAGGGTGCTCTGAAATGGTCACTTTTGCCCTGTCCATACTAATCCATCACGTTCATATCTCACAGCCTTTTCAACCATTCTCCACTGGCCCAAGAGACAATGATATGCACCCTCCCAGATTCTAGTTAGCTCTTCTTTTCTTTCTTTCGCATTTTAATTCCCCCATCAGGATTAGGAAATTTCTTTTGCTTCTGTGACTTCTCTTCCAGTCGTTACCCTTCCTGCTTGTCATGCCTACTTGTTTCCTGGTTGAGTTTTGTGTATTTCTTCATGAAACTGATGTATGTATGTGTTTTCCTCCTTTGCCCCGTGCTGATAAGAGTGAGCTTTCTATCTTCACTCTCCCCTAATCCATCCTTCAGGTTTGTATATTATTCCTTTTTATTCTATCATATTCCTCCCATTTGCTCTCCCTTCTTTTTTCCTCTCTTCAGATCTCCTGAAAAGAAATAAATCCTCCTCAAGAACCTATATTTAAAAAAAATTTACTTTGTTGATATTCTTTGAAGATATTGGGGCTCTAAAGGGATACTTGTCTTGTCTTCCTTATTAGGATACAAACACTATATCATCATGCATGTTCAGATTGTTCCAATAAATTTACCTTTCCAGATTTGTCTGGATTGTATGTTTCTCTTTCAAAGTTCCTATTCAGCTATGGAATTGTCATCAGAAATGCTTGAAAGTCCTTGATCTCATTCAAGATTCATTGCCCCTCTAGGATTGTATTCAGTTTTGCTACGTAAGTTACTCTTAATTGTGAACTCTTACATTTTGCCATTTGGAATACAGTATTTCCAAGTACTCTCTGGTTTTTAGTGGAATTTGTTCTTCTGACATCCCGAGTTTGGTATTTGTACTGCTTCTTTCTGGATTCTTTGCGGTATCTTTTCTTTGATATGGGATGGACCCCTGGATGTGGAGTTAGGAAGACCTGAGTTAAATATGGCTTCAGATGTTTAGTAAGTGTGTTATCCTGGACAGGCCACTTAATCTCTGTCTCCCACAGTTCCCTCATCTGTAAAATGGGGATCATAGCACTTACTTCACCAGGTGATTGTGAGGATAAATGAGATAAAGTCTATCAACTACTTTGCAAAGTTTAAGCTCTATACAAACGTGTGTGGTGGTTGTTATTATTTTGGCAATTCCTGAGGCTTTCCCCCGGGGTTCCTTTCAGGTGTTTGTTGCTGTATTCTTTCTATTTTTACTTTGTTTTCTGTCCCTAATATACATAGGCAGTTCCCACTGATTTCCATCTGATTTCTTAGTATGTTGTATCCAGGATTTAAAAAAAATTTTTCTTTCAGGAAGTCCTATGATTTGTCAATGACCCCTCTTTGACCTGTTTTCTCAGTCTTTTCATTCCAATATCAGTTATCATACACTTTCTTCTATTTTTCAATCTTTTGTCTTAGCTGGAGTATTTCCTGCTACGTTATGAAATCGTTGACTTCTGTTTGCAGTATTTTATTTTTTAGAGATTCCATTTCTGGGGTAACCCCTATTACGTTCTCTTTAAAAGTACTTTTCCCCCTGATTCTGTCCTTGAGAGTTTTTATGTGATTTTTAAAAATCTCTAATATTATTTATTCTAGTTATGAATGCTGACCTTATGGAAAAATCTCTGTTTTTCTTTAAGTCTCTGGCTGTAGTTGAGAGACAATGAGATGGTATGATAGACACAGCTTTAGGCTTGGAATCAGGAGATCCTAAATGTGAATTGCCTAACATTTTTACTAGCTTTGTGATCCTAGGTTACATGATTTATAGTCTATCTGTCTTCAGTTACTTCATCTATAAGATGGAAATAAAAGATAGTACCTACCTCTTAGGATTGTTGTGAAAATGAAATGATATCCCCTTTGCATACATTGAATCATTATATAAATATTAGCTATTATAGCTTTTTCATGGAATTAGAGCTGCAATAATTTTTGGTACTTGTGGGAAACTTATTTGATTTATTCATCTCTCTAAATTTAGTTCCTAAATTCTGAGGTCTGTTCCAGAGCCAACCTTAATTTTCTCCATTACTAGCCCTATTTCCATGCATTTTAGCAGAGTCTGGACAAGCTCAGGGGGAGGCCTGGGTATGGGTTGGGGATGCGGTCATCATCAGTGTGCATTGTGTCTTGGGCCAAGGTGACTATAACTGCATGATTAGCCCAAGGGGCCAATTTACTTTTATATCCTCTTTTTACCCCCTGGTATTCCCCGCATGAATTTGTGTCTTTCCTTGTACAGGCCACAGAGGCAGGGTATTACACCTGGCCTTGAGTCCAGATCACAACAAGATTTCTTCAGTTGCAGCTGATGGAACAGCCTTTGTCTGGAAATGCTGTTAATGTCACCAAAGGAGATGGAGGTTGATGGAGCCTGTGCCTCAGGGGCTCTGTTGTAGCTGCCTGGGGGCAGATGCTCCTCAGTTCTTTTGGATTCAGGGGAGCAGCAGCAGCCTGGCCTGGGAGCAGACTTTATGTCATAGATGAATTGTCTTTCCTGAGGCCCCAGTTTTCTCTCACTCTTTCAGAAAGAAAAGACTTGGGAAGGGAAGCCTACCCTCCACTTCCTCAGATACACAAACATGTCCACGGGTTGGCTCTCTCTTCTTTTTGGAACCCCTTAAACTGTACCCCTTTCTCTAAGAATGATGTAGCCACTTCAGTCAGCCTTCTGCACCTAAGTTCTCTGTCATGTGGCCTGCAAGTAGCTCTGGCCCTGAAGGATATGTCCTGCACTGCATGGCAAACTCACCACTAAGCAGTAGAGACTGAGAACCAGCTGTGAGCTATTTGCTGAGAGACTCTTAATAGATCTCTGTTTGCTAGGAGCACATTTTCAGAAAATCAGACAATTAACTTTGGATGCTCCCCTATACAGAGCCCACTGGTGCTCTTGTCCTTAATGAGCAGATCTCTCCCAGATCTCCCTTTCTTTGGTTCTTCTTCATCTCCTTGTCCCTTGAACCTCCATGATCCCTAAACTTTAGTCCTCAGCCCTGGTTTCCCCCTCTACATCTCATCGGTGATAATAACCGTGGCTTACATCTTGCCATTTCTCCTGCTGTACACCCACTTCTCCCCACCTGGACTAGTAA
Organism: Potorous gilbertii; assembly: GCA_028658325.1. Lineage (NCBI taxonomy): Eukaryota > Metazoa > Chordata > Mammalia > Diprotodontia > Potoroidae > Potorous > Potorous gilbertii. The sequence continues at coordinate 650,581,812 of CM053769.1, read as the reverse complement.
TGGTGTCTCTGGTCCCTTGCCAGTTAATGCATTTGGCTTTAGAACTTGTGAACTGGGATTGAGCTGTCTTGGTTGGTGTGTGGGTGCCTAAAATCTTCCCAGAGCCCACATATTTACCTGATCTCAGAACAGTTTATTCTTTGTGTAACACTCAGCTGTCCACCCAGGCTTTCATTTTCTACTTCCTTCTCTGGACACAGTCATCAATTCAGTACTATCGTTACTTCTGGGTGGGCCTGTCAATCAACTGCCCACTGACTCCACCCACCACTCCTGTGATTCCCTGGATTTCCTTCTTGGGATCCCCCTGTCCTCCTATGCCCCTCCTATGGTAAACATCTTGAGCATATTATATTTGTGTTCTCAACAGTTAGCCTAGACATGGGCACTTAATAAAAACTTTTTTCTCATTCATTTATTCATCTATTTATATTGTGAAAAATATTGGCTTATTTAATATTCCTATTGAGATTGGCTACCAAATGGTTATTTTTTATGCTGCAATGACTTATGAATAATATCTGCTAAGATGTAAAACATTGAGATCAGCTTGGATGGCCAGGGAAGGAAGTACAATGTTCATTCAACATTCATCTTGACTTATCCAATCAATGAGGCTGGTAGTAGAAGCATTATTCCCATTTTACAGGTTCTTAAAGAAACTGAGTCCATCACTTCCATAATTAGTAAGTACTTGCCTGGGTTTCAGACTCCTTTGTCCCTCCAGTTCTCCCTACCACTGCACCATATTTTGACGGAATGAGCTCCCTAAGTTTTTGAGCAGAGAGTGGTGAAATGTGCAGGGATTTCCATTCTCATGGCTTCAGTGATCCCCTCTGTTTGTTGCTAGTCCTTTCTTCTCACCCAAGCTCCAGCCAGCTTTTCTTTCTATGTACTGAAACTTTTCTTGTTCAGCCCTTGGTGCCCCATAGTGGGCTCAAATGGAGCATGTCTAAAGCTGTTGTCATGATCTTTCCCAACTTGAAAGCACCACCAGGTTCCAACCTTCCCATTTCTGTCCCTGGGGTCTTCATTGGGCAAGTTGCCAAAACTGGCATTCTTGGCTCTCTTTCTGTCACCTCCTACAGTTAATTTGTCTCTTTATTGTTGTTTAGTCATGTCTGATACTTTGTGACCCCAATTGGGGATTTCTTGGCAAAGTCACTGGAGTGATCTGCCATTTTCTTCTCCAGCTGTTTTTACAAATGAGGAAACAGAGGTGAACAGGGTAAAGTGACTTGTCCATGGTCACTGAGCTAGTTAGTGTCTGAAGCTGGATTGGAACTCAAGTCTTCCTGACTTGAGGCCTAGCTTTCTATCCACTGGACCACCTAGTACCACTTTCATCATGAAGAATTCTGAAAGTCTTTATCTGTTCACACCTTCCTGTTATTTCATCTTTACCTTTATCTTATTCCTCTAGACCTTATCCTCTGTACTCACAATGGATGGATGGCCAGTTCATCCACCTTACAGCTCTTTCCCGTGCTAATGTCCTCGTTGTAGCCCTGTTCTTCCCTCCTGGTCTCAAGTCCTTAGTGACCCAGTTCAGCTCTACACGGTATTTCCCTCTTCTTCCCTTGAGTCTCTTCTTCCCTTGTCTGTCATGACTCATTCTTTACTCATGCCCCACCCCACCCCAATCTGCATTCTCCCTGCTATCCACTCCCTATTGTCTTTATGACATACTTTGAACACCTTCATTGGGCATTTCAGACTCTTCATAACCTGGCCCATTTCTTACATGTCCAGAGTGACACATTTTGTCATCTAGCCTTAATGGCCCCCTTGCTGTTCCTCACACATGATACCTCATCTCCTGCCTCTGTGCCTTTTCCCTGGCTGTCCCTCATCCCTGGAGTCCATTCCCTCCTTGTCTCTACTTCCTTCTGGCAACCTCATCTTCCTTCAGGATACAGCTTCAGCACCAACTTCTACAAGGAGCCTTTGCAGGTCTCCTCTGATGCCAGTACCCTTCCTCCTAAGCTACCTTTATTTAATGACCTTATTTATTTGTTTTTATTTCTTTTCATAGTTGTGTTCTATATACACTTAAATAGGTACCTGTTGTCTTCCCCATTAGAGTATAAGATCCTTGAGAACAGGGATTCTTGTAGTCACTGTCTTTGAGTCACCAGCTCCTACTGCTGTGCCTGGAAGTTGGCCCATGGTTAATAAATGGTTGATTCGATCTCAGATGGATGATGAGGGTTTGAATGTTTATTGAGGTGATAACATTATAGAAGCTGGGATGAATCTGTCAACCCCCAAACCACTTTCTCATGACTCTATGTGGTTTACAAGCTTCTCAGAAATCACATGACATAGTGTGGTTATATGGAGAGCATTCATTTCTACTGATCTCACACAACACAGGCAACTTAAACCAATAACGTATAACTAAAGATTCATACCTACAAAAGCATGAACATCTCCTGATGTGTGTGTGTATGTGTGCATGTGTGTGAAGCCTAGGGCAAAGAAAAAAGCCATCTACATCACTGACCCAAATCTACAAATCCAGCCCTAATAACGTCCCTGAAGCTGTCATCACACATTGCCTACTCCTTGCTGGATTTTTCCTCCTGCATGTCTTGCACCTCAAACTCAATGCTGCCCCCAATGGAGCTCATTTCCTTGTCTCCCTATATCTGCTCCTCCCACACACTTCTTGGCATGTGTTGAGTGTACTACTATTCTGCCACTTCCCAGTTCTCAATGGCTTTCCTGTCCCTGCCATCCTATACATCCAATCAATTGCCTAGTATTGTCACTTCCCTTTTCCTCCACTTACTTGGTCACCACCTCTCAACTTAGCTCCTTCTCTCCCCTAGAATAGTTGTTTATTAAGTGTTTTGTTCATGCATTCCAGCACAAAAAAAAATCAACCTTCACAGCAAGGCCCAAATCAAATCTTTTGAGCATTTTTCCTTTTATTTTTACTCACTTATCTAACGAATTATATATATGCAATGTATATATTAGAATGTGAATCTGCCCTAAGAGTTTTGGGACACCCTACATTCACATGGGCAAAAAGAGAAACAAAAATATGAGAGAAAGATGAAATAATATTAAAAACAATTTGAAAGTGTTGCTAATAGTCTAAAACTCCTTTTTGCCCCAATAAGTTAATTCTTGGTGAATTTTTAATGATGATATTTTAATGGGATGTGATTGAAGATGCTTCCATGTTTTTGGAAATCGTGACTTAATACTTTGTTAAGCCAAATTTGACAATCTGGTTGTAAGTTCAGTTTGTTTCCATTCTGGTTTTTGTGGTTGTCATAGCTGAAAAAGTTTATCTTGGAAAGATTACACGGATCGCAATGAGAGAAGTCCATCAGCAGATTTATGTCCTAGCTCTTGATATTTGTCTTTCAGTTCCAGTTCATTGATTAGGCAATGTTCATCATTGAAAATTTCATAGCAAATTTCTTTTTTATGCAAATCTGGGGTTCTTCCTACCTAGTCAGAAGGCGTTAGCCTTATATTTAAAAAATACGTCATGAATGAATGACTCATCAATGAAAGTCTTCCTTTGATTTTGATGCAGGTTAGAAAATTCTGTTTCCAAATATAAGTGTGTAGCTATGCAAGTTTTTATAGGTGGCATCTTTTTTGATAACAAAAGTTGAGCTGTTCAAATTCTTCCTAATTGTGATGGCCACTATCTCAGGGCCAAATATAGGGAAGGTAAGGGTCATTAATAATGATGGTAGATGTAAACCTGTATTCCAATCATGCTCTTGAGAAATTTGAATTTCTTTTTACCTTTTTTGGCACATCTTATGAGATAAGCATCATCATTAAGTTCACAAAACACGACCAATAGAAAATTCCTAGTAGGAGTAAGAATGTCTGTCATTTGCTTGTTCACTTGTGCCTGCAAAATTTCATCTTTACCCTGTGGTTTCTTTGCAGGAATTTTCCAAAGCCACTTGTTCATTTTATGAGAATTAGTTAAAGTTAGGTGATGTAATCCCTTCGATCCAGGTAACCTGGTACATGTAGATTGCAATATGTTTCAATGCACTAATAGAAAAAAGCAAGGAAGGGGCACTATTCAACCCTTCCATCATTTGAAAGTCCTGCTCCTTCCTTGGGAAGCAGAAGGGGTGTGACATCTGACTGACATATACACCAAGTGGATGTGCTAATCTATAGATCAAGTGTTTATTTAGCTTAATTCTACTTTTATATATATTCTACCTTATATATAAATAGTATTTCTGTATAAGTAATGCAGAAACCCGAGAGGGGCTCAGAAGCTTAGGGGTGACCATCCTGGTCATTTTAGGTGACCAGGAAGCTCAATCCAACGTGTTTTCCATCACCCCATCCTTCCTCTTGCCATGGCCATATATCCTGTATTCCAGTCTGTTTTTTGAAACTGACAAAGTTGATATTAAAATTTAGCACCAGAGCTGGTGAATTAGGTAGATAAATATGATATATGGGCAACTCAATTTAACACATATTAGTTTAATGCCACAAAAATGCTATCACTGGTGCTTCTAAATCTCAGTTGCATTTTGACAAGGTGACAAGGGATCTAGATGGTGCAGTGGATAGAGCACTGGGTCTGTAATCTGGAACACCTGAGTTCAAATGTGAACCTTGGCACTCACTACCTTTGTGACCCTGGGCAAGTCTCTTGACTTCTGTTTCTTCCACAGTAAAATGTGGATAATAAGAACACCTACCTTTTCAATGTTATTATGAAGAACAAGTGAGACAATATTCATAACATATTGAGCACAGAGTCTGACCCATTGCGATATAAATGCTTAATTTGGTCTTGGGGTATAGATAGAGCTTTGCTGAAGTAAATATAAATAGTGTGATAATGAGACTTCATGTGAACAATGAATCTTTTAGCTTAAATGATACCCCAAATTGTCATGTTAGCAAATACTACCTTGTAAAGTGTAGCTAAGGAAATGTGAGGTGTTCTAATGCTGTGCAAGAGAGGATCTGAGAGCAGCCACACCTCTTGTGTTTCTCCCATAGGAGGGGCAAATCACCACTGGCCAGGTTATTAAGGCAGTTATCTGAATAAATCAGCCAAATCCAAGTTTTCATTTAATATCTACCTTTTTTATTTGAATTATCTAACTTATGCTCCATTTTTCACTTGATTTTGCCTGTGGAGACTTGGCTTTCATTTACTTATGCTTCAGGAAAAGAAATGACTATTTCTCTTTGGTCACAATTGTTGAGTATAGCATTAAGGAATTATAGGGCTTGAGTCAAAGTGGGCTAAACCACGCCCTTGATGGTATTCCTTATCCAGTTGAGATATTCTGTTGAAAGGAAAGTGTAGACACCAGGTCCTTGGGGAGTACCACATTTTCCAGGAAGGCCAAAGGAAGTGATTCCTACAAAAATGCCTTTGCATATCAAAGGGCCACCAGAATCCCCCTGCAAAAAAAAGAAAAGATGTAGGATGGGAGGGAAATCAACATTAAATGTTAGTTACAATAGGAAAGAGGTTTAAGAGATTAAAAAAAATAAATTGTCTTTAGTTTATACTTAGAGCAAGTGAGAGTTAGCATTTAATAAATACTGTGGTGTATTTGTTTAATAAATAGTATGGTAATATGTGAAAAATTCTAAATTTTATTATTCAGTTTCTTTCAGAATCAGTGAAAGCATGAACTAAAATCCTAGCAGCAGCTAAATATTTTTGTTCATTTTTTAATCTCAATGTCTGAAATTAATTACAATTTTTTCATTTTGAAAAGAGAAAATGGTAATGAAAATTGTGCATTTAGTAATTTAACAAAAAGCAATGTTTTTACATTAAAGGCAAATTAGTTAAATATATATTTGAGACGTTGAGATTGAAGTTCAAGAAAAGATGTCTTGGTGGTTTAAGTTCTTTATGGATTGTTCAGTCATTTCACTTGAGTCTGACACTTTGTGACTCCATTTGAGATTTTCTTGATAAAGATACTGGAGCAATTTGCCATTTCCTTCTCCAGCTCAATTTACAGATGAAGAAACTGAGGGAAACAGGGTTAAGTGACTTGCCCA
>CM053769.1:650561705-650575273 GCA_028658325.1 Potorous gilbertii | reverse complement strand
TGGGCAAGTCACTTAACCCTGTTTCCCTCAGTTTCTTCATCTGTAAATTGAGCTGGAGAAGGAAATGGCAAATTGCTCCAGTATCTTTATCAAGAAAATCTCAAATGGAGTCACAAAGTGTCAGACTCAAGTGAAATGACTGAACAATCCATAAAGAACTTAAACCACCAAGACATCTTTTCTTGAACTTCAATCTCAATGTCTCAAATATATATTTAACTAATTTGCCTTTAATGTAAAAACATTGCTTTTTGTTAAATTACTAAATGCACAATTTTCATCACCATTTTCTCTTTTCAAAATGAAAAAATTGTAATTAATTTCAGACGTTGAGATTAAAAAATAAACAAAAATATTTAGCTGTTGCTAGGATTTTAGTTCATGCTTTCACTGATTTTGAAAGAAATTGAATAATAAAATTTAGAATTTTTCAAATATTACCATGCTATTTATTAAGCAAGTACACCATAGTATTTATTAAATGCTTGCTCTAAGTATGAACTAAAGACTATTTTTTTTAATCTCTTAAACCTCTTTCCCATTGCAACTAACATTTAATGTTGATTTCCCTTCCATCCTATATCTTTTTTTTTTTTTTGCAGGGGGATTCTGGTGGCCCTTTGATATGCAAAGGCAATTTGGTAGGAATCACTTCCTTTGGTCTTACTGGAAAATGTGGTACTCCCCAAGGATCTGGTGTCTACACTTTCCTTTCAACAGAATATCTCAACTGGATAAGGAATACCATCAAGGGAGTGGTTTAGCCCACTTTGACTCAAGCCCTATAATTCCTTAATGCTATACTCAACAATTGTGACCAAAGAGAAATAGTCATTTCTTTTCCTGAAGCATAAGTAAATGAAAGCCAAGTCTCCACTGGCAACGTGAAGCGAAAAATGGAGCATAAGTTAGATAATTCAAATAAAAAAGGTAGATGTTAAGTGAAAACTTGGATTTTGGCTGATTTATTCAGATAACTGCCTTAATAACCTGGCCAGTGGTGATTTGCCACTCCTATGGGAGAAACACAAGAGGTGGGGTTGCTCTCAGATTCTCTCTGCACAGCATTAGAACACCTCACATTTCCTTAGCTACACTTTACAAAGTCTTTTCTTCACAACTCTGTGAGGAAGGTAGTATTTGCTAACACAGGACAATTTGGGGCATCATTTAAGCTAAAAGATTCATTGTTCACATGAAGTCTCATTATCACACTATTTATATTTACTTCAGCAAAGCTCTATCTATACCCCAAGCCCAAATTAAGCATTTATATCGCAATGGGTCAGACTCTGTGCTCAATATTTTATGAATATTATCTCACTTGTTCTTCACAATAACATTGAAAAGGTAGGTGTTCTTATTATCCACATTTTACTGTGGAAGAAACAGAAGTCAAGAGACTTGCCCAGGGTCACAAAGGTAGTGAGTGCCAAGGTTCACATTTGAACTCAGGTGTTCCAGATTACAGACCCAGTGCTCTATCCACTGCACCATCTAGATCCCTTGTCACCTTGTCAAAATGCAACTGAGATTTAGAAGTGATAGCATTTTTGTGGCACTAAACTAATATGTGTTAAATTGAGTTGCCCATATATCATATTTACCTACCTGATTCACCAGTTCTGGTGCTAAATTTTAAAATCAACCTTGCCAGTTTCAAAAACAGACTGGAATACAGGATATATGGCCATGGCAAGAGGAAGGATGGTGTGATGGAAAACACGTTGGATTAAGCTTCCTGGTCACCTAAAATGACCAGGATGGTCACCCCTTAGCTTCTGAGCCCCACTCGGGTTTCTGCATTACTTATACAGAAATACTATTTACATGTAAGGTAGAATATATATAAAAGTAGAATTAAGCTATATAAACACTTGATCTATAGATTAGCACATCCACTTGGTGTATATGTCAGTCAGATGTCACACCCCTTCTGCTTCCCAAGGAAGGAGCAGGACTTTCAAATGATGGAAGGGTTGAATAGTGCCCCTCTCTTGCTTTTTTCTATTAGTGCATTGAAACATATTGCAGTCTACATGTACCAGGTTACCTGGATTGAAGGGATTACATCACCTAGCTTTAACTTTTTTTTAATTTTAATTCTCATAAAATGAACAAGTGGCTTTGGAAAATTCCTGCAAAGAAACCACAGGGTAAAGATGAAATTTTAGTTATACATTATTGGTTTAAGTTGCATATGTCATGTGAGATAAGTAGAAATGAATGCTCTCCATATAACCACACTATGTCATGTGATTTCTAAGAAACTTGTAAACCATGTAGAGTCATGGGAAAGTGGTTTGGGGGTTGACAGATTCATCTCAGTTTCTATAATGTTGTCAGTTCAACAATCATTCAAACACTCATCATCCATCTGAGATCGAATCAATCAACCACCGTTTATTAACCATGGACCAAGTTCCAGGCACAGCACTAGGAGCTGGTGACTCCAAGACAGTGACTACAAGTATCCCTATTCTCAAAGATCTTATACTCTAATGGGGAAGACAACAGGTGACTATTTAAGTGTATATAGAACACAACTTTGAAAAGGAATAAATACAAATAAATAAGGTCATTAAATAAAGGTAGCTTAGGAGGAAGGGTACTGGCAACAGAGGAGATCAGCAAGGGCTCCTTGGTAGAAGTTGGTGCTGAAGCTGTATTCTGAAGGAAGATGAGGTTGCCAGAAGGAAGTAGAGACAAGGAGGGAATGGACTCCAGGGATGAGGGACAGCCAGGGAAAAGGCACAGAGGCAGGAGATGAGGTATCATGTGTGAGGAACAGCAAGGGGGCCATTAAGGCTAGATGACAAAATGTGTCACTCTGGACATGTAAGAAATGGGCCAGGTTATGAAGAGTCTGAAATGCCCAGTGAAGGTATTTAAAGTATGTCATAAAGACAATAGGGAGTGGATGGCAGGGAGAATGCAGATGCGGGGGGTGGGAGGTGAGTAAAGCATGAGTCATGACAGACAAGGGAAGAAGAGACTCAAGGGAAGAAGAGGGAAACACCGTGTAGAGCTGAACTGGGTCACTAAGGGCTTGAGACCAGGAGGGAAGAACAGGGCTACAACGAGGGCATTAGCATGGGAAAGAGCTGTAATGTAGAAGAATTGGTCATCCATCCATTGTGAGTACAGAGGATAAGGTCTAGAGGAATAAGGTAAAGGTAAAGATGAAATAACAGGAAGGTGTGAACAGATAAAGACTTTCAGAATTCTTAATCATGAAAGTGGTACTAGGTGGTCCAGAGGATAGAAAGCTAGCCCTCAAGGCAGAAAGACTTGAGTTCCAATCCAGCTACAGACATTAACTAGCTCTGTGACCCTGGGCAAGTCATTTTACCCTGTTTGCCTCAGTTTCCTCATTTGTAAAAAGAGTTGAAGAAAATAGCAGACAACTCCAGTATTTTTGCCAAGAAAACCCCAAATGAGGTCACAGACATCACTGAACAAAAACAAAGTGGCAGATTAATTGTAGGAGGTGACAGAGAGAGGCCCAAGAATGCCAGTTTTGGCAACTAGCCCAATGAAGACCCCAGGGACAGAAATGCAAAGGCTAGAATCTGGAGAGACTTCAAGTTGGGAAAGATCATGATACCAATTTTAGACATGTTCCATTGGAGCCATCTGTGGGGCACCAAGGGCTGAACAAGAAAAGTTTCAGTACATAGCAAGAAAAGCTGGCTGGAGCTTGGGTAAGAAGAAAGGCCTAGCAACAAACAGAGAGGATCCCTGAAGCCATGAGAAGAGGAATCCCTGCACATCTTACCACTCACCACTCTCTGCTCAAAAACTCAGGGAGTTCATTCTGCCCAAGTATGGTGCAGCAGGAGGGAGAACTGGAGGGACAAAGGAGTCTGAAACCCAGGCAAGCACTTACTAATTATGGAAGCAATGGACTCAGCTTTTTTAAGGACCTGTAAAATGGGAATAATGCTTCTACTTCCAGCCTCACAACACTGTTGGATTGGATAAGTCAAGATGAATGTTGAATGAACATTGTACTTCCTTCCCTGGCCATCCAAACTGATCTCAATGTTTTACATCTTAGCAGATATTATTCATAAGTTATTGCAGCATAAAAATAACCATTTGGTAGCCAATCTCAATAGGAATATTAAATAAGCCAATATTTTTCACAATATAAATAAATTAATGAATGAATGAGAAAAAAGTTTTTATTAAGTTATATATGCCCATATCTAGGCTGACTTGAGAACATAAATATAAACAGTCCTTACCCTCAAGGTGTTTACGATATGGGAAGAATAGGAGGGGAGTGGGATTCCAAGAAGGAAATCTAGGGACTCACAAGAGTGGTGGGTGGAGCCACTGGGCAGTTGATTGATAGGCCTGTCCATAAGCAGTGGTAGAACTGAATTGATGACTGTGTCCAGAGAAGGAAGTAGAAAATGAAAGCCTGGGTGGACAGCTGAATGTTATGCAAAAAATGATCTGGTCTGAGGTCAGGTAAATATGTGGGCTCTGGGAAGATTTTAGTCACCCACACACCAACCAAGACAGCTCAATGCCAGCTCACAAGTTCTAAATCCAAATGAATCAACTGGCAAGGGACCAGAGACATCATTACTAGCCCAGGTGGGGACAAAGGGGGCCAGAGCAGGACACATGGCAAGATGTAAGCCATGGTTATTATCACCGATGAGAGGTAGAGGGGGAAACCAGGGCTGAGGACTGAAGTCTAGGGATCATGGAGGTTCAGGGGACAAGGAGATGAAGAAGAACCAAAGAAAGGGAGATCTGGAGAGATCTGCTCATAAGGGAAAAGAGCACTAGTGGGCTCTGTATAGGGGAGCATCCAAAGTTAATTGTCTGATTTTCTGAAAATGTGCTCCTAGCAAACAGAGGTCTATTAAGAGTCTCACAGCTGATTTTCAGTCCCTACTGCTTAGAGGTGAGTTTGCCATGCAGTGCAGGACACGCCCTCCAGGGCCAGAGCTACTTGCAAGTCGCATGACAGAGGACTCAGGTGCAGAAGGCTGACTGAAGTGGCTACATCATTTGTAGGGAAAGGGGTACAGTTTAAGGGGTTCCAAAAAGAAGAGAGAGCCAACCTGGGGACATTTTTGTGTATCTGAGGAAGTGGAGGGTAGGCTTCCCTTCCAAGTCTTTTCTTTCTGAAAGAGTGGGAGAAAACTGGGGACTCAGGAAAGACAATTCATCTATGACATAAAGTCTGCTCCCAGGCCAGGCTGCTGCTGCTCCTCTGAATCCAAAAGAACTGAGGAGCATCTGCCCCCAGGCAGCTACAACAGAGCCCCTGAGGCACAGGCTCCATCAACCTCCATCTCCTTTGGCGACATTAACAGCATTTCCAGACAAAGGCTGTTCCATCAGCTGCAACTGAAGAAATCTTGTTGTGATCTGGATTCAAGGCCAGGTGTAATACCCTGCCTCTGTGGCCTGTACAAGGAAAGACACAAATTCATGCGGTGAATAGGATTTAAAAGCAAGTTGGCCCCTTGGGCTAATCATTCAGTTATATTCACCTTGGCCCAAGACCCAATGCACACTGATGATGACCGCATCCCCAACCCATACCCAGGCCTTCCCCTGAGCTTGTCCAGACTCTGCTAAAATGCATGGAAATAGGGCTAGTAATGGACAAGATGAAGAGGGGAGTGAAGCTTGTGTCCCTCAGCACCTTCCCTGGCACCTACCCCAGATACCCAGTTCTCTTTAGGCCTCATGTCCTCCCTGAGATGTTGAGATTATAATTGCCAGGATGTTTTTGCTTCCCATAGAAATTCACCTTTTCAATATTGCATTTCTTCAGCACCCAAAATCATTAATTAATTAATTAATCTAATAGATGAGTCCTAATGACAGAAGTTGAAAGAATCCTACCAGAAAATGTGCATTTTTACTTGTTCTGCTTCAGCAATGCCCCTATTCATTGTTGTCTAACCCATTAAGGGCTAATAGGTGGGGATTTTAAACCAGGTAGAAAGGAAGGTGGTACGATGGAAGGTTGGTGGGAAAGGGAGGCCAGCTGAGGAAACTGAGGCCGTGTGGTCGCAACAATATCTACTGGGGTCCTGGCCATGTAGACTAGGCTACCTTTTCCTAAAATCCCTCAAAACTTAATTGGTCTAGGGATCAAAGGATTGAATCATTGATATAGCTTCCTGGTGGCCCAAGTGTAAAATCCATCATGCAAGAATTCAGAAGACATCCCCTTGACACTAATGTGCCACCATGACAAACACAGAAGCAGAAAAGCTGTGCCCAAGTGAATCAAAGCTACATCCTTGTCAAACAGCCTTTCTATGAAAAGCTAAGGGAATTTCTTTTTGATAATCCCTGGGTAATTTATGAGTATCTCATTTCATCCCAGTCATAAACTTGAACTCATACTATACGGCCTGATTCAAGACTGGCCAGAGAAAAGAAATGATGTGCATCAAGTCCCATGGCTAGTCAGTGGCATTTCTAACACTAGAATCGAGGCCTCCTGACTCCTGGGGCAGTGCACTCTCTGTGATGACACCTTGAATCAGAAATGGAGAAGTCTAGGTGGTGCCTAAGGCACAGAGTCGAGAAGACAGGAGTTCAAGTGCAGCCTGTGACACTTGCTAGCTGTGTGACTCTGGGCAAGTCACTTCATCTCTCTCTACCTCAATTCCTCAACATAAAATGGGAAGTATAACAGGACCGACTTGTCAGGCTTACTGTGAAGAGCAAATGAAACAAACTGTAAAGCACCAAGCATAGCTCCAAGCATCTGCTTAATAAACTCCTTTTTGTAGGAGGGTCAAGCAAGGGTCAGATACGACCAAAAGAAGATTCTCTGTCCTTCCTTTAGAGCTTAGTAATAAGATAACCTTGAAGAATTAGTTTTTGGTTTCTTCTTTGTGGCCAATTTTAACTGTCAGGGGCATCCCTTTCTACTGAGGTCCCTGGTCTTGTGGTCACAAATATGAATATTCCACTCCTTTGAAATAATAGCAATACTAATAGAAGTTAGGAATGATATGTTGCTATTGAGGAAAGCTCAACTGCAGCTCGCTGGTGTGGTTATGCATGGGTGCTGTCCGTGATGCATGCAGAGGGGTCCAGACATCATTCTTGGTGCAACACTGGAAACCCATGGAAACTGCATGTGTGTGCAGCCCTGAGCAACGCAACGGTCTCTAAGACTGCAAATTATGTAATCACGCATGGGGCAATGGAGAGGCACCTAGTGGGCATGAGCAGACTGCAACATATTAAAAACAAAGAAGTTAGGAGAGAATATTATAAGATAAGTATATGAATGATAAAGAAGGTAGATTGGCAAGAGGAGGGGGATAATTGAGAGACAGTCTGTGTGCACCATTGGTTTCCTCACATCAGATAAGGGAGATACTCTAGCAAATTGGTGAAGGCCCCTGGTGGCAAACTAACACATTGGAAGATGGAGAGAAGTCTCACAGGATAGGCAGGCATGGATGGGCTGTCATCTGCCTCATTGTAAGGAATACCTACCTACATCCTACAGTGTGTAATGTTTGGGGAGGGAAGGGGAAGGTGGAAAGGACACACTTTCAGGTCTGATCTGCATTATTAACAATTTCTATCACTTTCTTAAATCTAAGTGACCAACAAAATGGCGAATAAAGCCTCAATATGCAACATGTGCCAATTTCTGAGGTGCAGATGCTCACGCGGAAAGTTTAACAACTGTCTCTGCTGGTTTACCCCAAGGCAGCACTGCCCTGCTGATGAGATCACAGATCCACTTGAGTGTTCTGAGCAGGTAGTCCTATATTTTGAGGATCATAGGACAACACTAAGGTTCTGTGTGTCCAGCAAAACTGCAATATTCAGGCTTCTGCAAAGAGTAATTTTTAGAATAAGAAATGTGTTGATATTCTCGGGAGTGCCACCTCATGCTGGGAGAACAAAAGAGATAATCTATATTAACCTCCTACATGAAAGTGAATATAATTACTAAATTCTATAAACACTAATTCAGCAGAACATGGGATCGTAGCTTTAAAACTTTGTAAATGAGGAAACTGAGGCCCAGAAACGTGAAAGGACAAAGCTAACAAAGGTCTGCAGCAGAATTTGAACCCAGGTCTTCTTGACTTTAAATCCAGCACTTTATCCATTATACCATACTACATGGAGAGATAATTTTTTTAAAAGCCCCCATGAACCTTTTACAAATTTGTTTTAGTGATCAATTAATTATAAAGCACCTACTCTGTGCCCACGTGCACCTTTAATGTTGATGGTGTATAATTCACAGATTACAGATTCTGAGCAAACGGGATCTCAGGGATCATCTAGTCCCATTCCCTCACGTTGCCGATAAGGAAAGTGGAGGTCAGAGAGACCAAGGTGGCAGCTCAGTAGGGGTGGATCGGGGCTTCCCAGGCGGCCTCCCCAGCCCTGGGCCCTCTCAGGGCGTGGCTGTGCCAAACAAGACTAAGAGGTGTTCTGATCGCTGTTGTCAATAAACAAGACTCAGCCTTCTTTTCCAGGACAGGACTTGAGCACACAGGGGAGGGCTCTGATGGACGGCTCTTAGAAATGGAGCCCTTTCATGGCGCAGTCTCCTACCCTGCCTGGCAGTGTTTTCTTCATTCGAAGTGAGGTGAGGTGGTGCTAAGGGGGCTCAGAATTAGAGCTCAGTTGCCCAATATCATCACCATGTCACCCAGGACTGGATGCCAAGAGAAGGAGGCCCAAAGATTTAAAATGACAACCACCTGTCAGGCAGATTGTAGTTATTCCCTCTCCACTCTAGTTTTCATGTCAATTAAAGAAGACTGATTTGTTTCATCTTGCTTCCCTTCTCACTCCCCACCACTGCTTTTCAGTTTCCTTTTATCTTTGTCTTTGTGCACTAAGTTCTAAGTTCTTTGAGGGCAGGAACTATCTTCTTTGTATTTGTATCTCCAGAGCTTTAGCACATAGTAGAGCACATCCAGCACATAGTAGGTGCTTAATAAATATTTATTGTCTGTGTAGGATCACACATTTGATTTCACTCACTTACCGAAAAATCCACCAGACCGGGTCAGGAGGGGATAGTTCCACAGAGTAACTTCATGTCTAGGAATACCATGGCCACATGCAATCTCTTTTGTGTTAGGTAACCAGATGAGGGAACAAATCTATTGAAGACGCAAATTACAGAATTGTGAACATTTTTGTTTCAGTCTGAAAATACAGTCTAAAACACAATCTAAATAACAGTCTAGAAAGGGTTTTTTTCTATAGAGATGACAGTCTATTCGGGTTCTGCTCATTCAAACCACTACAGAACAAGGATGCTACCCATACCAGGTATGAAAAGGGGGGATTGGACCCCACACTTGACTATAAACTGTTATTTTAAAATATTGGAAGAACCAAAATGAACTGAATTCAGAAGAAGTTCAAATCTAATTCATGAGTGTACCTGTGATTTTGTACATGGAGTCTGGACGCTACTCTCAGTGTTTATATCCCAGACATGTAAATGTCCATCTTTCATGCCTCCTCCAACAGCAAGGATTTCCGACTGCCAAGGACACCAGTTCATAGCCTTAAAGTATAGATAAGTTTTCATTTTGTGAGTTCAACAATTTTGCATGGTTAATAAAGAAATCTCTCCCCTCTACAAGAACTGAGCACCCTATGAAATGGTATCAGTAGGTCAGTGTTAATTAGACCAGTGTCTAAAGATCAATCTCTTTTCAAGCTAATTATCAATCAACCAACAAGTGTTTATTGAGCAATTACTATGTTGCAGACATTAAGTTATGCACTGGCAATATAAAGGAAAGCAAAAATATGGTCCCTGCCCTCAAGAAGCTTAGATATACAGTGTAAATGATGGGGGGAATCTCAGAGAGAATGAGATAGAAGTGGGGAGAACATCACACACATACACCCCAACTGCACGGCAGTTCTTCCATCACTCTCTGACTCCATGACAAATTCCCAACAGCTGCCATCCAAACTTCTCTCCTCCAGTCCCATCACTCTTTGTCGTCACAATCTTGTCTGCCACTTTCCTGAGAAGACCAAAGCCATCCATCATGAGCCTCCTCATCTCTTCCCTTCTTCTACTCCTCCAAGTCTATTTCTTCACGCTTCCCTCCTTCCTTTCCTTTGGCCTCCAAAAATAAGGTGGTCTGCCTCCTTGTCAAAGGCAATGTCACCAGACTCTGATGACTCTGGAGTAGAGAGTGGGGCTGATGACTTTGCACTGCTCTGTCTCACTTAAATTCAGCTCACTCTCAAGTCAAGCCATCACCCTCCCATCACCACTGGTCCTTTTCAAGAACAAAGGATGAACAAGCCAACATACCCCTCCTGTCATGGCCTGGATCCTGTGCCCTTTCATCTCCTTAGGGACCTTACTCCATCAATTATTCTCTCTCATCCTCAATCTCTCCCTCTCTCCTAGATCCTTCTCTGCTTTCTCTAAGCATGCTCAGGGTTTCCCTACCCTAAAAAAAACCCTCAAGTGTACCCCTGCTTCATTCTCTGATTCTGGCTTCTGCTTTCTCATCTCTCATTCATTCCTCAGTCTCCACCATTCTATTCTCTCTAATATTTCTTAGAGAGGCAGCATGGCACGGTGTGTAAAGAGTCAGTCCTGGAGCCAAGAAGACTTGGATGCACAGGATCCCAGATTTACAGCTAACAGAGACCCTAGATACCATCTCATCCAACCTCCTGATTTTACATACATACATACATTTACACACTGTGGTAAATTTCAAAGGCAGAATTTGAACCCAGACCTTCCTGATTCAGAAAGCACTCTATCTATCATGTCACACTGCCTCTTCAAGTCCAGCCTCTGCAAGATACTGGCTAGGTGACCACAAGCATGACATTTAATTTTTCTGTGCCCCAGAATTCTCTAAAATCATAAGTTGAAGAAACAGGTGCTGAGCCTTTTTAGTAGAGGGGGTTTCATCATCAAAAGTTTCCAACACCAATGAAATCCCAGATCCAGTCCAGAAGTACTGTTCCTTGACCCTTCTGCATTTGGTATTGTTGACCACCTCCTCCTTTGCTTATATGTTCTCTTTCCGGGTTTCCAAGACACTGCCTCCTCTTGGTTTTCCTCATACCTATAAAATCACTCCTAACCACTGGGTAGGCTTTAGGGACTCACTGTCCTCCTCCCACCCCCTAAGTAGTGTTCACCAAGGCTCTGTCCTCATGCCTCCTCACTCCTCTCCTTGATAAACTCATGTACTACCATGATGATTGATTACTTCTTTATAAGTAACTACAAAATCTATGTCAAATTTTTTCTCTTTACTGAACAGCAGCCCTCTGTCTCCAACTGTCTAGTAGACATCTTACCTGAACATCCAGCCAGCATCTCAAATTAAACGGTTCAAAAATGAACTCCCTGTCTTCTCTTCCTTCCAAACCCAGTCCTTCTCCTAACTTCCTTAGTGAGTACCTGCAAAGGCCTTGCCCTAAAAGGCCCAAGATCTCCCACTGCATCCTGGGTCATCTCCAGTCATCCTGAGGAATACTAGATTCAGATGGCTCTGGAGGAGAAGTGAAGCTGGCGACCTGCACAACCCTCCCTCACTCAAAACAAAGTCAAGTGCAAGTCATGTCATCATTTCTCTGATGGCATGGTCTTCTTTGGCAACCAAGGATGAACACAATCACTGCTAATGATACTGCCATAGTTCTAGTCACCCAGACTTAAAACCTTTGTCTTTTTTTCATTCCTTCTCTCTAATGTCCCAAATCCAATCATCTATCACTGTGAAAGCCATGTCCACAATTTCTCCTCCATCTGTCCTCTCTTCTCTACATTTACTGCAAACACTTTAGTCTCAGACCTATATCATCTCTTGCCTGAGTTACTGTAATAACCTTCTAAATAGGCTCTCTGCCTCCAATCTCTCCAGTCACCAATTTATCCTTCCTCACATAGCTGACAAAAAATCTTCCTAATGTAACCCTTCATCAACATCAGTATGGAAATGAAAAATGAAAGATGCTTCCCCAGAATCCACTAGCACTGAAATCATAAGACAGGTGTTTCTGCCCCTTTCACAGAGATTTCTGAAGAAGAGAGGCAAACCAAGTCAGAATCTGGGAGTTTGTCCCTCCATCTTGCCACCAGGTAGATTTTTTTCAGAAAACAAAGCAAAACAAAACAGCACTACGTGGCTGGTCTCCTGACTTTTGCCAGCCTGATATTTCATATGAAGACTGAGAGGTAACCATGACTATTGCACCTATTAGCAGTGCAGCTGTTATTGGGCCCAGAGAGATTGTGTGTGTGGTGAAGACAGATGTGGTGATGACAGGGCTAGGTTTGGTGAGATGACCCCAAATCACTCTTCGTGATGAAATCTCTGTGCCATGACTCTGAGTAGGAAAAGGAAACAGTGACAGTGAAAAATACACCACTCCCTCAGAGTCTGGATTCTTCCTGAGAAGAAGCAATAAAGAGGGAAAACAGGCTCTCACTACAGATTGGCAATGCCCAGCGCTTATTGTGTTTATGTACAGAGTGTCTCTGTACTTTCTTTCCTACCATTTATTCCCACTGTCATATAAAGGACAGAATGGCCACTTAATTTGTTTTGTATTGAATATTAATGATTAATATTTTGTGTTATATCTTCTTGTTTGTAGATTACAGCTAGAGGCTATCTCTCCACAGAAATTTCCTTAGAAGAGATTTTAGTTCCTTACATGTGAAGGGCATTCCATCCCCATTGCCTTAAGTTAATACAGAGTTCTAATCACATCAGTTTGGTCACATGAATCACTTTCAGGAACTTTCAATGACTCCCTATAATCTTTAGGATATAAAACAACCTCTTAACATGAAACTTAAGGCCATTGAAAATCTGTCTCTAAGTTTATTTTATATTTCTTTCACACATTTGCTATATCCCAGCTAAGCTGGGTTTCTATCTAGTCCCCAGTCTCATCCTGTTTCCGCATCCATGCACAACACTCTAGTCATCTCTACTTGGTGAGATACTTCCATCTCTTCAAGACCCCTCCCAGGACTACCTCCTCAATATCTGCCTAGTCAAAAGTTCTCTCTTCCTTCCCATGAACACACAGGGCTCTACCCAAAGAAACAGAAATGTTGATTCCTGAAACCTCCCAAGATAGCTTGAGGTTTATTGGCTAGATTTCTTTCTTGAGGACCAAGCCTTAAACCCAAACCACTCTGGCTCTTATTGACTGAGCCAAGCCCAAATCTCAGGTGGTCACTGTTGGGGGTCTGATGGCTCAGAGTGAGGATAAATCACAATTGTTTGTGTTCTGGTCAGAAACCCTGAGGGTTTTCCCCTGCCAGATGGATTTATTTATTTTTTTTTTTACTAGATAGAAGAGGCCATTCTCTGCCATTTCTTACCTAGCCTTAATCTTTGAATAGCATTGCCTCAGTCAAACTGAAACCTGGGAAGGGCCTTAGGCTGAAAAGGCCAAGGTGTCCAAAGCATCTGGAACCATGTCCAGTCATCCTGATCTATGTCTTGCCACTGCACCCAGATGGCTCTGGGGGAGACAGTCAGGCTGGTGACTTGGCACAGTCCTCCCTCACTTAAATC
>CM053769.1:650546705-650556705 GCA_028658325.1 Potorous gilbertii | reverse complement strand
CCTTTCTAGTCTATGCCATTAGAAATCTCTTGCTACTGAAATAAATTATATTTGATTATTTATTAAAGTGCACCAATCTAGATTCTTTATCTAAAGAACAAGCTTCTGTCTTGATTTCTACCTCATGATAATCACAAAAAAAATAGAGTCAATTCTCAACTCCTCACACATAGGGCAGCTGGGTGGCAGAGTGGCTAGCTACAGCACTAGACCTAGAGTCAGGAAGATCTGAATCCAAATCTAGTCTGAGACACTACCTGTGAGGCCCTGGGAAAGTCATTTAGTCTAGTATCTGAATTATAAAAATAAAAGCACCTAGTGCATAGGGTTGCTGTGTGAATCAAATGAGATATTTGTAAATGCATTTAGTACAATACCTGGAACTTTCCAGCTATGTTTGCCCACCGCATATTTTTCCCTCGATACTTCTCTTAATACTATCTCTGTTTGTTCTATAGCTTCACTCTGGCATAGGAAAATCCTCTTTTCCAAACAAGCTGTTTAACTTTTCTCTCCTTAACCCTGCAGAAAATTAGTGTGAACTAGGTAGGGACCTCAGTCTTTGAGACGCTAGGACCTGGGCAATGAGTCTATCCCATCCAGACTCAAAATCAGGTCCAAACGTGGCAAGCCAAAGGGAATGTTTGTTGACACAATGGATAGAGCATTGAACCAGCTTGGAAAATGACTTGCTCTGTGACCCTGAAGTCACTCAACCTCTGTCTAAGATTCCTTTTTCTATAATACTTGTTGTCAGATAAATATTGCAAATATGTATGTGGCTTATTTTAATTTTCATTTATTATTGTAGCTAGCACTTATACAGAGAGTTAAGGTTTACAAAGCATCCTAATATGTTATTTCATTTTATCCTCACAACAAATCTGGGAGGTACGTGCTTATTGTTACGTCCATTTTACAGATAAGGATATGGAGGTCATTTAATTACCTATAGCTATGACAACAGGAAATTTTCTAAAATGACAGTATCTAAAGCATCCCTATAAAAGGTAAAAAAGAAAGAAAAAACTCTATTGTTATAAATAGTAAAAATGTGTCTTCATTCACAAATATTCAGTTCATGTACCATCTCATTTCTATAATATGTTCAACAAACACTCTACCTGAATGCACCCTGCACCATTAGTTTCCTCATTATATCGTTTGACCTTGAACCAAATTAGAGTCTAGACAACAGACTCATTGCCTGGGTCCAAACTCCCATAGGCCCCACTATCACTATGTCACTGTATGCTCTGGATCCCCAGTGAAACTGCTGCTAGCACACACTTTGATCTTTGATTATTTTGCCAGTTCTGGACAATTCAAAAGCAGAACTTTCTGTTTTCAAAGACAATGGGAACAGAGAGACAGAAACAGACAGACAGACAGAGACAACTTGCCTAGAACATGCTTTGAGGGTTTATTATGCTCTTGGATTTAGAGAATTTAATTTAGAGATTTACTAAATACATGTTGATATTTGCATAAATATATAACCATCATGCTAAACTCAGCTGGGAGAATGAAGTCCTTTCTTGCAAATGCTTTTCACAAAGCATTCAATAAATATTGGTTAATGGATTGATTTGAGAAATGAGAAAGAGAGAGACACACAGAGACAAACAGACAAAGAGAGAGACAGAGAGGAAAAAAATACTAGTCCCATCCCCCAATATCAGCATTTTGAAACAGGACAACTACTATATTAATCATTTTTTATATTTATGTGCCATTTTGGAATCTGGTGCACAAAAGACTTAATTACTTTTCCAAACTCAAAGGGTGAGTTAGTGCCAGAGGATAGGATGGAAAACAGAACTCCAAATTCTACCATGTGTCTACACATGAATTTTACTACTCACTTTTACCTTTCAATTTATCTGCTTGGAGAAGAAAGAAAAAAAACTCACAGTAGTCATCTCGTAAGCCTGTAAGATGAATCTTCACCTCGGGTTGGAATACAAGATGTTTCACATCACTGAAACTTTGCTGATGCACAGACTCCTCTCTAGGAATTGCATTTCTGCAGCCTGCAAGGA
The DNA here is from genome assembly GCA_028658325.1 of Potorous gilbertii. Classification (NCBI taxonomy): domain Eukaryota; kingdom Metazoa; phylum Chordata; class Mammalia; order Diprotodontia; family Potoroidae; genus Potorous; species Potorous gilbertii. The sequence goes on along the minus strand of CM053769.1, from coordinate 650,554,663 downwards.
ACAAATCAAAGATGAGCCTATCCAACACTCCACTGTGGTCCTGGGAATACATTCAAATATTTCCTCATGTGTATAAAGAGGTACCAGAGAGGAAAAGGTGCCAGAGGGAAAGTGAATATCATGCTACATTTTAAAATGAGAAAGGAAAAAAGGGGAAAGAGAAGGTATCAAGAGTAACTGAAATCAGAGATATTACTATTATTTTTGCCAATAAAAAGACATTTTCTTATTTAAAGGATACATATGTACATCAGTGCACATTATTAGATGGTGAGCTCCTCAAGGGAAAAAACTGTCTTTTGCTTCTTTATGCTCCCTTGATGTTAGCACAGGGTTCAACACATAGTAGGCACTTAATACTTATTTGACTGCTTGTCTGACTGACACATGCATATTATAATCCATCTAAAATTTAGTAGAAAAAGCCTTAGGAAGCTGCCTAAAAAACAGAAACAGAAATTGTCCATGTGTTGTCCACAGACGTAATGTCAGAGGCAACATCTGAACCCAGGTCTTTTTGATCCAGGTTCAATACTTTAGTAACACTGCCTCAAAACAAAAGTACACATACATATAACCATACACAATACAACTTAGTTAGAACATGCTTTGGTTGTTTACTACTTTATTCTAATTCACAAATCCACATTGACATTTCCACATTCATATAAGTAGCATGCCAAAATTCACCTTTATTAAGCGAAGCCCTACTTGGAGAGCGCTTTTTGCAAAGCATTCAATAAATACTGGTTGACTAATCCATTTCTATGTTCCTTTTCTCTGTATCACAGCATCTACCAATAGTTTCCAGTTCATTTTACCTACAAGGGTCAGCAAATAAAGGTGGAGCCAGGATGGTGGAGTAGGAAGATGCATATACTCCAGCACTTCCCACACAGCCCACAAAATACCTATAAAAAATGACTATCAACAAATTCTAGAGCACCAGAAGCCACAGAACAACACAGCAAAAGAGGTTTCCAGCCAAAGGTAACCTAGAAGGCCAACAGGAAAGGTTTATCTCATGGCACACCAAGCAGAGCAGAGCAGAGCCCAGCCCTGGCCACACTGCACTGGGAGGAACAGGACCTGAACTAACCTCCGGGGCAGAGTTCTCAGCAGGGAGAGACCCAGATACCTCAACCCACAAGCGACAAAGAAAGCTCCAAAGGTCAGTGTGGGAGAGCTTTCCCAACTGGGTGAGAGGGGAATGCGGTTCATTCAACAATAGTCACAGAAGATGGCAGCAACAGTAGAAGCAGACTGCAGGCAGCTATGGTGGTTGGGAAGCAGCCTGAATCCATTGTCCAGGCAGCTCAGCTTAAAGCTTCTGGTGGCAGGGAGCAGCTGATCTAAATCTCAGCCCTGAGTGATGGCCCCATCCCTATCCCCACCCAAAGCCCCTGGGGAAATCCAGCAGCTGAGTAGAATCTCAACCATGAACATGATACCTGGGAGAGGAGGGGAAATAGGACCATCCTGTTGACAAAGGATTCAGAAGTCAAGTAACTGGCTGGGAAAATGCCCAAAAAACGGGGAAGAAAAAATAAGACCATAGAAGGTTACTATCTTGGGGAACAGGTGTCTCCTCCCATTCTTTCAGAGGAGGAAGAACAAGGCATACTGTCACAGGAAGTCAAGGCCTCTGCTTCCAGGGCCTCCAAAGTGAACTTAAACTGGTCTCAGGCCATAGAAGAGCTTGAAAAGCAACTTAAAGCTTGCTAAAGGAGGACCAAAAAAATGCTGAGGAAAATAACACCTTCCAAAAGAGGCTAACTCAATTGGAAAAAGAGGTCCAAAAAGCCAGTGAGGAGAAGGAGGCTTTAAAAAGCAGAATTAGCCAAATGGAGGAGAAGGTTCAAAAGCTCACTGAACAAAATAGGCTTTAAAAGAGAGAGTAGAGTTCAGGGAAGTTAATGTCTATGAGAAAAACCAAGTAGTTAAAAAACAAAACCAAAAGTTTGAAAAAATAGAAGATAATGTGAAACATCTCATTGGAAAAACAACTGACCTGATCCAGGAGAGACAATTTAAAAATTATGGGACTACCTGAAAGCCATAATCAGAAAAAGAGCCTAGAAATCATCTTTCATGAAATTATCAAGGCAAACTGTCCTGATATTCTAGAACCAGAGGGCAAAATTGAAAGAATCCACCGATCACCTCCTGAAAGAGATCCAAAAAGAGGAACTCCTAGGAACATTGTGGCCAAATTCCAGAGTTCCCAAGTCAAGGAGAAAATATTGCAAGCAGCTAGAAAGAAACAATTTGAGTATTGTGGAAATACAATCAATATAACACAAGATCTAGCAGCTTCTACATTAAGGGATCAAAGGGCTTGGAATAGGATATTCCAGAAGTCAAAGGGACTAGGATTAAAACCAAGAATCACCTACCCAGAAAAACTAATATAATACTTCAGGGGGATAAATGGTCATTCAATGATATAAAGGACTTTCAAGTATTCTTGGTGAAAAGACCAGAACTGAAGAGAAAATTTGACTTTCAAACACAAGAATCAAAAGAAGCATGAAAAGGTAAACAGGAAAGAGAAATCATAAAAGACTTTCTACAACTGAACTGTTTACATTCCTACATGGAAAGATAACATATGTAACTCTTGAGACTTTTCTCAGTATTTGGGTAGGTGGGGGGATTGTAAACACATACACACACACACACATATAGACAGAGAGTACAGGTTGTGTTGAATCAGAAGACATGATATTCACAAAAAAATAAATAAAATAAAATAAAAATTAAGGGGTGAGGTAGGAAAATACTGGTAGGAGAAAGGGAGAAATGGAATGGGGCAGGCTATAACTCATAAAAAGAGATAAGAAAAATCTTGAATGGAGAAGGAAAGGGAGAAGGGGAGAGGGGAAAAGTGAAGCTACTTTCTCCACATATGGCTTAAGGAGGGAATAACATGCTCACTAAATTTGGTATGAAAATCTATCTTACACTACAGGAAAGTAGGGGAAGAGGCAACAAGTGGGGTGAGGGGAATGACAGAAGGGAGGACAAATGGGAGAAGGGAGTAACTAGAAATAAACACTTTTGGGAAGGGACAAGTTCAAATGAGAGAATAAAAAACAAGGGGGGATAGAGGGAAATATAGTTAGTATTATACAATATGATTATTATGGAAGTCTTTTGCAAAACAACACATATTTAGTCTGCACTGAATTGCTTGCCTTCTCAGTGGGGATGGGTAGAGAGAGAGGGAAGGAGAGAAGTTGGAATTCAAAGTATTAGAAATGAATGTTGAGAATTATTATTGCATATAACTTAGAAATAAGAAACACAGGTAATGGGGTATAGAAATTTTATCTTGCTCTACAAGAAAAGAGAGAATATAAGGATGGGGAAGGGTGGGGTGTGATAGAAGGAACAGTACATTGAGGGAAGTGGTAATCAGAATGCATGGTATTAGTGGGTACGGGGAAGGGAGAAACATTGGACATGTTAAAAAGTAATGTAAAAGCAATTAGTATTAAAACAATTTACTCAGTTAATTACTGAGACTAAATCAGAGACATCTTTAGTTTGGGGAAAAAAAATTTAGTCCAAGTTTCCTAGAGGCAAATAACCTTAGGTAAAATTTGACATTAATGGAAAAGTTAAGGTTTTAATGGTAAATTTGATTTTATGATTGTTGTTTAATCAGGAACTAGGACATGTATAGAAAGGCATGTAAGCTACTTAAGACTTGCCTCAAAAGATGTTCCTTAGCCAATGTGAAATTATAGTCCTATCTGAAACCTGGTTATTGGAACTTGCTATTTTAAGATTCTATGGGACTATTAACTGACTGTTCTTCTGAGTCTAACTCCAAATATGGATAGCAACAAAGACGGTCTAAGCCTCCAATCCATGATGTCAGTAAGCCTGTAAGATGCTGGTATGACCTGCAAAAGGTGATCTCATGGGAAGGGTGGGAGAGCAGCTGTTCAGCCTGGGCTGAGGTAGGATTCTCCTGACTCAATTTCTCCACTGACACCTGGCAGACTTTAAGCCTGACTGAATGCAAGCTGACAATCTACTCCTGCCTGGAATTGACATGAAGTTGGGGAAATATTGTTTCCTTGCAATGTCCCTACTCTTAGTGGCAATTTCCCATAGATTGTTGGTAGGGGAACATCCAAGGTTAAGTCTAAAATTAAGCTCCAAGGCTTAGGACTTTACGCCAACAACAATAAGTTAGGGTTCTTTAATTCTTAGCAATAGTGTGGAGACAATCAGGTCAAGGGCTTGTGAAGTTAGCACACATAATTGTTATTTGTGTCTCAGTTGGTTAATGTTAAAAAAAAATCCATGTGGTCTATATTGTAAATGCATTAAGAGAAGTATCACCTGACCAAAAGTTGGAATTGTTTTATATGATATGAACTGTGTTAAAAATTAAAAATTAAAAAAAAATAAAGTCAGTAAATAGAATACTAATTCTTTCTACTTTCAAGATAGTCATTAAAATGTTGACAGCATCAAGTTCTCATCAAAAGACATTTCCGTTCCAAAGGTGAAACCCACAGGACATTGGTTTCTACTTCTCTAGCATTGTGCACACCACGAGCAACACAACACACATAGCAGTCCTGCAGTGCAGATTACAACTGGTATGATATCACAAGGGAGCCCCTGAATGCTAGAACAATAAACTGCCTTGCCATAAATAAGATGCTATCTCTGTCAGCTGAGGAAATCTGCAGTCACAACAGAAAGAAACACCCCTGTTCTACTCATGGACCATTACAAAAAACCTTTTCTGCCCTCAACTATCTCCACTACAAATCATGCAAATTCCTTTTCTTTTGTTAAACTGGAAGACTCAAACCTAGTCCAGGCTTCCAAAGTTTGGGACTGATTAATCAGAACCAGGGCTCTTAGCATTTTTTTGGTCTCACAGATCCCTCTGGTAGTCTGGTGAAGCCTACAGACTCTTGAGAATAATCTTTCTAAATAATCAAATGCTATGCTAACTTCCAGCTGGAGGTTAGTCATTTTTTTTCCATCCAAGTCATGAACACCAAGAAATCTAGGAGTTTAACCTCCAGGTCAAGAACTCCTATATTAAAACCATGGCAGATAATTCCAGCAAGGCTTTTTCACTTATTTGGAAGCATAAAAGCTTTTTAAATGTTGGATTTTTGCTCAGTTGATTGCAGACTCTGAAGTCAGGGGACCAGGGTAGGGTTAATAGGTTCTTTATGAGGTAATCAAATGTGGGCCACAGCTGCAGACTTAGACATCCTCAGGCCACATGTGTCTTTGTGCCAAAAATCTCCTAGAATGTCAAAATGCAGACACAGGATAGATGCCTCAACCTGCTAACATGTTTTTTGGACCAAAATCAAGTATTTAGAATCTTACTAAAACATAAACTTATTGCTGGTCACATCAAAAGAGAAAGTAGAGGAGACATTTTTCCCATTTCTTTTCACCTACACATTTCCCCAAAGCCCCTGATGCTTGTGTTTGATTATAAAGCATCATCCGGAAAGCAGAGATTTCAATGGTCTGGCCCTAGTTTTCCCCATTTTCCCAACTTTAAATTCCTGCACACCTAAAAAATATATAAAATGTGTGAAGCTTGTGCCTCTATTCTAATGTATAGCTGGCTGTACTCTAGTCCCCATTTGGCACCTGGAAAAACTGAGAAAGGGAGAATGAATGATTACATAAAAGTCTAAAGAAGGAGACTGGGCAGTCGAATACAATTTAGGATTCAGGGCTTCTGACTCTCAATCAATGCTGAACATAAAGCAACTTAGACACTTATTCCAGAAGGAAATGTATCTGGCAAGTTTCCTAGACATTCATGAAAAGAACAGCCAGTTCTCCCAATAATGTTTCCACCCAGAGGCTAGGTTGCTCACCAACCATCTCCCACAGACATGACTCCCACCTATGAAACTTCTGGTGGAACCCAAAGTAGTCTGAAGGGACAATCTGACATGGCTATAGCTGCCAGATCTCCTGACTACATCTTGAGGTACAAAGGTGCCATTCAAGCAAGCTCTATGGGCTCAAGGGACAAACTAAAATCACAAGGACTCTCAAGGTGTCTCCTAGGATCAGCTGATTCAACAGAGAATATCATTCACACCTTTCATCCTCCAAGGAAGCAACAACAATGCCTTTCCATGCATAACCTCTCAGTCAGACTGGGAGTGGTTGCAGAGGTTCAGCTACTCAGTCAGTTGAGGGGTAATTACTAGAAGCCTCTGGGTCATGTTGAAAAAGTATGGAATGGGGTCAAGATGGTGGAGTAGAAAGATGCATACACTAGCTCTTCTCCCGCAGCCCATAAAATACCTGTAAAAATGACTCTCCATAAATTCTAGAGCAGCAGAAACCCCAGAACGACAGAGTGGAAGAGATTTCCAGCCAAAGGTAACCCAGAAGCTGACAGGAAAGGTCTATCCTATAGGATTCCGAGTGGAGTGGAGGCCAGCCCTGGCCACGCAGCACTGAGAGGAACAGGATCAGAACAGGCCTTCAGGGAAGAATCTCCAGCAGAGGGCTCAGATCCCTCAACTCACAAGAGCCAAAGAAAGCTTCAAGGGTCAGTGAGAGGGCTTTCCCAGCTGGGCAAGAGGGGAGTGGGGTCCCCCCCAATCACAGGCTACAGGCAGTGGCAGCAGCAGCAGCAGAGGGTGGCAAGGTTGTGTGGCAATGGCCAAGTTGGGTAGCAGCTTCCATTGTGGAAGCAGCTCAGCTCAAAGTCCCTGGGGGAATTGAGTCGCTGATCTGATCTCAGCCCTGAGCACGTCCTGGGTGAGGAGGAGCATTAGGACCTTCCTCTTGACAAAGGACTCAGAAGTCAAGTAACTAGCTGGGAAAATGCCTAAAAAGGGGGAAAAAAATAACACTATAGAAGGTTACTTTCTTGGTGAACAGGTATTTCCTTCCATCTTTTCTGATGAGGAAGAACAAGGAATACTGCCAGAGGAAGTCAAGGCTTCTGCATTCAGTACCTCCAAAATAAATATGCAGTGGGCTCAGGCTATGGAAGAGCTTGAAAAGCAAGTCAACAGCTTGCTAAAGAAAACCCAAAAAATTCTGAAGAAAATAACACCCTTAAAAATAGGCTAACTCAATTGGAAAAAGAGGTCCAAAAAGCCAATGAGGAGAAGAAGGCTTTAAAAAGCAGAATCAGCCAAATGGAAAAGGAGGTTCAAAAGCTCACTGAAGAAAATAATTCTTTATAAATGAGAGTGGAGCTGAGGTAAGCTAATCACTATATTATAAACCAAGAAATTACAAAACAAAACCAAAAGAATGAAAAAATAGAAAATAATGTGAAATATCTCATTGAAAAAACAACTGACCTGGAAAATAGATCCAGGAGAAACAATTTTAAAATTATGGGACTACCTGAAAGCCATGATCAAAAAAAAGAGCCTAGAAATTATCAAGAAAAACTGTCCTGATATTCTAGAACCAGAGGGCAAAAAAAATATTGAAAGAATCCACCAATTACCTCCTGAAAGAGACCCAAAAAGAGAAACTCCTAGGAATATTGTACCCAAATTTCAGAGTTCCCTGGTCAAAGAGAAAATATTGCAAGCAGTTTGAAAGAAACAATGAGAATATTGTGGAAATACAATCAGGATAACACAGGATCTGGCAGCTTCTACATTAAAAGATCAAAGGGCTTGGAATAGGATATTCCAGAAGTCAAAGGAACTAGGTCTAAAACCAAGAATCACCAACCCAGCAAAACTGAATATAATACTTCAGGGGAAAAAATGGTCATTCAATGGTATAAAGGACTTTCAAGCATTCTTGATGAAAAGACCAGAACTGAAGAGAAAATTTGACTTTCAAACATAAGAATCAAGAGAAGATCATAAAACAAGAAAGAGAAATCATAAAGGACTTTCTAAAGCTAAACTGTTTACATTCCTACATGGAAAGATAATATTTGTAACTCTTGAGAATTTTCTCAGTAT